>CM053328.1:27935577-29135577 GCA_028583605.1 Dastarcus helophoroides
ATTTTTTTAAAATATTAACTGTTGAAAATTTTAACTTTTATAAAAAAAATTACCCTTTTTCAAAATATCGATCTTTTTCAGAAATTTTACACTTTTTTTGGAAATATTAACCTTATTTAAAAATTTGGACTTTAAAATTTTTGACTTCTTCAAAATTTTAACTTTTTTTGAAACCTTCAACTTTTTTTAAAATTTTGGATATTTTTCAAAAATAAAGCAGATTTTTGCCCTTTGCTATGAACGTCCAAAAACGTTGATACAGATGATTTTTATTTGTAAACAGAAGCCTAAACATCAATTTTCATCATTTTCAAAAATGAAGTTTAGAAGTTTTCAATCCCTATTTAACACTTGGAGGAAGAATTTTCAAAAATCTTCTCTTAATGTTCACCTACGTTATGCAAGGAACTCGTGTGCAAAATTTTTATGCAAATTTTACCCTTTTAGGGAATGAATTGCCAAAAACGCCGATACAGCTAACTTTTACTTATAACAGAAGTCTAAACACCAATTTCAATATTTCTAATTTCAAAAAAATGAAATTCTATGCAAAGTTTCGAACCTTTTTGACCCTTAGAGGAGATAAGTTAATTGTTTCTTTTAGAAAAAAATTAAAATAATAACGGCTTAAACTAGACAAAGATAAAAAATTGAAAATGATTTTTTAGACAAAACAAAGATACAAAAATATGTAAAAAGGCTGTAAACGTTGGACATGCATGTTCTGAAAAAAGTAATATAATTTTTGTTTTCTCAGCACCGGGCAGCCCATCGGAACAAACCCTTTTGCCGTGCCATGTCTGTAACAGGACGTTCATGCCCACACCCCTTAAGAAGCACGTGAAAATATGTGAAGCCAATGCCAAGAAGAAACGTAAAGTTTTTAATTCGCTGAAGCAGAGGGTGCAGGGAACAGATTTGGCACAGTTTCACCAGACGCTGTACTTGAAAAAGACAGAAAGTACGCCAGCGGTCGTCGAGCCTTCGAAAAACAAGTGGAAGGAAAAACATTTGGAACTGGTCAACACAATTAGGGCGGCCAAAGGTTAGTAGCTATATATTTTTCGTTATTAAGTAGACACATTTTGAAACCATTAACGATATTTATGGTTACCACGTTTTGCTAAAACAGAGAAAATATTTTGAAAATTAATACAAAGAAACGCAGCATCAATTACAAATAAACATTATACTTTCTACTTTTAGTTGTGTTGTTAATATATTTTTTGAATTATGAACATTGCGAATAGTAAATTCGAAATCGTTTTCATAATACGACATTTAGTTGTGGTATAAATTAATAAAAATATAAAGTCCTCTTTCGTTTTTTTAAATATTTTGAACAGCTGCATATGATCTTAAACAAATGGAGGATAGAATTTTTTTGGTCAAAAAGTAATTCAGTATTAAAAATGTAGTGTTATGAACTTTGGTTCATAATTAAGAAGAATAATTTTAAAAGAGATCTAAAAATAATGTGATTTAATGATGGTGGGCGAATGTTTACTGAAAATATTTTTTGTTGCGATTCTAACAGCCAATGTCATAAATTGGTTAATTAACTTCATTAGAGACATTGGTCCGCGTCGTAAAGTTTACTTAGATACCATTAAATTCGATTTATTAAGAATTAATTTATCGATTAACGCTTTTTCATGTATCTGGAGTTTTATTGGAACACTAGCTGATACCCGCTCCTTCGTTTATATGGAAAAAAAAAACAGGATTCTTCGGTCACCTTTTTAAAAACCCCAACTTTTTTTGAACGATTAGATTTCTATTGAAAATTTTGATTTACTTCAAAAATTTCTACATTTCTAAATAATTCTTTTTTTCACAATGTCGACCTTTTTGTCGTTCGACTCTCAAAGTTTCAACCCTGTTTCGAAATTTTGACTTTTGGAAAATTCCGACTTCTTTAAAATTCTAGCTTATATTTAGATTTTTTTTTAAACTTTTTACTTTTTTTCATTTTATCTATTAAAAATTTTCTTTTTTTGGAAATTTAAACTTTTTTGAAAATATCCTTTTCAATATTTCAAATTTTTTTGAATATTTTGGCTTCTCTCGAAATTTTGAAGTTTTTGGAAAATTTTGACTTTTCAAATGTTTGATTTAATTTTCAAAAATTTGGACCTTTTTTGAAATTTTGACTCGAAATTTCAACTTTTTCTGCATATTTGACTGTTTTAAATTCAATTTTTTTAAAACATTTCAATTTTTTGAGAATGTGATATTTGTGAAAGTTTTGACTTTTCAAAACATTGACTCTCTTGAAGTGTTTGTTTTTTTTATTCGACTTTTTTTTAAATTTTAGCTTTTTCTTAAAATTTTCACTTTTTGAAAGTATCACTTCGATTTTTATTGAAAATCTTGGCCTTCGACTATTTTTAACGTTATATTTTAAAAACTTCGAATTTCAAATTTTCCATTTTTTTAAATTTCACTTTTTGCAACTGTTAACTTGTTTTACAAATTTCGATATTTTCAAAATTTCGCCTTTTTGTAAGATTTCGGTTTATTTTCCAAATTTTTGAAAATTCTAACACAAAATTTGATCACATTGACATATTTAATTTTTTTGAAAATGTCCATATTTGCTTAGATTTTTGACAAGTTTTTGAAGTTTTGACGTTACTTGAAAATTTAAACTTTTCTTTTCAAAAATTTCGGCTTTTTTAAATGGACTTTTATTTGAAAAATTCAACTTTTTTAATTTTCATTTTTTTGTAAAATTGGATTTTGCTGAGAATTTTGATATTTTTGAAATTTTCGAACTTTTTCAAAAGCTTCACTTTTTTTGAAAATTTCTACCGGTTATAACCGAATTTCGGCATTTTTTCGAAGTTAATTATTTTTTCAGAATTCGATTTTTTTTTCAAAATTTTTACTTTTTTCAAAACTTTTACTTTTTATGAAAATTTTGACTTTTTTTAAGGGTTTGTCTTTATTTTCGAATATTTTGACCCTTTTTAAAATCTTGATTCGAAATTTTATTTTTGTTGCATATCTCACTGTTTTTAAATTTAGTTTTTTAAAAACATTTTGAAAATTTGATATTTTTAAAAATTTTGACTGTTGGAAACATCGACTCTCTTTAAGGTTTAGATTTTTTAAATTTTTTTTTAAATTTTGGCTTTTTCTCTAAATTTTCTCTTTTTGAAAAGTTTGACTTCGTTTTTATTGAAAATCTTACCTTTCTTGAACATTTTGACTATTTTTAACGTTATATTTTGAAAACTTCGAATTTCAAATTTTCTATTTTTTTTTATTTCACTTTTTGCAAATGTTAACTTGTTTTAGAAATTTTGATGTTTTCAAAATTCGCCTTTCTTTTAGATTTCGATTATTTTTGAAATTTTTGAAAATTCTGGCACAAAATTGTGATCTTTTCTCAAAGTGTGACAACTTCTCGAAGTTTTGACGTTATTTGAAAATTTAACTTTTTTTTAAAAAAATTTCGGCTTTTTTTAAACTGGAGTTTTATTTAAAAAATTCAACTTTTTAAATTTCCATTTCTTTGTAAAATCGGTTTTTTTTCAGAATTTTCATATTTATGAAATTTTCGAACTTTTTCAAAACCTTCACTTTTTTTGAAAATTTCTATCTGTTACAACCAAATTTCGACTTTATTTCGAAGTTAATCATTTTTTTCAGAATTTTATTTATTTCAAAATTTTCACTTTTTTCAAATCTTCCGCTTTTTATGAAAATTTTGACTTTTTTCAGTTGTTCGGCTTTATTTACGAATATTTTAACCTTTTTTAAAATCTTGACTCAACATTTTTTTTTCCTATCTCACTGTTTTTAAATTCGATTTTTTTAAAAACATTTCAATTCATTTTGAAAATTTGATATTTTTAAAAATTTCGACATTTGAAAACATTTACTCACTTAAAGTGTTTGACTTTTTTTGATCCGACTTTTTTTCGAAATTTTAGCTTTATCTCAAAATTTTCAGTTTCTGGAAATGACAGCTTTTTAAAAAGTATGACTTCGATTTTTATTGAAAATTTGTTATTGAACATTTCGACTGTTTTTAACATTATATTTTGAAAACTTCGATTTTCAAATTTTCCATTTTTTTTTAATTTCATTTTTTGCAAATGTTAACTTGTTTTATAAATTTCGATATTTTGCCTTTTTTAAGATTTCGATTTGTTTTCGAAATTTTTGAAAATTTGACACAAAATTGTGATCTTTTCTCAAAATTCTGACTTTCTCCGAAAATTTATTTTTTTCTATAAATTTGATTATATTCAAATGTTTGATTTGTTTGAAAATCTCCATATTCAAATTGTTGACAATTTCTCGAAGTTTTGACCGTTTTCAAAAATTTTGCCTTTTCTAAGCTGGACTTTTATTTGAAAAATTCGACTTTTCTGTAATTTTCATTTTTTTTAATGTAAAATTGGAATTTTATTTCAAAATTTCAATATTTTTGAAATTTTGGGAACTTTTTTCAAAACTCACTTTTTTTTTAAAAGTTCTACCTGTTGCAACCAAATTTAGATTTTTTTTCGAAATTAATATTCTTTTCGGAATTGTATTTTTTTGGTCAAAATCTTCACCTTTTTTAAAATTTTAACTTTTTCATGAAAATTTCGACTCTTTAATTTTTTTTTTAACTTCGACTTTTTGAAAAATTCTCCTTTTCTGAAAATTGTTATTATTTTTAAAGAATATCTGACGTTATAATGCGAATTTTTAAATTTTGAACAAATTGTATAAAACGAACTCAAGACTTAACTAAATGTCAGTTTAGCTGACTTTCTCCGAAATTTTGATTTTTTTCTGTCAATTTGATTATATTGAAATATTTCATTATTGTAAAAATGTCCATATTTGTTCAGATTTTTAACAACTTTTCGAAGTTTTGACGTTTTGTCAACTTATTTTTTTTCAAAAATGTAGACTTTTTTAAAGCTGGATTTTCATTTAAAAAATTTAATTTTTTGAATGTCAGTTTAGCTGGCAATTTTAAAAGGAGTGTTTTTAAATTTAAACTGACAAGTTTTTAAAAAAGTCGAAATTTAGGAGAATTTTGGAAAAAAATGCACAAAGCGCAATTTTGGCTTAAATTTAGAAATTATGTTAAGTCTAATGTGGAGGAACATTTTTTAAAAACATTATGAAGTTTTTTCCAAATTTGCACTTGTTATTTTAAGAAAAAGTCGAGATTTCTAAAAATTATTTTATAATCTTGTAATTATGACTTTTATCAGAAATGTTTGATTTATAACAGAAATTTTCAACTCCGAAATTGAAATAAAAATTCAAAGAAGATCGAAATGTTGAATAAAATAGATCGAATATTCGAAGAAAGTTTTGTTCCCAAAGTCTGAGAAACAAATTAAAAATTTCCTTTAATTTGTTTCGATTTTTTCAGTTTTAGGATTTTGAGATTGCCCTCGAAAAATTGTTTCTTAAAATTATATATTTGTCTTTAAATGTGGACGTTATTCTCAACATTTTATTTTTAAAGTCGAAATCCCCACTTGAAATTTATAACCCCGAAAACATCAAAATGTATGAAAAAAATCCGAAACATTTCTAAAAACAATTTCTCTTTTTTTTTGGAAGTTTAATTTTTTCTTCTTGGGCCTTAGAATTTAATATCTTAATTTCAAAAACCGTCTACTTCTCCAAACTTAAGTAAATGTTTGGAATTTGAAAAAAATATGTTTAATTTCGGTAAATTAAAATTAAATTAAAAATATTTTAAGCGGAAATTTAAAAAAACTTCGAATAAAAATCTACTCAAAATTTCGATTTAATCATCGAAGTGCCACCATATTAAAGCCAAAATTTCCAGTTTAAAACTTAAATTTTATGCATCGTTCACCTACAAAATTTTGGATATTTATTCTAAATTCGTTTGAAGACAACAGTGGCAGCTCTTAACACTTATAGGAAACTTTACATGAAAATCGTCTATCCATTAATGCCCATTTCTACTTTGTTAGAGGCTGAATTTTGAAAAATTCTCTCTTAATGCTCACACACGTACTATGGAAAACACCTCAATGAAATTTCAAGCTCCTAGACGCACCCGTTAAGGCTGTGCATTGTCTGTCAGTCAGTACTTCGAAATTTATTAAATATATGTTCAATGAAATCTCTAGCTTGTGAGGTTAGTTCACTTATTACTTATTATACAAATTAAAAAGATTCTTTCGCTGTCGAAGGATCTTAAGAGAAAAGACAAAATTTCGAGATTAAAGTTAACGACTCGAAAAATAGGTGAGCATTTCTTTAAAAAGTCTAATGTTCTGAAACAAAAATCGTAATTTATAGAAAACGACTGAATTTTCATTTAAGATTATAAAAAGAACACAAATATTTGGCCACAAAAAGTGAATATTGAATGCGTAAAGTCCTAATTTCGATACCAATTTTGACTTTTCGTGTTATCAACTATTAATAATTCATTATTATACTTTAGTTATCTTTTGCATTATAAATTGTAGTATCTTTTTTTTCTAAATTGGTATCTTTTCAGTTCTATTTCCGTTTTTATATTTGTTGTTTTTTTTGACAAAGTTGTCATTTAAGTTTTCCTTAAAGTATGTTGTATTTTTCATAATTATTGATTAATTCAAATTAACGACGAATTTCACCATGTAAGTGCTGGCTTTTTTGTTCTACTTGCATGAGTAAATTTGACAGTTATCCTTATATTGATAACGAAGTACCTGTTGCCTTAATTATTTAAATATTTTCTGAAAGTCGACATATTGTATTCTAAATTAGATTGCTTCTTGAGATTATTTTTCCTTTGCATTGGCTGAGTCCTCCGCAACGTCTGTAATTTATTTCTTCAAATTTAAAAACGCTAAAACATATCTATCTTGCTCAGTGTACCAAAACACCGTTTATTTATTTTATGTCAGAATTTAGTTTGATGGCTGCTAAAATTCATTAACGTTGCTGTTTTGCATTTCTTGAAGGTATTCAGCCAGAAATGAACTCAACTCCTAAGAAGACGCAGAGCCAAACTCCGCTGACTTCTATGAACGAACGCTGCCCTTCTTGCGACAGACAATTCGGACCGAAAGCCTTCGACAGACATGTTGAGTGGTGCAAGGAGCACAAAGCGCGAATCCAGAAATCGCCCGCCAACATCCAACTGGCCAAAGAGCGACTGGAGGCCAGGATAAAGTACAAAGTTCCGCCGTTGAAACAATCCAGAAGGTCTCTCACACGAGAGAAATATTCGCCACAGGTATGTATTTTTTTTGATATGCTATTTTTTTAGACACAATTCACTCGCAAATGGTAACTTAATTTGGAGCACTAGGAGTAGGATGCGGAACTAAAGATAGATAGATTGTTATTATCAGGGAAAAATTCTGGTGCAACAGACTGGTCCTTGGTTATCTTCAAAAATTAAAATACAAATCTTGTCCCCTGAAACCAAGATTAAAAAACACAATAAAGGTTGCGCTCGAAACGCGTTAGAGCAACCTTTGTTGTGTTTTTTAATCTTTCCTGGTTTCAGGGACAAGATTTGTATTTCAAGAGAAAAATTCTGTTCAGTTACGAATTCCAAAATTTGGTGGTTCTATAAAAAAAGAGTGGAGAAACTTTTCGTTTTTTTTAGGGAAATAAAGCGGAATCTGTTGCGAGTACGAAGAGTAGCAGTACAATAAGCCTTGGAGCAGCTCCCAATTTGCACAAAAATAAATCCGTGTCTACGATAATGGAAAAAAAATTGGAAGCCCCAAAAAGGGACGGTGAACAGTTGAGGGTTGATAGGTGTGGTGATGCTTGCGAAAATGACAAGCCTTCTTACAGGGATTTGGCGAAGAACGTAGCAAAAGCAGACGCTTCCAAACAGTGAGTATACATAATTATTATTACAATAAAACTTACAAAATTTTAGTTAATAAGACGTTGGTACCACTTGTAGAAATCTTAATAAAAAACCAAATACTGCAAAAGATATTACAACTGAATATATCAGCTACTCATTTATCTGCTTTTTGGCAAATTGGGAAAAAATTTAAATAAAAATTTCCATTTTTAATTCTGCCTTTTCATTGGTAATTAAATATGGAATTTCGCTGTATTTATAGCTAAAAATATTTTAGAAACCTACACCTTCTTTCAATTTTCTCCTAAAACTAACTGCTCAAACACGTAGGGAGAAAGGAAAGAGGTTTCCCATCACATTATTCTTTATTTTTTACGATTTTCACCTTCCATTCTCCTTACGGTGTTTTGTATTCCCCAAAAACCCATCCTCAAACCTCTTTCCTTTTGCCCCCCAGTTTCCAAACTAAACGCGGCATGCCGACCAAGAAAATTAACACCAACGCCATTAACGACGACCTTGGTCTGATAGTTGCACCTTTAGCGTCACAAAATAAAAAAATGACGACATGGAAGGACACGGCTTCAAAAAAATCCAAACATTCGGACGAAACTTGCTCTTTGTTGCAATCCCCGCATCAGCGAAAGTCTCCTCCCAAACTGAAAACATCACCTCACAAGAAATGTTCGCCGTTAAGGAAGTGTTCACCCGTGAAAAATTCCCCGCATCGGCGAAAATCTTCTCCCAAACTGAAAACATCACCTCACAAGAAATGCTCGCCGTTAAGGAAGTATTCACCCGTAAAAAATTCCCCGCATCGGACGAAAATCTTCTCCCAAATTGAAAATGTCACCTCACAAAAAATGTTCGCCCTTACGAAGATATTCACCCTGTGAAGAATTCCCCACATCAGCAACGGAATTCCCCCTTACGGGTCTCCGCCCAAAGGAAAGTTTCACCAAATCGTAAAAGCTCACCAAAGAATGAGCTTAAAATGGCCCGAACTAAAAAAGACGTTAGAGGTTCAAAAGGAAAAATCCCGGTGCCCATCCAGGATCATACGAAACAGGTGGCCAAATTAACTAAAGATGCGGTAAAGCCGAAAAAAGTGTCTATGCTAGGATTTGTCACGAGATCGCCTCAAGCTAAAAAGAAAGAGGTAGCGCCAGAAAAAAAACCGACCAAGAAGAAAAAGAAATCTCCCGAAAAATATTTCTCTATGTTGCAACGATATAATCAGGAGAAGATGGAAGAAATGCTGGCTGAATGCAAAAAGGAAAACTTAGAAAGTCCCAAATCTGATGATAAGACTGTGCATAGTCATCAAGAACTTGAAAGTTGCGAGAGCGAATTTCTTCGATCCAATAGAACGATAACAATTAAAGCCTGCGATGATTCTGGCGATTTGGAATATTCCCACGATGAGGCGCGTATTGAACGCCCGATTATTACAAGTAATTCTAAAAAGATGATTTCTGATGAAAATGGTGATGATGAATCCATTAATTTAGGAGTTGATTCTACTGTGAAACTTTCATCTGACGAGAAGTTAAATTTGCATGATATTGAGTCAACAAGTAGTAATCATTACGAAACTTGGGAAGGAGTAGAAGTAGTAGCACCACCACCAAAGGTTGTTTTTCGTGAAAACGAATCAGGACAGGGAATCGTTCCTTAATTCTCTAGAAACCCACTGCAAACATGGCAAAATTCTGAAACCCTTTAAACATTTCAAAGAGAAACATATTGCAAACGAATCCCGTCTTGAAAAAAATTCGAAAACTAGTTCCAGTTATATCCCGACTGACAGTCAATCGACAATTCCTCAAAGTGAATCCAGCAAAAGAGATGAGATTGCAATATCCACTTCAGTAGTTGCTGTCACTGGCGAAAATGAAAGTCTATTTTCAGACGACGAGTTCTTCAAAGAAAGGCAATACGTTGAAGTGTGCCCCCATGATTCTAATGAATCATTTACGATTTTAACAAAGCCAAAACCTGTGCTTTGCCTGAAAAAAAGATCTGATTCTTCAAGCGATCAATCTATGGTTTTTTGCTTTGGTTCTAGCCAGGAGGAAGTCGCAGATGGGAAGATTAGAACGAGTCACTAACAGTGGAAGTATCCTAAATTCGGGTAGGAACGACGATGAATGGGTGACGATTTATCACAACAAACAAATGGAGGTGGAAACTTGCGATGATATTTCCAATGGTAATAACCACTCCCCAAAGGACCATTCCTTTTCAACAAAATCAGTAATAGATTTAACGAAATATATCACAAGATCCAGCGATTCAGAAGGAATGGAATCCAAAAAATCGATCGAATTGACCTACACTGAGACCGACCATTCAGATTCAAAATTTGTCAAGCCAAAATATTTGTCGCAGTCCAAAAATCTGCAATCTAAAGCAACAAATCAGTCTGTGTTTAGGCAAGCAACGAAATCAAAGGAAAATCATCAGTCGAAAGAATCTACAATTAATGAAAAACCCAAAGATCTGACTCGACATCAGATTCTTGAGTTGGCAGCTCTGGAATTCATCAAAGATAACAGCAGGGTGCGTGAGCCAAGTAGCATTGTAGTATCTAATTTGAATGACATCGATGGTGATGATTATGTTGTACCTAAAAAGCGAAGAAGAATAGAAATAGAATCACCTGAAGAAAATGAGAATTTCTCACCAGATTCTCCTACTGAATTAGATGTTCTAAACGAAGAAAACGAGGAAAGTGCAAGTGACAATGGTTTGCCTTGTATTCTAGCTTATGAGGAGGATATTTTGTCTGAAAATAGTAATGATGTAAAAAATACTTTAAATGATGAAACCCCTAGTGATGACTATGGTGGTTTTGAAAAATTTTCTAACAAAGAGAGAACCGAAACTACCAGTTATACTGATATTACTGATACTAAATCAGAGAGTCTTGAAACCATAACTCCAATTAATTATAAATTATCTAAGCACTCAGTAAATAAAAATTCCCAGACATATTTACCAATCGAAGATCAAATTGGAGACGAAAATGACAAGACTCCTCATGAAACCTTTGAAAATTCAACCTTCTATAAACGCCTCGGTCGAAGATAAAATAGAAAGCTTTTACTTAACTCCAAAACAAGAAAACAGTAATGAAAACAAAACCAAATTTATGAAAATTTTTGGCCAAGTGCAGAAAAATTCGAAATCTTTGTCACCGAGAACTCTGCTGTTTCGAAAAACGATCGTCGAAAAGATGGCAAAATCTGCTCAACAGCGCTTAGAGTACGATGTTTTCCCCAAAATAAACCAAAAGACCGATCCTTACAATCTTCCTTCGGCCCACTTGGAAAGGCGCTATAAAAAAAATTATACAACCACCAATTCTGAACAAACAGAGGAAGTGACAACACTCAAATTACCCCTTATAGAAACACCCAAAATGGCCAAGAAGAAGAATAATATTTTAATGATGGAAGATGTAAAGCTGCCTCTTATTGAGAATAATGTTTTCAATACGAGAGACATTAATAAAGGTGTTCAGTGTCCCACGCCTAGCTTCACGAATATGGTTGATAATAAAAATGTTGACCAGTTTCGCAAAACCAGAGAAGCTGCTACCGAAACTTCATTTACTAATGTGCTAGCGCGAGACAGGTACAGTATTCGGATAAATACAATTATTTGTTTCTAATTTAGTAAAATATTTTGTTTGTTTGGGTAAATTATTGTAAGTAGTATCGCCTACGGCAGAAATTCGACCAACTGTGTCTGTAAAAGTGGTTTTCTTGAACTATTTAATGTGGAATGATAATTTTTTCGTTTTTTTGACAGAGTAAATGTTAAAAAAACGAAATGATTGTGTCTGCAAAGTAGTGAAATTCAACCTATTTTTCATATTATTAATTAGATCTATTTGTATTGAAATTCTTAATTC
Source organism: Dastarcus helophoroides (assembly GCA_028583605.1). Lineage (NCBI taxonomy): Eukaryota > Metazoa > Arthropoda > Insecta > Coleoptera > Bothrideridae > Dastarcus > Dastarcus helophoroides. Next base: position 27,947,313 of record CM053328.1, read on the forward strand.
TTTTTCTTTGACACTGAAAGCAAAGGAGGGGGTGTATAAAACTTATGATTGTTTTCAAAATGTCGACTTTACGGAACAATTCGACCTTTTATGAATGTTTTGATTTTCCTGAAAATTTCGATTCTTTCTCCGTTTAAAACAAAATCGCATTTTTATATAAATTTCGACCTTTTTCAAAAATCTTCAATGTTTCTCAAGATTTTGGCTTTGGAAATTTCGCTTTCTTTCAAAATTCGAATTTTTCTTGAAATTTGAAGATTTAAAAAAATTTGTTCCATATTTAAGACTTAGACTTTCTTGATTATACCGATTTTTTCTCAAATTAAAAAAAAAAAACGTGTTTTTAATAAATGTCGATCTTTTTCCAAAATTTCGACTTTTTTTCAAAATTTTAACTACAAAGTTCGATTTTTTGAAGATTTGGAGATTTTTGAAAACTCCGCCTTTATCTTGTTTAAATATATTACGATTTATTAAAAATTTCGTCTTTTCTTGAAAATTTCAATTTTTAGCCAAATTTACATTTTTTTTTAATTTTCGATTTTTTGAATATCTCGGCCTTTTAAAAAATACATCGCTATTTTTTAAAAAGTTTCACAGGAATTTCGACTTTTCAAAATTTGAATTTTTCTCTGTGAGAATTTTTTGAAAATTTGGAAATTTGGAAATATCGCCTTCTTTCAAAATTCGAATTTATTTTGAAATTTAAAGATTTAAAATTTGTTCCCTTTTTAGACTTAGACTTTTTGAATATTCCGATTTTTACTCAAATTAAAAAAAAATGTGTTTTTCATAAATGTCGATTTTTTCCAAAATTTCGACTTTTTCTCAAAATTTTAACTACAGATTTCGATTTTTAGGAGATTTGGAGATTTTTGAAACCTCCGCCTTTATCTTGTTTAAATATATTACGGATTTATTAAAAATTTCGTCTTTTCTTGAAAATTTCAATTTTTAGCCAAATTTACATTTTTTTTAATATTCGATTTTTTGAACATCTCGGCCTTTTAAAAAATACATCGATATTTTTTAAAAGTTTTACAGGAATTTCGACTTTTTAAAATTTGAATTTTTCTCTGTGAGGATTTTTTGAAAATTTGAAAATTTGGAAATTTCGCCTTCTTTCAAAATTCGAATTTATTTTGAAATTTAAAGATTTAAAATTTGTTCCCTTTTTAGACTTAGACTTTTTAAATATTCCGATTTTTTCTCAAATTAAAAAAAAAAATGTGTTTTTCATAAATGTGGATTTTTTCCAAAATTTCGACTTTTTCTCAAAATTTTAACTACAGATTTCGATTTTTTGGAAACTTGGAGGTTTTTGAAGACTCCGCCTTTATCTTGTTTAAATATTTCGATTTATTAAAAATTTCGTCTTTTCTTGAAAATTTCAACTTTTAGCCAAATTTACACCTTTTTTTTAAGTTTCAATTTTTTTAAACATCTCGGCCTTTTTAAAAATACATCTATATTTTTTCACAAGGTTCATAGGAATTTCGACTTTTTAAAATTTGAATTTTTCTCTCTGTGTGGATTTTTTGAAAATTTGGAAATTGGAGATTTCGCCTTCTTTCAAAATTCGAATGTATCTTGAAATTTAAAGATTTAAAGTTTCTTCCCTTTTTTAGACTTAGACTTTTTGAATATTTCGATTTTTTCTCAAATTAAAAAAAATGTGTTTTTTTATAAATGTCTATCTTTTCCAAAATTTCAACTTTTTTCTCAAAATTTTAACTACAGATTTCGATTTGTTGGAGATTTGGAGATTTTTGAAAACTCGGCCTTTATCTTAAATATTTTGACTTATTAATAATTTCGTTTCTTCTTGAAAATTTCAACTTTTAGCCAAATTTACACTTTTTTGAAAATGTCGATTTTTTTTAAACATCACGGCCTTTAAAAATACATCGAGTTTTTTTTCAAATTTTTTTCAAGTTTCACAGGAATTTCGATTTTTTAAAATTTAAATTTTTCTGTATGGATATTTTGAAAATTTAAACTTTTTTGAAAATGCTGACCTTTTTTTAAAAATTCTGTTTTTTTCGAAAATTTTTACCTTTTTCCGTCTGCGAACTACGAAATATGGACTTTTTTAAAAAGTTCACTTTTTTTTTTAATTCGACTTCTAAAAATCTAAAAGGAAAGGAGGGGTGTATAAAACTTGTGATTACTTTCATAATGTCGACTTTTCTTAATTGTTCGACTTTTTATGAATTTTTCGATTTCAATTTAGATTTTTTCATAGTTTAAAACAAAATTGCATTTTTTGTAAATTTTGATCTTTTTCAAAGATTTTAAAATTGTTCTCAGTATTTTGATTTGGAGATTTCGCCTTCTTTCAAAATTCGTTTTTTTTAAATTAAAAGATTTTTTTTAAATTATTCCCTTTTCTAGACTTATAACTTTCTGGAATATTCCGATTTTTCTCAAATTAAAAAAAAGTGTTTTTTTATAAATGTCGATCTTTTTCCAAAATGTTGACTTTTTCTCAAAATTTTGACTACAGATTTCGATTTTTTGGAAGTTTGGAGATTTTTGAAAACTCCCCCTTTATCTTGTATAAATATTTCGACTTATTAAAAATTTCGTCTTTTTTTGAAAATTTCAACTTTTAGCCGGACTGACAGTTTTTTGAAAATTTCGATTTTCTTTAAACATCTCGGCTTTTTAAAAACATACCGAGTTTAATTTCGATATTTTCTCAAAAGTTTCGTAGGAATTTCGACTTTTCAAAATTAAAATTTTTCTGTGTGGAGTTTTTAAAATTTTGGACTTTTTTGAAAATGTTGATCTTTTTAAAATTTTGCTTTTTTGTAAAAATTTTAACCTTTTTCTAACTACGAACTACGAAGGATGGACTTTTTTGAAATTTTTTTTTTTTGAAATATTCCACTATCCATTATTTTGATTTTCTTGAAAATGTTGATTTTTGAAATTTTACATCCTTTGCTATTTCTTTTTTTTTGTAAATTTCAACCCTTTTTCAAAATTTTGAAATAGTCAAATTGCTTTCAGAATTTGAATTCTTTTTAAAATGTAAAGATTTTTTGAAAATTGGAATTATTTTAATTTGACTATCTGCGAAAATTTTGACATTTTCTTGAACTTTTTTTGAAAATTTTGAGGTCTTTCTTTAAATTTCACTTTTTTTTCAAAATTCGATTTTTTTTGAATAATTATTTATTATTTTAAATTTTGCAAAATCTTACAATTTTGAAAAATTATGACTTTTTTTTGAATTATGTTTCGCTTTGTTTAATTAATTATTAACATTTTTTTTAATATTATGGCTTTTTGGTATCTTAAAAAATTGCTCATTTATTTAAATTTCGACATTTTTTCAGGCTTAAACTATTTTCGATTTTTTTTTAACATTTCTGTATTTCGGAATATTTTGACTTTTAAAAATTCGTCCTCCTTTTGATGTTTATTGAAAATGTCGAGTTTCTTGAATATTTGGACTCAAAAGATTTCAAGTCTTTTGTAAATTACTTTTTCTCAAAATTTTTATTTTTTCAAAATTTTGACTTTGGAAACTTTGTATAGTTCAAAATTGGAATTTTTCTTGGACATTTGAAGATTTTTTGAATATTTAAATTTTTTTAAAAATTGGACATTTTCCGAAAATTTCAGCTTTGAGAATTTGGCGTTTTTGAAAACTTAATTTTTTTGAAAACCTCAACGTTTTATAAAAACTCTACCTTTATCGAAATGTTGATTTTTTGAAAATTGCTTTTTCTTAAATTGGACTGTCTTAAAAATTTCTATTTTCTTGAAAATTTCTATTCATGTTTTATTGGCTTATTCTTCTCCAGTTACTGAAAATTTAGAATTGTGAAACGAGTAACAATTGGCTAAGAAAAAGCCAATAAAACATGAATCGAAATAGTAATACTTTGCAAAGAAGATATAGAGAATTTTTTGAAAATGTTGTCTGAAAATTTCGAATTTATTTTTTTTATTTCTACATTTTATGAGAATTTCGACTTTTTTTAACTTTTTTTGAAAACTTTGCCTCTGGACTTCAGCATTTCGACTTTTCTTCGAGATTATGACTTTTTTTGAAATTTTCTTTTTTTTTGAAAAATTAGAGAAAATTGTGACTGTTTCGAAATTTTTATTTTCTTGACAATGTTGACTTTTGAAAATGTTGTCTTTTTTCTTTAAAATTTCGACCTTTTTTCAGATTTCGAATTTTTTTGAAATTGTTTTTTTTAAATTTCTGTTTTTATGAATATTTCGATTTTTTGAAACTTTATATTTTTTGAAAAGTTCGCTTTGCAATTTCGAAGTTTTGCCTTTGACTTGATTTTTAAAATTTTTTTTGTAAAAATTCTACTTTTTCTCGAGATTTAGGTCTTTTTGGAATTTCATGTTCATGCAAAATTGAAAAAATTACGGACTGATTCAAAATTTCTATTTTCTTGAAAATGTTGACTTTTGAAAGTTTTGCCTTTTTTTTGAAAGCAGATTTCAATTTTTTATTAAATTATTATTTTTTTAAATTTCTGCTTTTTATGAATATTTCGACCATTGGGATATTTCTATTTTTTTCAAATTTCGCCTTTCTAGACTTTACGATTTCAAATTTTTCTCGAATTTTTGACCTTTTTGGGAAATTGATTCCTTTTTGAATAATTCAAAAGATTTGAAGATTGCGGTATTTTTTAAATATTTCGACTTTCCTTGAAAACTATGAGTATTTTGAAAATTTTGACTTTTGATAAATTCGACTTTTTTCAAATTTTCTTTTATTAATTTGAAATTTTTTGAAATATTTTTGGAAATTTTTGCTTTTTGTAAATTTTGCATTTTTGAAAATTTTGGCTTCTTCTATATTTCATTTTTTTTAATTTTACTTTTTTTTTAAATTTCGACCTTTTATAAATATTTTGACTTTTTTGAACATTCCTATTTTTTGAAAATTTCGCCCTTCTAGGCTTAACAATTCTAAATTTATCTCGAAATTTTGACTTTTGGAAAATTGAATCATTTTTGAATAATTGAAAAGGTTTGAATATTTCGGTATTTTTTAAATATTTCGACTTTCTTTGAAAACCGTAAGTATTTTGAAAATTTTGACTTTTGATAAATTCTACTTTTTAAAAATTTAGTCTTTTTTTTAATTTCAACTTGTTTGAAATGACATTTTTGGAAATTTTTGTTTTTTATGAATTTCGCTTTTTTCAAAATTTCAACTTCTTCCATATTTCATTTTTTTTTATTTTACTTTTTTTTTAAATTTCGACCCTTATGAATATGTCGACTGCTTGACAATAATTTTTATTGAAAATTTCCAGTTTTTCTAAAAATTGTGAATTTTTGAAAGTTTGTAATTCTATTTGACTAATTCGACTTTTTTCAAAAATTTCAATCATTATTGAATGTTTTCTCTTCCTTTAATAACTTCGATTCTTTTGAAAATTTCGATTTTATTGAAAATTTCAGCTTTTTTAAAATCTCCATTTTTTCCAAAATGTCAACCTTTTTTGAATATTTCGACCCCTTTTCATCATTTTGATTTTTTATTTAAACTTTGATTTTTTTTGAAAATATTTTTAAAAAATTTGAATTATCTTCCAAATTCGTACTTTTTGAAAAGTTTAAAACTTTTTTTTCAATCTTTAACTTTAAAATTTTTTAATTTTTTCCGTTAAAGTTTTAACTTCTAGATTTGATTTTTCAAAATTATGATGTTAATTGTTTACGTAAACCCAAAATATAGCTAATTTTTTTAAATGTAAAATATAAATATGCTCTAACATAACTATCAGTCGTGGTTACCAAAATTTCGAATATTCGCCATCAACTTTTTTTTCAAAATCTTTAACTTTAAACTTTTTTATTTTTTCCGTTAAAGTTTTAACTTAAAGGAGATTTGATTTTTCAAAATTATGATGTTAATTGTTAACGTAAACCCAAAATATCGCAATTTTTTTTAAATGTAAAATATAAATATACTCGAACATGACTGTCAGTCGTGGTTACCAAAAATTTCAATTTTCGTCATCAAGATGATTATATTTTCGACTTTTTTTTGAAAATTCTAAGTTTACGCCTTCAATATTTACCTTTTTCCCGTTTCTTTTTAAATATTTTTCCTTATTTTTCTTTTTTATTTCTTCTTTATTTTTTAGAAATATCAACATTTCGATATTTTCTCGTAATTTCAAGCTGAAACTCCAAAATGTTTCGTTTTTATTGTCCAGATTTTAATTATAAAAACAAATTTCGAATTTGATTTAGACTATCCCAAAATCTTTTTTTATTTTTATGTTTTTCATATCCTGTTTTTTTATGTTTCCTAACAAAAACCAATAAAAGCAAAAGTAACCCCGAAATTTCGAATGTTAGCTCAAATCTGTTTTTTAAGTGTGAATTTTGTTTTCCAAATTTCTACTCTTTTCTCGAAATTTTTATCCCGAAAGCTTTTCTCTAATTATTTTCAAGTTTTTCTTTAATTTCGACATTAATCTTGAACGATATCACTTTTCGTATACTCTTTTTAAAAAATGTTGTATTTATTTTTGCGCTTTTTAACATTTATTGATAATTGCATCAAAAACCAATTAAATGAGAAATTAATTTCTACTTTTCCAATGCAGATTCAAATTGCTCTATTAATTATGAGTTGCGTTTTCGAAATTTTCACCCTTTTTATCAAAATTTATCATTTAACAATTTTGTTTTTTCGTTTATTTATATAAAAAATAAGAGACATTATTTCTTATTAAAATTGTTCAGAGTTTAAAATTTTTTATACCTTAAATTCAAAATTCGACTCATTTGCAAATTTTGACTTTGATTTTTCGAAAATTTCGAATTTAATCTCTTGCGTTTAAACTCAAAATATCGAGAATTTTCGAAATTTCGAATGCTTTCTTGAAATTTCGACATATTTTCTCAAAGTCCAAGTTTAAACTTTAAATTATTATTTTTTTTCTCAAATTTTGATTGCAAACCCAAAATTTTAACCTCGTTTTATAAAAAGTTTAATTTTTTCCAAATTCAGACAATTATCTCGAAAGCATATTTTACCCAACTTTACCAGTAACAGGTCTGTAACAGTGTAGAATAAGATATGTTTGTTTTTATGTTTGTTCTATTTATTTTGTTTGTGTTTTTTTTCTCCATTCGTTTTACAATATGAACTTGTTTTGGCTACAGATTCAGGTCAAAATCACTATGATATCATGTTTGAAGTAAATCTCTGAATTATCTGATCAAAACGAGCTCAAAAACAGAACGAACATTTATGTTGTAAACCAGTTGAGCTGTTTGGTAACATCCGCAGCTGCAAAACAACTGACTTACAACATAAATGTTCCATTGTATTATGTTAAGGTTCCAAATTTCAACCTATTAAAATAATGCATTTTCAATAAAACTGAAGCAAAAACTGTCGCTAAAAAAAATAATAAAATTGAAGCCGAAATTCGAATCTCGTAACAATCTAATCATTTTAAATAGTCAATTGCTAAAAACTAACCACAGTTCAGCTTACAATTAGCACTAGCAAATAAAATGTGTTTTTTGCAGTAACAACGCTCCGTGGTACGATCCATTTGAAACCGCTCAGCGCCAATTCATGGAACTTCTCCAAACTGACGATACTCAATCATTTTCACCATCAGACGTGCACAAAGTTAGACCACATCGACCACACACCACCAACAACTCGCAACATATTAAACAGCAATCACCCAAATCCAGCAAAAAAATAAAATCCGCAGACACCAGTAATAAAAGTAGTCAGAGGTCCTCTCTTGTAGATCCATCAGGTTCCTTTAAGGAAGCGCTAGAGTACTTACAGGATGATTTTGAATTTATCGAAAACCTAATCAACGATCACTTTAGTGACAAAAATATGAACGATGAGGAGCAAAAACACGAAAGTTTCTTTTTACATTTAGAAAAAAATAATAACCGGAAAGATAGTGATGACATGTCTTCAATCGACCCAAGTCTAATTAACGAAAATGACAATTTATCCATACCCGATCATTTCAAAGTGGATGATATATCACCGACATCAACCGAAGCCACTTTACAAAACGAAGAAGACATATACAGCCTTCAATACGACAAAAAAATATCATCGATTGAACCGCCCATTATGACAAAAAGTTTATGTTCTCCGGCGAAAAGCGACAAAACAGTCTTGAAACGTTCAGTTTCAGCTTTAACCGATTCGAAACGGAAATCGCCTAACCTTATCGCTCGAAATATTCGAAATGTTAGTGATAATAAATCAAAAAATTCTAATTCTAGTGCCATTAGGGAACATGGTTCCAAAAAAGGAAGCAAAAGCTTAGCTTCGATGAAACACTCAAAATCTTTGTTCGAAACGTCACCCAAACCACCGTCCTTAAAAAACAGGGATGAAGCTAATAATTATTTTAACATAAACTCGAAGTCGCCCGATGGATCTGGCAGCGGAAGTAGTCAAGTCGAAGAAGCAGTAAGTATAATCTAGCCAAATTGTTCCACCAGTTAATTTTAATTGACAACATGATGCTCTTTTCTGAAAATGATGGTCCTTGGTTATCTTCAAAAATTGAAATACAAATCTTGTCCCCTGAAATCAAGAAAGAAATGGTATCTCTCTGAAGATGATAGCTTGGCTATCGAAACGCGTTAGAGCAACCTCTGTTGTGTTTTTTAATCTTTTTTGGTTACAGGGAACAAGATTTGTATTTCAATTTTTTTTAAATGATAAAAATAAATATTTTACTGCACTAATTTTTTATTACAACTTTATTATTTTTATTGCAATACTATGCAACATAGAAAACGTTTTTTCTGAAAATAACTACAATTTTTAATTTACTGCAAAAGCTTTAAGGTTTTACGTTCATTTTGAAGTGTTGCTTAATCAGTGTTTTGTCAAAAACAATTTTCCCGATAAAATCATTTTCAATAAGTGCTAAAACGAGTACAAAAATTTGTTACATTTATCAATTATTGAAAAAAATTCTTGTAACCAGTATTTCGACCGGAACTAATCTGAAAAATGAAATTGAAAAAACACATTATTACTTATTTTCCCTCTTAATTGATCATATTGATTTTGCATAAAAACTCTTTTCAATGACCTCGGTGCAAGATGTTAAGTTTAGACCTCCGAAAAAAAAGTGACGCCCAAAAATACTTTTGATGTCTAAAAAAAAGATCATTTCTGTGCGGCTGTTACGGATCTGCCTTTTTAAAAAAAAATCACATAACTATTAAACTTTATTAACGATAAAAACGCAACAAAATTTAAAACGTGGCCCGATGTTAGCAAATATTTATCGAAAACCTTGTGGAATTTTTAAATTTTGTTACGTTTTTATCGTTATTAAAGTTTAATAGTTATGAATATTAAAGAATTCCACGAAGTAAGGGTTGGAAATGTCAAAAAAATCACAGTAGTACTGATAAGTTTTTAATTTAAAGACCTCTTATTTTAACGTTTCCAAATTTCGAGTTTTTTGAAATTTTATTATTTTTAAATTTCAATTTTATAAATTCCGAATTTTTTGAAAATTTTAACTTTTCAAAATGTGTACTTTTTTCAAAATTTGTATTTTTCGAAAAATATAATTTTTGTACAAATCCAACTTTAAAAATGTAGAGTTTCTTAAAACTTAATTTTTTTGAAAATTTTTACTTTTTAGGAAGTATTTCTGAAAAAGTTGAAATTTGTTTTTGAGTTTTTTTTTTCAAAATTTCGCTCTTTTCTGAATTTAGAATTATTGAATAAATTTCGACTTTTAATTTTTTTTCAAACTCTCGGTTTATTATAAAATTTCAATTTTTTTTAAAATGCCCAATATTCTAAAAGGCTGAAACATTTTTCAAATTTCGATGTTATTTCAAAATTTAAATTTTTCTTCAAAATTTGAAAAGTTCCAGTATTTTTGAGTTTCTTTATTTTTTAAAAATGTCGGATTTTTTTTTCGAGTTTGACTTTATTTCAGTTTCATCTTTTAAAAATACAGACTTAAAATTTCGACATTTTTGAAAATTTTGACTTTTTAAATGTTTCGAAATTTTTTAAGCCTTTTTTAAATGTCGAAGATTTTTTACATTTCTGAAGATGTCGACATTAACTTAAAAATTCTGGTTTGACATTTCAACTATTTTTCAAATTTCAACTTTTTACAAACTTTCAATTTTTTTACCTTCGAATTTTTTCAAAACTTCGTTTTATAATTTCAATTTTTTTACATCTTGGAATTTATTCAAAACTTTCTTTATTGTGGTTAATGTATCGATTTTTTCTTAATTTCGACATTTTTCCAAAATTTCGATTGTTTTGAAGTTTTCATCTCTTTAATTTTTTTCCCAAAAGTTTCGACTTTTAGAAAATTTGACTTTCAGAATTTCGATTTTTGTTTCAAAACTGAAATTTTTTGAGATTTGATTTTTTTAAAAACGTCGAGTTTTCAGAATGGTTGATTTTTTCTCAAAATTTCGATTGTATTTCAAAATTTAGAAATTTTTATCAATATCAAATTATTATTTAAGAAAAATTTTAAAAATGATAAAAAATTATTTCAAAATTTCGGCCCATTATTTAAATGTTCGACGTTTTTTTCAATATTTCAACTTCTAAAATTTTATCATTTTTCAAAATTTTAACTTTTTCAAAATTTTGATTCGCGAAAATTTTTATCTTTCTGATAATGTCGATTATGTTTAAAATTTTGCCCTTTGAAAATTTCAGATTTCTTTTCAAACTTGACAAAAAAAGTTTTAAATTGAATTTTTTGAAAGCTTGGATTTTTTCGAAATTTCCATTTTATTTCAAAATTGGGAATTTTTCAAAATTTTTAATTGTTTTGAAAATTTCGACTTTTAATGTTCTACTTTTCCGAAAATTATTAATTTCAAAATGTCGATTTTTTTTTAAATTTCGGCTTTTTTAATAATGTTGGTATTTTTTCACTACTTGTATCTCAAAATTTCGGCTTTTTTTGAAAATTTAACTGACAATATTTAATTTTTTTTAATCTCGATTTTTTAAAGCTAAAATTTCGTTTTTTTTTAAGTTTTGAAGGTTTTCAATTTTTTAGAATGTTGACATTTTACAAATTCGCCATTTTTGGAAACTTTACTATTTATCGAATTTTGAATTTTTTTTAATTTCAAATTTAGATATTGAAACACAAATCTTGGGACAAAATTTGTATTTCAATTTTTGAAGATAACCAAGGACCAGTCCGTTCCACCAAAATTATGGCTTTAAAAATTTCGGTATATTTTCAAATTTTTTGAAAAGTTCTCAAAATTTTAATTTCTTCCGGAAAATTCCAACTTTTTTTGTAAATTTTAACTTTCTATAAAAACTTTTTTCAAAAGAATATTTTTTAGAAAATTTTTACTTTAAAATTTTCGACTTTCCCAAAATTCGAATTCTTTACAAATGGCTCCAAAATTCCGACTCGTTTTGAAAATTTCGGCTGTTTTTCAAATTTTCAATTTTTTTCAAAATTTATAATTTTCTGAAAATGTTTTTCAGTTAAAACTTTTAATTATTTTAAAAATTTTGTATTTTTTTAAATCAATAGTTTTTTGGGAGAAAGTTTTGACTTTTTTTAATGTATCTTCCAAAATTTTGAAATTATTTGAAAATGTTCGACTTTTTTCAAAATTGCAACTGTTTTCGGCTGCTATTGAAAATTTCGACTATTTCTTCAAATGATTATTTTATTTTAATTTGTAAGTTTTTGAAAATTTTGGTCATTTTTAAATTTTCATTTTTTTGAAAATTTCGACTTTTCAAAATGTCTACTTTTTCCAAAATTTGTATTTTTCGAAATCCAACTTTGAAAATGTCGACTTTTTTAAAACTTTAGCTCCTTAAAAATGTTTACCTTTTAGGAAGTATTACTTAAAAGATTGAAATTATTTATAATTTTGTTTTTTTTTTCGAAATTTCGCTATTTTCTGAATTTAGATTTATTGAATAAATTTCGACTTGTTTTAAAACATCTATTTTTTTTTCAAAATCTCGGTTTATTATCAAATTTCATTTTTTTTAAATGCCGAATATTCTAAAAGGTTGAAAAATTTTTCAATTTTTTTTGAAAATTTCGGTTTTTCACAATTTCATCATTTTTACAAAATTTTGATTTGTTTTGGGAATTTTGCACATTTTGCAGTTTTTGGCCGAATTTAGACCAAAATGTCGATATTTTTCTAAATTTCGATTAGTTTTGAAAATTTTAGATTTTTTCCTAATTTTAATTGTTTATAAGAATTTTCGTTCAAAAATTTTGACTTTTTAAAAAATATTCAACTTTTGAAAATTTAAACTATCCAAAATTTCGACTTCTTTAGAGAATTTTATGTTTTGATAATTTTGGCTTTTCTTCAGTATTTATATTCTTCGAAAATTTGACTTAAAATTACTCAACTTATTTTAAATCTTAACAGTTTTTCAAAATTTTGATTATTTTTTAACTTTTAGAATATTTTTCAAAATTTTGCGTTTTTAAAAAAATTCGAATTGTTTTTCGCCATTTTTTCCGAATTCTAGAATTTTTTGAAAACGTCAACTGTTTCATAAATGTTTACAATTTTTCCAAAATTTTTGACTTTCAAAATTTTAACTTTTTTTGAAAATCCTGACCATTCTTCAGAACTTTATCTCCTTTTGAAAATTTGGAATTTTCTGAAGCTTTAACCTTCAAATTTTTTGAAAATTTCATTTTTTCCAAAGTTTCAATATTCTCCAGTTTCAACTTTTTAGAGCAAATTTCGACATTTTTCAAAATTTCAAATTTTAGCCTTTATTTGAATCTTTTTTGATGGAAAGGACTGGTCCTTTGCTATCTTCAAACTTTAAATACAATCTTGTCCCCTGAAACCAAGAAAGATTCGTATTTCAACTTTATTTGAAACTTAACTCAATTTTTTTTTGAAATTCTCGTCTTTTTTCAAATATCCGACTCTAAAAATCGGACTTTTAAAAACTTCAATGTTTCCCAATTTTGGCGAATTCAGATTTTCTTCTAATGTTATATATTTTGTACTTTCGAATTCGCATTCAGTAGTATTATTTATAAGTGAATTCCGAAAAACGCCTATGCGAATAACTTGGAACCTAAACACCATTTTCATATTTACAACTTCAAAAATGACTAAATTTCATACAAACTTTTATCCCGTATTAACGCTCTTGAAGGTTGATTTTTCAAAAATCCCTTCTTAGTACTCATCTATTTTATATAAAGAATTCATGTGCAAACTTTTATGCTCTAGACCTGCCGGTCTAGATTGTGCATTGTCTGTCATTTAGTGTTTAGAATTTTATTAAGTAGTAGTCGACTTTTTCAAAAAATTCGAAATTAACACGTTAATCGCCATGTCAGTCATATGTGTCTGATGCTAAGAAGTTCTACATGAGCCATGTCAGACATATATGTCTGACGTACGCGATTTGGTAGAAGGCCACGTCAATCACAGATGTCCGACGCAAACGATACATTTGCATTATGCTTCGAAAGCTTGGCCTATCAGGAACAAAACCTGAAAATTTCTTGGCCTACTACAAACAATAAAATGAAATAAACATAGTTATATAATGGTATATTGTTTCAGTTGAAAAAATACATTTTAATAATTTTTATTTTGATATAATTAATTATATTCATTTACTATGCTGTCCAAAACATTCTATGCAAAAAAAGGGCTGTTGTTCGCAGTCTGAGCAGTACGTTGAAACTTTTTTTCCTTTTTTTCTTGCTGCATCTCGACCTTCTGATTCTTTTATTTGAGCGTAACATCCAGTGCACATTCTTCTTATTTTCTTTTTTTCAGCAGTATACATTATTTTTAGCGTATGAGTTGAAATTTTTGGGTTTTTAGTTTTGTCCGAGCTTAAGCTAAGCATTTCAGTGACCAAATTTTCCCGAAATTGTCTAATTCCTATGTTGCTTTTATTATTGATTTTATATATTATATAAGCATTTACTACTGATATTCCAAGAACATATTCTATTGCTAACTTCCGGTACCATTTTATTCCTTTTCTTAGAGTAGTTGCATAGGAACCCATTTGATCAGAAATATCTATCCCTGCTTTACCTTTGTTATACTCACAAATTGGGAGTGGTTTTTGTTTATTTTTTTGTCGACTTGTGCTAGCAGAATTTGCGTTTATATCCACCATTTCAGGAGCATGTTTTGTTGTCAGTACTCTAACATATCGGGTGTCTAGCCAGTTAAGTACTACAATACCATTCTTATCTTCTCTCGCTATCATTTCTCCTTTCTTCAAATTTGCGTTCATAACTTCCTTTGGCATAAACTTCTTATTTGCTCTTACAGTTCCCACAACATGCGTCTTCTGACGAAGAAAGTCCAATGCTAGCGGGTAGCTGGTATAGAAATTGTCTACGTACAATGTTCTACCTTCATTTAGAAGCCCCTGTGAAAGATCCTCACATACTTTTGCTGCTATGCCGTTCTTTTTATCATAAATCTCAGATTTTCCAGAATAGATTTTGCTTGCCCACGTATATCCTTCTGAAGTACATAACTTAAAAAGTTTAATTCCATACTTATGCGCCTTATTAGGTATATATTGGCGGAAAACAAGCCTGCCTCTCCAAGGAACAAGAGTTTCATCAATTACATAATTTTCACCAGGAACAAACACTTTTTTATACTTAGCTTCAAGTAAATCTAACAGCGGTTTAATTTTTGCCAATCTGTTACCAGGAATAGCATTTTCATTATTTGAAAAATGTAAGAGGCGTAATAATATTTCAAATCTGTTTCGAGACATGATGCTTGGGGCTATGCTATTTTTGTAAATATCTTTGTTCGACCAATAAGAAGTTATATTTCCCATTCGCACTAATCCCATCCACATAAAAAGGCCGAAAAACTTTCTTATTTCTTCAGAGTTAGTTGGATGCCATTTATTTAGACGATTGTGTCGAGATGTTCGAGTACGCTGAATTGTTTGTTCAGCATATATATTAGTTTCAGTAACAATGAGATTTATAACCTCTTCATCAAAAAATAGCATAAATGTATCAAAAGCAGAAATATTTTTTGGCAAATCTGATTGTAAACCAGATTTTCCTATGAAATCAAAACATTTATGTCTACCTTCATAAGCATTCCATTGAACATCACTAAACTCATAAAATTCACACTCGAGTATTTCGTCATTTTCAATAATTTCTGTAGTTTCTTCTGACTCAAAATCTTGAAGAAATTGTTGAAGATTTTCTTCATCTGCATTCAACGAAGGACTATAATTTGGATCATTTATTGAATTATCTGAACTATAGTCTTCGTGCTCTTCATCAGATATGTTTACATTTTCAGCAATCTCTTTCAATTCACTTTCACTTAGAAACTTTCGTTTTGCCATTATTTGTAGATATTTACAAATTATTATAAATATTATTTATATTTATATTAATTTATTTTATTTTATTTTTAAAGAAATAGTCACAAGAACATGGTGTTATTCGGTAAATGCTACACGTACCACTGATTCCTACACAATGCGTTCAACGCTGTGTTCAAAACAACAGGTTAATACTTGTTGTATCTTGTTTGGATGCGTCAGACATATAAGACTGACACGGCTTGTCCAGAAAAAAAGTTTTAATATAGGGCCATGTCAGTCATATATGTGTGACATAAAAAATAGTGTTTTTCCGGGAATTTTGGCAAAAAAAAATTTTTTTCTGTGACATTAAGTTTCCTTGATACATTTTTAACTAAATTATCTAATAAAGTTACCATGGCCCATGTGAAATTTTTTCTGATATTATCGTGGCGATTAACGTGTTAAAACAAAAATTTGTGTATGTGATTTTGCTTAAATCTCGACTTTTTATTTAAAATTTTGATTTTTTTCAAACTTTCGATTTTTTTTAATTATATTTTTTCAATACATTGATTTTTTTTAAATACTTATATTTTAAAAATTTCCAATTTTTACACATTAAAATTTTTCCCTTTCTAAAAAAATTGGTTTTTTAAAATTTTGCTTTTTTAAAATTTCGATTTTTTCAGATGTCATTTTTTTCCGTCTTTAATTTTTTTTTAAACATATATAACTTTTTAAAAATATTTCGTCATTTTCAAAATTTTAACTTGTTTCACAAATCCGCACGTTTGTCATATTTTCAGTTTATTTTTTGGAACTTAGTACGACTTCAAAAATGTTGGCTTTTTGTAAATTTGGATTATTTTTTCAAATCTAGATATTTTTTTAAATTACTTTTTTTCAAGTTTTTAACTATTTTTTAAAATTTTGGCTTTTTTAAAAAATTTGTTTTTTTTGTAATAATTTTCCACTTTTTCATTTTACATTTTTACATTACATTTTACATTTTTTGTAAATTTCGACTTTCATTAAAATTTCGAACTAAATTTTTAACATTTTTCATAATTTAAAAGAAAATTTCAATTTTGTCGAATCTACTTTTTTCAGTCACGCCTTATTTTAAGATTTTTGACTTTTTTGAAAACATTTTTGAAGACCAAAAAAAGATCATCATGGCCATTTGTGGGCCCCCTTTTTTTCGCCCTGTGAAGTTGCATCTATTGCACCTGCCTCGTTACGTGTCTAAGTATTAAGTCTTCAAAATGTTGATTTTTTTTTAAAGCTCGACTTTTAAACGCGAATTTTGGAATTTCCTCAAGAATTTCTGCAGATTTTTTCAAACCTTTTACTTTTTTTTCAAATTTTGCACTTTTGATTTTCACTTTTTTTCGTAAAAATCGAAACTTCGGTCGGTCTCTAATTTCAAGCTTAAATTCAGAATTTTGACACAGGAATCAAATGAAAATAAGCGTAAAATTTATATAAAATTTACAGTGTTTTTCATTGTAATTACACAATTTTAACTTTAAACTAGAATGTTCAATTTTTTCTCAAAATTTCTCGAAAATGTCGAAATTTTAAAAATTTTTTTAATATATTTTGTTTTCAAAATTTTAATTTTTGTTTTCTGAAGATTTCGAAAATGATTTTTTTTTTCATTTTTACTTTAAATTCGAAACATAGAAGTAGAATATACAGATAAGAAAAAATTTTCATTGTTCCTGTAAAACGCTAAAAATTGTCCCTTCCTTTAAATGTTAGAAAAAACTCGTCGAGAGTTTTACAACAGACTGGAATATTGTTTAGCAGAGTCTGGCAGCATATTTGAACTTCTTATATTGTAATGTTTAAAGAGTTATTATGTTATATTCTTCATTAGAATTATTATTTATTTTGTTTAAGAAATCTCGTTTACTTATTTTGGTTATCAAAGAATATCAGTTTTGTTTTGCCTCAGACGTTGATTAAATCAACGGACTAAAAGAAGAAACACATGTGGTACGCAAATTGTAATAAAATTGTTGCCTGCCAGTAGTAATCAAACACGTTAGAAGCTATGATGTACTACTGAAATCTTCAACAGCACTGATCGCTGCGCTCTGTGTTGAATTGTTTACACCTGTGTAGGAGAATACAAGGCGCCGCCCATCTATCCCACTATTAGCTCTCAATGTTAAATCTCTCATTAACATTCTCCCTATGGACAGTGTTTGACTTTCCTGATGTGTATAATACATTGAAGTATTGAAATTTTTTCCCAAAATTTAGACTCCCCAACAAACTTTGACTTATTGCTCTTAAAATTTGAACTTTTTTATCGAAATTTCGAAGTAAAAAACATAAATAGATAGATAACATAAATTTCTATTTTAACTTGGAATCTTCCATGTACTAATTTCGACTTTTTTTAGAAACACCGAAATTTCGAAAGTAATTTCAAGACTTCTAAAAAAGGTCGAAATTGTGAGAAAAGTTAAATAATTAATGTAATTATTTTTCAACATACTTTTTTGGTGAAACGAACTGGTCCTTGGTTATCTTTAAAAATTGACATACAAATCTTGTCGCCTGAAACAAGAAAGATTAAAAACCACAACAAAGGTTGCTCTAACGCGTTTCGATGCCCAAGCTATCATCTTCAGAGAGATACTGTGTGATAAGTATACAATATGATGAGTATCTCTCTGAAGATGATAGCTTGGCTATCGAAACGCGTTAGTTGTTTTTTTTTTAAATTCCGATTCTAATTTCCAAATTTTGACTGTTTTTTCTCGAAATTTAAAATTTTAGCTCGCTGAAAAACCTGAAAATTTTAGGTTTAATTCGAAACGTAGATAGAAAACAAAGTGGAATTTCGCAAAGATTAGAGTATTAGAAAAAAAGTTTTTTGCCATATATTCATCCCCTTGCTTCTCCTAATAAGCACTTGAAGATTAATTAATCTTGACTTTTTTGCTTTCTAAACCCCTGCTCAACACTTCGATATTCCAGAGTTGATTTTTAAACATCGATGGTTTAAAAATAATGTTGCAACCGTTATTGTGATGAAAGTAGATTTTCATTTTGTAATTAAAGCTGTGTTTTGAATTTTTTTTTGGGAGTTCCGTATTTACCTAAACTTGAAAGTTGGCTGAGCCAAAGTTTCGATTAATTTTTGTACGAAGTCTAAACTGTGGCCGCAACCCAAACTTTGGTCGGTCTCTAAAAATAACCTGGTAATTTTCCCGTAGATTAACGAGCCTTCAGCGGGAGAATTTTACTCAGAACGTATCAAAGCCGAAGAATTATTTTCCGTCGATGATGTTATGTACGAGGAATTCAAAAAATACGAAGAATTGTACCTTAAGGAAAAAGACCAAAAGCATAGCACCAAGAAACACCGTCAAAAGAACTTGGACATGAATTTTGGCATATCCACCACAGAAGACGATTATCTGACGTCACAAAACAACAAGATATGCAACGATTCGGCCTATGGCAGGTAAATATACGAAGAAATCGCCTTAGTCTAGATTAAAACTGCCGTTTAGTCTTAGCAGAAAAACGGAGAAGATAAACGAGACTACCACCAGTAAAAAATCTCACAAAGATATCGAAAATCTTCATGAGGAGACTGTCACTTCCGAGGCGGCGGACACTTCAACGCGTATGTCAAAATTCTGCCACGAGTGCGGTAATAGGTACCCTATAACATCCGCGAAATTTTGTGTTGAATGCGGTGTTAGGCGACTAGTTTTGTGATATTTTAAGAAATTTATCGTAGTCTTAGAGTTAAATCTACAATCTAACTTTTTTTTAACATAGTTTTCTATGTGACTTTTTTTAATCGTAAAGTTTTATTAATATTTAGACCCTGTAAGCAAATTTTAATATATTCTTTACTATTAATCAGCTATGTATTTTTTAATATGACAAATTTAAACATGAAATAAAAAGCTAGATTTACCAAAAATTACCATTGAATAATTCTTGTATTAATGCTATTATTAGTATTCACTAATTTTTAAATAATTTGGAATTTATGATTAAAAAGAAAGTTGTAAAATGTGGTGCGTATATTTTTTAATCTGGGTGCAATTGTAATTGTGTGAAATATATAAAATGTGCTATTTAACATTTATGTTGTGATGTTGTTAATATTTGTCGCCTTTGATACTTTTTTACAATAATGTCTGTTCTTTTTTGCTAAAATTGTTAGGTCTTTTGCTAATAATTATATGAATATTTACTTTTTATGGTGATGTTACTTAAGGTGACTATTTGTTATGAGTTTTTTATTTTGTTCAATTTTTTTCCTTTTGGTATTGTTTACAAAGTAAATATTGACTTTTAGTAATAAACAACAGTTAATATTTACTCCGTAAGAAATACGATCAAATTGTCTTCTTATAAATAACTAAAATTTGCTTTTAGCTTCTCCTTTTATTAATGGCTGTGCTTTTTATTAAATCATGTTCTGGAATCTTAAGGCCATAGAAATTGGGATCAAAATGTAACTAGGCATTTTTTAAATCACTTGCTATTTTATCAGTTACCATTCCACATTTTCTACATTTTACTATATTTTTTGATGTTATTAACAAAGACTGAATTTTTGAGTTTTTATGTTAATAAATTTTTTTAACAAAATGTGTCTTGCTTCTTTGCTGCTGTTCTTTTGGAGAAAAATAGTAGGTAGATATTTTATTTGCAATGATGGATATTGAATTAAAGAAGTTAATTAAAAGCACCATTTGGGTGTGTTGCACATTTTTTAATTTTTCATTTCATTCATAACAAAATTCATGAAAATAATTAAGTTATTAACTTTAATTGGGTCATTTATATTTTTCCCAAAAATGTTGATTTCAAATTCAAAAGTGGACTTTTTCTAGAAATTTTAATTTTGCTCCTTTAAAATTTAAACTTTATTCTCCGCAATTTAAACCCAATATTGAAGTATATCTGATTTAAGTACTTTCCGAAATTTCGACTTTTTTCACTTTCCAATTTTTTTTTTTGCCTAACGACGCAACCAGCTTTTAAAGGACCCTGTGCAATGTGTCAAATCTCTGTCCTGTAAAAAGAACAACTACACAAAAACGAGGCATTAGAAATAAACCAAAAATGATCTCGATAATCAGGGTTATAGTTATATCATCGAAAAAAATTGAAACGTGTAAACAAATTTTCGTTTGTAATTAAAATTTTAAGAGTAAAGTGAAGAACGAAAGCACAAAATCCAAAAAATTTGAAACTTACAAAATTTCGCAGTTTAAACTAGAAATTTTGAAAAAAAATGACGATATTTTGGGATTAAAGTCGACATTTTGAGGAAGTAATAGTCGAAATTTTAAAATGAAGAAATCTCAAAAATTTGTAATTTCACTAATTAAGTCGAATTCTAATTCAAAATTGTCTCAAGAATTCGAAATTTTAAAAAAATATCCAAAATCTCTGAAGAAACTTGGAATTTCTAGGAAGATAAATTTTCGTTTTCTAAGGTCGAAAATTTAAGATGAAATTCCCAAAAAAAAATCGGGGCTTCGTAATATAGTTCTCCAATTTTTTAATTTAAATAATAATTTTCAAAACAAAACATCGAAATTTTGAGAAAAACTTGGAAATTTCAATTTAAAAGAAAATTTCCAGTTTCCCTTTTTTTTCAAAAATGTAGCTTTAACCTCGACATTTCGAATTTAAATTTAAAATTTTAACCGAAACCTTATTCCATTTTTAAAATCAGAGTTCAATAGAAACGACGAGAAAAAATAAAATGTTGGGGTAAAAAAATTAAATTCCAAATGTTAAAATTTCTATAACAATGTTCATTCAAAATTTCAATTCAGAAAAAATCATTATTTAGACATCCAGATTTTTCATAAAATTTTTCAACTTTACCATTAATATTCGACTTTTTTTTTAAATTTAATTCACTCGTAAAAGGGTAACCACATTATGCCTTCAAAGTACTGCGAGTAGGATGCGGAAACAAGGATAGATGGCGATGAACCGCCTTCTTAAACAAGAATAGGTCGTAATTTTTGGGAAAAAATCCTTTCGGTAACAATTTCCATAACTTGGAAGTTCTATAGAAAAAAGAGTCTCCGTAGACAGAAATCCTCACTGTGTCAAGCTGGACGCACAGGAATTTGCTGTCTCCGACTGCCTTGTATGCCTCAAGCATCTTGCCCTTGGGAGGATCAATCCTATTAGTTCCTGGGAGCATCTTCCATGATAGTACTTGTAGAAAAGAGACAAGTCATCAACCATCCGCCTGTGCTCTAGAGTTTCAAGAGAATCCGTCAAACTCTGGTCATCAATTAGGCGAAGCGCTCTTCTTAGAATTGAATCCAAAAGAGCTAAAGTGTGCTTTGGGGCTGAACTCCAAACATGAGAACAGCATTCTAGGGTTCGCCTAACTTGAGCTTTGCATAGTGTGAGTAGCTGATTAGATGTGAAGTACTTTTTAGCTCTAAAAAGAAAGCCTAGCTTCTGAGAGGTGGATTTGGCAATGGCGCGCACATAAACGTCCCAAGAGAAGTTAGTAGTCGCATTCACTCCTAGGATAGATAGATTAGATCCCATCGGCTTTAAGTTAAAATATTAGGGCATTCTACTTTTTTTGCTGAAATTTTGAGCTTGAAATTCAAAATAGCAAGGTTTCAACCGAAATTTTGAAAGTTTCTATTTTAACTCGACTGTTAAGGAATTAAATGTACTCAAGAACGTTTCAGAAAAGTACCAAATTTTTGAAGAGAAACTCTGCATCCAGTTTTAATGTATAAAGAGAAATAGGTTCAAGTTAAAAACTTTAACCCGGTATTTCCAGGCGAAGTTTTGGGATCAAAGTCGAACTTTTGAGAAGAGAAAATTAAAAAATCCTAGAAAAAAGAAAGGAAAGTTTTATTTCTAACCTCAAAATGTGTTTCAAATTTCGAGAAGTAAAACGAAGTTTTAAAATAGTTAAAAATTCTTTTTTATTATTGCGAAGGTTAAAGTATACTTTATTCAACTCAAAACACCAGATTAAAGTGCCATTTTAACCGTAAGGGTAGATAAAATGGAACTTTAACAGCAAGGATAGATAAAATACTTTAATTAAGTAGGTATCTATTTTTATTTGAAATAATAGTTATTATTAGATACAACTTAATTATCTTTAGTGCTTTCATTGATAATAACTTGGATCGTACCATTCACATTTCCCGAAACATGGATGTCCGGAACAGAATGGTGAACAGACGGGCATACAGAAGATATAGTATTACTAACGATCCCACTCGTTGACCCAACTAGTATCTTCTTTGAAACTTCAATTTTACTTCGTACTGAATTTTCTATATAAGTTTCAGCTACTGATGATGACTTCGATCCCCCTGCGCGCTTTATTGTCACCATGTCAGCCCCTGAGTTTGCCATCATTGTGGCTGCAGATCGTCTAAAACAATGACCACTGTATTTTTCTGAATCGGTAAATTTAGGAAATCGGCAATTTTTCTTGGGACTTTATATAAAGTGTTTATGCCTACAGGCTGGATAGTACACTTTTTTTGTCTATAGTTAATAAAAAACTTATTATGAGGAACGTATTTAGGACGTAAGCCGATATATTTTCTTATGATGTCCAAAACACGCACTTCCTGGTCAGTTATACAAAAAGACCGATCTTTTTTGGTTTTAGTATCAATCAGTTGAATGATCATTACTGATGTTCTATCATCAATATTAGACATCTCTAATTTATACAATTCATCGGACCGGCATGCCCATATAAACCCATTACCGCCACAACCTTCATAAACAAATAATCATCATCGGGAGCTTCTTTTATAAATCGAATGATATCATCAGGTTCAAAAATGTTCGATTTCTTAGATTTATAACCATCACATAGTTTCTTCAATAATGCAATTAGTTTACTGTATCTGTAAACAATAATTCGTATTAGCAAAAAAATTATACACTAAATTTGACGTTACTTACTTTGAAATGTCACAATTTTCGTTGACCAAAATTGTAGACTTCAGCATCGAATAATAAGACCACAATGTGGATGGCTTCACCTTCTTTGCTTTTTCAGAAAAATATGCCAGAATTACCGTTTCACTTAAACTATTAATCTTCTTTGCCATTTTCCACCTTTGAAAGCATGTGTACTCTTTTTCATATATTAATCGCGATTTTTGAGGCAATAATTTAGCTACTGCCTCTAACGCTTCTTTCTTCACACATACCGGAATGTTTTCCTGCTCTACCTCGTTTTCACACATTCTTGAGATCTTGAGATTCATACGGATCAAAATTGAAAAATTGATGTGAAACAATTATTTATTTGGTATAACTATAGCAACATACCAAACGAACCAACTGCGATTTAATTTTTGACTGCTTTTCTTATTTCTGTCTGCAAAATTATTGAGTTTTTCTCTCGATTTTTCTTTAACCTTTGCAATAAAAAAAAATACAATGTTACACACGACGGTAAAATTTCATTATCGACTCGTGAAATTTAATTAATTCGCTCCTTCGTCGCTCATTAATTAAACATTTTCACTCGTCGATAAAAAATAATTTTACCGTCTTGTATAACAAATAACTATTAGCGATCACAAAGGGGAAGTATAAAAATAACCGGGCCATGGAAAAAAAAAGTTTGGAAAACGCTGATATATGTAATGCATTTGAAATTTCACGCGAAACTGAAACATTTCTGCAAAAGATCTAGCTGTTTAACTTTTAAAAAGTGGTTTTGTCATAAAGTTCTTTTACTTGGAGAACTGTTTTTTGATTTTTACTTTTAAAGCAAAAAATAGTTTATGCTCTTCACCTTGCTATGTGGAAGCTGTGCTGCCTGTCTTCCATGCCGCCATGTCAACGAGTTACAACTTTAAAAACTAAATAACTATCGGAAAAATATTGTTTCTCTGTAAAAGGGGGTTTTCTATGTGTAACATGTTGCATCAACATGAAAACATTTTCCTTTGTGTTTACACCTTTATTTGATTGCTACACGTTTCTTATTACAAGAAACATAATTCAACAAATGTTGACCTAGATATTGTCACTTTTCGTCCCTGTGCCTGTGTGAATTTGATTTCGATATATCCAAAATAATATCGATATATTTTCAATATATCAACGACAATATATCGATACCAAAATATCGATTATTTTGGCTTATTTATCGATATAAAATCATATATGTAATACTTCTATATGACGTGTGTTGTACCTTCGATTGTGTTCAAAAGGCGCGATGGATATATATGTTTGTCTTTTTGGAGGACAGAATTTATTAACCAATCCCGCTTCTCGTCAGTTATCTTTGTTGTCATTCATTTATTAGTGTTCCCGCCCATCTTGTCATCTGTTCCCGCTATAAATGAATGAATGCTTGTCCTCCAAAGAGTACGACATATACTTTCATCTCACCTTTTTGACAACGCATTTTGTAGTGGCGATTGTACACAACACATATATGTAATACTTCTATATGGCGTGTTTTGTACCTTCGATTGTGTTCAAAAGGCGCGATCAGTGGCGGCTGGTCTTAAAGAGCGCAAGAGCGCGCGCTCCTCGTGAAATGAGCGATCTATTCTTTTTTGTTTAATGTAAAAGACTTGGATTTATCACATTTTTAAACACAAAATAATGACATACTAATTAACTAATAATATTGTGAATGACTTGGAATAAAATACATCAACGTTTGATTCCGTTATACGTATTAAATATTATAAGGAAATTTAAATAAGTTGGTGCCCGCAGAAATATGCACCTAGCGAGGGTGCCGTGCGATGCCTATCTACGGTCTTCACGGGATGCGGAGAAATAAACTACAGAACACCACGTTAAGGCTAGCCCGGGGTACGCCGCTCCGCGCATGTGCGATATTGCCAAATGTGAGTACGAGTCAGAGTTTGGAGTGTGTACTTGTACTTACGTTTATGATGCTAAATGCGTAGGTCCCGGCTGATCTGATTGCGATTGTTAATTGTGCCGCTTCCAGGCCTAACTGCCAATAGTACCGCTATTCACAAAGAGATAGCAGTACCCAATCTAGGGTCTAATTATTCATTTATAGATTTGAATTTAAACAATTTTGATGAGAAAGGTAATGAAGACTTTATTTCTTTAAAAGATCGTAGAGCGGATTTTGTTTTAAAAAATATTTTTTTATGTTTTTGTAGAGTTTAATTAGAATCTTGTAATAAAATATATTTTATTTTCAAATGCAGTTTTCATGAAATGGAGATTATAAGATGGTAATTAAATTTAATTCGTAAAAATACTATTAAATATCACACCTTTTGTGTACTTTTGTTTCTCTTAAATTTAATATCTTGCTATGACACTGAATTCACCTAAACTCTTAACTACTAATATTTTTGCATCTGCGCACCCCCTGTCAAAAAGTCACCAGTCGCTACTGGGCGCGATGGATATATACGTTCGTCTTTTTGGAGGACAGATTTTATTAACCAATCCCGCTTCTCGTCAGTTATCTTTGTTGTCATTCATTTATTAGTGTTCCCGCCCATCTTGTCATCTGTTCCCGCTATAAATGAATGAATGCTTGACCTCCAAAGAGTGCGACATATACTTTCATCTCACCTTTTTGACAATGCATTTTGTAGTGGCGATTATACACAACACGCCATATAGAAGTATTACATAGATGACACAACACGCCATATAGAAGTATTACATATATGTATAAAATATAGGTCAATATATCGCTGCCATCCCTATTAGTAGGGATGTCGATTCCTTTTTAAAATAATCGATTTTTGGATCGATTCGACTCGTGAGCAAAAGAATCGATTTTTTGAGGAAATTTCATAGATAATGTCGAGATTTCGGCTTTGACCTCGAAATTTCAACTTTTTCTCACGAAATTTCGAGATAAGTCGAAATTGCTTATTCTATGGTTAGGTTAAGCAGATGACAGTTGAGCCCCACCAACCTTTAGAATATAAGACTATATTCTAAGCACCCTTTTGCAACTTAATATTGACACTTAGTAGTAGGGTACGTTTAGTAATTTCAATTGTTTATTACCCAAAATGTAGACTTTTTTCTTGAAATTTCAAGGTTAAAGTAGAATTTTGGAGAAAAAAGTCGAAATTTCGAGTTCAAAGTCGACATTAAGCGTAGAAAGGCATTGTTAAAAAAAATTATATTTCAAAATTTCGACATTTTACAAAAGCTTAAAAAGGACATTGATAAAAAAAATATTTTTAGAAAATTCGACCTTCTCCAAATTTCGATTTTTTTTTCGAAATTTCTACCTTTTTTTTTGGAAATTTTGACTTTAATCTCGAAATGTTGACTTTACCCTCGAAATTTCGACTTTTTTCTCGAAAATTCGATTTTTTTCCTCAAATTTCTACTTTTTTCTTAAAATTCCGAGATTAATGGCGAAATTTCGACTTTAATCTCGGAATTCCGATTTTGATATCGAATTTTTTCTGGAAATTTCGAGAATAAGTCGAAATTTCTATACTCTATGATTAAATTGGGCAGATGACAGTTGCGTCTCACCACTCCTGTATCCCAACAAAGAAAAAAGTCGAAATTTCGAGTTCAAAGTCGACAGTTTACAAAAGCGTAGAAAGGCATTGATTAAAAAAATTATATTTAGAAATTTCGACATTTTACAAAAGCGTAAAAAGGACATTGATAAAAAAAATATTTTTAGAAAATTCGACTGTCTCGAAATTTCGATTTTTTTTTCGAATTTCGACCTTTTTTCTGGAAATTTTGACTTTAATCTCGAAATATTGGCTTTACCCTCGAAATTTCGACTTTTTTCTCGAAAATTCGATTTTTTTCTTCAAATTTCTACTTTTTTCTTAAAATTCCGAGATTAATGGCGAAATTTCGACTTTATTCTCGGAATTCCGATTTTGATATCGAATTTTTTCTGGAAATTTCGAGAATAAGTCGAAATTTCTATACTCTATGATTAAATTAGGTTATCTCTATCCAAACAAAGAAAAAAGTCGAAATTTTGAGTTTACAGTCGAAATTTCGGGAAAAATGTCAAAATTTCGATATTAAGGTCAAAATTTCGAGAAAAAGGTCGAAATTTTGGAGAAAAAAGTCGAAATTTCAAGAAAAAAAGTCGGAATTCGCAAAAAAGGACGAATTTCGAGAAAAAAGTCGAAATTTCGATATTAAGGTCAAAATTTCGAGAAAAAAGTCGAAATTTGAGAAAAAAAGTCGAAATTTTGAATTTAAAGTCGAAATTTCGAGAAAAACGTCGATAGTTCGATACTAAGGTCAAAATTTCGAGAAAGAAGTCAAAATTTGAGAAAAAAAACGAAATCTCGAGAAAAAGTCGAAATTTCGAGAAAAAAGTCGAAATTTCAAGAAAAAAAGTCGAAATTCGCAAAAAAAAACGAAATTTCGAGAAAAAAGTCGAAATTTGAGAAGAAGGTCAAAATTTCGACAAAAAGTTGAAATTTCGAGAAAAAAGTCGAAATTTCGATATTAAGGTCAAAATTTGGAGAAAAAAGTGGAAATTTCGAGCTTAAAATCTAAATTTGAGAAAAAACTCGAAATGTTGTGTTTAAGGTCGAAATTTCGAGAAAAATGTCAAAATTTGAGAAAAAAAACGAAATTTCGAGAAAAAAATGAAATCTGAGAAGAAGGTCAAAATTTCGAAAAAGAAGTCGAAATTTTAAGAAAAAAAGTCGAAATATAAGAAAAAAGTTGAAATTTCGAGAAAAAAGTCGAAATTTCGAGTTGAAAATCTAAATTTGAGAAAAAAACTCGAAATTTCTAAAAACATTTTTTTTAATCGATGTTCTTTCTACGCCTTTGTAATATTTCGAAAAAGTTGAAATTTCCAGAAAAAAGTCGAAATTTTGAGGAAAAAGTGAAAATTTGAGAAAAAAGTCGAAGTTTCAGAAAAAAAACGAAATTTCCAAAAATAACATTTTTTTTTAATCGATGTCCTTTCTACGCCTTTGTAACATTTCGTTAAATTTCGATTTAAAAATTTAATTATCAACTTTTTTCGACTTTTTTCTGAAATTTTGACATTAAAGACGAAATTTCGACTTTAATGTCAAAATTTCAGAAAAAAATCGAAAAAAAGTTGAAAATTCGGGATTTAGAGGAGAAAAAGTCAACATTCCGTGATATTTTTTTTTCAAATTGATGTCCTTTCTACGCTCTTGCTATTTTACTTCAAAAAAAGTAAATAAACTTTTTTCAAGTTTTGTAGTGTATTTATTAATACCTGTGTAACGTGTTCACCAACTAAATAAAAGTTTTTAAGAAGGGTAATAGGTAATAAAATAACGTAGAGTAATGTTTGTGAATATACGGTAATTTTAACTGCATATGTACGAAATTTTACCTTCAAATATATGGCAACACTGCACCACAGTTTTGTTTCCTATTCAGTCAACGACATAATGAATGAAAAGAAATGTTAATGCTGGCATCTGTTGGTTTATTAATGTAGCTATTGCTAGTAGATGGAAGTGGAAAATAACAAAACGACATAAATACACTTATATAAAAAATTTAAAAAAATTGGCGTTAAATTTACAGTGACCTGCATCTAAGGTAAATCGATACGATTCTTAAGATTTTTGAATCGTTCATTAGATCGATCTTATATTTGAGATCGATCTAAAAAATCGGCCTTGAAACTTGAAAAAATCGATTCTTTGATTAATCGATCTCAGATCGACATCCCTACCTATTCGTAAGCAGTGTTGCCAACTTAGTGGGTTACCCACTAGAACTGGTGGTTTGAGAGGTCCATCTAGCGTACTATTTTGCCATTTGGTGGCTGGTGGGCTTTTTAGTTTTTTGATGTAAAAATTAGTGGTTTTTCTAGTGGGTTAAACTTTCATTTTTCTAATATTAATATCTCCTTTTTCGTTCATATTTGATTTTAGTAATTATTGGCCAGAATCGGCAACACCGTCATATCCATTGTAAAAATGCTCAAAATCCTGTGTCAAAACGAAAGCCAAATCGCAGGCAACTAGACATCGGCCACTCTGCCAAAGGGAAGGCTTGCAAACTTATAAATAACGAAATATTTCTAAATTGTAGTAATTTTTAGTTGATATAATGGTGTGTGGCATGACCCGATATTTTCAAACATATTTGTCATTTGTGTACTTAAGCAAACTTATTTATCGTTTAGTTGACGCATTTTGTTTTATTTTATATGGTATTCAAGCATATACTGTACAACATGTGTAATTATTTTGCATTTGTTATTATGTCGTAATAGTAACAAGTGGATAAACAACAATAAAAAACAAAAAAGCTGTCAACAATGATAGTGACAGTTGTAGCTGTCAATGTAAAATATAAATAGTAAAGTTACTAGATTAAATGCCAACCGTCTTTTTTGCTCTCTATGTTGGTAATTATATCCTGTACATCACAAAAGTTGTCATGTCACAAGGTAAAAAGTGTCTAATCATTGCAGCCACCCATTAATGAATTATCTTCAGTGGATAAATATAAAGGTATACACATTTTTATGCTAGATACCAACTTGTTATTTAATAAATGTGGCTTTTTGCAGATGCCAAAGCCTCAATATCAACAAAAATTTCGTACTGTTTGGTTGAAGGATCCTGCTTTAAAACAATGGTTGGTATCTATAGAAAGCACTGCAGGAATTGTAGCTAAATGCAAAGTTTGCAATAAAACATTGCGTAATCACTATGGGGATTTAAAATTGCATGCAGATACTATAAAACATAAACAAAATATTAAAACCGTTTTTGGGGCAAACCAATTAAAAATTAATTTTCCAAAAGAAAATCAACTTACGGCGGCAAAAGTTGCGGAAGCGAAATTATCTTTGTTCATTGCCCAACATACTGCCATTCATTTAGCTGATCATTTAGTCAATATTTGTAAGGCCACTTTTAGTTTTTGTTCTAATGACAACCAGTTATGTTGTGCAGATCAAGTGCAAATGCACAAAACAAAATGTTCTAATATAATAAGAAATGTGTTATCTCCACATTTCATTGAAGATCTTGTAATTGATATTGGGGAAAACCGATACAGTCTTTTAATAGATGAGTCAACGGATATTGCAACTCAAAAATATTTAGGAATTGCGATACTTTATTATAGCAACAAGAAAAATAGAATTGTAACAACTTTTTTAGAATTAGCTCCGTTGGAAGAATGTAATGCAGATGCTATAGTAAACTCCATCAAATTTACTTTAAACAAATATCACCTTGCTCTTGATAAAATGGTAGGTTTGGGGACTGACAATGCATCTGTTATGGTTGGCATTAACAATGGCGTTTATAAAAAATTGAAAAATGAAATACCACATCTGATTTTAGTGAGATGTGTCTGTCATTCATTGCAACTTGCTGTTTCTGCAGCAACCAAAGAGTTTCTACCTAGAAACCTGGAATTTTTAATTCAAGAAACTTACAACTGGTTCAGTTATTCTAGTCAGAGACAAGCTGCGTATAAACAGATTTATAATACTCTTAATGACAATAGTGATCCATTGAAATTAGTTCAGGCATGTAACACAAGGTGGTTATCTATCGAGTTGGCAGTGTGTAGAGTTCTAGATCAGTGGACTGAATTGAAGACCCATTTTGGAATTTCTCGATTAAGTGAGAAATGTTACACATCAGAGATGTTGTATCAAATGTTTAAAGATGGAAAAAATGAAGCATTTTTATTATTTTTGAGACCTGTGCTAACAGATGTTCAAAAAGTAAATAAACTGTTTGAAACCAACACCATTGATCCAACCAAATTGTGCCATGAATTAACTTTTTTATTAGAATCTTTAGTGACAAAGATAGTCCGCCCAGGAACAAGAATTGAATACTATTCAGATGAAAATAATATAGATGATTATGTGGATAAAAATTGTTATCTTGGTTTTGCGTTCGAAAATAAAATTAGGGAACTAAAAAATAGTTCTCAAATTTCTCATCAGGATGAAGATGACATAAGATGCAGATGTATACAGTTTACAGTAGCTTTAATCAAGCAAATAAAAAACCGGTTGCCTGAAAACTTAAAAATACTTCATAAGATTAGTTGTATTAGTGTTGGTGAAACACTAAAACATAATAAAATTAAATTGACAGAAATACTTTTAGAATTTGGCAAAACTGAAAAAGAAATAGAAGTAATAGAACGACAATGGGCAAATATAAATTTATTGAAGTGGTCAGAAATTGCAGATACGAAATTATTTTGGTGTGAAGTTTCAATGTTTAAAGATGCTGCAGGCAATAATCCCTTTCAAGAGTTGGCAGAATTTGCACTACATATGTTGGTAATACCACATTCTAATGCAGAAGTCGAGAGAATTTTCAGTACGATGAATCTGGTGAAAAGTAAAATTAGAAATAAGATGCAATTACCTATGCTTCAAGCTATATTGTCAATAAGGGCGGGCTTAAAGAGGAATGACTCGTGCTGTTTTGATTATACTTTACCCGATAAGGTCATTAGGAAAATAGGAACTAATGAAAGTTACATAAATGAATTTGAAATTCCTGATTTCCCCATACTCTAAATATGTATTTTATTTACCTATTTAGTTTCTGTAACTGCTTTTTCGTTCCTATTGTTATTCATAAATATGTTGTTTATTTTAATATTTACTTTCTATATTCATTTTTGTTATTTACCTTTGTCTTTAAAAATTTATTTTTTGTTATTTTTTTGTTAAATATTTACTGTAAATTGCAAATACTGAAATAAAATTAGTTTTTTAATGGTTGCTCTGCTGTGTTTTAATCTAGTGATTTTCTAGTGGTTAGGATGATTTTTGATCTGGCGGATTTCTGGTGGGTTGGTATGGCCGTTTTTGTGGGCAGCGGCATTCAGGAGTTGGCAACGCTGTTCGTAAGTAATAATTACATTTCACCTTTAAAACTGAAATTTGAGATATTTGGCAACTTTAGAAAAAGGAAAAAAATCATTAAGTATAACTTTCGATTAAATGATAATTTAATTTAATAAAATATTGTGATGTTGCACGTTCACAATCACATCGAAAGTACCGCCTTTGGATTTGTCATAATGTCCCTACGCGATCCTGTATTTTCGTAGGTTAGGTCATTTATTCTTGAATAAATAACGTATTTGCGCAACAATGAGCTTAAAATTT
Organism: Dastarcus helophoroides; assembly: GCA_028583605.1. Lineage (NCBI taxonomy): Eukaryota > Metazoa > Arthropoda > Insecta > Coleoptera > Bothrideridae > Dastarcus > Dastarcus helophoroides. The sequence continues at coordinate 27,979,787 of CM053328.1, forward strand.
CTATTTAGAAATGGAAAGAAACACTCATATAGCTCGGTTCATTATTTCGCATATAATGTGATAACATTTCAACTCTTGCATAGTTAACGAAGTAGCAAATATGCATAAATAAATTGCAGTAGTTTGAATGCCCGCCAAGATTTAAACCTTTTTGTTTGTGTCACATGTTCTGTCAACTGGCTGCGCTACGGTTGGCTGAAATAGTCGCCTCTTTCCTCTCACGTAAACCGGTTAAGTGCTAATCTATGAAGTAAAACAATTCAAATTTGACTATTTTTAAATAAAAATCATGAGCAGTATTTTAAAATTACACTCGGCCTTCACAAAGCACATAACCAACAATGTTACAAAGGTAAGTAAATTTATAGTGTCACCTGTAATCATTACATAACAATAATTGTCCATAAAAATATGTCGCGTATTTTTAAACATATTTATTATGTCGGTTGACTTATTGCCTCATAATATAGAGCAGTGCAGCGTTATCGAGAGGTCTTCACATAAATGTGGATAGGAGTAATGCAAAAGCATGCGGTGGGTCGTCTAGTGTGTACCCAGTAATCGACCACACGTACGATGCTGTCGTGGTTGGAGCAGGTGGAGCAGGCCTTCGGGCTGCTTTTGGTTTGGTCCAGGAGGGTTTTAAAACCGCAGTGGTCACGAAATTGTTTCCTACAAGATCACATACCGTTGCTGCACAAGGAGGAATCAACGCTGCTTTGGGTAAATACCCTTCAAGTTATAATTTATGCATATGTCAGAAAATTGCAAAAATTTGCTTTCGCCGTGATAACATTTAGATTAGGCCCGTTTTATGAGGAAATGTACAGAGAATTCTGATTAAAAGTGCTTATCATTTCAATGGAGATTCCAGTGACATGACCTAATAAATTATTCTATCAAAGTCCAACATAAATAGCTTTTGTTATCATGTAGACTTCTTTATTGATAAACATTTTTCGCCAGTATTTAGTAGTAGCAGTAGTAGGATGTTATGCATGTGCATTTTTTATTATTATTATTTTTAACTCGATCCCAAAAATTCAGTAAGAATGCTTGACCCTTTTTTATAATGAATCGGTAGTTAACAAACTTTATGTTACTATCCCCCTTTTCAAAAAATCAAATCTTGCCGCCACTCCCTAATATGATGACTAACTGAAAAAAAAAGGATGGGTGATGGGTTTTATATCATCCAATTTTGCAAAGATTCAAATCCTCTAAAAAGTGTTACCTTTTATTATGATTCAGTTTTCGCGGCTCCCTAGGGAGAAATTAAAAAAAATAGTTTGGTTATTTGGTGCTTTGGGTTAACTGTCATGAAAGAATTTAAATTTCCCGAATTTTTAAAAGAACAAACATCTGATAGTTGCTTTACCTTTGTCAAGTGTTGTTTTTGATAAGTTGCCAGTTTATTTTTGAATGAAATTTTATTTTGACAGCTTTCACTAATGCATTATTTAAGGTAATACTGTCGATAGTGCTAGAGTCAAAAGCACACCAAAAATATACATCGTCTCATTTGATTAACGCAGTATTTCGATTAGGCAACGTCACGGTGGAATAAAAGACAGATAAGTTTCTATGACCGAATAATGTCATAGTCAAAATCATTCAGTCTCAGTAAAGAAATATTTCATTGGAAAAGCAAAAAGAGTTACTTAAAAAAACATTCGAGAACATGCTACAGTAGGTTAAATTGGTAAATTAATTAACGGGCAATCTTAAAAAGTGTGTAACATAACCTTAAGACGGAAGTAAGCAATGGTAATTTATTCGATGGACGGTCGACAGTGATGGGCAAAACTGCTATTTACAAGTAGCAGTTACGAGTTGCTCCTGTTACAACCAAGTAACAGTTTTAAATAGCTGCTGCTTTTGTAACTGTTACTTATTATCAATACACGTTAGGCCAGGGTCGGCAAACCGCGGCCTGCGAGCCGCATGCGGCTCCCTTAAAAGAAAATTGCGGCTCTTTAAATTCCCCTAAAAAAACAAATGAATTAAAGCTGGAGCGGACAAACACCCAGACACTCATTAAACAAGTGACCTAAAAAGTCGAAATTTCCAAAAATACTTTTCTAGGAATGTTTACGTTTTACTTAAATTTTGACAAAAAGTTATGATTTCAAGAAATATTTTTCCAAAATTTCTGATTGATTTGTATCAATATTTAAAAAAAAACACGAAATTTGAGATTTCTAGAAAAAGACCAACTTGGGGAGTCGAAATTTCTAAATAATATTTTTCTCGTGATTTTTACTTTTTTATTTGTAAATTTTCTAAAAACCTTGAGATTTCGTGAAAAAAGGCGAATTACTTTTTGTGAGAAAAAAAAAGCTAAATTTACAGAAACGGCAAATATCAAAGTTCGAAATAAAAGCTGAAATTTCCAGAGAAAAACCGAATTTTGAGAAAAAGAGATTTCGAAAAAATTGAGACAAAGAGACTTCGAAAAAATTGAAAAAAAGTGACTTCGAAAAAATTGAGAAAAAAGAACAATTTCAAAAAAAAATTAGAAAAAGGAATTTATCAAAAGTTCGTAATAAAAGGTAACGTAGAATTTTGACAATAGATTAAAATCCAGGACAATTTAAAAAACCTGAAATTTTTAGACAATTTTGAATTTTATGAAAAATTGTAAAATCTCGAAAAGAGAAATTGTAAAAATTAACTGGAAGCTTAAAAAAAATTGTCGATCTCTAAAAGAGTCGAAGTTTTTCAGTGAAGAAGAAAAGTTTTATTTGTACGAAAAATTTGATGCAAAAAGTTTAGATCAATTCGAAATTTCGATAAAAAATTGCAATTTTCCAGAGAAAGCTAAATTTCGAAAATAAATTTTGAGAACAAAACGAATAAAAAAAACTCCAAATTTTTAGATAAATTCAAATTTTAAGAAAATTGGTAAAATACTTTCGAAAGAAAATTCCAAGAAAATTTCGAGAAGTGTTGAACTTTAAAAATAAAATCAAAATTTCCCAGAAAAAGCCAAATTTTGAGAAAAAAGAAAGATTTCGAAAAAAATTGGGAAAAATGAAGAGATTAAAAAAATGAATTTGTCTAATTCGGAAAAAGGAAGAAATTTCGAAAAAAATTAATTTATCGAAAGTTCTTAAAAAAGCCAAAATTTTAGAAAAGAACGTCGAATTTCGACGATAGATTGAGATCTAAAACAAATTTAAAAACCTGAAATTTTTAGACAATTTTGAATATTTTAAAAAATGGCAAAATTTCGAAAAGAGAAATTGTAAGAACAAACTGAAAGCTTAGAAAAAATTGTTCAAATTTAAAAAAGTCAAAGTTTTTTAGCGAAGAAGAAAAAAGTCAGATTTTAGGAAAAATTTCAAGGAGTTTCAAGCAAAATTTTAAGAAAAACTCGAAATTTCGACAAAAAATTTACAATTTTTCAGAGAAACTTAAATTTTGAGAATAAATTTGAAATTTCGAGCAGACAATTTAAAAGAAATCCAAATTTTTAGATAAATTCGAATTTTGAGAACATTTGAAAAATAATTTCGAAAGAAAATTCCAAAAACAGTCGAGAAAAGTTTTTATCTTCAAAAAAAGGTCAGAATTTCCCAGAAAAACCCAAATTTTGAGAAAAAGATATTTCGAAAAAAAATTTTGAAAAATGATTTAAAAATATGAATTTGTCCAAAGTTCTCAAATAAGGGCAAAATTTCAGAAAAAAAAAACACAAAACAAATTTTAAAAACTTGAAATTCTCGGATAAAAGAGAAATTGTAAAAATGGAAGCTTAAAAAAGTGTCGGTCTTTAAAAAAATCGAAGTTTTTCAGAGAAGTAGAAAAAAATCAAATTTTAAGAAAAATGTCAAGGAAAAGTCAACATTTTAAGAAAAGTAACAAATTTCGATAAAAAAATTGCAATTTTCCAAAGAAAATTAAATTTTGAGAATAAATGTGAAATTTCGAAAACAAGGCGAATTAAAAAAACTCAGAATTTTCAGATAAATCGAATTTTGAGAAAATTGGTAAAATAATTTCTAAATAAGAAGGAATGTCGATACAACGTCCACTTTCGAGAAGTGTTAAACTTGAGTCAGAATTTCCCAGAGAAAGTCAGATTTTAAGAAAAAAAAATCAAATTTTGAGATTTGAAAATAGAGGAATTTCGTTTAAAATAAAAGTTGATATTTCCCGGAAAAATTTAAATTTTGAAAAAATGAGATTTCGAAAAATGTGAATTTGTCAAAAATTTTCAAAAAAGCAAAATTATAAAAAAAAACTCTTATTTTGACAATAGATCGGATCCCAGAACAAATTTGAAAATCTAAAATTTTTAGACAAATTTGAATTTTGTGAGAAATTGTAAAATCTCGAAAAGAGAAATTGTAAAAAACTCAAAACAAATTGTCGAACTTTAAAAAGTCGAAAGTTTTTCAGAGAAGAAGAAAAATAATTTGTAATTTTTCAGAGAAAGAGAATAAATTTGAAATTGCGAGAACAATACGAATATAAAAAACTTCAAATTTTCAGAAAATTTTGAATTTTGAGAAAATTGTTAAAATAATTTGTAAATAAAAAGGAATGTGGATAAAACTTCCAGTTTCGAGAAAAGTGTTGAATTTTGAAAAAAGGTGGAAATTTCCTACAGAAAGTCAAATTTTAAGAACAAAATTAAACTTTTAGATGAAGTCAAACATTTTGAAAATGGGTGAATTTGGTCGATAAAATCGCAGCTTGCAGAAACATAATAAAATGCCGAATTTTCAGTTGAAAGTTGGAATTTCGAGAAACACCCTAATTCTGCGAAACAGGTCGAAATTTCCAAAAAATAAATAAAGGATTAAATATTTAGTAAAAGTTAATATTTGGGGGAAATGATGAAATTTGGAAAAGGAGCGTAATTTAAAAAGAATAGAAATTTCGAGGAAAAAGTCGCAATTTGGAAAAAAGTCAAAAAAATATAATTTTCGAAATAATCAAATTTAAGAATAGATATAAATTTCGAAAAAAGAAAAATTGGAAAAAGATCGAAATCTTCAAAAAATATTTTGTTTAGCATCTCCAAATTACCAATTCAAATTTTCACTTTTTTTATTACAAAATCGACAAAAGATGAATTTTTGAGAAATAAGTCGAATCTTCCATTAAGTCGAATTAAAAAAAAAGTAAACATTTTCACAGATTGTCGAGTTTTGAGAAGAGAGAAAGATTTAGGGAAAATAGTCTAAATACATAGTTAAAAAAAGACGAATACAGAGAAGAGTTAAAAAAGTTGAGTGCGAGAAAAAGGCAAATTTTGAAATAAAGCGCTAAATTTTGAGAAATAAAAGGTCCTTTGGGCTGAATATGTTTTCGTTTGACTGCATGAGTCAGAGGGGTCTCTCCCTGTCCCATATTTTGTCTGATTTACATGATTTGATTTTGAAATAAAATGTAAAATCAGAAATAAAAATTTGTGGCTCTTTGATATTCACGAAACTAATTTTTTCATTGCCGATGGCTCTTTTAGCTTAAAAGTTTGCCGACCCCTACGTTAGGCGATCACATATCGCAGTCACAGTATAGTGTAAGTCGGAACAGAATGGAAGGGAGCAAGTAGCAACTTACAAAGAGTACCTGCTACTGCTACTTTGTCACTGTTACGCGATCGAAAATCGCAGTCAAAATGGAACCGAGGAAGGAGCAACCGACAAGAAATAGCTGCTACTCCACTAAACTGTTCCTGCTACTTAGTCGTTCCTGCTACTTTGTCACGGTATGGTTACAAACCAATAACAATGTTATTATCTATATTTAAATATAACATTAGAATTTCAAGACGCTTCCGACTATAGAAGAGAAACTCTGATAAAGCCTACAATTTCCTAAGGAAACGGATCGAAAGTACTTGGAGTTAACAGAGTCAAATAAGTAAAGCAGCTGGTAGCGGTAACGTTATGTTTAACAACTGCGATTGAAAGATGTTATATGTTCCAAAAGTAGCAGTTACTTTTAGCTGTTTCAACTGCTACTCAATAAGTAGCAGTGACAAAGTAGCAGATTGCTATGTAGCAACCCAACACTAGTCATGGAATAAAACTGTATGAGATCGAGAAAAAAGCTGTAGAAAACTATATATCTTCAAGACAAAATGTGAATCGGCAGTTTTTGTGTAAATCAGTTGTTCCATTTATAAATGAGGGCCTTAAATAAAAAAAGAAAGCAAATGAGATTTTTGCAGATTTAAAATCCAAACCATTTTAAATTTCTATTCTTTGGATTACAATGCATTCAAAAAATGTTGCTCACATCTACTCCTACTAACTAAAAAAAATTAAGGTAACGCTACTTCGTTTTAAAAATTCATGTTTTGATCGACATTTTACAATTAAAATTTTAGAAAGAATGAAATGGGAATAAGTGGAAAAAATAAAAATTTATAATAGAAATATTTTCGAGTTTAATTTCCAGTTTAAATCTAAACACAAAAGTTTAAATATTTCAGAAAAAAATGAAAAATTCAAAGAAAAAACTGAAAACTTGGAATTAAACATGAAATATTGAGAAGCAAAGTCAAAAGAAAAAATCCCAAAGTTCGAGTTTTAAGTCAACATTTTAGAGAAAGAAAATTGCAGATTTAAGTTCGGCACTTTGAGAAGGAGGGCTCATCATTTGGAAAAAACTCGAGGATCGCATATACGAGGACGGACCCAAAAGTGAGGGGAATTGGGCTGAGGCGGGGAGGGAGAGGGGGGACCCCATCGTTCGACCAGGTGTCCGTTAGGGATGCGTCTCCTGATTTTGTGTGTGAAGTTCTGTCGCTATGAGTCCATGGGTTCTCCCGTGGGAATTTTTGTAGTGAAACAACTTTTTCTATTTCGCCGGTGATGGCCGATTGTCGAGAGCAATGCGCGGTTGTGAAATTTTGTTTCCTGTTGGAAAAATCGACAGCGGAAACTATTGTAATGCTTAAGAACTGCTTATGGGTATGCTGCCCTAAATAAAACCAAAGTCTACGAGTGGTTTTCACGTTTTAAAAATGGGGAAATGTCAATTGAAGACCAACCTCGTTCAAGACGTCCCTCAACGTCACGAAGTGACGAAAACGTCTACAAAAACAATGCTCTCTGCCTAAAGCAGTTTTTGACCAAAAACGGCATGACGGCAATTCTTCACCCCTCTACTCACCGGATCTAGGCCCCCTGTGATTTCTTTTTGTTCCCCAGACTCAAAAGGGACATAAGAGGAAAGCGCTTTTCCAGTGTGGAGGAGGTAAAACAAAAATCGCTGGGAAGGCCTAAAGAACATTCCGATTAAGTGAATTAAAAAAATGTTTTGAACAATGTAAGAATCGTTTGCCGAGGTGCGTTGTGGTCAAGGGATAATACTTTGAAGGTGATCAAAATTTGGTGTATAAATATTAAGAAATAAAGAAGTTATAACAAAGTTCCCGTTTTTTTTTTTGGGTCAGCCCTCGTACAATAAATTCTTAAAATGTAAATAAAGTTTATATTAAAATTGTTGACTACCTTAAAATTTTGATTTTAAAATGGTGTATAAAAATTTTTTTTAAGATCTCGCTCGAAGCCTAATTACTTTTTAAAAGAAGTCGAGATTACAGTCTTAAATTCGAGAAAAAGCTTTAACTCCAAGGTTGAACCCGAAATTTTGAAATTTTATTTATTACATGAAACTTTTTTTTTAATTTCGACTTATTATTGCTTAAAATTTCGATTTTAATTGATCTTAACAATTGTAAAAAGAATTCTCATATTCTCTAGAAAGAAATCAAAATTTGGCAACAAATAAAACCGAAATTTAGGTAAAAAAATTTCTTAACATTTCCATTTTATCGAAATATCGATCTTAAACCCAAACAGTCGTCTTTTCTCTGAAGTTTTGTCCCAACATTTTTAGTTTTTGCCCCAACATTTTTAGTTTTTGTTAATAATTTCAAGTTCTTTCAAAATTATTGCTTTTTTCTCAAAATCCCTAACCTTAACTTGCAATTTTCTGTTTGAAACTTCGACTTCCAAACCAAGATTTGTAAATTTTGTAGAAATTGTGAGTTTTTTCCTCGAAATTTAGACTTTAGTCCCAAGATCAACTTTTTCCTTCAAATTTTGGGTTTAAATTCGAACTTACAAAACAGACAGGTGAACGACTTTATAAATTAAAAAAAAAATTGAAAATTCAGATTCAGAAAAAATCCTATGTTGAGAAAAATAACAGAATTTCAAAAAAAGGCCAATTGGAGCGACATGCTAGAAATTTCGAGAAATTTTCGAAATTGAGAAAAAATTCATGATTTTAAGAAAAACGTCTAATTAAAAAATAATTAAAAAAATTAATTGAAATTCTAAGAAGAATACGAATTTTGCAGAAAACGACGAATTTTGAGAAAAAAGATAGGAGTTTTGCGCAGAAAGACGAATTTTAAGAAAAGATCAAATTTTGAGAATAGTCGATTATGATAAAGACGAATTTTAAACAAATAATCGCAATTTCGAAAAAAAAACGAATTTTAACAAGAAGAAGAATTTCAAAAAAGTTATTTCCAGAAATATTGAATATCGAATTTTGAGATAAACATAAAATTTCGAAAAGTCAGACTTTCAGAAAAAAGTTAAAATTCATCAAAACTTTGATTCTAGAAGGTTAATATTTTTATAAAAAGAAGAAAAATAACAGAATTTCCAAAAAATTGCGAGATTTTGAGAAAAATGGGAATCTAAGAAATACTTTGAAATTGAGAAAAAAGTTCGAAATTCTCCAGAGATAGTCGTATTTTAAGAAAAAGTGGAATTTTCCAAGTAAAGTCGAAATTAAGAAGAAATTGTTGAAAAAATAGTCGAATTTCAGAGACAAATACGAATTTTGGGGAAAAAGGCGAAATTTCCAGAATAAAAGTAAATTTTGAAAAAATCCAAATTTTGAGATAAAGACAAATTTTGAGGGAAATGTTGATATTTCTAGTAACATAAAGGATCAGATTTTGCTATGAAGATAAAATCTCAAAATTTGAAATATTTTGAGAAAAAATTTCTGGAATTTTGAGGAAAAAATCGAAATTTCCAAAAACAAAACCGAATTATTAAAAAAAAAGAACGAAATTTCAAAAGACAGATCGAATCTTCAAGAATAAAATCGAAATTACGAGAAAAAGTTCTAAAATCGGGGGATATTTAGTAAAAATTCGAAATTGCCAAGAAATAATCAAATATTATAAAAATTTTGAAAAATGGGCAAATTTTGAGAAAAAGTCGAATTATCCTGGTTATTTCCTGCTGACTGCCCAAGTCGGGGAGAGAGACAAGTGCCCCAGCACGTCAAAATTTTGAGAACAAAGTTGCAATTCCCAAAAAGTTGGATTAAAAAAGGTCGCAATTTCCAAAGAAAATTTTCTAACAATTTTTGCCTTTTTAAGAAAATTCAAAATTGTTTATGCAAATTTTTGGCAGACTTAAATGTTTCAATTACTTTTTACTTTTATTACTAAATTAGCTACTTTAAGTTTGAATTTTTGAAGAGTTTAAAATTCGAAAAAGAAGTAAAATTTAGAAATTTAAATTTCAAAAAAAAAGAAGCCAACATCTCAGACTTGAAGTACCAATATTTTAGAAAATGAAAAAAGTTGAGATTTTTAAAACGAAATTAGAGTTATCAGAAAATAAATTAAACAAAAATGTTCTTAAAACTTTTACTTTTCTCAAAACGTTGAGTTTCTTTGCTTAATTACGAATTTAAACCTTAAATTTTGAATTTTTTGTCCCAACATTTCTTCTAAAAACTCGAAATGTAATTTTTTTAATAGAAATTTAAGAGTTTCTACTTTTTCTCTTAAAACCTCGAAATTTCTAAAAATTTTATTTTAAAATTCAATTTTTTGAAACAGCTTTTTATTATTTCTGGTTTGGACTATGTTTTCAAAATTCCATGTTAACATTTTAAACTTGAAAATTTGAGGATATATTATTAATATTAACATTTAGTTTTTTCCTGAATTTCAATTTTTTTCCGAATGTTTTCACTTTGAACTACATATCTATTTCAATCTTTAAAGATGAAATAAGTATGGGATGAAATTTGGAATTTTTTTATAAATTAAGAATGTTTTCCCAAAATTTTATTTTCTTAAATCCGAATGTAAATGAAAAAAATGAAATGTCTAGGCCGAAGTTTCTGCCTATTATGGAGCAAAATCAAAACTGCGACCAAAACCAGGTTTTTCGGCCGAAGCTAGCAGAACCGAAACCGAAACTTCGGTGGGTCTACCAAATTTTTTTTATTTATTTGTAATCTAGACTTTAGAAAAAAGTAAAAATTGGATTAATGAAAGCCAAATCGAAATTTAGAACAAGAAAAAAAACCCACATTCTGCAAAGAATTCGTTTAAACTTGTTTAGAGAGAAAAACATTGAGATTACGGTAAGGTTTTCGAATTTAAAGTGAAAATTTCAGAGAAAAAAGCAGATATTTTAAAAAAGAGGCCAAATTAAAAAAAAAATCTTATTACTAAATTATGGAGATTAAAATCGAAATAACGAAAAAAAATTCAAAATTATTAGAAAAACATCAAGTCAACAAGTCAAATGTTTTCGAAAAATTGGGTCACTTGATATCCAGGTTTCTCGCTGACAGATCTCTTCAGGTCGTCGTCGATGGCATCTCATCTGAGACATTTACGATTAATGCAGGGGTGCCTCGGGGGTCTGTCCTGTCTCCTACTCTGTTTCTGTTACGCATAAACAATCTCTTAGCTTCAACTTCCAATCCGATATACAGTTACGCAGGTGATAGTAGCCTGGTGTCATCTTTTTTCTCCGACAAACCATTATCCGTCACTGCTTCAGATCGACTAAGGGAACGGCAGATACCGATGATTAATCGGAATCTCGAAATCATTCTGGAATGGGGTAAGAAAAATCTAGTCAACTTCAACGCCTCAAAAACTCAGGCCGCGGTTTTGTCTAAGAAAACATCAAGGGATTATGCAACAAAGATACTCATGGACGGTAAAACGCTCCCGATGGAACTAAATCTGTCTATTCTAGGAGTGAATGCGAGTACTAACTTCTTTTGGGACGATCATATGCGCACCATTGACAAATCCGCCTCTCAGAAGATAGCTTTTCTTTTTAGAGCTAAAAAGTTCTTCACATCTAATCAGCTACTCACACTGTACAAAGCTCAAGTTAGGCTAGCACTAGAATACTGTTCTGATGTTTGGAAATCAGCACCAAAGCACACTTTAGCACTTTTGGATTCAATTGAAAGAAAAGCGATTCGCCTAATTGATTACGAGAGTTTGACCGATTCTCTCTAAACACTAGAGCACAGGCGGATGGTTGGTGATTTATCTCTTTTCTAAAAGTACTTCCAGGGAAGATACTCGCAGGAACCCTAAGGCAAAGATTTTTGAGGCATACAAAACAGTCTGAGACAGCAAATTCCTGTAGGATTCAGCTTGACACAGTGAGGACTTCTATCTATGGAGACCTTTTTTTCTATAGAACTTCCAAGCTATGGAACTCGTTACCGAACGGAATTTTCCTCAAAAATTAGACCTATCCTTTTTTAAGAAGGCGGTTCATCGCCATCTATCCTTGTTTCCGCATCCTTCTCGCGCTGCTTTGAAGGGCATAATTGGGCTATCCTTTGTATGTAGGATACTCCATTTTTGAGTTCTTGCAATCAAAATTTCATCTCTAAAGGTAACATTTTTATTGTAAACTTTAAACGTTGGGAAAAATTTGTTTTAAAAATTCCGAAGTTTACATTTCGAATTTAATCTCGAAATTTCGAGTTTAATCTCAAAATGTCGGCAAACGTTTTTCTAGGAAGTTTGTTCATAAATTTCTACATTTAATGTGAAAATTAGACCTGAATCTCGATGTTTTCACTTTAAAGAAAACTAATTTTTGGAAAATTCAAAAAGGTGTCTTAGACTTTTTCATTGAAGTTAAAATTAAATCCCAAATTTTATATTTTAAGCCACAATTTTAAGATAATAATTAGAAATTCAGGTGACTTTTACAGAATTTTAAATATCTTACAGTCATGTATCAAAAAATGTTTTCGAAAGTCAACAGTTTTCACTTATTTCAGTTGCAATTTGAATATTTTCCAAACTGGGTTCGATAATGTCAAAATGAATTTATTATATTGTCTAGATCCAAAATGAAAAAGGAATTAGAAGTTATTTGAAATTTTGGGAAAAATGCCGAAAAATTGACCTGTTTTGGAAAGGAAGTTTAGGAAAAAAAAATCAAAAACTTTAAACTAAAATTTGTTTCAACTTTTTGTCAACATTTCCAAATATTAAGAAATTTCAAGTTGGATGATTTCGTGATCTAGACATTTTTTTGCCTTAAAATGTGATTTGTTGTTGCCACATTTGGATTTTAGAATTTAAATTAAAAAAAAAGTCCTACTTTAAATTTAAAGTCTTAAAAGGGCCAACATTTTTTGATAAAATCGAAAAAGTTTTTAAAATACCATTTAAAATTTTTTTAAACTTTCACTCATTTCTTCTGGAAAAAATTTCAACATTTTTCCGTTTCTTGAGTTTTTACTTTTTTTTGAAGCTGCTACTTTAATCCTAATATCTAGAGATCTCCACCTTTTTGTAAAAATTTCGACTTCAATTTAGAAATTTCAGCTTTGAAATTTAAATTAAAAAAAAAATAGAAACTCCAATTTTAAACATTCTCAAAAAATCGAAATTTTGAAAACACTTGGAAATATTCTTTCTGATTTTTTTTCTTGATTAGCACGTCACGCAGTGGTGTGCAAAAACCACTTCAAAATTGGTTACATTTGTCTCTTATCAACACAAAAAAATACTTGCAACAATTAAAGAAATTTTGGAGATTTCGTGTTTGTTTTTTTTTAATAATTTATGTATGACTTGTACTCTTGAGGTAATTGATCCCCCACGCTTTTGATTGTAATTTTCAAAAATTATATTGAAATAGTAGATAATCATTTTTAATAGTTAAATTATGAAATGTTTCTGTTAGTCCGCTCATAGCTGAATTCTGGTTGCATGCCGCATTAATTGGAAATTGCTCGCGCTTCAGTGTGTTTTATGTTCAAGGTTATTTTTGGACGGCTTAGATATGTTTTTACAGAATAAATTTCCTTGTATAATTCTCATTATTAAATGACTAAACGTTTACTAAACTTATTAGCAAACATCTAGCAGCCAGTTTACATTAATATTTCAAAATTTTGATGCAAATAAGGAGTTACATAATTTAAACTTTACAAATAATTTGCAACGTTGTCTCTTACAGGTAATATGGAAGATGATAATTGGCTGTGGCATTTCTATGACACTGTCAAGGGATCAGATTGGTTGGGTGATCAGGATGCCATACACTATATGACACGCGAGGCCCCACAAGCTGTAATCGAGCTCGAAAATTACGGAATGCCATTTTCAAGAACGAAAGAGGGTAAAATTTATCAAAGAGCTTTTGGTGGTCAATCGTTGAAATTCGGAAAAGGTGGTCAAGCTCACAGAACTTGTGCTGTAGCCGACAGAACCGGCCATAGTTTATTACACACATTATATGGACAAAGCTTGCGATACGACTGCAATTATTTCATCGAATATTTTGCCATGGATTTACTCATTGAAGAAGGTGAATGCAGAGGAGTTTTGGCTATGTGTATGGAAGATGGATCACTTCATAGATTCAAATCTAAAAACACCGTTATTTCAACTGGTGGTTTCGGTCGAGCTTACTTTTCGTGTACATCTGCCCATACATGTACGGGAGATGGTAATGCTATGGTCGCAAGAGCTGGACTTCCTTTACAAGACATGGAATTTGTACAGTTTCATCCTACGGGGATATATGGCGCTGGTTGTCTTATTACTGAAGGATGTAGAGGAGAAGGTGGCTATTTGGTTAATTCGAAAGGTGAACGTTTCATGGAACGTTACGCGCCTGTGGCTAAAGATTTGGCTTCTAGGGATGTCGTCTCTAGAAGTATGACTATCGAAATTAGAGAAGGTAGAGGTTGTGGTCCTGAAAAAGACCACGTCCATCTACAACTGCACCACCTTCCGGCCGAACAATTACATACGAGATTGCCGGGAATATCAGAGACTGCCATGATTTTTGCCGGCGTTGATGTTACACGAGAACCGATTCCAGTAATTCCAACTGTACACTACAACATGGGAGGCATTCCTACAAACTTTAAAGGACAGGTAATTTTATTCGGTGAATTTCTTTTACCAGTAGCACTAATTATTTCGTCTAGGTTATAACTATGAACTCCGGTGGTAGTGCAGAAGTTGTTCCTGGACTCTACGCATGTGGAGAAGCATCTTCGCAATCTGTTCATGGGGCCAATCGCTTGGGTGCTAATTCATTATTGGACTTGGTCGTTTTTGGACGAGCTTGTTCAAAAACTATCGCTCAAACCAATAAGCCTGGCGAGAAGATTGGGGATCTTAAAGCTGTAAGTTTGAATTTAAAATTTCTGTTTTTGAGACATAAAATTTAAAATTTCTAGACAAAACTAGAGTAAAAAATTTCAAATTTAACTTAAAATTTTAGAAAAAAAGTAAAATATTTCAAATTTAAACTAGCCAAAATATACATTTTAAGAAAAATCTCGAAATTCATAAAATAAGATTTTCTTTAAATTTCGAGGAAAATTGAGTCAAAATTTTAATTTCCAGTAAAAATTAGAAATTTGGAAAAATAGTCGTTTTTTTAAGGAAAAAGTAGAAATTTTAAGGAAAAACTCGAAATTTATAGTATTTAAGTATCTAGAAATTTTAAACAGTTTTATTTTTGGGGTGGGGGATATCTAAATCTTTAGAAGCACTTTAAATTTAAAAAGGGCAAGATTTATCTTGAAATGTTGAGGAATAAAATCTAATTTTCAAGGTCAAAATCGAAGCCAAGTTCGAAAGTATATTGAAATTTCAGGAAATATGTAAAAAAGACTTAGAAAAAACTCTACATGTTAACGAAAAAATGTCTTGTAATTTTGGGTGAAAAAGACTAAACATTTTAAGTTTGAATCAAGAATTTTGAGAAAAAGTTGTAAATCTTGAGAAACTTAAAATTATGAAAAACAATTTAAAAAATTATGAAAAAACTAGAAGAAAAGTCGAAAATATCGATTAAAAAAATTGAAAATTCAGGATGAAATTTTTGTAAAATATCTCCCAAATTTTTACTTTATTTACTGACTTTATGTATTGACTTTTTTTTTAAAGTTTGCCTCAAAACTTGGTAATTTTTTTTTAAAAGTCCTTTTTAAAATTTTGATTTTTGTTTAAACATTCGAAGTTGCGTCTTAAAATTTCATTTCAAGCTTGATATTTTGATCTTATTTTTATGTTCAAAATGATAAAACAAACCATATCAGAATAAATCCCATACAAATGCGCTCTAACAATGTGTTTATTACAAAAACATCCTCTACGACTGACTAGTTTTTGAGAAAAACGCAAAAACAACAACAAATTACTTTCGATTTTTATTTTTTTATTGATCACTAAAGTACACTTGTTTTAATTTAACCAGTATCATAATTCTGTAGCTATTTTTGCTTAAGAGGTAAGCTCCTCCCTATCTCATCATGACTACGCTCATGCTTATTAGTAGAGACCGGTTATATGCATCATAAAAAGTTTGAAATATGCAGTAAAATGCTTAAAATATGCATGAGAAGGGTCAAAATATGCAACTTTAAATAATAGTGCTGTTAATTTTAACAATTTTGCTTCTGATTTGAAGAATTTTCCCTTTTTTTTAAACAAATTTTTGTCCAGTTGGACAAATTTGCTTTTAATTCCAATAAGTTTGCTTCTAATGTGATGGGTTGATTCTAATTTAAACAAATTTATTATTAATTTAAATAATTTATTTCTAGTGTCAACAAATTTGTTTCTAATTTGAATAGATTCTAATTTGTACAAATTTGCTGTCAGTTTGAAGAAATGTGCTTCCAATTATTATAAATTTCTAGTATGTGCCTACCAAAAGTTAAGTTTTTCTGGATATTTGTTTTTTTTTTCTCTCTCAAAATCAATTTAGTTTTAATAAATTCTAAATTTTGCTTTGTTCTTAGTTTGTTGATCTTAAAATTTCAACATTTTTCCACAAATTTAAGTTGAGATTCGAAAGTTTTGTAACAAATTTCACGATGGATCGACTTTTTTAAAAATTTCAGCCTTTTCCAAAATTTTGATTTTTTTTTTAATTTCGACTGAAAATTTTATTTTTTTAATTTTGATTTTTTTGGGTATTTCAAAGTTTTTTGAAAATCTTGTTTTTTTTTTCAAATAGAGACTTCAAAATTTTGACTTTTTTCAAATTTCGACTCTGAACATTCCAAATTTTTTGAAAATTTCTATCTTTGTTTAAAAATTTAGATCATCCTTTTTTTTAAGTTTTCGTTTTTTTTTTAATTTTGCGTTTCTAGGAATTTCGATTGTTTAAAAATATTTTTTTTTGATTTCGGGATTTTTTTAACTAGTTTCGAATTTTTTAAAATCTTGTATTTTTGTGCAAATATAACATTTATAATAATTCGAATCCTTCTGAATTGTCACATTTATTTTTAATTTCAAGTTTTTTCTGTTTTCTTTGGTTATCTTCAAAAATTGAAATACAAATCTTGTCCCCTGAAACCAAGAAAGATTAAAAGTTATCTCTCTGAAGATGATAGCCTTGGCTATCGAAACGAGTTAGAGCAGCCTCTATTGTTGTTTAATCTCTCTTGGTTTCAGGGGACAAGATTTGTATTTCAATTTTTTTCTTTAAAATTATCCTTTTTTTTTAAATGACGTGATTTGAAAAAAAGATATTTGAATGAAAAGGGCAAAAAATTGAATTTTGACAATAATGCCGAATTTTAGGAAAAACGAAAAAGAACAAAATTTCGAAAAAAAAATGAATTTTGAGAAAAAAGTTTAAATTTCTAGAAACTCTAGGAATTCAGTCAAAGTTTCTGGAAATTCAGATTTTACAAGATCTAAATGTTTTGAAAATAACCTAAAATAACGGAAAATCGAAAAAAGGCGAAATTTCAAGAAAAACATTCGTAAATTCGAGAAAAACGGTCGAAATTTCGGGGGTTGAATATTAAGAAAAAATTAGAAATTTTCCAAAAGAAAGTCAATTTTTAAAAGAAATCGAATTTTGGAATAAAATGCAAACTTGAGAAAAAAAATCGAGTTTTGAAAAAATAGTCGAAAATCCCAAAAAAGACGTATTTCGAGCAAAAAGATGGAACTTCGAGAAAACAACAGAAATTTCCTAGAGAAAATTTTGAAAACATAGTCAAATTTAAGAGTAATTGTCTATAAAAATTATGAAATTTGAACAAAAAATTCGAAATTTTGAAAAACAGATTAATTCCGAAGAAAATGTTGAGATTTCTAGGACCATAATGGATATGATCCTTCGAAAGTGTGTTTGTCTATTTGTCCGATTCAGTGTTGCCAGATCCCACGCACTTTCTCGTTTTCTACTCTCGCGTATATAGCACGACATATTTTCTATGTAAATAAATGCAAAGCTTGGCAATGACGACACAACGACTTCGTCATCTAACGACGAGGGTTCATGCATTTTAAAAATCTAAGTTTTCAGAATAGTGAAAATTTTCAAAAAGAGTTGAATCTTTAATTTTTACAAATAAACATCCGGTTTACTACATAACAGTCGAAACTTCGAGAAAAAGTCAAAATTTTTGAAAAAAAGTTATATTTTTACAAAAAAAAGAAAATTTTAAGAGTTTAAATTCTGAAAGTCATAATGTCTTAAGAAAAAAGCCGAAATTTAATAACATACGATTAAGATTTTTAGAAAAGTGAAAATTCTAAAAAAAAATTTCAAAAAAAGACGAATGTTTCAATTTTTCAAATAAAAATACGATTTACTGCATAAAAGCCGAAATTTCGAAGAAAATTAAAAATGTTTGAAAATTAGTCGAAATTTTCAGAAGAAAATAAAATTTTGAAAAAATTCTGGAAAAATCATACCTTAAAAAAACCGAAATTTGATGACAAAAAGATTAACATTTTCAAAAAAATGTTCGAAAATTTTAAAAATCGAGACAAAAAAATCAAATTTGTCAAACAAATAAAAATTTCAGAAAAAGTCGAATTTTCGAAATTTTTAGATAAAAGACCCATTTGCTACATAAAAGTCGAAACTTTTGAAAAAGAGTCGAAATTTTCAAAAAATGTCAAAATTTGGAGAAATAATCGATAATTTGAACAGAAGTGGAAATTAAGAAAAAGCAGTGATCAATAAAGCAATATTTTAACCGAATCAGACTTTAAAACAAACAAAATTAAAAAAAAATCGTAATTTTGGGAAACCAAAATTTTCAAAAAATTGGAAAATAAATCAAAATCTCAAAAAGAGTCAAAATTTGGAAGAGTTGAAATTTATAAATTAAGTTTAAATTTGGAAAAAGTGGAAATTAAAAAATTTGAAATTTTCAAAATATAAAGTCGAAATACTTAAAAAGTCGAGATTTTCAATAAAAATCGAAAAATCGTTACTTTTAGAAAGTCGAGACGAGGAAAAGGTGGAATTTAAAAAAAAAGTTGAATTTAGAACGGAAATGTTTTACAAAAATCGAAATTAAAAACTGTCAGGTTTGCAAAAAAAGTAGAAATTTTGAGTCAACATTTTAAAAAACGTTGCAAAAATTTTCAATAACATGGGAATTTTGAAAAATGGTCCAAATTTTCAAAAATATGGTCAAAAATGTGATAAAAAGTCAAAATGTTCCAAAAAAAAACTCCGCAATAAAGTCAAAATTTAAAAATTGAAACTATTGAAAAGCAAATTTTCAAAAAAGAAATGTTTTAACAAAAACAGACCGGCCAAGAAAAAGCCAATAAACTGAATAAAAAAAAAAAAAAACAGAAATTATCATAAAAAGTTTCCAAAAAAAGAAAATCAAAATATGCCCAAAAAAATCATTATTTTAAAGCTGCAATTTCCAAATAAAGGAAAAACGTCGAAAAAAGCCGAAATTTTCCAAATTAAGAGAAAATTTCGAAAAAACTTGAAATTTTGGGAGACGAATGAGAAAATGTCGACATTCTGAAAAAAGTTGATATTTTGAAATGTCGAAATTTTCAAAAGACATAATTCTACATTCCCAGTAAAAATCGAATTCTTCAAAAAAAGTCTGAATTTCCAAAAAGGTGACCCAAGAATTATTGCTCTTCTTTCACGCGGACGAAGGCGCGGGTAACAGCTAGTGTTAATTTAACAGTCGAAATTTCCAAAATATGATTTTTGAGAAAAATGTCGAAACTTCGAGAAAAGATAAACTTCAAGCAAAAAATCTAATTTCCAAAAAGCAAAGTTTTAAAAGAAAATAGAAATTTCGAGAAAAAGATTGAAATTTCGAAAAAAAGATAAATTTTAAAGATAAAGTTGTCTTCCGAGAAATACTAAATATTGAATTTTGGGGTAAACATCAAAATTTGGAGCGAAAGTTAAATTTTAAGCAAACAGTAAAAATATCTGAAAGTTCTGATTCCAGAGTAGAACATTTCAAAAAGAATCCAATTTTAAAAAATAACGTTCCAAAAAAGGCGAAATTTCGAGAAAAACCTTAAATTGAGAAACGACATTTTAGGAGAAAGTTAAATTTTAAAAAAGAAATCTCAAAGAAAAAGACTAAATCTAGTAGAAATTCAAAATATCTCAGAGACTTGAGTTTGAAAAAAAAAATGGGCAAATTTCGAAACAAACTCAAAATTTTCCGGCTGAATATTTATTTTCTCTTGACTACTTGAGTCAGAGGGAGACAAGTGCCTCACCATGATGTCTGAAAATGACCAATATTGAGATAAATCTTAACATTTTGAGAAACAAGTTGGAATTTTTCAAAAAAATTGAATTCAAAAAAATCTCCAAAACCTTGAAATGTCCAAAAAGAAAAGTTGTTAGGCCTTTTGTCTTTTTACAAAAATTTTGAAAATTCCAAAAAAAATGTTTTCAGAGTTTCTACTTTTTTATCAAAAGATTGACCAAATATTGAGGAAAATATAAATTTTGATAAACAAGTCGAAATTTGCACAAATTCGGATTTTAAAAAAATGGAAATTTAAAAAAAAAATTCAAAATTTTAAAGAGATCAGATTTTGATAGGAAAGAGGTCACAAACAAAAGATAAATTTTGCAAAAAAAAGGAGAATTTTGAAGAAAAAATGGTACCTATCTAGTTGAATATTAAATTTTTGATCAACTGCTTTAGGGTAAACGTCGCACCCAGCGCTTAATAAGACTTCAATCATTAAGTACCTATCGAAAAATATTGAAAATATGCATCACCGTTAGATTTTAGGCGAAATATGTAGTAATTGATGAAAATGGGTTGAATACCATTATCCGGCCTCTGCTTATTATATTCTGAAAGCTTTTTGGCGAAATGCTAAGCTTTCGTCTTAACCGATTTTTTTTTCTACTAATAACCTTTTTAAATATATTTTTTTTTAGAATTCGGGCGAGGCGAGTGTGGCCAACTTGGATTGGTGCCGCTACGCAAACGGTTCGATCACAACGGCCGCTTTACGCTTGGAGCTACAAAAAGCTATGCAGACCAACGCCGCTGTATTCAGAATCGAGGAATCATTAAAAGAAGGCTGCAATTTAACCGCTAATCTGTATAAAAAACTTCAACATTTGAAAGTCAGCGATAGAAGCCTGATATGGAACTCAGATCTCATCGAAACACTAGAATTGCAGAACTTGATGTTAGTGCGCCAGACCTACTGTGGTAGGGGCGGAAGCTCGTAAAGAATCTCGAGGGGCGCATGCGCGTGAAGATTTTAAGACCAGGGTAGACGAGTATGATTATGGTAAGCCTATTGCGGGTCAGCAGAGAAAGCCACTTGAACAACACTGGAGGAAGCATACGATGGCTTGGGTGAACCCGCAGAATGGCAATGTTGAATTGAGATATAGACCAGTGATCGATAATACTTTGGACTCAAACGAATGCCAGACTGTACCTCCAGCTATTAGATCATATTAAGTCGACTTGATTAGGTTCGGGTGGTTTGAAATATGTTGACTTTAGTGTGATACTAAAATAGTATTTTGAATACATCCACATTATTACTGAATAGAAACCCTATCCGAAAGTGTGTAACAACTGTATAAAAAGTTAGTGTTACATTTTAAATTATTAAAAGTCTACTTTGAATACATCTAAAATGTATTACTTTCTTACCAGTGATTTTTCAGATGATCATTTTTCATTAATAACATTTTTATACTTTTAACTTGTCATCTACATCTACTTAAATACCTTAAGTATATTTTTTGTGTATTATATATTTATTTCTTATCTAATTCGGACATGTTTTTTCAAACCACTTGAATATATTTTTAAATTTTTCAATGAGCTTTTCACTTATTTTCATGTATAAATTTAATTTATTAAATTGTTTGATCAATGTTTTTGTTCCTAGTGATTTCAAGTGCTATTTATTTTAATTGAGTCATAAATTATTAGTTGTGCAACAAAGTGTACTTTAAACTAAAAATAATAATAAAAATTTGAAAATTGCAGTAATACTTTGGTTATTTTTATTTGCTTCCACCACAATATTGTATGAAGTTAGGTGTTCCAATAGGAGGCTCTATGTGCATCGCAATCGAGGGAAAGATTTACAAAATAATAAAATTTCTTTCAGTCAACATTTTGAAAGGAGTGGAAATTTTGAGAGCGAAATTTTTAAAACTGTCAAATTTTGAATAAAAGTGGACATCTTAAAATTTCCACTCTTTTTAAAATATTGACTGAAAGAAAGTTTTCACTTTTTTCGAATTTTGACTATCGAAATTTTTACTTTTTTGTTAATCTTGCCCTTTTTGAAAAATTCCACTTTTGAAAATTGGATAAAAAAGGCAACATTTTGAAAACTTCTTTTTTTTTAATTTATTTTTTAAAAATTCGGATAACATTAATGATTAAAATTTTGATAGATTCAACTCCCAAAATTTCTAAAAAAAATTTCACAATATTGATTTTATTTTGGAAATTTGGACTTGATTGTTGAGTTTTTTTTAAATTGGATTTTTTTGAAGAAATACGCTTCTCTCTTATCAGTTTCTAATTTTTTTTTGCACATCTAGCTGTTTTTTTTCAGACTTTCTATTTTTTGAAAATACCCACCATTTTGACGTTTTTACGAAGTTTTGAATTTTTTGAAAATTAGACTGCAGAATTTCGACTTTCTCAAAAGTTCTAAGTTTTAAAGAAGTGTTACTTTTTTCTAAAATGCCACTTTAATTTTCATTTTTTTCGAAAATTCTACTTTGAATGTCTCTTCTTTTAAAAATCTGAGCGTTGAAAATTTCAATTTATTTGATTATTTCGACTTATTTGAAAATATCTGTCAAAGTTTTTTCAAAACTTTTACCTTTTTTCAACTTTTCTGAAAGTTTTAATTTTTTCTGAATATTATTTAATAAATACAATTTTTTTTTAATTTTCATTTTAGAAATGTTGGATTCTTTTAAAAATGTAAACTTAAAAATATAGACTTTTTTAAACATTTTCGATTTTTCAAACCTCGACATTTTTCAAAATTTCGCCTTTTTAAAAATTTCAACGCAAAATTTGTTTAAATTTTCTACATTGTTTTTCAGAATTTCTTGCTTTTCTCTAAATTTTCCCATTTTTGAAATTTTCTTTTTTAAAACTTTCAAATTTATCATTTTTCTGTAAACTTTGACTTTTTGTAAATTTAGAGTTTATTGAGAAATTCTGTACTTTTTTGGAAAGCTTTTTATTAAAAATTTTACCTTTCTCGACATTTTTTTAAATTTTGACATTTCTTAAAATTTCGATTTTTTATTTAAATTTTGATCTGTTCTCTATGTTTTTAGAATTTATTTTGAAACTTTCACCCTTTTGTTTTTTAGTCTCAACTTTTTGTTGAAATTTCGACGATTTATAACTTTTTTTTTGACCAATTTGACTTGAAAATTGCGATTTTTTGAATATTTTGACATTTTCGAAAATTCAGATTTTTTTGAACATCTCAAGCTTTTTTTCATAAATTGAGTTCAATCCATTCACAAAGTGCAACCCTGTTTTCAAGATATCGATTTTTTCCACGAAATCTTGACTTTCTGAAAATTTCCATTTTTTTTTAAAGAGAACTCGACTTATTTTTCAAAATTTTCAATTTTTTTTTCAAATTAAAAAGTTAAATATTTCTCAGTTTTTAAAAATTTTGACTTTTTTGAAAATTTTGACTTTTCAGACTTTCCAGAAAAAAGAAAGAAAATTTGAAGTTTCAAAATCTACGCTTATGGTTTGAATTGTAGATTAAAATAAAAATCAAAATTTTAGAAATGTTTTGGAGTTTTTCCAGTAATACTGATTTTTTTGGTTTCCAAATTCAATGCAGAAAGTATTTGTCGAAAAATTTGACATTAAAATCGATTATAAAGTGGAAATTTGGACACTAAAGATGACTTTTAAAAACTATATTCCTTTATAAACTCAAAATATTTGAATCTAAATTTTGAGATTATGAAATTCGAACTACTATTCTTCTTTCCTCATCCTGTCCTTTTCCTTATTTCCTTTTTTCACCTACTCTGATTTTTTCTTATAATTATTAAAAAGAAAGATAATGGATTCTCTTCGTGCAAAAAATTCCGGACGTAAACTACCCGCCCGTTCGGATGTCCGGATGGAGGGTGTACGAGGTAATCTAAAATTGACGGAAAATTTTAATGTACCACGGGCCAAGTTTCTTTCAAACCAATTCATTCAAAATTCAGTTCTGTAACATCAGGTCTAAACTCGGTTCATCAACACCTTCAAAAAGAAAGACCCCATGTGCTGTCTCTGACAGAAACCCAAGTCTCCCTATCCATCAATACAGTCCATTTCCTTTGCCGTAACTACGACTTGCACACAAAATTTCGACACAACAGGGGAATTTGTGCTTTTACGCGAAGCGACCTGTCCTGTCAACGAGAAGAAGCACTGGAATCTGCTGATCATGATGTGATTTAGCTGAAAATCTGCTCCAAAGCGAAGTAATATCCCTCATACAGACAGCTCTTCTCTTATCTCTCCGTAACCTTTGATCACCTACAGACGAATTATCCAAAAGTTGAGGTTGTCTTTCTCGGTGACTGGTTAGGGTTTTCTTCCCGAACTGACGACGCGGGAAGGGTGGCAGAGGCTTTCGTTATCACTTGTGGACTATCGCAATTAGTTAAGGAACCCACAAAAATTCCTGATGTAGATACCCATCAACCTAATCTACTCGACCTTTTCCTTACAAATGAACCAAATTCGTATAAAATCTCTGTGACATCACCGCTTGGAAATTCGGATCACAAGCTTGTAGCAGCCTCTCGCTCGCTTCATATACCACCTCCTTCCCAGATGCAGTCCCGCAGGGTTTGGCACTTTAACTCTGCAAACTGGGAAGAATTAAGAGACTTCTTTGCATCTTTCCCATGGCAGGAAGTCTGCTTTAACTCAGACAACCCTTCCTTAATCGCCGAATCCATCACGGAAACTATCCTGATTGGCATGGAATGCTCAATTCCCCACTCCCAAAAGAAGTCTGCCTCCAGTAAATCTTGGTTCAGTAAAAAATGTGCTCGGGCTGTCTCCTGCAAAAATCGCGCATATCGTCGTTGGCGAAATAATCCCTCAGTCCAGACTCGGGCCATATTTGTAGATGCACGAAATTCTTGTATTATTGTATTATTGAAGAGGCAAAATGTGATTTCGATCGTAAAATGCGCCAGAGCCTTATCAACTGTCCGAACAGTTCCAGGTCCTTTTGCGGATTTGCAAAGTCGATTGGAAAGAATCTTACACCTTCAAATTTTCCACCTTTACTCGATGAAAATAGCAATATTGCTACTACCTCCAAGGAAAAGGCTGACATATTAGCCTTAATGTTTGCTGAAAATTCCAATCTTGATTCTCGAACGGCAGAACCTCCTATTCTCCCTAAGGTTGGCACTTCGATGCATGAAGTTGTTTTCAGACAATGCACAATCAGGAAGATTCTCCTTGAGCTCGACACCTCGAAAACTTCAGGCCTTGATGGTATTCCCGCTATTGTTCTTAAGAAGTGCGCCCCAGAGTTGACTCCTGTCCTAACCAAATTGTTCACACTTTCTTACAACAAAGGTGTATTCCCTAACATCTGGAAATCTGCTAGAGTGCAGCCTGCCCCTAAAAAGGGAAAAAGGAATCTGGCTAACAACTATCGCCTTATATCTTTGTTACCCGTTATATCTAAAGTGATGGAAAAGGTTATCAAGATTTTCATATATCTGGAGAAAAATAGAATTATCTCCGACAGGCAATTCGGTTTTAGACAACAACGTTCCATTGGCGATCTACTGGCATATGTTACTCATATCTACAACTGAGCTATGGAAAAACATGGTAAGGCTAGGATTGTGGCATTGGATATCTTAAAGGCTTTCGAGAGAGTCTGGCACCGATCTCTTCTCGCCAAATTAACATCTTATCGTCCTCCTCCTGGACTCTGCCATTGATATCCAATTTTCTCGCTGACAAATCTCTTCAGGTCGTCGTCGATGGCATCTCATCCGAGACATTTGCGATTAACGCAGAGGTGCCTCAGGGCTATGTCTCCTACTCTATTTCTGTTCCACATAAACAATCTCTTAGCTTTAACTTTCAATCCTACATACAGCTACGCAGATGATAATAACCTTGTTTCATCTTTTTTCTCCAACAAACCATTATCTATCGCTGCTTCAGATAGACTAAGGGAACAACAGATACAGACGATTAATCGGGATCTCGAGATTATTCTGGAATGGGGTAAGAGCAGTTTGGTCGACTTCAACGCTTCAAAAACTTAGATCGCGGTTTTCTCTAAGAAAACATCAAGGAATTATGCAACAAACTTACTAATGGACGGTAAAATCCTTCCGATGGGAGTTAATCTATCTATCCTAAGAGTGAATGCGAGCACTAAATTCTCTTGGGACGATCACGTGCGCGCCATTGCCAAATCCGCCTCTCAGAAGCTAGGCTTTCTTTTTAGAGCTAAAAAGTCTCTCATCAGCTATTTACACTATACAAAGCTCAAGTTAGGCCAACACTAGAATACTGTTCTCATGTTTGGAGTTCAGCCCCTAAACACACTTTAGCTCTCTTGGATTCAATTCAAAGAAGAGTGATTCGCCTAATTGATGACGAGAGTCTGATCGATTCTCTCGGAACACTAGAGCACAGGCGTGTGGTTGGTGACTTGTCTCTTTTCTACAAAAACTATCATGGAAGATGCTCGCAGGAACTAATAGGATTGATCCCCCCAAGGGCAAGATTGTTGATGCGTACTAGACAGTCGGAGACAAGAAATTCTTGTGCGGTCCAGCTTGACACAGTGAGGACTTCTGTCTACGGGGACTCTTTTTTTCTGCAGAGCTTCCAAGTTATGGAACTTGTTACCGAAAGAAATTTTTCCCAAAAATTACAATCTATCCTTGTTTAAGAAGGCGGTTCATCGCCATCTATCCTTGTTTCCGCATCCTACCCGCAGTGCTTTGAAAGCATAATGGGGTTACCCTTTGCGAATGGATTAAACTTAAAAAAATACTTTGATTTTAAAGTCTAATTTCAATAAAAATGTTGAAACTAGTTTAAACTGAAGTTTTTTTTATCAAATACCTTCATTTTTATAGGTCAAAAATTAATAGAAAAAGTTCAAAATTGAATTCTTGTATTTTTAGAAATATCGATTCTATTCAGAATATCGGAAATGTAGAATTCGTTTCTTCAAGTTGTGACTTTAAAACCTGAAAATTAAATTCGAAATATCAGAAAGAAGTCGAAGGAAAATGGTAGAAAAAAATGTCTCCATATTTCTAATTTAAAACCGAAACTTTACCTCTAAAAGTACATTATCGAATTTGAAGCCAAAAATTTGAAGTTTAGTGTCGAATTTCCGTGTTTCCAGAAAAACTCTTCTCGATATTTTATGTTTTTAAATTTGGAGTATAAGTAGGCATTTTGGAATGTTTCTTCAAATTTCGGTGTAATAGTCATAATTTTTTTTCAATCCAATTATTTCTTTGTAAAGTTTGACTTGTTTACTCAAACTTTTGGTTTTAACCTTTGAATTTAGAAAAAAAAATTCTTGAATATTCTAATTTCAAAACTTAAAGATTTAACTTTGGATTAACATAAAAATTCAAATTTTGAAAAAACTCAAAATGTATAAAAAGGCAATTTGAATTTTGTCGGAAAATTTCCAGAAAAAAATTTAAAATTTCGCTAAAATATTGCCATTTATAAAAAATTCTCAAACAGTTCAGTTTAAAAATTGTATTTAAACTCGGAATTCTGATATGATTATTCGAATTTTGCATGGGAAGCTGCGTTATCTTGGCTTCCATGGAGTAACACGCCACTATTGAATGTTCACCTCAGGCCAATGTTTATTTCACATGACAGAACTTCTGGCATGGAGGCCATCAAAACTGTAAATTATTTGTATGTTTACCTCTGCTGAAAGTGGCTTTTTATTTTTTTCGTCAATAAGCACATTAGAAAAATGAATGAATATTTTTGGATAAAGATATATCCGAAAATATTTATACATCTTTTTTTTATGTTTCTTGAAAACAAAGCTTTATCTCTTAAACTTTGAAAAATATTATATTTTTGTTGAACGACGGAAAAATTTTATTGCC
Organism: Dastarcus helophoroides; assembly: GCA_028583605.1. Taxonomy (NCBI): domain Eukaryota; kingdom Metazoa; phylum Arthropoda; class Insecta; order Coleoptera; family Bothrideridae; genus Dastarcus; species Dastarcus helophoroides. The sequence goes on from CM053328.1 coordinate 28,007,467, forward strand.
TAAAATTAAAATATCTTAGGTTTAGGTTATAAGAAAAGCTAATGTAATGTCTACTAAAATGATAAATAATAATAGCAAAATATATAGGTTGCAATTTAATAAAAATAAAAATATCATTTGTGTGAGGAACACCGAATTAAATTGAGAATTAGGAATACTTTGATAACGTATAAAAATGAGGATTCAATTTTTTTAACGGAAATCAGGACTTCCGTGTACTGGTGGGACACGTATACGCTACAATCAATTAAGGTACTTCGACTCAAAAGAATTTATTTCATTATTTTATCACAAACGAATACACAACTATCAAATATGACTATCTTGAAGCTTCAATCATTTAGATAAAATCAGCCTTTGGCCACAAGGAGCCTTTAAAATCGGCAGAATTCTTTTCCGCCGAAAATAAACCAACAGAAGACCTAAAATTAAACAAATTTTACTTAAATGGTTCACTACCAGTATTTAGATAATACTTTTGTTGGTTTTTCGTTTCGAGGACTCCTTTGAGGTCGAAATTTTGCTTTAAGTTATGAACTGAATATCGATTATACATTCCCCAAATTGAGTTCATGTACTTGCTGCTGTATTTCATTGGATTCTCCGTGGTACCTGAAAATACAATTCTAATGTTTATTGGCATAAGTCACAGAAATATAGTTTTCCTATATCATTAGGATAAAACAAAATGCCCGGATAAAATCCAGAACGAAAAATATGTACAAAGTGTCTTATGTATTTTTTTGTAGACCATAATATTGCTAAAGATTGTTTATAACAATTGATATACTACGCACTATCGCTTGACATTTGCTGAAAATGCTATTAACAATTTAAGAGACTATTAAGGAATGAATGCGTTACGTCACAACACTCTAATTTGTTTTAAAACTAGTTTTAGGTGATTATTATTAATCATGGACCTAGCTAGGATTTTTTTGTAGGCTAGGCCAGGGATCGGCAAACCGCGGCTCGCGAGTTGCATGCGGCTCTTTTAAAAGAAAATTGCGGCTCTTAAAATTCCCCCAAAAAATGAAATAACTAAAAGCTAGAGCAAACAGACACGCAGACACTCATTGAACAAGTGACCTGCAGAAGTCGAAATTTCCAAAAATACTTTTCTAGGAATGTTTACGTTTTACTTAAATTTTGACAAAGGGTTATGATTTCAGAAAGTATTTTTCCAAAATTTTTGATTAATTTGTATTAACAGTTTAAGAAAAAACGCAAAATTTGAAATTTCTAGAAAAAGACCAATTTGGAGAGTCGAAATTTCTAAAAAATATTTTTCTCATGATTTTTACTTTTTTATTTGTAAATTTTCGACAGCCTTGAGATTTCGTGAAAAAAGGTGAATTACTTTTTGTGAGAAAAAAAATTAAATTTACAGAAACGGCAAATATCAAAGTTCAAAATAAAAGCTGAAATTTCCAGAAAAAAACCTAATTTTGAGATTAAGAGATTTAGAAAAATTTAAGAAAAAGGAAGAGACTTCGAAAAAAATTAAAAAAAGAAAGAGATTTCGAAAAATATGAATTTATTAAAAGTTCTCAATAAAAGGTAAACTTTTATTTAAAAAAAAAGCGTAGAATTTCGACAATAGATTTAAACCCAAGGCAATTTAAAAACCTGAAATTTTTAGACTGGAAGCTTAGAAAAAAATGTCGTTCTCTAAAAAAAGTCTAAGTTTTTCAGTGAAGAGGAAAAAAGTCTAATTTGTAGAAAGAATTTCATGGAAAAAGTCTAGAACAGCTCGAAGTTTCGATAAAAAATTGCAATTTTCCCGAGAAAGCTAAATTTTTGGAATAAATTTGCAATTTCGAGAACAAGACGAATTAAAAAAAAACTCCAAATTTTCAGAGAAATTCGAATTTTGAGAAAATTCGTAAAGTACTTTCGATAGAAAATTTCGAGAAGTGTTGAACTTTAAAAAAAGGTCAAAATTTCCCAGAAAAAGTCCAATTTTGAGAAAAAGGAAGAGATTTCGAAAAAAAATTGGGAAAAATGAAGAGATAAAAAAATGAATTTGTCTAATTGGAAAAAAGGGAGAAATTTCGAAAAAAATGAATTTATCGAAAGTTCTAAAAAAGGCAAAATTTTAGAAAAAAACGTCGAATTTCGACAATAGATTGAAACCCAAAACAAATTTAAAACATGAAATTTGTACGAAATTTTGAGTTTTTTGAAAAATTGCTAAATTCGAAAAGAGAAATTGTAAGAATAAACTGAAAGCTTAGAAAAAATTGTTGAAATTTTAAAAAGTCGATGTTTTTCAGAGAAGAAAAAAGTCAAATTTTAGGAAAAATTTCAAGGAAAAAGTCAAAATATTAAGAAAAGCTTTAAATTTCGACAAAAAATTTACAATTTTTCAGAGAAAGTTAAATTTTAAGAATCAATTTAAAATTTCAAAAACCAGACGATTTTAAGAAAATCCAAATTTTCAGATAAATTCGATTTCGAGACAATTTATATAATAATTTCGAAAGAAAAGTCCAAGAAAATGTCGAGAAAAATGTTTTAACCTAAAAAAAGGTCCACATTTCTCGGAAAAAGCCAAATTTTGAGAAAAAGGAATAGATTTCGAATAAAAATTGGGAAAAATCAAGAGATTTAAAAAAAATGAATTTGTCCAAAGTTCTCAAATGAGGACAAAATTTCAGAAAAAAACTTCGAATTTCGAAAATATATTGAAACCCAAAACAAATTTAAAAACCTGAAATTTTTAGATAAAAGAGAAATTGTAAAAATAAACTGTAAGCTTTAAAAAGTGTCGGTCTTTAAAAAAATCGAAGTTTTTCAGAGAAGTAGAAAAAAGTCAAATTTTAAGAAAATTTTCAAGGTAAAGGTCAATCAACATTTTAAGAAAAGTTCCAAATTTCGATAAAAATTTGCAATTTTCCAGAGAAAATTAAGTTTTAAAAATAAATTTGAAATTTCGAAACAACACGAATTAAAAAAAAAACTAAAAATTTTCAGCTAAATCGAATTTTGAGAAAATTGGTAAAATAATTTTGAAAGGAAAGAGAATGTTGATAAAACTTCCAATTTCGAGAAGTGTTAAACTTTAGTCAGAATTTCCCAGAGAAAGTCAAATTTTAAGAAAAAAATCAAATGTTGAGATTTTAAAATAGATGAATTTCGTTCGAAATAATAGTTGATATTACCGGAAAAATACGAATTTTGAAAAAATGAGATTTCGAAAAATATGAAGCAGTCAAAAATTCTTAAAAAAGCAAAATTTTAGAAAAAAACGTTGAATTTTGACAAGAGATTGAAACCCAGAACAAATTGAAAACCTGAAATTTGTAGACAAATTTGAATTTTGTGAAAAATTGTAAAATCTTGAAAAGAAAAATCGTAAAAAATTGAAAGTTTCGAAAAAATTGTCGAAGTTTAAAAGGTCGAAGTCTTTCAAAGAAGAAGAAAATAAATAATTTGCAATTTTTCAGAGAAAATTAAATTTTGAGAATAAATTTGAAATTTCGAGAACAAGACGAATAAAAAGAAAACTTCAAATTTTCAGAAAAATTCGAATTTTGAGAAAATTGGTAAAATAATTTCTAAATAAGAAGGAATGTCGATAAAACGTCCACTTTCGAGAAAAGTGTTGAACTTTAAAAATAGGTCAAAATTTCCCAGAGAAAGTCAAATTTTAGGAACAAAATCACCTTTTTAGATAGTCAAACATTGTGAAAATGGATGAATTTCGTCGATAAAATCGCAGCTTGCAGAAACATAATAAAATGTCGAATATTCAGTTAGAAGTTGGAATTTCGGAAACACCAAATTTTATGAAAAGAGTCGAAATTTCCAGAAAATAAATAAAAGTTTAAAGTTCATTAAAAGTCAATATTTGGGAAAAATGATGAAATTTGGATAAGGAACGTAATTTAAAAAGAATAGAAATTTTGAGAGAAAAGTCGCAGTTTAGAACAAAGTCAAAAAAATGTAATTTTGGAGAAAAGTCAAATTTAAGAATAGATCTAAATTTAAAAATAAATCTAAATTTCGAAAAACGAAAATTTGAGAAGAAGGTCGAAATCTTCAAAAACTATTTTATTTAACATCTCCAAGTTATTACTTCAAATTTTTACTTTTTTATTAAAAAATCGACAAAAGATGTATTTTTGAGATATAAGTCGAATCTTCCAGTAAGTCGAATTAGAAAAAAGTAAACATTTTCACAGATTGTTGAGTTTTGAGAATAAGGGAAGATTTAGGGAAAAAAATCAAATTTTAAGAACAAAATAAATAGTTAAAAAAAACACGAATATAGAGAAGAGCTAAAAAAATCGGATTTACGAGAAAAAGGCAAATTTTTAAATAAGTTTCTAAATTTTGAGAAATAAAAGGTCTTTTGGGCTGTATATGTTTTCGTTTGACTACATGAGTTAGAGGTGTCTCCTTGTCCCATATTTCGTTTGATTTATATGATTTAATTTTGAAATAAAATGTAAAATCAGAAGTAAAAATTTGTGGCTCTTTGAAATTCACGAAACAATTTTCTTAGCTTTGGCTTAAAAGTTTACCGACCCCTGGGCTAGGCAATTAAATTGGGAAGTTGTTAATTTTTTTATGACCAGAAAAAGGTCCTTACTTTAATATATTCGACTTAGTAATTACTTTTGACGACAAAAAAAAGGTTCTTAAATCAGCGGACAGCAAATCTTAAGTATGAAAAATCCTCACAAAACCTATCTAGGTAATGCTAAAGTAATATTAGATTATTACACCCAGACTTTCAATTTCAAAAAAAAAGTGTATTGTATGAGTCGAATATAAGAAAATGCATTTTCAAAACGAATGCATTATTTAATGAACTTTATTGATTCTTACTTACACATCGGAAATTCCTTAGCCTTTCTTTCTTCATTTTCCCGAACTTTTCTTGCAATGAAGGCTCCTTGAGGCACTGCTGCCATCTCTCCTGAATTTAATTGACAAACTAGAAAGATAATTATTCGTTATTTAAAACCAAAATAAAAAATCTACATTAAATTAAAAATCACATGGTGTCTCTCGTTACATCATAACTTATTATTTCTGTTATCATTATCAGTTTCTAGAATGCTATTTGTTTTGGGTAGTGCTTATTTTTTTACGTCTTTGCTTATTGTATCTTCGAATTGATGAAAATAGTGGTAGCCATAACATAATAATATCACCAAATAATTGTCGATTCAATTTTCAAGGATGTGTTTCTTGAATCATTGTTGTATTGGATTTTTTTAGGTCATCATGTTGTCTTATTTTTTGATAACCCAAATTATAATTGCTTTAAACAGTAAATATGAATGTGCAATTTGGAATATGACCTTCTTAATCTACATTCATTTTCAGCATTCAGCTGAAATTATTTTTATAAGTCGTCTTAGTTATCTTTTAAGCAGTGAGGTTTGTTTTGAGAATTATTTTTTGTGTAGGGGTGAATTGCAAATATTAACCTCTGAAAAAACGTTTTAGGACCATCATCAGGGCCAGCCTTAACCTTACAAACAATCTTGTCTTGACGCGCCCTTTTAATGAATAAAATAACTAGTAAAAAAAATCAATTTTTTGCGAATCTGTTTTTTGCGTTAACAGCAGTGATTTTCGATACCTACTGGTTAACAGTATAACATGTGAAGAAATATAATATATCAGATAAATTTCATTTCATATCACTCATCCCTAATTTCTGATCAGCGAAATCTGGAATTAATTTCGCAATGTCTAGAGTTATCATTAAGTTTAACTTTCTTTTTTTTTGGTGAATCGGACTACTTCTTGGTTATCTTCAAAAACTGATATACAAATCTTGTCCCCTGAAAAACAAGGAAGATTAAAAAATACAACACTTGCTCTAACGCGTTTCGATAGCCACGCTTTGTATATTAATTTTTAAAGAAAACCAAGGAGTAGTCCACTTCACAAAAAAAAACGGAAAGTTAAACATAAAAGTAAAACACAACAACACTTGCTCTAACACTTTTAAATAGCCAAGCTATCATGATCAAAGAAATACTCAAGTATTACTCGTTAGAGCAAAAGTTGTGTTTCTTAATCTTTCTTGTTCTCAGGAGACCAGATTTGTATATATGTACATGTTTTAACTATCTGTAAAACATATAACTTCATTCTTGAGACTTTAACTTTAAAATTGAAATGATCATTTTCATTCATGTTTTACTGGCTTTTTCTTCGCCAGTTACTCCTTCCACAATTTCAGATTTTCAGTAACCTTCTGTTAAAGATTGGCAATTTCTTATAGATTGTCAATCTTTAACAGAAGATTACTGAACATCTAGAATTGTGGAAGGAGTAACTGGCGAAGAAAAAACCAATAAAACATGTATGAAAATAACACTAGGATTGATCCCCCCAAGATCAAGATTCTTGAGGCGTACTAGACAGTCGGAGACAGCAAATTCCTGTGCGGTCCAGCTTCACACAGTGAGGACTTATGTCTACGGAGACTCTTTTTTCTATAGAACTTCCAAGTTATGGAAGGAATTTTCCCCAAAAATTACAACCTATCCTTGTTTTAGAAGGCGGTTCATCGTCATCTATCCTTGTTTCCGCATCCTACTCGCAGTTTCTTTGAAAGCATGATGGGGTTACCCTTTGCGAGTGAATTAAACTTAAATAAAAACACTAATTCACAAAAAAGATACAGAGGATATCTGAAATGTTGATATTCGCGTTCTCCTTAATTCGATATGTTTTCACATTTCGATTTTCATATGAAATATGTGACTTTCCCTTTCAAAGTTCAAGTTTAAACTGGGAATGTCGCTTTATTCGAACTTTACATTCACAACAAATTGTAACTGAAATGCAAAGTGAAAACGGGTTTTAAAAATTTTGAGTATTTTTCGATTTCTGGAACAAATAAGAAAAAAAGTATAAAGTCTGAATTTAATGACAGCATTAAAGATTATTGTCAAAATTTCGAGATCAAAGTGGAAATTTCTAGAAAAACGTTTGTGAAAATTAAACTTTGACATTTTAAAAAACAAGTAAAATTAGAAGTTTTTGCGTTAATTTCGAACTTTCGTTCTACTTCCCAAAATCTTGGATTTGAAGTCGTGATTTGAAAATGTTGAGCTAAATTTTAATATCAAAATCGAGATTACAAGAAATTTTGAAATTGGAGATAGAATGTTGTCTGAAAACGCTAAATTTTTAGAGAAAAAGGCGTATTCTCCATACCAGCTAGAAAAGCGCAACTTCCCTTGCAGAATGAAAGGTTGCTTTGTTTTTATTTTAAGAGAAAAAAGGAAGGCACGAAGCCAAGAGGAAGGAATTCTTGGGTCACCATTTAAACTTGAAATTCCTATTTCTTGTTACGACTTTTATTACGAATAATTTGCAAAAGGAAATTAATTTTTTTTAGAACAAATCTAGTTTTTTAGCTAAAATGAAAAGTGCGAAAGAAAAATTAGGTTTATTAAAAAATAAGAACCTGCCCAGTTTATTCTCGAAATGTTGACACTTTTTTGGAAAATTAAAAGTTTTCAGCAAAAAATGGATTATTGAATATTTTATTGGTGGAATGGACTGTTCCTAGGTTATTTTCAAAAATTGAAATACAAATCTTGTCCACTGAAATCAAAAAAGATTAAAAAACACAACAAAGGTTCCTCTAACGCGTTTCGATAAGCTATCATTTTCAGAGAGATGTTGTCGCTACCGAAACGCGTTAGAGCAATCTTTGTTATGTTTTTAAATCTTTTTTGGTTTCAGGGGACAAGATTTGTATTATAATTAGTCAATATTTTATAAAGAAAATTTTTAAATTCAAAAATTCGGGAATTTTTTTGGCTATCGAAACGCGTTAGAGCAACCTTTGTTGTGTTTTTTTAATCTTTCTTGGTTTCAGGGAAAAGATTTGTATCTTAATCATTGACAATTTTATTTAAAAAATTTTAAATCCAAAAATTCTGGAATTTTTTTCCACTTCCAAATTATTCTCGAAATTTCGATTTTTTTTTCGAGGTTTCCTTAAATTCTCATTTCCTTTTTTAAATTTTGGTGTTCTCTCAAAACTTGAAATTTTATTTTAAATTCAAATTTTAAATTTTGATTTAAAAAAATAAAAATGTTGAGAAAAACTTTATTTATTTAAGAAAAAAATCATGTTCGAGAGTTCGAGTTGAGATTTTCACTTATATTTCTAAATTTTGATTTTATTTAACTTCCTAGTTAATCAAAATTTTGGAGAAATTTCAAACTTTCTTCCACTTTAATCTGCGCATCCCAATTCAAACTTTTTTTAATTAGAAATTGCAATCTTTAAGTCGAAATTAGGAAGATTCTTTTCGAGATTCGTTTTTAAAGTCAAATTTCCAGAAATTTTTTTATAGAAATTCCGAAGTTTTTTTGACCCTAATCCTTCATTTCGACTTTAACCTTGAAATTTTAACTTTGGAGGTACCATATTTTGTTTTTAAACTTCAACATTTTTTTTTAGAAAATTTCAAAGTTTTGCTTCAATATTTTTCCTGGAATGTCGACTGTAATCCCAAATTATCAACTTTAAATCTTAATTATAAGAAAATATATTTTTTTAAATTGCAGCATTGCTGCTGAAATTTTAGAAAAAGGGGGTTTAAAAAGAAAAATTGGAATTCTTATAATTTTGACGTGTTTTTAGAAATATTTTGATTTCACAAGTAGGAGTTTTAACAAATAATTAAATTTTAATTTAAACTTGTTTAGAATTTTTCGAAATTTAAACTTTTATGTAAATAACATTTTTATCTAGACATTTCTAGATTTTGTGCTTTCTCGAAATTTTAATTAACGTGAAAATCGTAAGAAATAAGAATTTCGAGTTCGAGTTTTTATCAAAATTTAAACTTTTTCTCAAACTGTTGTCTTCATAACCCTGCAAAAATGTAGCTTTTAAATTTAACAATTGATCACAAAATGTTGAACTTGTTTCTTTGGAGTTTCGATCTAAGTTCCCAACTATTCCTAACACCTCGCTTAGAAGTTAAAAGACTTAAATAATAAATAAAATGAAATAATTAAAAATCATTATTTTAATTTTGAATCTCTGAGAAAGTCGAAATTTTTTAAAAATTTAGGAAAAATATTTAAAAAATTGTACAGTATTTTTCGAAATTTTGAATATTTCTTGTAGATACTTCAATTTTAATCTATAAATTAACTTGGAATTTTCAGCTTTAGAATTTTTCGAAATTTAAACTTTTATATAAATAACATTTTTATCTAGAAATTTCTAGATTTTGTGCTTTCTCGAAATTTTAACTAAGGTGAAAATCGTAAGAAATAAGAATTTCGAGTTTAAAATTTAGACTTTTTATTGAAATTTAGACTTTTTCTCAAACTGTTGACTTCATATTCAACAACAATTGATCTCAAAATGTTGAAATTGTTTCTTGGAGTTTCGATCCAAGTTCCCAACTATTCCCTAACACCTCGCTTGGAAGTTAAAAGACTCGAAAATAATTAAAAATCATTATTTTAATTTTGAATTTCTGAGAAAGTCGAAATTTTTAAAAACTACGAAAAATATTTAAAAAATTGTACAATATTTTTCGAAATTTTGAATATTTCTTCTAGACACCTCAATTTTAATTTATAAATTAACTTGGAATTTTCAGCTTTTTGTCAAAAGTTTTAAATATTCCAATTTAACCTTTGTTGCAGTTTCGACTTTAAATCACGACATTTTAACTTCAACGTAGTAACTTTAAGACAAAAGCAGCTACTAATAACAAATCGAAATTCTGAGGCTGAGTTAAAATTTCAAAAAAAAGTTTTTTAAAACTTTTTAGAAATCTTAACATTTTGCTTTTACGATCTCAAACTCAAGATTTCACTTTTTTGTTAACATCAGAACTAGTTCAAATTTAAAAAAAAATGAAAATACCAAGCTCCCATTCACGAAAAGTACGACACTTTATTAAGATTTTAATGAGGAAAACTAAAAATATCCCAAAACAGTAAGAGCTAAAGACAAAGTTATTAAAAAAACTTCCGATAATTTAATCCTATATCGAGTGAACCATTTGAAATTAGAAAGTTTGGCTTGACCTCCGATCTAAGCGAAAGTGCCACAAAGTAATATATTTCTTTTTAATGTCACTTATCAAAAAGCCAACATAAAAATTTTCAAAATTTAAATTGTAGTAGTTTCAGATATAATTTTAATAAACGACGAGCATATGATATTCTATATAGATAAGCTAATTTAACAAATTTAATGTTAAACTAACTATAGTCGTATACTTACTTGCACAAAAACCGCAAATCATATAACAAAGGATTTGTTTACAGCAGTCTTCAACTAAAAAGTCAAGTCTAATTATATCACTCATCCAGAAATTGAATACAATATGCAAAATTAAAATAATCAACCACAAAGGAAAAAACGCAGGGGAGAAATGCACCATGTATTAAAGAGATCACAGAATCGACTGATGTCTTAAGCTATAATCAATAACTGATAAAACAATTGGCACATAGGGGTCAAAGTTGTTCTAGATAATTATAAGTTCACAACATATCAATTGTCTCCATAGCAGGCGATACATGATTTTAAAACATTCTTAGATTTCTTAAACTTTAAAAACAGAAACAAGTCGATTATGCAGCTGACCAACTGTGTATTTTTATGCAATTTGTTGCAAATAGTCTGTTTTATGATACATGGCAACTAGTGAAATATTCCATCAAGTATGAGCTAATTAAATAAATTGCTTTTTAGCTTTTCCATTATTGAAAAACATTGGAAATTTTGTACTTTGGTTAAATAAACACTTTTGACGCATTTTATAGATTATTGCAACAAAGTTATTTTTAGTTTAAAATATATAATTTCCACATTTTAAATTATTGTATTTTATTTATTTTATATTTAAAAAAAGTATATTGAAGAAAAAACTGAAATTGCAAGAAAAGTTTTTCAAGGTTCAAATTATGAAAAAATTTAATTTTTAAATTGAAATAAATTCAAAATGTTGCGAAAAAATTGAAAATATAATAAAAATTTCTAGAAATTTAAAATTTAAATTTATCACTTTATAAAGGATTGTCATAGTTTCAAGTTTACATACCCAGAATCCTTTGAAAAAGATCGAAATTTTAAAAGACGAATCTACATATAACAATTTTAAGGTTTGTAATTTCTGGACATCAACTGAACGATTAAAAAAAAAACTAGATTATGAGTTTAAAGTCGAAATTTTAAAGAAAATGTTACAAATTTCAAGTTTCAAGAGCAAATTTTTAAAAAAGGGGTCACGGTTTGAGAAAATACTACAAACAAAAAAACAACCTTGACAGATTTCGGATTTAAAACGGTAATTTTGTCCGAAATTTTGGACAACACATTTTTTACTCTTCAAACATTTTTAAGGTCCTCACACATACTTCGTGTTTTTTCTGCAGAAATGTTTTACGTTAACACGTACGTCTCTTTTTAAATTAAAATTATCTGGTCAGAGGGTAAAATCGTCTTGGAACTTGAAAAGTGCCATTATTTCTAAAATTTTCTCTTTGTACCTAAATCTAATGATAAACTCTTACAACTGGCAACCCTACTCTATGGTCTTGGCCATAGAAGTAACTAAACCATCTTAATTTGACACAGACAAATTTTGAAACTCTAAAGCATCTATTGATTAACAGATGTCGTCACTATATGTTGGATAGAATCATTTTAATTTTTATGCGTTGGTAGTCCAATTTTTGACATCTACAATTTGACATTTACCTGGCTGCCTACTGAGACTTCATACAAAGTCAATTTGTTAATTGTTAAATTTTATAACTTATCTAATAAATTAATAGTTATCAACTAAATAATAGATACATTATGCCTAGAGGTAAGTAACGTGCTTGTATCTTCATAATTTTCATTATTACGTCACATTTGGCTTTGTTTAAAATCGCGCCTTTGTCCTGGTTTCGAACGCTGCACCAATCTACGTTTTATTTAGGTAAATATACGAACCATAAAGGGCGTAGTCGTCGATTTACGAATCAGGAAGAATTAGAAGAAGAAAGGCGCAAGGAGGAACAAAAACAAAAGTGGAGGCAACGAAGACAAGAAGAGTCTAGTAGTAGCGAGGATGAGGAAGCATCTGGTGATAAAAAAGATAGCGATGAGTCTGAAAGCGAAGAAGAAAGTAGTAGTGAGGAGGAGGTAAGAAATACTGAAATGACAATTTGATTCTATGCAAAGTACAATGCAAGAATGGGGTCATTATTATTTTCCCCCTTTTCCACATGGTTGCCAAAGTGTTTTGGCTAAATTAGTGCAACCTCTCTTTCTACATCCTTGTATCCCCAAGTTTCAGTGTTCAAAGTTTTGAATGTTCTTAGCGATTCATTCAACGACACTCAAAAACATATTTTTACAGAAAAGAAGAAATAGTATGTGTATAATAGGAATATTTTAATGTCAATGTATATGTGCTTTATAATATCCACATATATTTTTGTTTTAATTTTTTAGCAAAAGGCAAAAGGGGTTTCTAATTTAATAGAAATAGAAAATCCTAATAGACTACAAAAGAAGAGTAAAAAGTTGACAACACTCAATGCAAACGTAGATGCATCTAAGCCACAATTAAGTAGAAGGGAGAGGGAAGAAATTGAGAAGCAGAAGGCCCAAGCACACTATCAAAAATTACATGCAGAGGGTAAAACAGATCAGGCTCGAGCTGATTTGGCTCGTTTAGCAATCATTCGCCAACAACGAGAGGAAGCTCGCATTAAGAGGGAAGCTGAACAGAAAGGTTAGTTTTTTGTAGAATACATAGAGTTATGTCTGCTTATAATGAACCTCAAGGCCTGAACAAATCCTTTTGTTATGAGCGAGATTGTATTACATGATAAATACTAGTTTACATAATAATAGTACTTAAATCTGTCCATACCTTCTAGATTGTTTTGTCATTCATCATAAGTTAAAGATCGTTATAAGCTGGTTCATTAAAAGTAGACTGTCTGCAATCTTGTACCCTGCAGAGTTGCCAAAGATGTTTATTTCATGGCAAAGTGGGGTAAAACAAAATTTGAGATTTACAAGGGAAGAAAAATGTCACCTTTGGTTTACTTTTTTTGGCAAATGACTCTATATGAAATGCTTGGATCTAAAAAAAATAAAGACTGGGAATGTAGAAAAGTGTCATAATTTTATTAGATAAAATGTTAATTTGTTGACATGCATTATGAAGTGCTCAAGATATATTCCTAAGAAAATGAATTTTATATACTTTCATTGAAATGATGTGCAAATGGAAATATAATCAATATAATCTACCCCAACAGGCTTGTCGTTTGCTAGTTGTGCTCCAGACAAACTTAGACTTGAAAGAAACTTGAAATACACAAAAACAAATTGGTCTTTAAGTGTTTAAATTTGAACTTGCAAGAAAAAATATCAAGATTTAGATTTCAAAAGGGAAGCATTAAAAATATATTAATTAATATTTAAATTACATGATGTTACTGTTAATATACTTCTTGGGCTATGAATATTGAACAAGTAAAGGCTAAAAAAACATTAATTCCATTAAAGCTTTTACATGCCGAGGCAGTGGCGGCTAGTGCTAAGGTTTGCAGGTTTGGCAACCTCCAAAAAAACGCTGGGATAAAAAAGAAAGTAAATTGTTCTTTATGTTGTTTATTTTATTTATTGATAAGAGATTTATCCCTACCAAACATACTGCCTGACTATAGCGGATTCCGCCGATTCGTAAGCGCTTGACGACATTATTGGGTCCATGATTTGCAAAGTTTACAGGCTAGACTGCAAACCTTTGCGTTACACATACGCACCTGCACCTAAACTTATATTTTGTTCGCCTAAAATACTTGCCCATAAGCAAGAATTAGGTTGTACTTGTGAGTGCAAACCAAATATCAATTCGCTAATATAATCTGTCATTGGTCAATGTTGCGAGTCTTGAAACGCAAATAAAAATGAATTCAGTGCAAAGGTTAATTGCATAGCCATTCTGTAACCGACCTGTGTCGAAAAAACTGGAAATTAGGCGACGTGTATGACCCATTCCAGACATTGTGCAGACGGTATTCTGTAAAAAGCGAAGTTTTAACAGAAGTAGTTCACGAAGCTAAAGAAGTACATATGCGACATTGTTATCTGCTAAGCTAAAGAACGATTCAGCTTCACTGGTCATTTAATTGCAGCAACCTTATTTTTTTCTGAAAAGTTTAACCAACATAGAATCACTTTTCCCGAAAAGAATTTTAAAGAAACCGCTGAGGTTTATCCACTTTTTAATTTAGAGAAGCTAAGAACTGAACTAACTGTAATTACGCAACAGAAAAGTTTAAATCAGCTTTTGGTTTACTTGTACTCTATAACATTATTTCAGAAAACAGGGAGCTTATTATTAGTGAAACTCTAAAACTTTTAAAAATCCTGATAACTATACCAATGGCTTCTGCTGAAGCAGAGTGGTGCTTCTCACGTCTGGAAAGAATAAAAACTTTTTTAAAAATACATTATGCCAGAAAAGATTGTCCGCATTAACGATGTCTTCAAAAAAAAACGACTTAATCCAAGGAATATTCGACTTCAGTAAAAAGTTATTGATAAATTTGCAGCTGCCAAAGATCGTCCGTCGTATGGACTTCCTTTTCTTTTTCTTTATGTTTTTTGCGAATAAAAAAAAGGGAATTTTAGCCATATACTGTATATGTATTAACATATATCAATTTAAAATCCTAAATATCTCTTAATTCTTCCAGTTTAATTTAAAATTTCCAGTTTCGGCACATTTTTGCAAATGTCTCTTTGCAACCCCTAAATTTTATTAGCACCAGCCGTCACTCTGCAGAGGGTACAAGGTTTTGAAAATATTTAATTCTTTTGGTTTTTTTTTGTATAATAATTGATGTTTTTTTTTTCAGAAAAAGAAGAAGCTGCTAAACTCAAAACTGCTCAGACACAGAAAGCCCTTGGTAAAAAATGATTTATTTTGATATTACGATTTGCAATATGTTTGCCTTTTTTAATTGAAATTATCTAATACTTTTAATTTTTAATTAACTTAACTATTAATAAAAAATTGATTCAATTATTTGGATGTGTTATTTGGCCCCTATTCACCAAAAGCTTATTACATGCTGCTATTTACGTTTTATGGTAAAGAGATTAAAATCACGTTTTCTACAAAAATATTTAATATAAATTGAACAAATTAATCAAACTTGTGAGTCCATATTGCATTTCTTTTCTCTATGAAACTTCGAATTCCTTCCTGGCCATCTTTTAGTTGTAAATTTGCAACCATTATACTGCCACCAGCTTCATAAGCTTGCTTAGTTTCCAAATTTATCTGTTTGTAATAAAATCGTTTTCCAAGTTCAATAACAGATCTACTTTTTTTCTTAATGGCATCACAATATGACATTACAATGTCATCCAATTTCTCCTTTGGACAAACTTCTGTCACCAAACCACATTCCTTTGCTTCTTTACTTGAAATAGGCAATCCTGTTAATAACATTTTCAGTGACATCATTTTTGGAATTGCCCTAGACAAAGCAACACCTGGTGTTGAACAGAATATACCAAATGTTGCCCTAAAATAAGATTATATTATAACAACTCAAAAATCACTTATATCATTACCCAGGGGTGGAAAATACGCTTGTATCGGTACAAATTGCCATGTCACATTGGGCAACCAGTTGACAACCCGCTGCAGCTGCTACACCATTAACTTTTGCTATTACAGGCACAGGAGAATCGATGATGGAACACATGAGTTTGGAAGCTAGTTGGAAAACCTTTTCTTGTTGAGATTTACCAAATTCCTCAGACTAAAAAAATGTTGTTCAATTGCAAACAATTGTTTTGTTTTGTATGAATCATAAACGATGATTTTAAAGCAGCGTGACAATTTACTTTGTCAAAGTGGCAATATAATATTAGCAAAAGAATTTCTTTGCCGCATATATTGGGTGTAACAGGATCATGTACACCCCATTTTTTTTTCTTTATTTATGAAGATAAAATGTTCAAACTTACTACAATTGATGCACATATGAAATGTCAAATTTTGACATAAAAATGACATTCCTACCGCTGTCACTTTCGCTAAAACTGATAGCAACTTTTGATTTTTAAATGGAACATCCTCTATATTATTACATTTTTGGAATCTGCACAATTTTCTTAATAGAGTGCACCTAAAAAAAGTGATTTTTAAAGGATCGAAATTTTTTTTTGTCCGATTTTAATTTTCAACCTAGAAGGCTATGACTCATTCTAATTAATTCTAATGAACCACATTAACGCTAAAAAAAATCAAATCGCGTGAAAAAGAAAGTATTTCATTCTTTTATCACTCATAAAGTTAACAAAAATGGTTTTGATATCATAACTTCATTTTCTTAAATGGCCCCATATTGGTACTGTGGTACCACCAAAAGGTATAATTAATGGCCATTCCAACTAAATTTTCAATTTTACTGTAAAATCAATAGAACTGAAGTTACAGCTAAAGGAATTCAAATTATTCGGTTTCAATTTATTTGAAGATTTATTCAATAAGGACACTGAGATAAATGTAGAAAACAAATTTAGAAAAAAGGCATTTGCTAAGTTTTCCTAATTTAATTTTCTCATATAGTCAATTAGCGTTAATTAAAATGAGTCATGACCTTCTAGACCGAAAAATATAATGGGACCCAAAAATGTTTGAATATTTAATAATCACTCATTTAATGTGTATTGTATCCTGAAAATTGTGCACATTCCAAAAATGTAATAATATACAGGTGTTCCATTTAAAAATCAAAAATTGGTATCAGTTTTAACGAAAGTGACAACAGTAGGAATGTAAATATTATGTCAAAATTTTACATTTTATTAATACATCAAGTGTAACAATTTTGAAAATTTTATCTTCAGAAATAAAGAAAAAATAGGGGGTGTACCATGATCCTGTTACACCCAGCATTTAGTAATGGTTTGATTTTAAAAACGGGTGCTCATTAGTAAATATTTATGTTGTGTTTAAAGCAAATTTGTTGACAGGCGCCAAAATTTTACTGATGTGGACTGTGCACCACATACAAATTATGCTTAATTGTGACAAATATGTTATTAAATGCAACATAGGTACAACATACATTTTTAACGGTATGGATCCACCTTAATATATGCAATTTACTAGTAAAAAAAACACAGTTGATGTTTTTTGAGTGCTTAATTGCTGGTACAAAAATGACCCCTTATTTCAGTCAAAATATAAAAATAAATGTGAAATTACCAGTTCTTTTAAATTATGCCCAGCTGAAAACACTTTTCCTTCTGCCGATAAAATTATTACTCTTAAATCTTCATTGGTCCTATTCTTAGTTATACCTTCAATCAAGTTTTCCATCATAGTTATTGATAAAGCATTTCTGTAAAAAAATTTTGCTTTGAATGATGTAATCGTTGAGATATAATATTTATTACTAATTGATATATTAATCTTGCATAAATATAAATTCGTAACTAAGCACATTCAATTTTGAATTTGGCGCTCACCCAACAACCATTTCATTGGTTAGCGGAATGATGAATTCTATGCTTATAATTTTGACACAACAATTGTCAACGCAATGAAAATTACCTCGTTTTTTGATCACGCATTGTAAGTTCCCTGATTCCATTTTCATAAGTCTGTTTAAGGTAAGTTGTCTCCTCCCTTGTAGATATGTTCCTTTTTAAAATTGATGAAATTCGCTAGAAAAAGCGTTGTATTTATGGAATCGAATGATTTCATAAACTTACTGGACCTTGCGATATTAACAAAATTCTCGGTATCATCCTTGTTATTTTTGGATTGCGTTTACTTGTGAATTTTAGATCAACTGATATACAGGAATTTTATGGAAAGTAAAAAATAATAGATCACTACAATCACTAATAATTTGAACTACTGCATTATAGAGGGCGCCGCAAGTTCTATCGCACACTTGGAATCATAGAGAAAGGTTGGCTCCGTGCCGAAATAGATAACGCGTGTTCCAAAAAAGTGTATTAGCAGAAAAAAAACCACAAATTTGAAAACAGCGGCTTTTGTTCAAGCAGTAATTCTTTTTGAAGGCTGTTGAGGTTCTCTCGGAAAAGTATGGTCATATTATCTATTATTCCTGTCCAAACTTTCACTTTCTGTGGGTACAGAGTGTGACACACAAAACACTTCTGCACCCAGTTCGGATTTTTAGAGCATTTAGGAATGTCGATCTGAGATCGATAATCGAAAAATCGATTTTTTCAAGTCTCAAGGTCGATTTTTTTTTAGATCGATCTCAAATATAGGATCGATCTAATGAACGATTCAAAAATCCTAAGAATCGGATCGATTTATCTTAGACGCAGGTCACTGTAAATTTAATGAGAAAATTTTTTTATTAGTTATGTAATTGTATTTATATCATGTTATTATCTACTTCCATCTACTACTAATAACTGCGTTAATAAGCCAACAGATAGCAGTATTAATATTTCTTTTCTTTCATTATGTCGTTGACTGAATAGGAAAGATAACTGTGATGGAGTGTTGCCATATATTTGAAGGTAAAATTTCGTACTTACGCAGTTAAAATTACCATATATACACAAAAATTATTCTACGTTATTTTATTACCTGTTACCGGTCTTAAAAATTTTAATTTAGTGGTTGAAAACGTTACACGCGTATTAATAAATACACTACAAAACTTGAAAAAAGTTAATTTACTTTTTTTGAAGTAAAAATTACAAGAGCATAGAAAGAATATCAATTTGAAAAAAAATTATCACGGAATGTTGACTTTTCCTCCCCTAAATCCCGAGATTAAAGTCAAAATTTCGACTCTAGTATCAAAATTTCGAAAATAAGTTGAAATTTGGAGTTTAGAGTCGAAATTTCTAGAAAAAAGTAGAAATTTCAATTTTCAAATCATAATTCAACGAAATGTTATCAAGGCGTAGAAAGGATATCGATTAAAAATAAATATTATTTTAAAAATTTAGACTTTTTTCTCAAATTTTGACTCTTTTCTCAAAATTTCAACCTTTTTCTGAAAATTTGAACTTTTTCGAAATGTTACAGAGACGTAGAAAGGAAATCGATATAAAAAAAATATTATTTTTAGAAATTTCAATTTTAAGCTTGAAATTTCCACTTTTTTCTCAAAATTTCGACCTTTTTCTCAAATTTCGACTTTTTTTTCTCAAAATTTCTACTTTTTTATTGAAATTTTGACTTTTTCCTCAAATTTCGTTTTTGTTTCTTCGTTTTTTGTTTCTCAAATTTCGACTTTTTTCTCAAAATTTTGACCTTAATATCGAAATTTCGACTTTGAACTCACTTTTGACCTTAATATCGAAATTTCGACATTTTTTTCGAAATCTCGACTTTTTTCTCAAATTTCAACGTTTTTCGCAAATTTCGACTTTTTCCCGAAATTTTGACCTTAATATCGAAATTTCGACATTTTTCTCGAATTTTCGAGTTTAATCTCAACATTTCGACTTTTTTTCCGAAATCTCCACTTTTTCTCAAATTTCTACTTTTTTCTCGGAATTTTGACCTTAATCCGAAAAGCTTGACTTTTTTTCTCGAAATTTGTTTTTTTTTTTCAATTTTCGATATTTTTTTCAAATGTCGACTCTTTTATCGAAATTTTGACCTTGATATCGAAATTTCGACATTTTTCTCGAAATCTCGACTTTTTTCTTAAATTTTAACGTTTTTCGCAAATTTCAACTTTTTCCCGAAATTTTGACCTTAATATCGAAATTTCGACATTTTTCTCGAATTTTCGAGTTTAAACTCAACGTTTCGACTCTTTTTCCGAAATCTCCACTTTTTCTCAAATTTCTACTTTTTTCTCGGAATTTTGACCTTAATCCGAAAAGCTTGACTTTTTTTCTCGAAATTTGTTTTTTTTTTTTCAATTTTCGATATTTTTTTGAAATGTCGACTCTTTTATCGAAATTTTGACCTTGATATCGAAATTTCGACTTTTTTTTTCGGAACTTTGAGCTTAAGGTCAGAATTTCGACTTTTTCTCAAATTTCGACTTCTTTCTTAAATTTCGACTTTTTTCTCAAAATTCGACTTTTTTCTCAAAATTCGACTTTTTTCTGGAAACTATTTCGATTTTGTTCTGAAAATTTCAACTTTTTCGAAATGTTATAAAGGCATAGAAAAGACATCGATTTAAAAAAATGTTATTTTTAGACATTTCGACTTTTTTCCCAAACTTCGATTTTAAGCTCGAAATTTTGACTTTTTTCTCAAAATTTCGACTTTTTTTCTCAAATTTCGACTTTTCTTCTCAAAATTTCGATTTTTTTCTTGAAATTCGACTTTTTTCGCGAAATTTGGTTTTTTCTTCTCAAATTTCAACTTTTTTCTCAAAATTTTGACCATAATATCGAAATATCGACATTTTTCTGGAAATTTCGACTTTACAGTCAAAATTTCGACTTTATTTTCAAAATTTCGACTTTTTTTTTAATTTCAACTTTTTTTTCGAAATCTCCACTTTTTCTCGAAACGATTTTGTTCTCGAAATTTCGACTTTAAACTCAAAATTTCGACTTTTTTTCTACAAATTTCGACTTTTTTCTCAAATTTCGACTTTTTTCTCGGAATTTCGAGCTTATAAGGTCAACAGTTTGACTTTTTCTCAAATTTCGACTTTTTTCTCGAAATGTTGATCTTAATCACAAAATCTCGATTTTTGTAAAAAAAGACCAAAATTTGCTAATTAAAAATAGCAATTATTGGTCGCATCCTACTACCAACTGTCAAGATTGTTGGGAAAGAGGAGTGGTGGCACGTAATTGTCGTCTGCCTAATTTAACCATAGAGTGTGCTTATTATAGAGCGATTTATTCTAATTTCAAGGTAAAAGTCGATATTTCGAGAAAAAAAAGAGTTGAAATTTCGAAAAAAAATCGAAATCTCTAAAAATACTTTTATAAATCAATGTCCTTTTTACGCCTTTGTCAAATGTCGAAATTTCGAATTTTTTCTCGAAAATTATACTATATATAGTGTCAATATTAAATTGTAAAAGGGTTGGTGCTTAGAATATAGTATTATATTCTAAGGGTTGGTGGGGCTTAACTGTGATCTGCCTAAGTTAACCATAGAATAAGAAATTTCTACTTAGATTGAAATTTCGTGAAAAAAAATTGAAATTTCAAGATTAAAGCCGAAATTTCGACTTTATCTATGAAATTTTCTCAAAGAGTCAAAATTTGGAAAATAAAGTAGAAATTTCCAGTTTAATCTCGTAATTTTCAGTTTAAACTTCATTTTTATAAATGAATGCCCCTTCTACATCTTCGTAAAACACCAAAAATGCATAAATAAAAAACAAAGCAGATAATAAATGTGTATCGGGTTTTTCTAATTAGGGATAAATAATTAAAATACAAATATTAGTGTTTACGAAGAAAAAACTTTCAAAATTAAACTACGCCAATTCTTTATTATTTATTATTCAATTCTTGTTTTATTAGAAATGTTTAAACATTTCACCAACAAGGCGATTAATCGGAAATCGATCTTTCAGCACCCAATTTTATCGGGAATCGATACTTTTGCTCACGATTCGAATCGATCCAAAAATCGATTATTTTAAAAAGGAATCGACATCCCTAAGAGCATTTAATGTAGAGATGTTGCGTTACCCACAAAGTATCGATACCTATTCATAAAGTAATATTCGGAAATAATTTTCGATACTACTCATGCGAATACCATTAAAATCGATAGTCTTTAGACATTTTTAGGGATGGCTGCTGTTATGTATTACATGTATATTTTTTCGTCTATGTATGGTTTAAATGTGGGAAGATTTGAATTACCTACATACAAAAAAAAAAATATATTTTAAAAACAACACAGACATGTAGTATTTAGCGATCACTAAGTAGCGAGCACTAAATGATTACCACCTTAACCAGAGGAAGAGGGATATTTGGCTTTTTTGCTAGCTTGCTTTTCTCTCTTTGTTGCTCCTTCAAAGTGGCCAAATATTTGTCCCGTTGAAGTTTCATCTGCTGTTCGATAATTGGTGCTTACCAAATAACAAAAACATACTACATACCTGACACCACCTTTTAAACCACTAAATATATTAATATTAAAGAAATGATCAGAATAATTGCATTTTGAAACAAAACATGAATATGACGTCAGCTTTTGATTAGTATTTAAAATAGTTTCTTTAATAATATTCATAACTAATAAGCTTTATCGAAAATCTTGTGGAATTTTTAAATGTTGTTGCGTTTTTATCGTTAATAAAATTTATTAGTTATGAATCTTAAAGAATTCCACGATGTAAGGATTGAAAATGTCAATTCTTTAATAATATTTATATTATACTAACTTTAACTCCCTCCTACCCCCCTTTTAATTCGCTGGGGTTGCATTTTCCAAAATCCTTTCTTATTGCGAACCTAGATGAAAAAATCGTACCTCTTAAATTTCGTGCTTCTAACGAAAACCGCGAACATCCAGGGCTAACGCGATAATACAAAATTAATTAAAATTTTTACAAAATTCTAAATTTCTCAAAAATTATTGGACGGAGGTGGCAATACCTGGTACCAAAAAAAAGGTAATTTAATTTCGCATCCGATAAGATAATCCAAGATAGGTGGTTCCATTTGAAAAAATTAAGCTATGCATGTTTGAACAACTGAAGAATTGAGTCGACGGATGTGAAGAAATTTATGAAATCTTGCTAACAGCAAAGACGTAAACAAATACTCCATTTCTTCCTGAATCCAAAACCGTATGCCACACAACCCTGAGTCATTGCGTTTGGAAAATATCGTTAATGGCGTCAAGCTCCGAAATCGTCAAATTTAACCAAAAAAATTAAATTGCGCGAAAACGGTTCAACTAAGGGCCTATGTCGTCTTAATAAATTCATATTCATTTTTAACAAGGAATCCAAAAATGTAAAAATACATAGGGTGTTCTATTTAAAATAAGAAAGTTGTGTTCATTTTCGGTGCAACCGGAAGGCCACCATATTTGGCAATAATTTTAGCTTGTGGAGAACTTTATTTCGAACACCTTTTACTGGAAACATTTTTCCATATTTTGAACGATACGCCTACCAAAGACCGATTCCCGCTTAGTGACTCACCCTGTATATGGCGTGTTGTGTATAATCGGCAGTGCAAAATGCTTTGTCAAAAAGGTAAGATGAAAGTATATGACGTACTCTTTCGAGGACAAGCATTCATTCATTTATAGCGGAACAGATGACAAGATGGGCGGGAACACTAATAAATGAATGATAACAATGACGACTGCCGATAAAAGGGAGGGATATTTGAAGTAAAGTTTGGGATTAGTTAATATATTCTGTCCTCGAAAAAGACAAACATATATATCCATCGCGCCTTTTTGACACAAACAAAGGGACAAAACACGCCATATAGAAGTATTACATATATGGCTTTCACCTGAAAGCCATAATTTAAGATATTGTGCTATCAAAACTTGTGCTTTGTGTTTGCTTTAAAAAAAAAGACTTTAGTCTCATCAGCTAGTCATTCTACATAAAACCCAAATTAGGTTGAATTATTGTAATTTAATGTTCATGGTATTTTCAGAAAAATGAAAATAGTGGTGAACACATCAATTATGAAATGGGTGGCTTATGCCGTCAGTGTCATCGCTACGTTTATCACTGACAATTCCAAGCAGGATGTTGCAGATACCGGAAAATAAGTACAAATTTGCGTTATCGCACGTAAATCTGGTCAAATCCATATCATTCTTTTCTGCAGAGGATGAGGAGGAGGAAGAAGGCACTGTTATTGTTGAATCAGATGATACTTTACCTCCAGCTGCTACTTCGATTTCAAAAACTGAACACAGCAAAAGTTATGCTTTGAAATTGTCGAGGATAAATAAGCATTTAGCTGGTAATAATTAGCCATTATTTATTACATGTATCATATCCTGTCTCAATTTATGCATTTTTTTATTCTTGCAAACTTATGATTTATCAATTGTCATGAATTTTTGATAACTTTAGGCCAGTGGGGCTGCAGGGTTTTCGATGAAAATCCTTGGGATGATCAAGAGCGCCCTTTTTTTAAATGTGAAGCAAGCGACGAAGAAAAACATAAAAAGTCTTCCGAAGATGAAGAAATGGAGTTGAACGGAATATTAACCGATAGGCGAATTGCAGAAGGCCTGTCTTATCTGGACAGAAGTCCCGAAACTTTGGAATTTGTCTTGTGCAAATGCGTGTTGACGAATGATGTAAAATGAATTACTTTTGGTTTTTATGATATCATTTGAATTCGTTGCAGTTCTTAAAGGATCTTACTGCACTTCAATATTATCATTACATGCAATACTTGGATATATCGCATAATGAGATACAAAATTTAGAACCTCTTGGACAGTTGCCATTTTTGATGTATTTGGATGCTTCGTTCAACGCATTAACTAAAGTTTTAGATTTTAAAGCGCCCTTTTATTTAACATTTGTAAATCTGTCTCATAACTTCATCAAAGAGATTAATGATTTAACTGATTTTTGGTCTTTGGTGCATTTGAACTTATCTCATAACCATATAACTCATATTTCTGGATTAGAAAATTTACAGTAATTAATGTGGTAACCATGTAACATAATTATGTTTACAAAATTAATTTTAGCCATTTAAGAGAATTGAACTTGTCGTTCAATCAAATCGCAACATTGGAGAATTTGACCAATTTGAAAATACAAATATTAGATCTTAGACATAACAAGGTTCATAAATTTGATGAAAGAGAGGAAACAGGAATCAGCACTTTGTATTATTTAAAAGAATTGTGTTTAGGAAAAAACTATTTCTATTCTTTATCCATGCTCAAGGACTTACGATCCATTCAAATTATTGATGTCGAAGATAACGATATAACGTCTCTAATAGAAATCGCTCATTTGAAAAATCTTTATTATTTAACCGATCTAAACTTGAAGGGTAAGTTTTTGTTTAATCTGCTTAATATTTGTGGGTTTATACCGTGTGTACGAAAAGTTTTCCAATCTGGTGTGTTGCTGTTATTTGTTGTCATGTTTATGTATGTTCTTTACTTGAAGAGTATCTTAAACCCAAGAAGACTTATTATTAAACCATATATGTAACACTACATATATGTCGTAAACAGACAAGTAAACAAATATAACTTCAAAAGAATTGTTTTATTGATTTAATTTTACAACCAAAGAAACATCTTTTATTGTTGAAACCTATTTTCAAAACGCTTAAAAAAGCAATAACGAATGACCCTCTTCTGTTCCTGATTTTGCTGCAGAATTTTTATGTCAAAGTTAAATGTTAATTTGACATGTAGAGATCAAGTAGGGAACATCGTGAACATTCATACCTATTAAACTTTATTAACGATTAAAACAACAACAGGTGTTAAAAGTTCCACGATGTTTCGATAAATATTTGCTATGACCTAACTTGGTTTCGTTTTGCAGCATCTTTGGCGGTTATATCAGCAATTTGTTTAGCCTTTGTTATGGTAGCAAGGTCCGTGAATGACAGACTTCTACGAATATTCCTTCCAATCCAAATTATCATCCAAAGCTTCAGAGGATGTACGAGCCTTGTCGCCTACGAATTGAACCACAAAGAAAATTTTTTAAAACATGTATCTAAAAGAAACTTAACTAACATTTAAACAATAAGTAACAAATTAATAGCACTAATACTTAACGGCTTTACATATTGTAAATAAAGTGCACCTATTTTACAACTATATTAAATTTTAAACAAATTAATATAAGAACAGACATTATGATCTTTTCTCATATTTACTGAAACAAGATTATTTGGCATTTTTTACCACTGTGCACAATCTCCTCTTTGTTTTAAAACTCCTAACATATCTTTAGGCAATGTGTTCATCAGTAATTTGCAAAAGTCAGGTTTAAATTGTTGTCAGATTTTATTCAAGCTAATTTACTAGCATCGAAAAGAATGGCAATAGTTTATTTTGTAGAATTCCTATATATTTACCAGCATTAATCATTTTATCTATCACAAATAGTCGTCTTACTCCTTGAGAGGACACAACCCCACACCATAACTAAATCAGAAAATTTAATTTTACCCTTTAATGTATCTGGATTATGCTCTTCCAATTTTTTTTCCTTAAAATCTTATTTCGGCTACCTCCCACACATATTTCAAATTTCGATTGATCACTCCAAATTATTTTGTCCAAGTCATTGGCAGACCATGTGGAGTGCTCCTTAGTCCAATTAACCTAGTCTTTCTTTGATTTGTTGTAAGAAGTGCCTTCTCTTTTGCCTAAATATTTTTATTTGACAAAATTTTATATTTGAAAATTTATAGTTAAGTTTTACATACCATATAAAAACCGTATTCAGGTTTTTTTATATTTCGCAAACATCTATCCTTATATACGGATTTTCCAATAGTTTCACCCCATTGAACAGCCAATTCTCTAGACGGCATTCTTTTGTCTTTTTAAATAAATCTGTCCAATGCACGTTGATTCCTAAGCGTCATTTTCGACGTTCTGCCACTTTTTTGATAGGTCATTACATGTCCAGGAGTTTTATAACAGTAAATTATATTGCGCACTTTGCATCTAAGTATTCCTAATAATTTTGAAATATTCCAAGCCGAGTTACCATTATTATGGGCAGTAATAATGGCCTTACGAAGGTCTGCAGAAATTGGTTTTCCACGCACCATAAAAAATAAATATATAGCTTTATTTAAGGTCTATTTTATTTAAATAGTATAATGTTAGCAACTACGACGAACAAACATTGACATTTGAAATTTATTTTGAAGCAATCTACTTTAATTTCAACTTTTAAGAAAATGGTGCAATACATTTGCGATAAGCACAACGTTAGCTTTTATTTTTCAAGTGAAAATTAATATTAAAATTCAACAGTATAATAACGGCAACAAGGTATATTTATAGCAAAATATCTTACTTTATACACTGAAATTTATGGAAATATTTTATATTCATAGAAAGAAAAAAATTAGTTGAGGTGGTTTAATTCTTCTGCGACAGGACTCGTATATGTTTAGTGATTAGAGGTGTGTTCAGAAGATCAAGCTGCTCGTTCATAAATATAAATTGACAAGGTTGTAAATATTTGTGAATTTCTATGGCTTCCAAGAAATTTAGTTTTTTTAGTATTATTGCAAATATGCAATATTTCTACTGTGTTTGCGCATGTAAGTTTATGTTGTGTTTCTAATAGATGCTTTGCAAAATTTGATCTTTCTGCATGTTTATTTTTGAAAGCAGCAAGATGTTCGCTCTACCTAATGTGAAAATTCGTTATGTTTAACCTATGTAGACAGCATGTACACTCGTATCAATTCAACTTGTAAATAGCAGATTTAACAAGTCGTGAAGTTTTTTCTTTTGCGTTAAAAATCATGTTATTAACAAATTATACGATTTAAAGCTAGGCTTTGGGACATATGAGAGATTACATTACTTATATTTTTTGAGATGTTTCCAAAATGTTATAGCAAAATAGTAGAAAATAGTACGTGAATATATCAAAATACGACAGCAACACACTAAATGAGAAAATGTTTTTCCACTTCATAGAAATTTAGTTATATGTAATTTTTGAGCTAAAAATAATTTTGTGCTACCTTATTTTTATAAAATATAGGAAACGCCGTCACTCAGCATAAAAATTACGTAGACGTTTGCTTGGATAATTGTTCGAATTTGTTTCGATTGGATGGCCAGACTATAAGTGCAGAGGCTAAAGTAAACGCTAAAAGAAGCTTTAAGCATACAACATTCGATGCAAACAAAAGGGCTAGTCAACATTTTTTCATGAGTTTAATTAATGACAGCCCTGTTGGACGTA
The DNA here is from genome assembly GCA_028583605.1 of Dastarcus helophoroides. Classification (NCBI taxonomy): domain Eukaryota; kingdom Metazoa; phylum Arthropoda; class Insecta; order Coleoptera; family Bothrideridae; genus Dastarcus; species Dastarcus helophoroides. Next base: position 28,035,367 of record CM053328.1, read on the forward strand.
CTACAATCGCATGTAACGTTTCTCCAATCCAGTTGATAATTCTGGTTGGACCTCCAGGTTGTCAAAAAGGAGTACTCACTGATGTATGCTGCGAGATATACCCAGAGTGAGCGCTTTTTAATCAGATTTAACTCGCTTAACTATATTTTTGCTTATCTAGATGGACCACAAGAGGTGTTTGTCATACAACTAGACCTAGGACACAGGGGGAGGTTGATGGTAAACAATATTATTTTGTTTCCGTGGATGAATTTAAAGATTTGCTCAAAACTGGAGAGTTCTATTCTTCATCGGAATATTTCGGATATATGTATGGCTTTGGTTCGTATAGACTTCATAGTTTTACCACTTTCTAACATTTCCATTTTAGCACGCAGTGAATTAGGAAGAGTTACTAATAAGAAGACTATAATGGTGACCCATCTAGATCTTGATGGAGCACTTATAATGAGGGAAAGAGGATTTAGACCAGTTTTAGTGTTAACAATGCCTCGATCTGAAGAAATGCATAGAAAGTATTTGTCAAGGAAATACTATTGTCAATCCAAGTAAGTTTCGGTTCCACAATTTTATACCGAATTTCGATTTTTTGCTTTAAAGACTTTCCGCTGCATTTTGGCTTTTTTTATGAATACAGGGTTCGAATCTATTATCAAGATTGTTTTAGCACAAATAAAAGATTCGAAGTTTTAGAGGTCGCCATTTTTCCCAAAATTCGGTTTTTCTGACGAATTTAATTGTTTTCCAAAAATACAACCTTCTGAAGATTTCGGCATATTCCTCAACGTTCGCCTTCTCAAAATTTTACTTTTATTTCAAGATTATAATTTTCAGGTTCCTGCACATTTCGACCTTTTCGGCGAAAATAAAATTAAAATGACTCATTTTCTCCAACGCCTTTGTTTTCTCAAAAGTTCGATTTTATTATTAAAATTTGACATTTTTCTTGAAATTTGTCTCTCTCTCTCTAGGACAGCGTTTCCCAAATAGTGGGTGCGACTCGGCACCGGGCCACGAAAAAAAAAGTTCTCCCTCTCTTGTTCAATTATATTTATAAAATTTATGAGAACAAGAGCTAACATATCTATTGCCTTTTGTAACCCTATAAGCCAGAACATTTTTAAAAACTAAAATTAATATTATTTAATTTTTGTTAGTAAAAGTTTTTTCGTATTTTTTCTTAGAAAATTTTTATACTCTAAAAATAATGGCTTGCTCTTCACGAAATTTAAATTTTAACACCTTAACGACGTGTCGAATTACGCCTTGGTTTGACTGGTGGCGTTTTCAAACTGTAAAGATATCAACTTTTATTTCAAATTTATTTCAACTTTGTTTAAAAAGCTGATGTCTGAAACGATTTTTATTTCTGCATTTAGATTTTTTGTTGTTGAAAATGTGGACTTTTTTTACATAATTGACATTTTAGCAAAAATTTCATTTTTCTTGTGATTTTGAATATTCTGACTTTTTTTAAATTAATGAGCGACTGCAAATCTCAACATTTTTTAAAATCGTATAACTTTTTTTGAAAATTCTGACTGACTGAAAACTTCAATCTTTTTAAAAATTTTGACTACAAAAAATTTTTTAGATAATTTTCACGTGTTTGCAGTTTTTTTGTTGAAAATATCGACTTCTTTGAAACTTCGACATTTAAACATATCCTTTTTTTCAATTTGCACTTTCTTTGAAAATTTCTATTTATTTTTTAAAATGTTAGCTTTCCTCAAAATTTTATTTATTTTGGGAATTTCTATACTCAGTTCAAAATTTTCACTTTTTTGCAATATTTCTATTTATTTTAAAAATTTTCATTTTTTCAAAATTTTATTTTACGTATTTTAGAAATTTTGACTTAAAATTTTGAAATTTATTTTTGAAAAATTATAGTTATTTTCTAAATTGTATACTTTGTCTCAAAATTTCGACTTCTCTCGTAGCTTTTGAAAACTTTTTGAAATTTTTTTAATGAAAATTTCGACTTTTTACAAAAGGTGGACTTTTTTTGCAAATAATTCTGCTTTTTCTCGAAATGATGACTTTCTGACATTATTTTTATTCTTTTCTGAAGAATTCGATTTTTACGAAAATTACGATTTTTTTTGAAAATATCACCTTTCTAAAATATTTTGATTTTTTGAAATTTCGACATTTGAAAATTTCCAATATTTTTATTTTTTGTCTCAAGTTATTGTCTTTTTTATCGAAATTTTAATGTTTTTATAAATATCCACTTATTAAAAAATTTGGCTTATTAAAAAAATTGACTTTTCAAAATTTAGTAGTTCCCATTTTTATTAACATTTCAATTCTTTCTCAAAATTTTAACTTCGAATTTTCTGTTTCTCGTAATTTTGACTGTATGGTAAGTTTTAAAAAACTGACATTTCTGTTTCGAATATTTCATTTTTTTTTCAAAATTTTGAGTTTTTTGAGAAATTAGCCAGAGGATTGTGATTTTTTTTTGTACATTTTGGCCTTCTCGAAATCCACTTTTTGGAATTATTGACTTAAAAAAATTATTTTTTTCTTCATTTCGACTTTTTTTGTATAATATTAACTTTTTTTGTGGAAATTTCAGCTTTTTTTTAATGAAAAGTTCAACCATTGCAGAATTTCCACGTTTCCCAAATTTCAACTTTTTCTGAACATTTTCTGCACTCTAAAATATCTACTTTAATATTCAAGATTTTCACTTTTTTCTTCTCTTTCTGAAAATGTTCTTTTTTTGTTGACTAATTTTAAAAATCTCGATTTTTTTTAATCAAAATTCTGACTTTTTTAAAAGTTTGATTTCTATTGAGGACTTCCACTTTTTTTCGGGAATTTGACCTTCAAAAAGTATTAATTAATTTTTTGAAAATTTCAACTTTTGATATTATTCTCAGAACTTCTCGCTTAAACTCACAGATATTAAGTATTTAAATTTAAAGTATTGATATGAATTGAAATATTGAACTTAAAATAAAATGTAAAATTCCACGTTTTAAGCTCCTATTATGCAATTTCCATTTTTAATGAAAATTGTGAGAGAAATGATGAAAGGTTCTAGAAAAAACCAATTACAAATTCTAGTTTCTAAATTTCAAGAAATTTCTAATTTCTATTTTAAAGTAGGTATCTTAGGTTTAACATTTTTTCAATATTCCCTAAAAGTTTGTTGAAAATCAATGTCAATCAATTTGGATATATTTTTTTTAAGTTTAATCCACTCGCAGACGATAACCCCATTATGTCTTTAAAGCACCGCGAGTAGGATGCGGAAACATGGATAAATGGCGAAGAACCGCCTTCATAAACAAGAATTGGTTGTAATTTTTGGGGAAAATTCCTTTCGGTAACGAGTTCCATAGCTCGGAAGTTCTATCGAAAAAAAGGCTCCGAAGACAGAAGTCCTTAAGCTGGACCGCACAGGAACTTGCTGCCTCCGACCGACTTGTATGCCTCAAAAATCTTGCCCTTAGGGGGATGAATCCTATTAGTTCATGCGAGCATCTTCCCTGGAAGTACTTTTAGAAAAGAGAGAAATCACCAACCATCCGCCCGTGCTCTAGTGTTTCGAGAGAATTGGTCAAACTCTCATCATCAATTAGGCGAATCGCTCTTCTTTGAGTTGAATCCAAAAGAGCTAAAGTGTGCTTTGGGGCTGAGTTGCAAACATCAGAACAGTATTCTAGTGCTGGCCTAACTTGAGCTTTGTACAGTGTGAGTAGCTGATTAGATGTGAAGTACTTTTTAGCTCTAAAAAGAAAGCCTATCTTCTGACAGGCCGATTTGGCAAGGGTGCGCACATGATCGTCACAAAAGAAGTTAGTGCTCGCATTCACTCCTAGGATAGACAGATCAAGTTCCATCGGGAGGATTTTACCGTCCATGAGTATCTTTGTTGCATAATCTTGGGGGGATCCATGCTATTAGAGCATCTTCCATGATAGTACTTGTAGAAAAGAGACAAGACACCAACCATCCGCCTGTGCTCTAGTGCTTCGAGAGAATCGGTTAAACTCTCGTCATCAATTAGGTGAATCGCTCTTCTTTGAATTGAATACAAAAGAGCTAAAGTGTGCTTTGAGCCTAAACTTCAAACATGAGAACAGTATTTTAGGGTTGGCCTAACTTGAGCTTTGTATAGTGTGAGTAACTGATGAGATGTGAAGTACTTTTTAGCTCTAAAAAGAAAGACTAGCTTCTGAGAGGCAGATTTGGCAATGGCGCGCACGTGATCGTCCCAAGAGAAGTTAGTGCTCGCATTCACTCCTAAGATAGCTAGATTAGATCCCATCGGAAAGAGTTTACCGTCCATTATTATGTTTGTTGCATTATCCCTTGATGTTCTCTTAGAGAAAACCGCAGCCTGAGTTTTTGAAGCGTTGAAGTCGACCAAATTTTTCTTACCCCATTATAGAATGATTTCGAAATCTCGACTAATCATCTGTATCTGCTGTTCCCTTAGTCGATCTGGAGCAGCAACGGATAATGGTTTGTCGGAGAAAAAAGATGACACAAGGCTGCTATCATCTGCGTAGCTGTATATAGGATTGGAAGTTGAAGCTAAGAGATCGTTTATGTGTAACAGAAGCAGAGTAGGAGGCAGGATAGACTCCTGAGGCACCCCTGCATTAATCGCAAATATCTCGGATGAGATGCCATCGACGACGACCTGAAGAGATCTGTTAGCGAGAAAATTGGATATCAAATGATAGAGTCCAGGAGGAAGACGATAAGACGTTAATTTGTTGAGAAGAGATCGGTGCCAGACTCTGTCCAAGGCCTTTGAGATATCTAATGCCACAATCCTAGCCTCACCACGTCTTTTCATAGCTGAGAAAAATTCTAGGTGGAACTGGAAAAAGATGAGCTTGAGTTTAGAGCAGAAGTTCCGAAAAAAAAAACGTTTATGTTGGAAAACATTAAAAGAAAATTACATTTTAACTTTAATTAACAAAAAATCTGGAAAAGAGCCATAGAATTTTTAAAATCGAAATCTTTAGCAAAAAAATCGAACTAAAAAAATCAAAATTTTAGCTTAAGCATCGAAAATGGTAAGGTGAAATTGGGAATTGGGAAGCTTTACCATCTCATAAATTGATATACAAATCTTGTCCCCTGAAACCAAGAAAGATTAAAAAACACAACAGTTGCTCTTTTTTGTTTTTTGGCTATTAGAATATTCTAAATTTTTTATTGAAATTTTGTCTGTGAAATTTAAAATAGCAAGATTTTAACTGAAATTTGGAGCAAAAAAGTCCTTATTTTAACATCGACTTTTTAGAAAAATATAAAGAATTAAATGTACTCAAAAAGGTTTCAGAAAGTATGGAAATTTTAAGAGATACTCAACCCGGAGAAAAAATTTAATTTTAAGATTGATCAAACTCGGGATTTCAAAGAAAAATTTTGGGATTAAAATCGAAATTTTGAGAAAAGAAAATTAAAAAAAATCCTAGAAACGAAAGATGAAATTTTGACTTCTAAGCCTTGAAATCTGGTCAAAATTTTCAAAGGAAAAACGAAGCATTAAGATAGGAGAAGCATAAAAATAACCCTGCCATGACAAAAAACGTTTGAGAAACGCTGCTCTAGGAACTCTCGACGTTTATTATAAAGTTCGATCTATTCTTAAAAATTTCGAATCATTCTCAAAATTGGTCTTTGTTTCGAATTCCGGCAGAAATTCGTCATTTTTTTAAATTAAACATTCTCTGGAAAATTTCGTGTTTTTTTTTGAAGTTTGTAAATTTTCCAGGTTTGGTTTTTCTTGCCAAAATTTAATCATTTTTCACTTTTGACTTTTCTAAAATTTGTCTATGTTTTGAAATTTCAAGTTATTCTTAAAATGCGTTTTTTTTTCCTAAACTTTGACCTTATTTCCAAAATTAGATTTTTCCCGTCATTAGATTTTCTCTGGAAAGTATTTTTAAAGTTCGTAATTGTTGCCGATTATTTTAAACTTTAATCTTTTCCTTAAAATTCCGAGTTGTTTTAAAAATTTGTTTTTTTTTTTGGAAATTTCGGCATTATTTTCAAAATTTGCCATTTTCTAGCAACTTTTTCTTCTTTTTTAAAGTTCTTTTTTTTTAAGATTTCAAACCTTTTCCATATTCGTCTTTTTCATCTTAAAATTTAATCATTTCTTAATTTTGACTTTTTAAAATTTAATATGCAAATCTTGTCCCCTGAAATCAAGGAAGATTAAAAAACGCAAAATTGCTCTAACAGAGAGATATTGATTATCTCTCTGAAAATATAGCTTGGCTATCGAAACGCGTTAAAGCAACTGTTGTTGTGTTTTTTAATCTTTCTTGGTTTTATAGTACAGAATTTGTGTATTAATTTTTTAAGATAACTAAGGACCAGTCCGTTCCACCAAATTTTTGAAATTTGCCTATTTTTGGAAATTTAAATATTCTCGTAATTCGTCCTTTGAAATTTCGACTTTATTTCCAAATTAAGAATTTTCTTAAAATTTAATTTTCTCTATGAAATGTCAGATTTTTTTTAAGTTTGGCCCTTATATCTATATCGCCAGATTTTTTTCCAAAAATACAATTTGACATTTCGAGTTAAATTCGTTTCTTCAGAATTTTGACTTTATTGCCAAATTCGATTTGTTTTTTTTTTCAAATTTGACTTATCATTGAAAATTTGAACTTTTATTTCAAAATTCGATATATTCTGTTTTTGGAAAACTTGAATTTTTCCTCAAAATTCATTTTTTTTCTTGAAATTCGAATATTTCCATACAATTTGTTAAGTTGCTTGAAATAAAATCAAAGTTTCAAGACAAAAGTAAACACTTGGGATATTTTTTATTTGGAAACGTCCAGAAAAATATACAGGGGAAATATTAAAATGTTTTGGCGATGTTTCAAGGGTATAGCAGGATAAGCATAGGGAATCTGCCCCCATAGCCAAATGTGGTGAAAGTTATATCGATCAGTAGATCTCTTATCTGTAATAGTATTCCAATAGTTTTGACCGCCTATCTTGAACCGCCTTTAAGTAACATAGAAAAATGCCCTTTTTGCAGCGCATTTTTTAAACTTTTTTTCTACGGAAATAATAAAGCTACAACAGTGATTTAAAAATTAGACTATAGGCAATATTATGACAATTATTGTGCACGTCTAACTTAATTATATCGCGCAATAAAATATGTTTTTTTTTAATGAAAATAGTTTTCCATTGCAATTTTTTTTAAGTTTCGGCAAAGTAACCGCTTTCTAAAAATTACTGAAAATTGCTATTAGTATAAGTTTGTATAAGTTTCATTAAAATCGGATGGCTGCAACCTAATGAAAAAAATAATTTTTGTTATCTAAAGCCCTAATTAATCGCAAATTATAAGTATCTAATGCATTTTTTTAAGTTCCGGCAAAGTGACCACTTTCTTAAAATAACAAAAATTTTTTATTGATAACAAGAATAAGTGGTATAAGTTCCAATAAAATCGAATGAATACAACCTGTTGAAAAAAAAATAATAATTTTTGTTAACTAAAGCCCTGGTTGCACGCAAATTATAGGTATTTAATACATTTTTTTTTAAGTTTCGGCAGAGTAACCACTTTATAAACATTCTTGAAAATAGTAATTAGTGTATAGATTAATTGATATAAGTTTTGTGAAAATCAAACGGCTGTAATATAATAGTTTTATGTTACCTATATCCCTATTTCAAACCTTGGACATATTACTTACTTCATTAGACGAATAGAGCACTTTATGCCCCTATTTGCCTTTCATTGCACTTTAATAGTATACACAAGATGAATAAAATCAACAATGGACAAATTATTTTCAAGTTGCGCTATAATCAAGTTCATGCTTGTTTTAACTGTTCTACCGCGAGTTCAAATGCGTTTGCTTCACAGTAGCTTATGAATAGTATTTTATATAATTATTAGCAATGAAATTGACGTGTTGTAGCTGGTAAATCAATATTGTAGTGATAATTTTGTTTTATAACAAATATATCAAGCATTAGATGCAATAATTGTGACCGTATTTTACGAGCAGTGCCTGGCAGAAAAAAAAATTAAAAATGAAGAAGAAGCGGAACTCTTTTCTTGTTGCGTTGATAAAGCACTTAGTGTTAATACAATTTTATGTAACAAATGCCGAATGATACCTTGCAGGGTTCTCAACAAATGACAAAAAACATCAACATCAGATTCACAAATAGAATTGTTAGTGGATGATCCTTACAAAGAACGCAATCAAATCGTTCGGCATAATAATGAAATTCGGAGTGATAATAATTCGCGCAATAGTGATAATGATGTGGATTTTTTATAAGTACTTAAAGAACGATAGTGATAGTGACACTTTTATTGAATTACCCATAACAAGAGTAGTTTCAACACATAAATTTTGTATACTTTGCCGGTCTACTGATTCAATAAAACAAATTCCTCTAGAAGCGAGAATTCAAGCATTCTTGAAGAGAAGAATCTTTATTCCGAATGGTGATCGAAGTTGTGAAACTCATTTAATTGGTAACCGTTTTTATGAAGATGAGTTTACCAAAGCTTCAAGTTTATTCTAATACAAGCTCTTTACGACCTGAAGAGGTTATTTATTTTTAGAGCAAGTAACAACAAAGGTAGATTTTACACTCATCGATAAAATAAATGACTTTTCTATGGCTGAAGAACAATTAAAAGTGTTTACTGGGAAAATATTATAGAACTGAGGGAAATGTTTTTATCCATGAGAGATTTGAATACTCGTTCTATTACACAGGCTTGAGTTGTTTTTTTTTGATGAAATTATCAACAGGAAAACCAAACAGATTGATTGCTAGTATTTTAGGTCTTGAATGTGAGCAATTAGTATCAAATTTTTGCGGTCAAATAGTCAGTTGTTTCGAAAAGGATATTTTACCATTTCATTTTGGTCTTAAGACTATGTCTTGGCAAGATCTTATCAATAATCATACCACCTATACAGCAAAAAAATTATACAGAATTCCACACGAATTGATGTTGATTTTCGATGGCACATATATTCGCCATCAGAAAAATTTCAACAATGAGTACCAGCAAAAATCTTATTCTGGTCAGAACAAGGTACCTTTATGTAAGCCATTTACAATTTGCTGTACTGATGGCTACATTGTGGATATTTTGAGACCTTTTTATGGTACACAAAATGACGCCTCAATTATGAGAACTATTTTAGAAGATCCGCAAGGTTTAAAAAAGTTATTGCAAAGAGGTGACTTATTTCTAATTTCTAAACGAAGGATATTTATCTTTGATGCCAGCATTCAAAGGCAAAAGAAATCAGTTGACAACTGAAGAGTTAAACAGTTCCCACAGGATTACAAAATTAAGGTGGGTCGTCGACGCTGCTCACGGATCGATCGGTCAAAAGTATAAACTTTTGCATCATACTTTGTAAGATTGTGGGATTTTTGCATAACAAGCGTTTAAGCTCTGATGCTGATTTAGATGACGAAATGATCGATTATATGAATGCCAAAATGGCTGCATTAAACACTTTGAGCACGGAGGTTGAAAATCAACAGTGGAACAGAAGGAAAAAAAGTTTCAAAACAATAGTAGCATCGCAAATAATGGATTTCTCTAAATTAAGTGAACTTGAGTTGAAAATATTATTCACGGGTTCCTATCAATTATCTTAGGCGGTTTCATATCTGGTGGAACTAATTGGGGATCAAAAAAATCCTCAAATACAATGTATAAAAGAATCACCAAATATACTGAAAGTAGAAATGAAATCTCGGCATAGAGCAAGACTTATAATTGCTACATTGATTAGGTTCCAAATGGAAAAAGTTACACTGACACCAGACGCTATACTTGTCCAAACGGCAATAGAACGATGGGTTGTTGCTCTCATATAGCATCCATAATTTATTATTTATCTTATGATAGATATCTTTCTCGAATTTTAAAACCGGCAAAATATTCGATAAAGATAAATACGAACCCTTTTCCATTTCAGTTGGCCCACCTTAAGATTTATCATAAATTTCTCTTTGGGGTGAAAAAAATAGAATGAATTAATTGAACTCCAAATTGTTTATTCTTTTAACAGTATTTTTAATGCATTGTAACCACATACAATGCATGTTAGATAAATAAAGCTGATAATTAACACAAAATGTAAACAAATAGAAAAAATGTGAACAAATACGTTAAATTAAGAAAACAACAATTTTATTATTTACCACTCGGTAACATCTCCTTTATTTTTTATAACAGCTAAAATTCGTTGGGGCATGGTATTAGCCAAATCTTGGCAAAATTTTGGTGTAAAAGAATCCTATATTTCTTGAAGCCTTTGCTTCAGTTCAGGGATTGTTCGTGCATGATGTTTTCGTAGCATATTTTTAATCTCGTGCCATAAAGTTTCTATGGGTGATTAATCCTGAATACTAAAAATCCATTTCAAAGGTGGTATATTATGGTCTTTCATCCATTTTAAGCTTCTTTTAGAGGTGTGGCAGGCTGCGCCGTCTTGTTGAAACACGAACTCTTAGCCGAATGTCAAAAATTCTTTCATGACCAGTAAAAGTGCTTCTTCTAAAATGGGCAAGTATTTGTTTGTATGAAGTTTTCCTACTCTTCTTGACGACATGCTACCCCACACCATGACAGATGCAGAAAATCTTACTTTTCTTTTGGGGCAGTCGGGATAGAACGCCTCATTTATTTTTTCGAATAACTCTACTCCGACTGTATTAAATACAAACTTCGAAACGTGCCTCATCGCTCCATTGTATCGCATGCCATTGCTGAAATATCCAATCCTTATATTCTTTTGCCCATCTTCACCTATTTTTCTTTTGCTGTGGTGTTAAAAGTGATTTTTGCTTTAGCCTAATGCAAAATTGTCATTCTTAATTCAAGAAGTGTGGGTTTTTTATTGAAAAACACACCTTATAAGTCCTAAATCCCAATTTATGAGCTTCTCTGCGAGTTGTTGATATAGAAATATGCCTTTCAACACTATCACTCCACAAAGCACTTAACTGAAGGTAATTGGCATGTCTGTTTTTGTTAAAAATTCTTTTTAATGATTTTCTGTCTGCACTGGTAATTTTGCTTTTTTCACATAGCGGGGTTTTGTAGTGACTGAACCCGTTATTTTATACCTTCCAACTATATTTTATACACTATACCGCGGTAACTAATAAATTTGCAATTTTAAAGTTTGATTTTCCACATTTAAAAAATGTAATGATAAGAGAACGAATTTTGTCATTGATCACCGTTCCTCTACCCATTTTAAAAAATGCAATTATCTTGAATCTGCATCAAAGGCATTCTGACGTCTGTGACTAATAGCAATCGTTTTGACATATGTTGTCCACAGTCATCTTCGGAATATAAGCTTACCTTGTAACGGCGTATTTTTGCAACATTTTCGCTTGTTTGTTACAAATCTGAACAGGGAAAAATAAGGTTGGTGTTTTCTACTGCAAATTATTAAATATACGTTATTAATTACTTTGTTGCCTAAAAACAGCTTCTAGTATTTATTGTATTTTATTAATAACCAAAAACCTAAGATTTTATTAGATGGACCAACTGAAATGGGAAAGGGCTCGTATATCTGTTGTCATTAATTCAGATAGTGATAATGATTAATTTAAAATATAGATTTAAACCCAAACATATTTTATTTAATTTTTATGCAAAACCTATAATTTGCTACGAACCAGAACTCTAAGTAATAAAAAAAAATTTTTTCAGCAGGTTGCACCCCTCCGATTTTAATGAAATTTACACCGGTCAATCTTTATACTAAAAGAAATGTTTGATAATTTTCAAAAAATGGTCACTCTGTCAGAACCTAAAAAGAATGTATCATACACCCATAATTTGCGATGAATCAGGGCTTTACGCAACAAAAGTTACTTTTTTTTTCAACAGGTTGCGGCCATCCGATTTAAATGAAACTTATACCAATTATTCTTTATACCAATAGCAATTTTTGGTAATTTTTAGAAAGTGATCAGTTTGCCGAAAATTGCAATGGAAAAATATTTCCATTAAAAACAACATATAGTATTGCGCGATTTAATTAAGCTAGACGTGCATAATATTTGCCATATTATTGTCTGTAGTCTGATTTTTAAATCATCTTTGTAGCTTTATTACTTCCGGAGAAAAAAAAGTTTAAAAAATGCGCTGCAAAAAGGGCATTTTTTAATGTTACTTAAAGACGATTCAAGATAGGCGGTCAAAACTATTGGAATATTATTACAGATAAGGGACCTACTGATCGATATAACATTCACCATATTTGGCTCTAGGGGCAGATTCCCTATGCTTATACTGCTATTATACCCTTTATATAAAAATGTAAAAATTTCGGGTTAAGACCCCAAAATAAATATGCTAATTCAAATAAAATCAAACGTAGGCAGGTAATTAAAAATAGTGCCCAAACGTATAATCAAACAAACTGATTGATTTCAACCAAGAATCTGTCAACATATCCAAGATTTACTTCAAAGTAATTTCAATTTTTAGGGAACCAGGAGTTATAGAGGTGGGACTTTCAATAAATAAGGTGCAAGAAATTAATGAAAAGCGGAAGTTGCTTGAACGGCACCTTTTAGAGAGAGATGTTAAAGCTCTCTTAGATGAAATAATAGATGAAGTAACAACACGCGTATCCTTTTTCCCCAAAAGCGAAGTAAAAGTGTTTGAAAGAAGGCACTCGTAAGTCAAAGTTTTATTAGATTTAGAAAGTTTCTTTTGCAATGCGCTTTATCTCTCACATAACACTCGTATTTACAATTTTGGAAATAAGTGCGTGAAATTGGACGACCACCATTTTAAATATGCTTTTTTATTTTTAAAATTCCTGTTTAAGTGTTCATCAGTCCAGTTAATTATTTTCGTACACTTTTTAAGCTTTAAACTTTTAAAACAGTTGATTAAAGAAAGTAAAAATGTAAAAATAGATGCAATTATTTTCATACTTATTTCAGGTGTATAGAAATACATTGTGCATTCACATATAAATAATTCGTAAAAATTTATTTCTTCTAGCTGTTACCCGCAACTTCGTTAGCGAACTTAAATAATTGCAATATAGTTTAATGGAAGTTTCAAAACAATGTTACATTTAAATGTAAAATTAATTTTCAATTCGATTTGCAAGCCGGTAACGAAATATTGCTGAAATCGATAATACAGATGCCTACTTATATGATAATAGTTCGGGAACCTAAGAAAAGAGGCCGCTGTCAAATTGAAGATCTCAGAGTTAACACTTACTTTTTATGATTGATTTACATCATATAAAAAGTTTATTTAAGCTTTCTCGATATAATATTGAGATAAAAAGTAGCATGGAGTACTTTTTGTGATGCAGAATAGTAACAATTCCGAATTATATGGAATGTCTATACCAATCTTCGTCAAGATCGCTTCAGTAGTTGAGCCATGAAAAGCAGACAAACAAACAAAGACAATTTCGCATTTGTATCTTACTGTTAGTAAGGATTACTTGCTCGATGTTCTTCTCAATTCCTTTGCCCCATTGCTGGTTTATCTGCACAAGTTCATTATAGTCATCTTTGTCTGCTTGTGTGGAATTCTAATAATTGTTTTGTTTTTTACACGTTCAAACTATAGTAAATTTTCCAATATTGTATATAAGTCATTTGAGGCCGACTAGTTTTTTTATGCGCTTTTCTCTTTTACTCGCTTTTAATAATTATTTATAACTCCTAACAAAAATGTTGGCTCATTCAGTAACTTTTAATTTTTTTTAGTTTACTCTATAATTCACATACATTTTTTGCATGAGCCAATATTTCCAAAAATACCCATTATATAAATAAATGTGATTGTTTTATTTTATTTCTTCCTACATGCTATTCCAATGGCTGATGGATAAATTAATTATTCTAGGAATACCCCGCAACGATTAAGTGTTTGTTTTTCCGGCGATGTGCAATATTTTCAAGAAGACAGGAGGAAACGGGTATGTAATTGTCGCAATTTTTTATAGAATCAATGCACGATTTTAAAATAAAACGTAAATTGACCGTTATTATTCAGTTAGGTAGCTCTTACTTGATTTTGCCACAATTTTCCGACAATTTTTCAACAATTATAAAAACCGATGAATTTACTCAGAGCTGGATTTGGACTTGATAAGGTTCTAATCTATTTGAGATATGGGGCCGTTTATAAGTCCAGATTTTATATGTCAGTGTCAAATTCGATTTTCTAGGTCCCCAAGAAAGTGGGGGCCCTAAGCTATAGTTTGTGTAACTTATACGTAAATCTTGCACTGAATTTACTTAAATTTCAAATGGATAGTTTGACGTTGATCTCGAAATTTCAAGTTTTAAAGTCGAAATTTCGAATCGAAATCCGAATTGCCACAATTTCGATATTCATCTCAAAATTTCGATTGTAATATAAAAATTTCGTCTTTCAAGTTAAACTTGAAATTCTGAGCAAAGGTTGAAATTTAGAGAGAAAAAAACAGTGGAACCTTCTTTATTAATCTGGAACTTTCTTTTGAAAATTTTGACATAGAAGTCGACATTTTAAGACAAAAATTAAAAATTTGGAGTTTTTTCTTGAAATTCGGATTTTTTTTTTTTACAAATTCAGTGCTCATAAAATCAAATTCAAAAGTTTTCTATGAATCTCGAATTTGAAGTTGAAATTGCAGCTTTCGAAAGATATTTTATCGGAATTTCCACGACTTGTGGATTTATACTATACTCGAACCTTCTTTCGGTGGCCGAGAATAGCAATTCTGCATACCACTTACGATGTTTTAAATAGACTACTCGATAGGTTCCATGTACGAATAACATTATTGTCTAATTTTAGAAGCGTCGATTATCCTTTACCAAAAAGGTGTTCGAAACTGAATCATCAGAAAGTCAGTTAACTTTCAATGGAAATACATCGGATGAAAGCGTAAAACGTAACAACTGACATTTAATCAATTTCCATTTTCTGATAGCTTTTATCATAGAAAGAAGTCCTAGTTATATGATCAGAGAATTGGCAGAGGAGCAGCGATGTAGCATATTTTATCTTGATGAGGTCATCGAGCTTCGCGAAAAATATTTAGAAATGCACTGGTCCAATCCAGGTTTATTTAATTATGTTGTATGTATCACGAAATATTTTGTAGGTGCTTTTACTACTAGAAATATTCCCCAGCTTTTTACAGACTACTTAGATGAAAGCCTGGAATCGCTTAGAGACATTTTGAAATTTTCCATAGAAACTCACCACTTACGAGGACCAATAGCAGATTGGAAGCAAGATCCGTCATATGAAAAAATGGTAAAACATAGAACGGAAATGTTGCAGAATATACTGACAAAGTGAGTTGTTATTAAGTAAAACTCTTAAGTAAAATTTGTTTGTCTCTGCTAAGTAGTTATTTGACAACAAATGGTATATGTTTGTACAGATGATGTTTGTCTGTATTTGTTGGACAGATATATTAATAATGGAAGATCAAGTTCGTTTATTATTTCATTATTTATTTTAGAAATCTTGACAAGACCAACAAAAAAAGAGGGTGCTGCAAACAATTCCTTAATATCCATGATATATGATACCTTCGTTCCCAATTCGATTTTTTTTAATTTAATTTTACAAACTACATATATTTGAAATGTAACTTTTTTTGTACATATAAATAATCTACCCTTTTGTTTTAGTGTTTTGTTCTATTTGTTGCTGGAATATTGGTGTTGCATTCTCGATTGATCGAAGTGAAAGCGGCAATATGCAATCTCCGAAAAGTATAGAAATTGTGACACCTCGTGCATTGTAGACAGTGGCGACTCGTAGCCAGAACTAATAGGGGTGCTGCGACAATGTTTAACGTTTTAAAATTTTGAAGATTTCGACTGAAAATTTCGACATTTTCAAAACATTACTTTTCGAAAATTTTGGATTTCCTTGAAAACTTGACAATGACAACTTTTGATAATGTCGCGTTCTTTGAAAGGTTGGATTTTCTTCCAAATTTCCATTGTATTGCAAAATTTAGATTTTTTCTTGTAATTTCGATCTTATTTTATTTTCAAATATTGCCTTTTCTGAAAAACTGTGAATACTTTTTTAAAAATTTCCGTATTTTCGTAAATATTTAGACTTTTCGGTGTTCTGTTTTTTTTTGTAATTTTTTTTGAAAATTGATTATTACATTTCTTTTAATTTTTACAATTTGAAAAATCTTACTTTTTCCAAAAATGAATTTTTTTTCTAAACTGGACTTTTGACTTTTTAAATTTTCGACTTTTTTCTATATTTAGTCTTTGTTTATAATTTTTTTTTGGAAAATTATAATTTTGTTATTAAAAACTTCGATTCTTAGTAATTTCGTCTGGTTTTTATTTAAATATGAACTATTTTTCAAAAATTCGATTATTTTTAGATTTTTATTAAAAATTTCGCAACTTTTTAATTTTCGAAATTCTTTCAAAATTTGGATTTTTTTTCGAAAATTTTGAAATTTTATGAAATGTTGCACATTTTTTCAAAATTTAAAAAAATGTTCCATTTTGATTCAAAATTTTAACTACGAAAAATTTAAACTTTTTCCAAAATTTTAACTTCTCAATATTTTGACTTTTGAAAACGTCGATCTATCTGATAATTTTCACTTGTTTTTAATATTCAGGTTTCCAAAATTTTAATTTTAATTGAAAAGTTGAGTGCAAATTTCCCAACTATTCAATTTTTTTTTTGGTGGAACGGACTGGTCCTTGCTTATCTTCAAAAAATGGAATACCAATCTTGTCCCCCGAAACCAGGAAAGATTAAAAAACACAAGAAAGGTTGCTTCAACGCGTTTCGACGGAGATACTGTATCTCTCTGAAGATGATAGCTTGACTGTCGAAACGTGTTAGAGCAACCTTTGTTGTATTTTTTAATCTTTCTTGGTTTCAGGGGACAAGATTTGTATTTCAATTTTTCAACTATTCAAAAATTTAAAGTTTTTTAAAATTTCGAATTATTTCCTAAATTCGATAAAAATTCTTAAATCTTTTAATTTTGATATTTTTTTAATTTCGGCTATAAATTTCGAAAATTTCTTCTTTTGCAAAATTTTGACTTCTTTAGGAAATTTGAAGGATTTTGAAAATTTTTGCATTGTCAACAAATTTCGACTTTTTATTTTAATGCCCACTTTGTTGAAAATTCCAACCTTTTTCAAATGTTCGAATTTTTTAAAATTTTAGTAATTTTCCAAAATTTAAAATTTTTGGAATACTTAAAAATTTTTAATTTTAACTATTTTCAAAATTTTTTGCAAACTGTCGATCCCTTATTTGAAAATTGTGATTTTTTTTAAGTTAGACATTTCTTAAAATCTTTTATTGAAATTTATGATTAATATTTCGAAAAATTTCGACTACATTTCGAAACTCTTTTTAAAAACTTGAGTTTATTTTTTGAAAAATACGAATTTTTTTAAAATTTTATTTATACATTTTTTTAAACATTTCCAATAAACTCTCCGACTTAGAAGAAAAGATTCGTTTTAAACTTGAACTATTGAAAATTTGGACTTTTTTCAAAATTTTACCTTTTTAAAATTTTTTTGATAATTACGAATTTTTCGATAATTTTGAGTTTTCTCCAATATTTAAAAAATTCAGCTTCTTTTAAAATTTATTTTAAATGTCGATATTTTTCCAAAATTTCGTCTTTTATTCATATTACCAAAATTATTGAAAATTTCTACCGTTTTAAAAATTGAAATTTTTTTTGCAAAATCCTTATTTTCTTTTGAAAATTGATTTTTTATGAAAATTGCAAAATTTTTTGAGATTTGCGTTTTTTTTTAAAGTTCGACTTTTCTGATAACTTTAGCTTTATTTTTTAAAAGTGATAATGTTTTTCTTTTTACATTTACATATTTTGAGAAAAATTTCGAAATAACACTCGAATTAAAAAAAATAATAAGAATAATTTCTATTTTTAAAATTGGGCAAAGTTTTGAAACAAATTTCCAAAATAAAAACTTACATTTTATATACAAATAAATTGCCAAAATTTGAATTTTAATCACAAAAAATTGGCTTCAAGCTGGAATATTTGATTTTTGAAATTTCTCTGGAACTTCATAATTAATAGAAAAAAATTAAATTAGAACAGTAAATTGTTAATGATTTTTCTTCAACATTTTGATTAATTTTAATTTCGAAATTATGAAATTCTTAGAAATGTTGACTCTTTTTCTCAAAAATTTTAATAATTGCCACTTTAAAAGTCGAAATTATAAGAATATTTTGACAATTAATTTATTTCAAAAAAGTTTTTATTTTTAATTATGAAGATGTTATTTTTTTTGAAAAATGTTGTTTACTAATAAGAAATTTTAATTTTTTCTAGAAATATGATCTGCTTTCTCTTGAAATTTTGAGTTTAATCTTTAAATTTCGATCTTTTTTTTTATAGAAATTTGAATTTTAAATTCGAACTTGAGAATTTCAAGAATAAATTTAACATTTCTAGAAAAATTGGAAATTCCGATTCACAATTTTCTTTGGTCCTACAGTAGTAGTAATCTTTTAGAGAAATATCAAATTGTAAAAAAATGTTGAAATTTACAAGGTTCATTTTTTCTTGAAATTTCAATATTTTTCCCAAAGTTTTCTTATTTTTATGCAGATTTGTAGTTTATGTTCCCTAAACCTATACTTAATAATTATCAGTTTCTTATCAAAGTTACAAAATAAAATGAACTTTAAAATATTAAAATTTTGTTAAAAAACTTTTAAATTTCCAAAACAAATTAGAGAGAAATCAAAATTTCTACAAGAAAAAATATTTTAAGGACAAAATCTCCAGGAAAAGTCGAAATTTCAAAAAAAACATTCTGTTTAAAGAAAAATACAAAAAAAAGTGGAAATTTTTTGTTTTTTCCCAAAATATTGAAATTTTTTTAGAGCTTTTAGGGTTTCTTCCAAACAATTTTTGTCAAAACTACAAAATAAAATGAACTTTAAATTGTCAGTGTCGTGAAAAACATTTTTAAAGCAAATTAGAGGAACACAAAGAAAAATCTGAAGAGATTGGAATTTCTGGAAGAAATTTACTTTCAGGAAAAATGGAAATTTCGAGAAAATTTCTTTTTATAAAATATTTAGGAAAAATGGAAACTTTGTAGAAAAAATCAAAATTTCCTTAAAAAAATCGAAATATCTGAAACAAATTTTTATACAGAATGAGATTTGAGGTAAAAATTCGAAGATACGGTATTAACTTATTTTTTTAGAGAAATAGTAAAATGCGAGATGAGTTGCATCTTGATTTTTATTTGAAATTGTAATTATTTTCTCAAAGTGTTGACATTTTCAAAGAAATTTGACTTTTTTCTTAACATTTTTATTCCTGCTCCAAATATTAATTTTTTTCTCTAAACTTTTACAAAAATTAGTTTTTGAAAATGTGATTTTGATCAAAATTAAAAATGAAATAGGTTTTTAAATATCGTAACTTCGTGAAAGAAACCTAAAATTTCTATAAAAATAAATCAGAGAAAATTTAAAATTTCTACAAACAATTGTGTAATGAAAAGTGTTCAGAAAATTTTGAGAAAAAAACTCGTAAGCGAAATTGGGGGTGCCTATACGCCAGCCGCCACTGATCGTAGACTTTGTTATTGATGCCTTGATGTCCTTTATCGTTACTTTTGTAGAGAAAATTTGAGTCAACAATTCAACCGTCACGTCGCACGCCACTACCAGTACCTAATTTGTGCAAATAGTAAAGGTTGAAGCACATATGCTGTACCGTACTGGAAGGGAAACACGCGAACCCAACCTCCCTTTGGATTTAGAAGCATTTCCCTTCCCACAAGTGTGATTCAATCTTAATACGAATATTTTGCAAATGTGGCTATTATCGATTTGACCACCAAAACATATTCACGAATGACTTAAATCCTTTGAAAGTAAATACAAAAGGTTCATTTGAACCGGTGGAGGAACATAACCACCTGCAGGTATGCAAGACTGCTGATGGATAAACTCTTGCAATCAGGGGCTGAAGCACTTATCGTAATAAATAAAGGCAGACTAAACAAAGCACTAAATCTGTTCACTGGAACGGGAACTTTAAAGGACACCTGGTTAAACCTAGCAGAAAGCAACCGATGTCGACTATGTGGGATTGAAAAGGAAACAAGTTTCCACATTGTGTGTGCTTGTCCAAACCTTGTCAGATAGAGATAAAATCTGACTGGCAAAGAAACATTAAGACCAGAAGATCTGGAAGGGATGAGTATAGGTCAGATGTTGAACCTGGCTATCCACCCTAAATAACTCTTTTTAGGAAAAGCGAAAAAACATGTCAATAAATATATACGAGAAGGACATATTTTGTCATATTTATACCCAACGTAACTGTCATCCCTAAGCCCCCAAACCCCTTTTAGTTTTTTGAATACAAGCTCCTATATTTTCTTAAAGTTTTGGATTCCTCTTGACGAGTAGATTTTAAAAATGTATGGTACTTAGGGTCTAGATTGAAAATTTTTGAAGCTGCAGCTGTTCAAATTTAAATTAAGCAAGGATTAATCGAATGAATGCAACATCACAGCCGCTTCAGTAATTTAATTTAAAACAAAAAAATGTATTAGGTATGCAAGCTGACTAGCTGATCTCCATACAATGATGTAATCTAACTTCAAAGGCGTCCCTAACATTACTTATGGTAGCACACTTGGAGTCAATTTTCAACATTCAGAAATAATTCTTTTTTGTAATTTATCTTTAGATCTTGGTTGTGTTGCTAAAATTTTTGAAGTAATAGAAAAAAATCCATGGAGGTCAAATCAGGTGGCCTAGGTGACCCCTCCATCATCGTACATCTTCTGCCTTTCTCCCTCTAGATATTTACGTACATATCGACTTAAATATGCCTTATCAGTTTAAAACATAAAAAATTTTCGGATAAATTTTCGTCATTCTCTATTGTTATAGTTATTTTTAGCCTTCTAGCTCGCAAAAAGAAGTAGCCCTGACAGCGCCACTTCCCTAGCTTCGATGTAGACTACTCTTTCTGGTTTGTGCACTTTTTTAGTCACAGACTTGCAGACCAAGAAATTTCAATTTGTTTTATTATTTTGCCTTATTTGAAGTTGTCGGTGGAAATTTTTTCAAAACTTCCAATTTTTTTCAAAATTTCGATTTTTCTTAATGTTTTGTACTTTTCTGAACATTTTTTACAAAAAATTACCTCGTTCTGAAATTTTCTGTTTCATAAATTTTAACTGCTCTTAAAAATTTCAACTCCTGAAAATATCGACTTTTTGAAATTTTCGATTATTTCAAAATCTCGACTTTTTTCAAGATTGACTTTTTGAAAATTTGGACTCTTTAGAATTTTGATCTTTTGAAATTTTTTTTAAAAGTTTTCCATTTTTAAATGTCTTGTTTTTCCTAAATTTAGCTTCTTTGAAGTTTTGTTCTTCAAAATTTAGATTTTTTTCAAAAAGTATCATTTTTTTTAATTTTCACTTTCTGGTAAATGTCGACTTTAGTTATTAAGAAATTTGGTACTTTTTTAGGAAACTTCGGATTTCCAAAATTTTCTTTCAGAAAATTTCAGAATTCAACTTTTTTAAAAATTTCGATTTGTTTGAAAATTTTGACTTTTGAAACTTTCTACCCTGAAAAAAGGATGAACATTTAGAGTTTAAAATCTAAGCTTTCAACTTAGTTTCGAAAAAAAGTCAAATTTTGAAAACATTTAACAATATTTTAGAATTTTTTCGAATTTTTTTAGCAATACGTAATTTAAAGTAGCAAATATTAATTGTTGAGCTCAAAGAGAATCTTCGTGATTGTGCGTTGCCTGAAAACAACTTCAGGCATCGAAGTGCCAACCTTTGGGAGAATAGGAGGTTCTGCGTTTCAAGAATCAATATTGGAATTTTCAGCAAACATTAAGGCTAACGTGTCTTGGACTTGGAGGTAGTAGCAATATTGCTTTTTTTATCGAGTAAAGGTGGAAAATTTGAATATGTAAAATTCTTTCCAATCGACTTCTCAAATCCCCAAAAGGAGCTGGAACCGTTCGGACAGTTGATAAGCCTCTGGCGCATTTTACGATCGAAATCACCTTTTGCCTCGTCAATAACCTGTTTACAAGAATTTCATGCATCTACAAATATGGTCCGAGTCTCGACTGAGGGATTATTTCGCCAACGACGATATGCGTGATTTTTGCAGGAGACAGCCCGCGCACATTTTTTACTGAACCAAGATTTACTGGAGGCAGATTTCTTTTGGGAGTGGGGAACTGAGCATTCCATACCAATCAGCATAGTTTTCGTGATGGATTCGGTGACTAAGGAAGGATTATCTAACTTAAAGCAGACTTCTTGCCATGGGAAAGATGCAAAGAAGTCTCTTAATTCTTCCCAGTTTGCAGAGTTAAAGTGCCAAACCCTACGGGACTACGTCTGGAAAGGAGGTGGTATATGAAGCGAGCGAGAGGCTGCTACAAGCTTGTGATCCAAATTTTCAAGCGGTGATGTCACAGATATGTTATACGAATTTGGTGAATTTGTAAGGAAAAGGTCGAGTAGATTAGGTTGATGGGTATCTACATCAGGAATTCTTGTGGGTTCCTCAACTAATTGCGATAGTCCACAAGTGATGGCGAAAGCCTCTGCCACCCTTCCCGCGTCGTCAGTTCGGGAAGAAAACCTTAACTAGGGGATGGTGTATACGTTGAAGTCACTGAACTATTGCTATCCATTCCGATGCTAACGATAGAAATGGAAAATATATTTTCCAACGAGGTGGTGCTTTATGCCACTCAGCAAAGATAGTGAAAAAAAAAATGTTAATGCCCAAAATATACCATTATTAGAATGGGCGTCTAATAGTCCAGACCTGTGGCCAATGGAAACATTATGGCATCATTTGAACAAACAATTAAGAACTAGTGCCTTATATACAAAATTGGAATTAATTGTCGAGTTAAATAAAATTTGGCAACGATTTAAACCTGAATGTTGCAAATCACAGACAGATACACTGCCTAAACGTATGTTGGCAGTTTTAAAGCCAAGGGGACACTGGTAAAAGTTTCCAAATAGCGATGGTTCAATTAATATGAGGCAATATTTTAATGTCTGTTTTTATATTATTTCGTTTAAAATTTAATATAGTTGTAAAATAGATGCACTTTATTTATAATATGTAAAGCAGTTAAGTGTTACTGCTATTAATTTGTTTCTTTCTGTTTTAGGGTTAATAAAGTTTCTTTTAAATACATACTTTAAAAAGTTTTCTCAGTGGTTGAATTCATCTGCGACAGGGCTCGTATAAAGTCGAAATGCTTTGATATTTCGATTTTAGAGCCAAAATTTCCACAAAAAAGTGAAAACAAGTTTAAAATTGAACTACTATTTTTTTTAAATTAAAACCTCCATTTTTATAAATCAAAAAAGTCGAAATTCAATATTTCCGTTTTTTAGAAATATGTATAGATTTATTTTCCAGGTTGTATGTTTTAAACATCTAATGTTGAATCATTTTCATCAGAAGAAATATGGGATTTAGAAAAAAATTTCTCGAAATTTCTAATTTAAAACCGAAACTTTACTTTTAAAATTATTGTCAAATTTGAAGCCAAAAGTTCTAATTTAATATCGAACTGTATGGATTTCCGAGTTTTTAGAAAAATTTTTCTTGAAATTTTGTTTAAAATTGAAATTTGGTAGAAAACTTTTAAGCTAAAATATTTCTTCAAATTTCGGTACAACAATTGTAACTTCTTTTTAAGCTCATATCTTCTTGAGAAATTTTGATTTTTTATACTCGAACTTTTGGTTTTATTCTTAAGTGCCATTTACACGAGCAAGTAAAACTATCGCAAGTCGATGTCTGAGAGTACTTCCAGCGAACTTGCGTAGTGTAAACAGTCTCTGAGAGTGCTCTCATAGCAAGTCGTAAAACTTGCGCAAGTGCTTGCCGCAATAATTACTTGCTCGTGTAAACACCCGTGGAGAGCGCTCTAGGCAAGTTCAGATTTATTTCCAATTTGCTGGAAGTTGTCTGCAAATCGGTTGTGCAAGTCGTACATTTCGAGGTAGAAATACTCGTGTATGGTCAATAAATATATTCACGTATTTGAAGAGCTGCGATGTTTAAAATTAAGGCGAAGGGTCTTGTTTTATTACTGCACAATTATATGAAAAATAAATCTGAAGAAAAATTAATAACTTTTGATTTATTTGAAAAAACTAGAAAAAAAATGATTTTTTTTGTATTATCAAGAATTATGCAGAGATTTTTAAAAAATACGTTATTGAAGCACTTCTTTACAGAGGATTTGGAAATACTACTATTAATTTATTCTCTGTATTAAAAATCCTCACTATTAACAAGCTTAATTTAAGATTCTTTGCTTGGCTTTTTACACATTTGGAAAGAGCTTTTTTTCTAATTACACACGTATAGTCAAATACTTATAGGTTTATATGTAAACGGGTTTATTTTATTAATTTAGCTAAAATTATTTATTGAAAATGCAAATAAAAAATAATTTCTTTTTATCAAAGAACGTGGTTGTTATTTTTAAGATGCTTAAAGAACTAATCCTTGGGTAATTTTAGGAAAAAAAGTTTATATCAACATAGCTTCGAAACCGCTTTGTTTTTGGAGTGCAGTGTGTTGAGAATTAAGAAAAAAAATTAATTTTTTTTAATACTTTGACATCCCTTGAAATATTTGTATCAACTTTTCTTATTTTATTCGAAATTAATTGCAGTAAAAAATTAAAATCCACTTCTGACATACGTAGAAAGTTGTTTAATTTACTTGGATTTTCACTCATTAATTCTTCTCTAATAGTATGGCGTCAGCTCCAAGCGTAAGCCTTCTGGCAATCCATTCTTTAATCAAAGTTCTTTTTTTAGCACCTTTGCGCTGTTTTCGTGAATTTGCAATTAGACAAGCGGCTGCTGCAACTCTCTTTCTACGACGGGACATTTTTTGCGCTATGTAGATATCACCAAAAGAAATCTTTTAATTGGGACAATAATGGGCCAGACACTTTAAACTTCTATTTAAGGGAGCACAGACACAATTAATCATTCGGCGGGAATGTCGCCTAGAAATAAAATTATACTTCCCGCACTCTAGCTTGTATGACCCACTCTACCCTGTAAACGGCTGTGCAAGCAACTTGCAGATAGTAGTGTCTGGATAGTGCAGGTAGGACTTGCTGATAGCACTTGCTTTTAAAAACTTGCATAAGTGTAAACGCTCTCGCAAGTCGCTCTCGCAAGTGCTATCGTAAGTTCGAACCCATGTAAACGGCATATTAGAATTTACAAAAAGATTACTTAAACTCTGGATATAATTTCGAAAAAATTTAATATTTTTAAGAAAGGAGTTTTACTAGAAAATTTCGATAAAATAATGACATTAACAAAAAATGTTTCAACAGTCGAGTTTAATAATTTTGTTTTAACTGGGAAATTTAAAAATATATTATTTGACACTTTTAAATTTATATGTAATAATGCACGTATATATTATAAAATTTGGTTGGGTACTTGGGTGGGCGCTGCGTCAAAAAAAAGGGGGTGGGCGCATGTGCCCACTTTGGCTCCCCTTGGCGCCGTCACTGAATGCTACGCACCCTTTGTTAACATAATTTTGAAATGAATTTATCCACAACTCTCCGGGTGTTCACTCTAGACCCCAAACATACATTTTTGAAATCTACTCGTGAAGACGAATTCAAAAGTCTAAGATAGGGTGTTCTGTTTATAAAAATAAAAGGATGTTGGTCTGAGGGCACAGGGATGACAGTTAAACCTAGTATAAATATGGCGAAATACGTCCCCCTGTATATATTTATTGACATGTTTTTGCGTTTTTCCCAAAAATAACGGTCTAAAAAGTTATCATTCCAGCTGATTATGAAGGGCTAAACTGAGGGAAAACGTGGCATCGGCAGAAAACGGATGTCGTGGCTCAACATCAGAACATGAACTGGCATTCATAACGCTGGTGATCTTTTTAGAATGGCAAAGGACAGAAAACGCACTTGAAGAAGAAGAAGGGCGGATAATTTTCATCAAAACGCACTGTATAATGCTGACTGAGACTCGAACAAACTTGTTGAAGATACAAAGGATTTTGAATCTAGGTGACAGGGTTTAGAACGGCCCCCACAAAATGTAAAAAAAATCCAAAAGGGCTAAATGTCACATGGACAAAACATGAAAGTCCGCCCGGTGGCTTAACTAGGAATCCTATGCTTCCTGGCCAATGTTGTATCCACCATCCCTTGATAATGTGTATGTGAATGTGAAAACTACTAAACCAAATATGAACTTATTGAAAGTTAATGTTGGTCTACAAGTTTCAAATTACAAAAGAACTCATAACAATTCCAGGTCTTAAACCAGATGTGTGCCTAGGAAGTTCTGTATGGCTATGACATTAAAACTTTCTTCTACAATTGTCGGGGTGAAATTGTGTATTTCATCTTTATAAAATACGCGACATCGTAACTCTTTAAATAAGTAGGATTTCGAGGGTGCAAGGGTCAAAAAATGTATTCATATAAAATATAGCAATGACAGAAGCAAAATCAAACACAGAATCCCACATATGAATATGTTTTTATTTTTACACAGTACAGTAATTTTTCAATCAGTCAGTTATAAAATAATAACTTAAATGGTACAGTATGGTTGAAAAAAATTTTGTAAAAATGGTCCTAAACTAAAAATTTGACAACAGTTTTATCACACCCTATTGCATACAAAATATTCATCACACCAAATTACTTATGAAAAATTATAAGATAAATGGGATTCAAATGCTGCCAATTAACAGCCAATGAGATTTCAAAAACAGATTATATTTAATAATTTAAGTAGGTTTTAATGTAAAACAAAAAAAATAAGAAAAGAATTTTCACAAATGACACCAATATCATTTACAAAATAACGGCTTAGTGATGCATCAACGTTATAGTTTTATTTTATTTAAATAAAAAATAACTTAAACTCACTTACATACTAAAACTAAACCCAACAAGAGGCCACCTTAGAATTTCGATTTAAGCTGAAGACCTAGTTAAATGAAATAAGTTTCTACTGTTCTACAATAATTTTACTTTACTTTTGTAAACAAGTTACTAACAATAAGTTGATAAGAGTTCTTTCTGTCGCTAATAACCGATATTCAATATGAAAGGAAGTACATCTATAACATTAATATGAAACATACCAAACGATTACCTTTTGTTGGGTAAATACATTGATATAGAAACTGGTTTCCCAAAAGGCGTAAAAAAACTAACCACTACTAATGATACACAAATAAATTATTCAGTAAACCCTGTAGGCATTAATTTACTTTAACATTAAAGATTAACTTAGTTATTTAAAGAGTAAAATGCCGTCATGAATTAGCGCTAAGTTTTTCCAGTCTTGCACTTAGATCTTGGGATATGACGTCTTTTTTCTGAGTTTGGTTCGAGGGGTAATTATGACTGCATTCACCTTGCCACTTGGCCTTGCCAGTAGAATGCGTCTGTAAACAATGAAATGGTAAAGTTTGGGATAACTTCCATTGGTAAACGCGAATTTACCAGTGAAAAATCTCGCTTCCAGACGGCCCCGCATGAACCGTCGCACTCGGGGCATGGTCTTTCCAAAGCATAACCGCCACATTCGGAACAATCCAGGGAAACGTGGCTGTCGTTCCAGGAAACACCACAGGTGAAGCAAGCTGTCATTTGCGATCGAAGTTCTTCAATGGTAAGAACATGATCGAAATGAACTTGGGGGCTGAAGGTTAAACCAGTGATGTCGTCGAGGCTATGGCTGTGGGTCGTCAGGGAACTGAAAACAAAATAATTTATGTAATGGTTTTGCGGGTTATTATAAAAGTAAACGGAAGAGTTTTGCCCGAAAAGTACCAGTGTATATTATTATACATTTTTGAAATCTGCGCAATTTTCTAGATACAATACACATAAAATGAGCAGTAGGAATATCAATTTTATGTCAAAATTTAAAATTTCACTAATACATCAAGTGCAGCAACTTTGAAAATTTTACCTTCATAATTAAAGAAAAAATAGGGGGTGTACCATAATCCTGTTACACCCGATATAATTGACAGCATAGATATTTTCAAAAAAATCTGATAGCTAGCTGTTTTGGTTTATGAGGAAATTTCAATCTTTTTTTCGAAATTCTAACTTAAAAATTTCATGAAATACGTTGAAGTTTTGAGTATCAACAAAGACTATTTAAGAAATTTTGAAATTAAGACATTTTTTTGAAACATCAAACTTACAATCGAAATTTCAAGAAGTTTAACTGAAACTTTAGAGGTCGAAATCAAAATGCTGAAATTTTTCTACTGAATTTTATAACTTTTTTTTATGTCGATGAAATTTCGTTAAGTTTCGTTAATGTGTAAATTTGAAGTTATGAATCAAAATTTTATAAGTGAAACTGAAAGTTTGGAATTAATGTAGAAATTTCTAAAAAAGACAGTAATGTTATATAAAATCTTGAAATTAAAGAAAAAAGTAGAATTAGAAATAGTTTTCTTCAAATTTTTTGTCCTATCGAGTATATCGACCAATAAATTATATTTTTACATTAAGACCAACCGTGATTTTTTTTAATTTACAGCAATAAAATTATTATTTACTTGATAACTTAATTTTCAGAATTATAGTTAAAATTACGAATTTCAATCTTTCTCGAAACTCCTACTTCAAATTTGAAATTTCCGGAAATACGTCAAACTTGTGTGAGCTCGGAATTTCTAGGAAATTGTGAAACGTCGGCATTTTTCTTAACATACTAAACCTAAAATCCAAATTTTAACTCACACTTTCGAGGTAAAGACCATTCGTAATTTTGTTACTTACAGCGGAGCCAATCGTCTTATCTTATTATTGTTTACCTGATAACTTAATTTTACTTGTATTTAATAGAGTGGCATGATCTTGTGTATTTCTCCAAAGATAGACTTCCTACGAAAAATTGCTTGTCATAGTATAAATAGTTTCAAATTATTCAAACCAATGTTTACACGCCTGCAACCTTCGAATATGGTGTATCATAATTTTGGAATTGGTAGCGATGAACTTGCTGAAACGACGTAAAAAGAAAACAATGCAGAGTTATCTTAAAAATTGTTTTCCGCAATTGCCATGTCATGGTACTATTTATGTGTACCAGATTTCAGTCAGTCATCTGTTCTTTTCCCGGAAGAATTGAAAGTCATCATTTTTGAAGAGAATGACAATCAGTAATAAAAAATGAACTGTAAGCTGCACTGTTTAACTTAAAAAAGTATGGTTTAAATCTAATGGACCATTTTAATCAGCGTCAAAAACTGACATCCAAAAATTATGAATATTGTCAGGGTCAGTAGGAAGTGAATAAGATCATAATGGATACATCTTAGGGCAATGTGATAAGAGGTGTGATAACGTGGCCATTTGGGCCATAAGAATTACAATGAAAACATGAAACAACTCGGCCGCAAGTGCAAGGCAGAAATGAGATAAGCCAAGTGGCAAACTATACTGAATTTATTTGAACCATCTAACCCCTAACCTAGCTGCTGCTTTTCAACACTTAAGAGATCTTCTCAGATATTAAATTACTAAAATAGTAATTTTATGGCGTAATTTCCAGTTACCATTTTTAAAAGCGCAGTTTTAGCACCATGCATTTATCGTAAATGTTAATGGGGCAAAAAAGTAAAAGTACTGGACACTATTTTTAGCAATAACAACAACCATTCGCTACGCACGAAAACATTCGTTGATATAATTTAAACGTAAAAGTCAATTGTATGTAAACCCTGGTTTTTTTACTGACGCAGATAGTTACAATAATATTGATAGATACCAACAAAAATCACGATTTCCAAACATAAATACGTCACTCTTTGAGTAAAACGTAAATTTACTTATTTTTAATACTCATAAATAGCTTTAACCCAGAAAGTATTGCATCTGAGAAATAGGTGACCTTATAATATGCAAGAAAATCTTACGTAAACGTAGTGGCAATTCGTTGAAGTTTTGCAATTAACAGGAACTGACATTTTACTGTTGGTAATCGAGCGAGGCAAATAAATGTCAATAGGTAAATGGTGCAAATAAATAGTTTTTAGAATCGTCTCTGTTATTCGTGATGGAAAAACCAACTAAAAAGTACACAATGTATTTTACGCAAATCAGGGTAATGGTGTAATGAGTGCATTAATTTGGCATTTTCTGGAATGTACGTCATTAGTATAGAAGTTTGGCATTGTTTTCCAAACGCATGTTTATCGAAGGAAGCCAAAAATAAACAACGACAAAGTATTATTTCTAACAAACGCACATTGCACCACTTCTAATCTTAAATCCCCTATCTTTTGGAACTGTCAAGGTTGAAAAACGTGATCGATGACCGGCTAGATTTAAAATTTAAATTTACTCATGGTCCAAAGTTCAACGTGCAGTGCGTTGGCCACTACAATTACAGTTTGGCTTTATTTTGCTTCCGTGTCTTAATTAGAAACTATGACCTTTATTAAAACTTCTACGTTTTTAAAATTAAAAATCTAAAACCGATTTTTTAAGGATTATTTTTAATACTGTTTACTTAGGGGGTCAATCGTTATATTTATATATATTAACAAGCAAAAAAAAATTAAAAATGAAATCGCCATAACGTCGGGTAATTTTATCATTTGCGGACGTATAACCTTCAGTCTAATACTTTAGGCGCCGATAGCAAACAAAGATTAAAATTTAAATTCATTATATAATTTTTATGTACAGGTGCTTGAGGTAGGTGGTGAGGGTAATTCCCTTCTACCATGTTTTACAATGTAATTACGTCAGAGAGATTAACTCCAATATTTTAAATGCTATATTTGTAAATATTCTCCAGCCAACTTTTCCTATTACGTATCGTTTTGTTATTCAAAAATTTATCACTAATGAAAAGTATGTACACGTACATCAATTGTTAATTATCCTAAGATGAAAAAAAAAACTATCTTTACATTGGACTGGTTTTCACAAATGAAATGGACTAAGTTGGGTATGTCAAACTGGCGAGATCTAATAAAGTCGAAACCGCTCTTTGGTTTCCAAACTCTGAATCTGATAAATGTTCAAACCTTGGCCTGTGCATTAAAACATCTTGGACCTTGCAGCTAGAGAGACTACTTCTGCTCAACGCCACTACGTCAGTGTTGGTAACCAGGTTAGCTTCAATATTTTTATTCCGGTCTAGGTATATTCTCTTTGCAACTGATGCAGCTTATACTGTCATAAAAGTACTTTATACTACTAATGTTCTGGGCGAGACTTCTACGACGTCCCCTCGCTGCTTTTCAATTCATAAATGTAAAAAACGCACGTCTCGCTTTTCCGGGATTTGTCCCTATTTTAACTTTCTTGCCCTGGTATGTCGACAAATTCTCTAGAACCTGTTAAATTTTCCTGTTTGGTTGTATTAACAAAAGGATTTATCTCATTAGACAAAAATTAGTACAATCAAATCTATATTGGCATATAAATAACGAGGTCATTTTTTTTTCAAAAATGATCGACTTTAATCTTCATTGTGCGTTTCAAGTAGGGAATTTGATCCCGGTTCTTATTTCTAATCCCGGGATTTCAGGATTACGTTTAGTCAATCGCGGGACTCCGGGATTATTTCGGTATTGACAATTACGAATAAAAGAGAAAAAAATTTTATAGAAGTCAATCAAAATTTAGACATAA
This sequence comes from Dastarcus helophoroides, assembly GCA_028583605.1. Lineage (NCBI taxonomy): Eukaryota > Metazoa > Arthropoda > Insecta > Coleoptera > Bothrideridae > Dastarcus > Dastarcus helophoroides. The sequence continues at coordinate 28,067,151 of CM053328.1, forward strand.
ATCAGTGCATTTTCCTCTTTTCTAACTAATCATCAGTCTAAAAGTGTCGGACTAACCAGACTTAAAATCATTCACTCTTTATGTTAAACTCTTAAAACTTTCATAAATTAAAAAAAATCTTTATGTATCTAATTATGGAAATAAACTTTGAAAAGTAACAAAATTCCCTTTTAACATAAACCGATGACTTTCATGTAACATCCTAGTCACTAACTAACAAATTGCAAAACGTATTTAAAAATAATATTAACTACTCACATTTCTATTAAATATAAATAAAACTAAGTTAATAGGAATATTCTGATTTGAATCACGAAAATATAATCTGGGAAATAAAAGCACGTCTGTCACCAAACTTTTTAGTTCTAAATAAAAAAAAAGTTTTATCTCAAACATGCATAGCATCCTCGGTGGATTAATTTATGATACTTGATTGGAATAAAACTGTATTTTCTTTTAAAAAAATTAAGCAAGCAATTTTATTAAGAGCATTGGCACTGAAAGTTTCGCTATGTGCAGTCTATTTTCCCTTCTTTTTTTTAAATGATGTCAATCCCGAAAATCCCGGGATCAGAAAAATTTAATCCCGAAAATTTTGGGACTGAAAAGCGGTCGGGATCCCGGAATCAAATCCTCTAGTTTCAAGGTACTGTCAACCTTTCTAGATTTTAGATTCGAAATTGAAAGATTTTTCTCTAGAAATTTCTGGTGCCTTTTTTAATAAATTTCGATTGTTTTCGAAATTTGGGTTTTTACAGAATTATTTCTCCTTTTTGATTTCGTCATTTTCTAACATTTTGACGCTGTAGAAATTTCGATTTTTCTTTCGGATACAAGTTTGAATTCGAAGAATTTAAATTCAAATTATTTTTCGGCTTTTATATAAATTTGACCTTTTTTGCAAAGTTTGACTTTTTTTAAAAATATCGACTTTTTGGTAAAGTTGTTTTTTTAAGAGTTTGTCTTGAAAGAAATTTTCGTTCTTTGGTTCTTAATACATTTGAAATTTGCACAAACGAAATCACGGGTGATCGGTACGCTAGAAAATAAATAATACAATTGAAAGACCCCATAAATTAATCGTCAAATATTTAAATGTATTCTTAAACATTTTTGGGGCCTAAACAATCCCAGTGAAATATTTAGATGGAGTAATTTATTTAACAAGGAACGACAACAACATCTTTGTATTATATCATTAATAAAATTGTTCTAGAAATTTCATACGTTTAATTCAATTGACGAAGGCAGGTATTATAAAGAGAAAAATGAATTTAAAATTTTAATACTAGATTATCACAATTGTTACGCAAGAGCTCCCTGTCCTTGCGTTTTATTTTTAGATCAATTTATTAATGCTTATAAATTCTTTCAGAATTATCGATGTATATAATTAAAATAACGTTAACAGAAAATTAAATATCGGTTCGATATGGTTTTCGCAGTTAATGATAATAAAACAGTCTACATTATTGAAATCTTATATTAAAAAAATTACCCCAACCGAATGATGGCCTTGCAATAGATTAGGTAAATTTTTCCAACGAGCTATCAAACAAATTATATTATACTCAATGTTTATTTCAAGAGCTAGGTACCCTTCGTCAGTAAATCTAAAGTTTAATTTGTTCTCGGGTGATTAAAATTGCCAAGAAATCAAAATCAGTTTTCAGAAAAAAAAATTGTAATACGAGTAGCTAATTTTGTTTTGTTACTCGATAATACCTCTACTCAGTGTCCACTACCTCGTACATCAAAATTGTTTTGATAGATTGTAAATGTTGCAACTTGAAAATCACACGTGTTATTATTGAAGTTCACATAAAACGCATTAGATGTTTTTGTTCTATTGCAATTAGTTCTCAATTAAACGACGCAACATGAGATAAAACCTGCCTTGAAATCAATCTAATGGAAAGAGTAGCTTTACACAACTGACAATTATTATCGTAAACATTTACAAACTAACAAAACAGTAGTTTCAGTTAACATTTTGAATGTTCACTTACCTATGACTGGAATGAAGTTCGGCCGGATGAACACTAGCCAGTGACATGTTTGAAGGCACTGTAAAAAATAAATAAAAATATTATTATCAAAAATACACCTACGTTCCTCAAAATTACATCAAAGACGTACTTTAACAAAAATAAGGTCAAAGGAGAATTCGTATTGATGATGATGACAAATAGGTCAAAGTTGTTTTTGAAAAGGTATAGGTCAATCGATACCCTTGTATTATGCCCCAACCTAATACCACAAACAAGACAATCCTTAGCTTCAAACTACATAATTGGATTTTAAATTTAGATGTGTTTCGAATTGTATACTATTAAAAAAACTATTATTTATACTATTAGAAACAAAACGTAATGGTATTGGAACACGATATTATCCTGGTGCAATATTTGAAGAGCTGAAAGAATGTTAAGGTTGTAAACTTTGGACGGGAAAATGATAGACTTCCACGAAAATACAAATGCAAATACATAGAATTTTCAATATATGTACTTTGACGGGCGATTAAATGTTAGATTACCTGTTAAAGTAAATAACAACAAATAGTTTCGAGGTTACTGGGTTACCTACATACAATGTTGCATAATAACTAACGAAAGTTGATTTCTTCATGCGCTATGTGTACATTTCAAGTTCTACAACGAATCCATAAAAATACCGGGGAGTCCCCTACAAGGTCGTAGATTCATATGGTGATACGCATTATCAAGCGAATGTATGTATATTCAAATCTACCCAGAAGAAGGTTTTTTCCCGTTTCCACATTTATAATTATCAGTAACTTCATTTCATGGATTTCACTAGCTGAACTGACCTTCTTAGACTCAGCAATAACGAAGTTTTAAATAGTAACAATAAACTTACATGCAACTGCAATAAATTATGTATTTTGTTGATAAACATGCAAAAAAACTGAAGTAGAAAGAATACTTCACGAATTATTTGGAAAAAAAACTTTTCTGAGTTTTTTGGAAAATTTTTAATGACAACGGTTTTCCTAAAAATTTCCTAAGCTGAAATAAATAATCCTGAAAGGCAGTTTTACATTGAAAGATAAATCAACGTCGGTGGAAATTGCAAACTGATGCAAGAAGAAAAAACAGTAATTGATACCATATTCTTTAATTTTCCTTTTTCATGGAAGTAATTTTTCTGAAAGCTAAAAATATTTAAAATGTGCATTGACTGAACTTTGAAATTGGTCATCTAGCAAAAGAAACTATACAAATTGGCCATGCAAGCCAAGAAAATGCAGCTTCCCTTTGTAAACTATTTCGCGAAATTTCGACTTTTTTTAAAAACTTTCTCAGTTTAAATTTGAAATATACCTCTTTTTAAAATGCTTGCCTTAAAATCGATATGTAGTTAAGAATCTTAAAAAAAAACTCCAAATTTTGAAAAAATGGTAAAATTTTCAAAAAAAATTAAATTCTAAAAAAAAGTGAAAATTCAGAAAAAATGTTGAAGATCCGAAATTTTGAAAAAAATTTTTAAAAATTCTTCAAAATTTCGTCTTTTTTTAAAAAATTTTTCAGTTTAAATTTGAAAAATACTCCATTTTAAAATGCTACCTATAAAATCGAATCTAGTTAAGACTCTTAAAAAAAACTCCAAATTCTGAAAAAAGTCAACTTCAAGAAAAAGTTTTTGTTGATAAAAGATTGAAATTTTTAAACGAAGTGAAAATTCTGAAGGAAATTTCAAGTCAAAATTTGGAAAAAAAATTTTTTCAAAAAAGCGAAAATTTTCAAAAAATGGGAATTGTTCCATTTTTATAATAAAAATCAAAGTTTTTACATAAATGTCAAAACTTCAAGAAAAAGTCGACATTTCTGAAAAAAGCTTAAAATGTCCAGAAAACAAAATTTTAGGAGTCCAATGAGAAAACTTTGAAAAAAGTGGATATCTTGAAATTACGAAATTTTCAATAAAAATCGAATTCCTCAAAAGAAACTTGGAATTGTTTTGTTATAAATTTTGAAGCAATGAAGAAAATTTTGAGATAGAAGTCGGTTATTCGAGTTTGAAAACAAAATTTTATAATTAAAACGTAAATTTTGGAAATGTCGAGATTCTTTTGGGATATCTTGATTATTTTATCAAAATACCAAGTTTATAAATTTGAAAAGTAAAACTCAATAATTAGAGATTTTTAAAGTCAAATTTTTTAAAATTTTTAAACAAGCTACTGTAATTTTGAAAAAAAAACGAACTAAAATCATTAATAAAAATTACACAAAATTTAGCCTTTAATATCAAAAATGGGATTTGCTTTAAAATAACTTTCTAGAAAAACGTAAAAATATTAATTTTTTATTAAAATCTCTAGTTTAAAACTGATAGCAAAACTGGCCTTTGTCTATATGAAAAAAGAGAAAGGATTCTTGGGTCGTTTTTTGAAAATTCCAACTTTTTTTGAAGATTTCGATTTTTATTGAAAATTAAGTAATTTCAAAATACCCATTTTTTTTCAAAATTTTCTCGTTGAATTTCGAAAATTTCCATTATTTTGAAAATTTCCAACTTCTTTAAAATCCTGGTTTTTTTGATGTATCTTGATATTTTTTTTTCGAAGCTTTTTTGATAATTTCTATCTTTATTAAAAATTTTGTTTTCTAAAAATTTTAACTTTTTTCAGAAATGTCGACTTTTTCTCGACCATTATTATGTAATAAATTGGATTTCTATTTTAAAAACTGAAAAATTCCACATGTTTTGATAATTTCCATTTGTTTGAAAAATAGGATTTTTTTTTAAATTTCGACCTTTTATCATCCAATTTCAACTTTTTCTCGAAGATATGACTTTTCAGAACTAAAGTTTTTTTTAATTTCCACAATTTTTTTAAATTTTGAGTTTTTTTTGTTCCAGTTTAAACACGAAATTCAAAAACCTAAATTCAGAGATTAAAATCTAGATTTCGAGACCAGGTTATTATTATTATTAAGATATTTTCCCAACGTTTTTACTTTTTTTTTGAAGCATCGAGGAAATGTTGAGATAAAAGTCGAATATTCGACAACATTTTATGATTAAAAGGTTCAATTTTGGAAATTTTGAGTTTCTTTCTTCCGGTATCTTGATTGTTTTACCAAAATTTAAAGTTTTGTTACTATTTATTTCCAGTTTTAATAAGATATTTCTAAAAACAGTCAAACTCTTCCAAAACTTTAGAAAAACTACTAGTTTTGAACAAAGAACTGAAATTATTAATAAAAATTTCTTAAAATTTTATCTCTAGTATGAAATAACTATTGAAATAGAAGAAGTTAAATTTGACACGTTTTTAAAAGGAACAAAAAAGTATAGGAACATGAAAGCGAGTCAATAAAAACGTGTTAAAATTGAATTTTTCCTAAATAAAATTTCCGGAAAAAAATTCAAATTACAGCGACATTTTTAGTTTAAAACAATTTTTTATGTTTGAGCCTAAACTCGAAACCCAAAAATTCTTAATTTCGAGATCAACGTTTAGATTTCGACACAAAGTTATCATTTTTGGGAAAAAAAATTCAATTTCAAACCGAAATTTTGGAAAAATAAATCCATATTTCGAGGCAAAAAAACTGTTAGCAATTCTCCAATTTAAACTTTAACTTGGAAATTTTTACTTTTCTAGAAGTTTTAAAGGTCGAAATGAAAACCGATATTTTATCGAAATTTCCATCTAAATCGGGACTTTTCAACCAGGAGGATGAAGCCCAATATGTATTCTGAAATAGACTTTTTTAAATATTTAAAATATTTTGAAGGTTTGTAATTTTCCGAAATTTTGACTTCTTTTTTTCCAAACACTTTTTTGAAAATTTAGCTATTTTTAAAAATTTCGCTATTTCAAAAATTTCGCTCTTTCCAAAATTTTGCTTTTTCAAAATTTCTACTTTATAAAATAAATTTTTACTTATTTCAAAATTCAGATTTTTTAAGTTTGAGTTTAATTTTTTTTAATTAATTTAGAGATCAACGTTTAGATTTCGATGCAAAATTTATCAGTTTTGAAAAAAAAATTCATTTTGAACCATTAAAAAATAAATCCATATTTCGAGACAAAGAAAAACTGTTAGCAATTTTCCCACAATTTCAGCTTTAATTTCGAAATTATTACTTTTCTAGAAAGTTTTAAACTTTGAAATAAAAATTCGAATATTCAAGATTTTATCGAAATTTCGATCTAAATCAGGACTGCTAAACCAGGAGGGTGGAGAGCCCAATACGTATTCTGAAACATTCTGACTTTTTTGAAAGTGTCACAATTTTGGAAGGGTTGAATTTTTCTAAAATTTTGACATTTTTTTAAATTTCGCTTTTTTTCAAAATTTCGTTTTTTTTTCTTTATAAAATAAATTTTTACTTATGTCAAAATTTCAACTTTTTTAAAATTATTAAAAAAATTCTGCTTCCGTTTAAGACTTCGGCATTTTTTTTAGTTTGACTTCAAAAGTTGCTACTTTCTGTAAATATTTGGTTTTGTTAAATTTACATTTTTTAAGTGTCCAGTTTTTTAAAAGGTTGAATATTTTCGTGGTTTTATTTCAGAGCTAGGACTTGTTTTTTTTTAATTTGAACTTTTTTAAGACTGTCGAAATTTCCCATTTTTTGAAATTTTTGACTACTTTTCAATTTTCGACTTTTTTAAAACTTATAACTTAGATACAACTTTTTTCAAAATTTCAATTTTCTTCCAAATTTTGGTTTTTTTTTTTTTATTTTAATTTTATGAAAATTTCGACACTTCATTACTTTTTTTCGAAATTTTCGAATTTATTCTAAATTTTAACTTTTTTCAACTAAGTTTCTTCGATTTTTCAAACAACTTAGAAGTTTTTGCACATATCCTCTTATATTTTCCAAATTTTCGAATTAAATGTTTCCGCTATTTTTCAAAATTTCTACATTTTTCTAAATGTCGACTGTTTTAGATTTAGACTTTTCTTGGAAAATTTTGACTTTTTTAACCGTCAGCTTTGATTCGAATTGTTATTACTTTTTTGGGAGGGCATGAATATATTTTTCATACTCTAGTGGGGGGGGGGGGGGGTTGTACAGTGTATGGAATGGAAAATCTCTGATCTTATATTTGAAGGTGTAAGAAAAGTTATTGTATGTTTAAAAATTTTTCAAAATTTCTCGTCACACTGTAGGTTTCATTTTATAGTTTTCAAGTTTCTTTTGAAAATAAATTTTTTTGACAAAATGCTAACTTTAAAAATTAACAAATTTTGACATTTTTACAATGAAAAATTAGATAACTCCAATAAAACAGTTACATTTCGAAAAGAGCCAAGTTTATTTAAAAAATTCTCAAAATTTCAAGTTTAACCTAAAAGATTTTTTTGTTTTTCAAACTTTTGCTTTTACTTAAATTATAAATTTCGGAACTTATGGGTTCAAACGAAATCTGATGAAATTTGGAATATATTAAAGAAAAAAAAAAATTCAACTTTAAAATTTAAAAACAAAGTTTTTCAGGCGGTCAGGCGGTTGATTTATTATTAGGGAAGATTTAAAAAATCGTAAAACGCATGTAAACAAGGAAACGATGTAGAAAATTAGCTCAGCTTGTAAAAAAAATGGCAAATAGCAAAACTGCAGTATTTTTAAGTGAGGATCGAAATAAAAATAAGTTTTTGAAAATACTTCTAAAGCATACATTTCAACCAACAATTAAAAAAACGTCTTTGTAACTATAAAGTGACATTCAAAGTGATTCAGCAGATGTTCATTCGCTCTAAGCATGGATTCTCACTTATACAGGTTCGTGGAGCAGATGACGAATTCTTCGCTGATTTCCCAAGATTAAATTTTAATTGGTTGCCATAAACCGCATATTATGTGCCAACGATTTCTAAATTAACTAGAAATTCCTGGAGGATCAATGTTACCTTGAACCTTCCCAAATTAAGATCAGGGTTGAAATTCAGCTGAATATTGTAAAAATAATGTGTGGCGAATCTTCCAACAAACTTTGAATAGTTTGATAGAATTAAAACATTCTTTTTTTTACAAATATAACCACGTTAATCATGCATGGTCATGAACTGAATGAATGTTCTTTGGTAGCTTAAATGTGCGTAATTATGTATGTATCAAACTGGTTAATTCTGAAAAAAGCTGATTCACGAAGTTTCCTCGTGATTTCGTGTGTATTTCTGAACTGAAATTGAAATAAAAATAACTTGATTTAATACTTGTTAAGATTAGAGGGTGTAAAGTGATAGTAGTTTATTTTTACGGAGGATCAAGACCTTAAAATCAATATTCGAAGGTCAACTAAAAGTTTCTACGAAAACTGCAATCAACCTATCATTAAATTAAACTAACCAAAAAAGTTGTTCGTATATCGAGATTTTTTACGTTTTACAACCAACTAAATTCCGCAAAGTAATGATGCCAATTACTTCTAAAGTGTATTATTTGTTAAAAATTATAGATAATGCAAAAAATGTACGGTTTCAACTGAAAAAAAATGCTGTGCAAAGAAATGGACAATTTTTTTATTGAAATCAAGCATTTTAATGAGCCTGTATTTTTACAGACATTTCTAATGTCTATTTGATTACTAAATTTCATACTTGCGTTTAGAGATAGCTTTTTTTGGTATTTTTCGTCTTTTATAACTTTTTCAATAAAAACCTAACGTAAAAAAATTAGATATAAATCAAAGTTGTAAACAATTTAATTTTCGGATAGTTCCGGTTCGCCACACATTTTTAAGTACATAATTATCAAATACAAAATAAACGAATGTTTTTTTTTCTGATTCTTTTATGAATTATGTTATCTTCAAAGGCGTACATGGAACATCGCTTTGGGTAAAATATTTTTTTAAAAAATTCTATAGAATTGAAGTTGCCAGTTTAAAGTTGGAATTTCGAGATTAAAAACCGAACTTTAGAAGTTAAAGTTATTAGGAAAAATATGTTGCGTTGAAAAATAACGTTGCATTAGAAATTACGAGGAAAAATTAGAAGTTGCGAAAAATTCAAAAGTTTTTTATAAATTTTAAGTTTCAAGTCGTCATTTATGAAAAAATAAGTAAACATTTTGAGTGTAATCCCAATAATGTTATTTTCGAAGTTTCGAAAAAATTAAAAGTTTATAAAAAATTTTAAGTTTCAAGTTTAAGGTCGTAATTCATGAAAAAATAAGTAAACATTGCGAATGTAATCTCAACAATATTTAACGTTATTTTAAATATTATTTTGATTATAACAATTCAACACTTTGCATCTCCTTAACGAACCCTCCAAAGATCATTGTTTAGTATTTGACATTTTAAAATAAGGTTAGTTGTTTGTTTGTCTTGAAGTTTATCGAAGTAGGAAGGGTCAAGTCCTTAAAATAAATCCATAATGAATCCAATAAATAATAGTTACAACTCAAAGAAGGTTAGAAAAATGTATTGAAATTTTTTCAGACAATTAAACGTTCCTAACGACTTTATTTATATGCTTGTCTACTTACAATTTGTAATTAATCAATACTTATTTAGTATTTTTTAACAACATATTTTTTATAATAATTATGCTGTGGAATTCTGTATCGTATGTAATCTCAACATTGAAAGCCATATTTACCTTTTTTACAATCAAACACTATAATTAGTCATGTCATGATAAAACATATACGATGAAAGAGTAGCTGTAGTCATTATTAGCAATAACGATTATTTAAATTATTGATAATTGCGTTTTGTAAAAAAAACAAAAATTGTTGTGCAAGGGCGTAGGAGACAATTTATTAACAAAACTCATCAATATGTAACAACGAAGTTGTTAGAAAAGCTTCTTTTTAAATCATGCACATTCTGCAGCGAAAACTTTTTTTATTTTGTACTTAAAGAGCGAGAAAATGAGAAAACATTAAATTATTTCCAATAGTCTACAACCCCTAATTTTTTTCTGAATTTGTATTTTGAGATTATTCAGCATAACCAATAAAATCTGCGAAAGTACGTATTCATATTCAGAAAAAATTTGCAAGCGACAGAAAAAAATGTAATCGTTCGGTTCAAGTTACAGAACATCCGAAAAATAGTCCCCCGCAATTTATTACCATATACTACTAACTGTACATTTTACAGTAAAATGTGACAACTTATATTTTCATTGAAAAAAATAATAAAAATATCAAAATACACAAAATGCGAAGTTCAACGTGCTTATGCCACACCATTTTTTTAAGAGTTATTTGCAACCAACAAATAAAATACTCTTCTTGGGGAACTACGCTGACAGAAATCTTTAATAAATGATATTATTTTACCACCCCTTTTGTTCCAAAAAATCTATCAAGTTGATTTGTTCTAATTTTACCTTCAAATTCGATAATTTTAGCGAAAATGACTGGTCCTTGGTTATCTTCAAAAATTGAAATACAAATCTTGTCTTCCTTAAACCAAGAAAGATTAAAAAACACAGCAATGGTCGCCCTAACGCGATTCGATAGCAAAGCTATCATCTTCAAAGAGATACTGATCTTTCTTGGTTCAAGGAGACAAGATTTGAATTTCAATTTTTCTAATTCGACACAAAATCCCCAAAATCGCAATAAAATAAAATTAAGCCAATAAAATATTAAAGAATAAAAATTATAAAACTTATCAAACAAAATCAAAGTTGAGATTTTTTCAAATTCAGCCAATTTAAAACAACAAAAAGTGGGAAGTTACCTGTTAGCTTTACTTAGTAGAATCCACAAGAAGCTGGAGGACCAACAGAATGTAACTTTTTTTACACAAAATAAGCGAGAGCGATCGCCTGAGAACCTGAGATGGTATCGCGCGACTGAACTCCTACAACGTCTGACAAACACTATTTCGTTCTCTGAACGGAGAACACAGTCCTCTCAGCCGCTAATTTTCTCATGAATCGATAAGCAAGCGTATATTTCGGAGATAAGGTGGAAACCGGTGGAAACACTGACGTACGTGGTATTTGCATGTGACCATAGACCATTTAACATTAATTGCTCAAAGTTTGCGGCCATTCTCGGAAAAAAATATGTTTACAAAACTATTTTTTTTTGTAATTATTTCATTTTACACTTTGGCCGTTAGCCATAGTCTAATGAAAACTGCACACCTGCAAATATTAGGCTGTTCAGAAGAAAATTAACTGGCGTATCTAGTAGAGGGCGATTCCCCCACACATTTTGAGGGCATCATTTTTAATGTTTGTTATCTAAATTCAGTAACTCATAATAACCACACTTTGACTAATGTGATCTACATTCCATTTTAAACGAAAGAAATGTCTGAAAGCTTGAATTTTTTGATTAAAAGTAAAAAATGTTCATTTGAAAACATAAATCAAAATTTCGAGATAAAATCGTAATTTATCGAAAAAATGTGACGTTGCAGTGAAAATTACTCGGACAAATAAAAAAATATTAAGTATGTTCATAACGACTTTATTTATGTGCTTGTCTACTTGCAACTTTTAATTAATACCTATTTAGTATTTTTTTGCCACAACATATTTTTTATAATAATTTTGCTCTCGTATGTAATATTAGCATTGAAAGCAATATTTACCTTTTTCAGAAAACGAAATATTAAGATTAAAAAAAATCAAATTTTCGAGATAAAATCAAAATTTATTTAAATTTGAGATTAAATTAAGTAAAAGTTTCGTGACAGATCGAAATTAAGGGAAAAAAACAGGGGCGAATTTTAATTAAATTAATTAAATAATTAACTCAGTATTTTGAGAAAAAATTAAATCTATAAAAAAATTGACACTAAATTTAAAATTTCCAGAAAGTCGAAATTTCAAATTTATGCAATCAAATCGAACTTGAGGCTATGCGGAAGGATGAAAGGTTAAATTTTCGAGTTCAACCTAGAGAAAAAGGGAAAATTCAAAAAAAAGCTTCAATTAAAAAAAGATCGAAATTTAAAATTTTCTAAAAAAAATTTGAAATTTTGAAGAAAAGATCCAACATTTTCAAAAAATTGACATGAAAAGGTCGACATTTTTGAACTTAAAAGTCAACATTTACAATTTCGATATTTGTCGAAATTTTGAAACTAAATCCAAATTTTAATAAACTTGATATTAACAAAAAAAAATATATTTTTCAAAAGTCAAATCTTTGGGGAAAGTCAAAATTTTAAAAAAATTAACATTGTTAGAAATCAAAAGTTCCAGAAGAACAAAAATTTAATAATATCGAATTTAAAAAGGTTACGATTTTCGAAAATAATCGAATTTTACAAAAAAGCAAAATTTTGAAAAAGTTTGCCAGAAGTGGAAATTTCAAAATAAGTCAAAATTTTGGGAAAATAAGTTCAAATTTTCAAAAAAAAAGTCAATCAAAAAAAGGTCAAAATTTCAAATTTTCTAAAAAAGGTCGAAATTTTGAAGAAAAGATCCAACATTTTCAATAAATTGACAACGACTTTTTAAACTTAAAAGTCAACACTTACAATTTCGATATTTGTCGAAATTTTGAAACTAAATCCAAATTTTTAAGAAGTTTGATCTTAACAAAAAATTTACATTTTTTAAAAGACAAATCTTTGGAAAAAGTCGAAATTTTAAAAGTCGAAGTTTTTAAAAAATGCCACATTTTTAGAAATCAAAGTTACAAAAAAAAAAAGAATTTACAAACATCGAAATTTATAAAAAAAATGATTTCTGAAAGTCGAAATTTTGAAATTTTACAAAAAAAGTTTGACACGAGTCGAAAATTTCAAAATAAGTCAACATTTTGAGAAAGACAAGTCAACATTTTCAAAAAAATGCTCAATTAAAAAAACAGATCAATCTTTTCAAAAAAAGCAAAATTTCGAAAAAAGTGGAAATTTTGAAAGAAGTTCAACATTTTCAAAAACAAGACAAAATTTTGAAAGTCACAATTTTGAAATATTCGAAATGTAAAAAAATTGACTTTTGAGAATTGCATTGAAATTTTCAAAAAAATCGTTTTTAGTTAAAAAATTTGCAAAAAAAAGTCGTATTCTTGAAAGTCGGGAAAAAAGTGGAGATTTTGAAATAATTTCAACATTATCAAGAACAAGTCGAAATTTTGAAAGTCGCAGTTTCAAAATGGTCAAAGTAATTACAAAATAAGTTAAAATTTTTATCAAGTCAAGTCGAAATTTTCAAAAAAACTATGTCTCAATTTTAAAACGTCAATATTTCAAAAAGGATCGGAATTTTCAAAAAATTCAAAATTTTGAAAAAAGTCGACATCTTACAAAAAATTCAACATTTTCAAAAACAAGTTGAAATTTTGAAATAGTCAAATTGTAAATAAATGTGACTTGAGAAGAAAAATCAAAATTTCCAAAATGATCGATTTTATTAAAAAAGGTCGAAATTTGCAAAAGAGTCGCGTTCTTGAAAGTCGGGATTTGCAAAAAGGTGGAAATTTTAAGAAAAATTCGAAAAGTCAAGATTATCGATCAAAATTTAAAAATATTCCAAAAATTTTATAGTTTCGTAAAAAAGTCTAAATTTTGAAAAAATGTAACATTTTCAAAAACGAGTTGAAATTTTAAAGTCACAGATTTAAAAAAGTCAAGGTGTAGAAAAATTAAATTAAAAAATCGAGATTTAAAAAAAAATCGATTTTATTAAAAAAATCGAAATTGGTAAAAAAGTCGATTTCTTAAAAAAAAGTCGGGGTTATCAAAAAGAAAATCGCAATTTTAAGAAAAATTCGAAATTTTGAAAAAAATCCAATTCTCATAGAGGTTAAATTTTTAGTTCGAAATTTCAAGATTCTCGCAATTTTCAAAACATTCAGTTTCGAAAAAGTCGAAAATTTGAAAAAAAAAGGTCAACATTTTCAAAATCAAGTTGAATATTCAGTCATAGATTTAAAAACAGGTTGTTAAAATATTTAATTTTGAAAAAAAAATCGATATTTTCAGAAAAATCCGTTTTTATTAAATGAATAGAAATTTGCAGTCGATTTCTCAAAAAAAATCGGGATTTTCAAAAAGATCCAATTTTGAGAATAATTCGAAATTGTAAAGAAATTGCAGTTCTAAAAGTTCAAAATTTTCGATCGAAATTTCTAAATTTACCAAATTTCCAAAAAATTCAAAGGTTCGAAAAAAAGTTGAAATTTTGAAAAAACTTCAACATTTTCAAAAACAGGTTAAAAGCCACAGATTTAAAAGGTTCAAGTTGTAAGAAAATTAGATTAAAAAAAATCGATTTTATTAAAAAAAATAGAAATTTGCAAAAAGTCGATTTCTTTACAAAAGCCGGGATTTTTAAAGATGCCGAAATTTTGAGAAAAAATCGAAATTCTAAAGAAATCGAATTTTAAATGTCAAATGTCAAAAATTATTTAGTTTAATTTTGAAAGGTTTAGGAATGCGAAAATAAAAATTTTATGAAAAAAGTTGAAATTTTAAAATTAGAGTGAACTTTTCGAATTAAAATTAAAATTTAGAAAAACATGAAATTTTGATATAAAGACAAAATTAGGTTTTCGACAAAAGGGTAGAATTTTTATTTAACGTTCCATTTGAAATTGAAAGCTTCGAGAAAAACCTAAAACCTTTGCAAAAAGAATTGTAAAAAATTGGCAATTTTGGTTTTCAAAATAAATTGAAAATATAAACCCATAATTGGAGCAAAATTGGTCGAAATTTTGAGAAAAAAAAATTCAATTAAGATAGTTAAAAATCTGGTGGGTCACAAAGAGGCAAGCATAACAATCAAGGAGCCGTGACAAAAAAAAAGTTTGGGAAACGCTGTCTTGGACAATTTCTGGCTTGGAGACGATGAATTCAAAGTTCAAAAAAAATTCGTTTCAGACCAGCTACTCTGGCAGCAAAATGAATGAAAATTTTGACATTTATAAAAATAAAAACAGTTTTTTTTTAGGGTGCAATATAATTTCTTTGTTGTGTATAATTTAAAGTACTTTTACTTGACAACCTTTGCTTTTTGTTCCATTGTTCCATATTTCGAAAAAAAGATACTTTAGAATCTATATTCTTAAAATTGTATTTACAACCAAAACTGCATCTTGTATTATAATTTTATTAACTTAAAAATAGGGCATTTTGGGTTTGCCCAAACATTTTGGGTAGTTTAAACAGTTGGAATTGTAATATGGTCCAGGGAGCAGCACTGCATCGCATTGTTTATACATGCAGGTTGATATTTATCAACTAATAAATATCATGATATGTATCATAATATCAGATATATATCGCTTGATATATATCTGCCAACCCTGCTTTATGCATTACTGACCGTGGGTCTTCGAATTTCAAAAGTTTTTTCCAGGCTTCCCGGTTTTAACTATTATTTTTCTGTGTTGATTGGTTCGAAGATAAAGAGATTTTTTACATTCATTTTTTTTTTCGAAAAGATTCTTAATTTCTAGAAATGTCTACTTTCCTTTAGAAGTTCGCATTTTTTTTTAAATATAACTATTTTTCTGAATATTGACTTTTTTTAAACACAAATCTCATGTAACATCGAACTGTTTCTGATTTGCCTTTTTCCCAAAATTTCGACTTCAACCGAAAATTCAATTATCTGAAAATTTAGAATCTTTTGTGAAAATCTTTTATTTTTGAAGCTCGAACTAGTTTATCAAAATTTGTCCCATTTTTTAAATTTTACTTAAAATGATTTTTTTAATTATCAATCAAAATCTTACCTCTAAAATTTCCAAATTTCCACTCTTTCTCGAAATGATTTTTTTTCTCAAAATTTTAACTTACAAACTCGAAATGTTTTTAATTTTTTATTGCATAAAAACGGATTTTTTAGAATGTCAAATTTCTTCTTAAAATTCTAATTTCAAATATTTAATTTTGTATCTAAAATTTCGACTTTTTTTCTGCAAATTATCATTTGGTTTTTCAAAATTTAGACGTTCGGCCCAAAGTTTCGAGTTATTTCTTTAGATATTGAATCTATTTA
This sequence comes from Dastarcus helophoroides, assembly GCA_028583605.1. Classification (NCBI taxonomy): domain Eukaryota; kingdom Metazoa; phylum Arthropoda; class Insecta; order Coleoptera; family Bothrideridae; genus Dastarcus; species Dastarcus helophoroides. Next base: position 28,083,071 of record CM053328.1, read on the forward strand.
TTCTAAATTTTTCCGCGACAGTTCGCTTTAAAAGTATTTTTTAATTAATATTTTCTTTTTCAAAATTACGTTTTTAAAACTTGAAAATTGGACAATTTTTTTTCCGAAAGATTTCAGTTTAAGCTGAAAATTATACTTCCTTCTAGCTTTAACTTTGCAATAAAAATTTCGGGGTTTTCAAGTAGTTTTATAAATTCCACGTTTTTCTTAAAATTTGAATTTTTTTCTGAAAAGTTAGAGTGTAACGGTGAAATCTAAAATTTCGGTTGTGCTGCAACCGAACCATCTAATAACGTAATGACTTGAATACAAATTCTGAACTATTAATTAAACTTCGAAAATTATTAGCAGCTGCGGTTGCTTGGTGAGTTTTTCCACGGTAAAAATCCAAGGTATCTACAATACGAAGTAATCTAGAAATGAGAAATACCTTGAATTCTATTATCTAAATAATTTATAAACAAATTACAACTGATAATCGACAATATTATATACCAAATTATCGAATTCCCATTAAGTGCATTTAATGAGAAAAAACTGTGATCGTAACTGGAAAATTCGAATACACCTGAATGATTAAACGGTGTAATTTCTAAAATAAACAAAAAAAAACGCATTCTTAACAATAGCTGGAATCTCTGTTGCTTATTGATCTGTTTGTATGTGTATTTTGTGTATATTGATTATTCAAAGAATAAATCACATGAGCATAGAATTTGAACAGAAAATTAGAATTCAAAAAAAAAGCAAAGAGCAAGAGTTTTAAGGTCAAATGACGTTATGGATATCAAATATGATTTTAGTCATACTGCTAATTTGACAAATTGATGTCACAATCAATTAGACTTTGGACCAGTGGTCTCCAAAGCGGGGTTTATAGAAATTCTAAGGGTACACCACATTTCTTTTATTTTTTCTTTAATTGACATATTCTAAACATGACATGAAGATTTCATTTTACTCGTCAAAGTATTGTGGACATAACATAAAAGGTTTTGTAATGTATTTGTAGGCGCGAGCTCTTTTTTTAGTTGTTATTAGGGAGTATAATTATTTTTGTCATAAGGATACACCTCCAAAAACATTTGAAGGTCACTGAGTTAGACATTATGAATGAAATCATAACATTTGAAAAAAGTTCAACAAAAACTGTATTTAATGGGATGAAATTAGTCAGATAACACAAATATACTACCATACTAACAATTATTGGATTATTAGAATAGGAATCTGTTTTAGAGGACAATTATTAGCCAAATTATTTATTCAGTTACACGATAAAAATTGACCATTTTTTGTTTTACATTACATTAGTAAATATTTAAAATTCGATAGCATTCAAATAAGTAGAGCACCTTCTGTTATTGTTTATATTAGAATACAAAAGCGGGTCATGTTTTGTTATGATACAATGCATTATTAAAAAAATACTCCAGAACTCAAGGCATTATTCAAATAAAATAATCAAAGAATCTCTAGTTTACTCAGGTTTAATATTGAACGGCAGCGCAAAAACTGGTTAAAATTATTATTTCTATGCATCAGTTAAATCTACTTTATTTAACCAGATTTTTTTAGTTACTACTCCAAGGAAGTGCGTATAAAATTATTATTTTTCAATGTCTCGCTTTCTTGTTAGGACGTTAACTCAAAGCACATGTATGTACACATAGAGAACACGTGACGAGATTAATTCAATTTGTGGATAATCCGCATGGAACCACACCATAAATTTGAAACGTGTGCCAATAATTATTTGATAAAATAGTTTAAAAAGTAGTCGCTCCATTAGATGATGTACTATTACCGGCTGATACCTTTTAAGTGGCTGGTGATTGTATCATTAGAACCGTGAATAACCAATTTAGCAATGATCACGTAAATTAGTTGACACGTGAAATCAGCACACAGGATATCTTACACGAGGTTACAATTCTAACAAATAAATTTCAATTCAAATATTATAACTCTACATAGAAGCTGAGTATAACGCATACTACACCAATTTAAAAAAAATATATCCTGTGGTGGCGAATTATTCAACATGACTTCAATAAAAATAACCTAAGTGGATTTGGCCAATTTTTTAGTTTACATACTAATTTATGAGATTGTAGACAACCTTGATGTGACATTAACACTGAGCAAATTGAGGGCAGACGAAACAATTTCCTCTAACAAGCTTTGATTCGCTCCCCTCAAATCATTTTTCCGACGACATACTGAAGGTTTATTTTGTAGGTTATAGACCTCTCGTGCAATAACAATCGTGGTTAATGAGGGAGAAACAAAATTCAAACGGTTCAACGCTTTTTTTATCTTCCTTCTGTAATGTTAAAGCTTCAAAGATCATGAATTCCTGGTTTTTAATGACGCCTTATCGCAGTTTATTTCTTCAGTAAACAAATTCGAGTCGTGTTAAACGTGACAGATTCCAGAAATAAATATTTTTTTAATAAATAGTCCTTTATGTTTTAAAATTAAGCGATAAAACAATGGAAAAGTTTGAATTGTGTATTAACCAACGGATTACCATTTACCACATCGGTGCCTATTTCACTATTTACGATAATCAGAATAATTTGATGACTACGATTGATAATGCCATTTCTGCTGGAGAAATTATCACAACGTTTTCAGATTTCAAATGGCTAGATTAGGGATGTAACTAGTCTCTGGACGTAACGAATGTTGTTGGTTTTCCCACATTCGCGAATGCGAATATTCATTTCCAACACTTGTGAATACGAATGCGAATATTGGCTTTTGCACTGGCACTTAAAAAATATTGTGAGAAAAATCGAAATTTTCAAAATAAAACAAATTTGGAGAGAAAAACCCAGTTTCTCGTACAATTTTTATTTTCATTTAAATTTTGTCATAATCTCGAAATTTACAAGAAATATTTTTCTCTAAATTTCGTAGAAATACTATTCCCAAAATTGTTGTGTTTTTCGCAAAAGTTTAATGCAATTCTAAAAAAATAAACGAATTTTGATAAAAAGTCGAATTTTGGACAAAAAGCTCAATGTTAAATAGAAAAAGGCCGAAATTTCTATGAATATTTAAGAATTTCAGTACAGTCCAATTTTGAGAGAAAGAAGAAAAATTTTTGAGTTCATACTTAAAATTCTACTTTCTCAAAACTCGACTTTATAGTCGTAATTAAGAAAAAGACGAATTAAAATTAAAAAAAAATGATTTGGAATAAAGTGGGAATTTTCAGGAAATCAATTTAATATGAAAACCTGACCTTTTGAAAAAATTTGAAAATATAAAAATTTAGAGAAAGATACGATTTTCGAGGTAAAAATCGAAAGTTCCAAATATCCAAACAGATTTTGGAAAAAATGAAAATTTCGAGGAAAATATCGATATTTTGAGAAAAAGATCGAACTTTTGAGAAAAAAGTCGATGTTTTAAGAAAAAGAGTCGAAATTTCTGGATTCAATATTTATTTTTTAACGGCTGCCTTAGTGAAGGACAAGCTAACCTCTGCCCCACTGTGACGTCAGAAAATATCCACTATTGACTTAATAGTCGAAATTTTGAGAAAATAAGTTTTCTGGAATTCTTGTCTAATAAAAATTCAACACTTTCAAGTAAGTATTATTCCAGATATTTTTACTTTTTTATCAAAATATCTATCAAATTTCTAGAAAAAAGCAAAGTTTGATATAAAGTCGAAATTTGCAGAAAGACGAATTTAAAAAAAATTGAAATTTTCAGAAAAAGTAAAATTTTGAGAAATGACGAAATTTTGAAGAAAGAAAAACGACGAATTTTGAGATAAAGATTCGAAATTTGGAAAAACTCAGATTTGGATAATAGAGCTCGAATTCTAGGATAAATTCGAAATGTCCAAAGAAAAAGAGAAATTTTGTGAAAAAGACGGAGTTTTGGAAAAAAGTCGAAATTTCGAGATAAGATCGAACTTTCAAATTTCGATATAACGTCGAAATTTCAAAGAAAGGAACAAATGAACATTTCTGAAAAAGGGTCCCCTAGTTGAGAATATAAATTTTCAGTTGATTGTGTGAACCAGGCGAGAGCAAACGCCCTACTGCCCTATTTTAGCTAATGAGAAAGAAAATTAAAAAAGAAGAGATGGAAGAAAGAAAAAAAAAGGGAATTAAAAAATACTTTTTATTAGGCGGGACTAGATAATTACCGCATTAGTTGTTAGGTACACTATCAATGGACCCCCAAACTCATGATACAGATACCTCAAAGGTCCATGAACCCCAGTTTAAGAAACCCTTGCCTTAGCAGCTGCATTGTTATTCCATAAATAATTTCCCGTTTTATTGCCAAATACATTCGCATGCGAATATTCGTTACATCACTAGTCTAGATACTGCTCTACTCAAGTGGTATGAGCTAACAACAACCAGAGGTCGCAATCCCTAGCAGATGAATCTCGTTCTGATCGTACATCAACATGGGCGAAGGTAGAAGACATTGAAGAAATCAGTAATAGGAAATCGTTAATGACAAAAAGCTCCTTCAAGAACTACCACATTGTTTTGAAAGCTAGGTTGTTCTTACCGTTCACTAGATATCTTTCTTCATATTTAACAATTCTAAATGGTTCCTGATTAAAACGATCCACATTTACTTGTCGGAAGTCCAACTGCATATCCCATAATTAATGTCAATTTTAATCCTATTTATTCAAACGTTAGTCTAGACTGCTCGATATCCGACAACTTCGACATCTGCATTGGTAATTGGTAAAGAAAACTTTCTTCTGTTTGGCTTGGCGAAAGTAGGACAGATAAATGCGCATCAGTTTATATCTTTCGACAGTTGACCGCAACACTATTCGAAACCGTTCAGACTGTTTATAATTAATGAACAGCCTAACGGATAATCCATTCCTGTTACTAACTTCTCACGAATAGAAAAAGATATGTGTTTATAAATCAAGAAAGTGCAGCTTTTACTCTGCCGTGACGTAGCAGTTCTTTGAACTTAAGGTGATAAAGCTCAATTGATACCGTATATGTATGTGAATCGTTGATTCTTATGATTGTTGAAACTTTCTATATTCTACATATCAAATAAATGTAAAATGTATTTTATCTTTCGTTCAGTGACGGCTGATGCAGGGAGGGCTATGGGGCACTGTCCTTCTGATAAATCAATCAAGAGATAATACTCGCTCTAACTCTGAGCCTAATTGAAAAGTCGCAGTTTGTTGGCACCTAGGTCTGCATCTGACATACAGTGTGGAAGAGCCAAGTGGAATAAATTCCGTATCTCAGTTATTCTACAAATTTACAAAAAATAATATCAATTTTCAATAACAAAATACAAATCTAATATTTCCATTTAATAAAATAAAAAACCATACTTAATGTAGGAGATGTTCAATTGTGAATAAAAATGTATCCTGACATTATTCAACATCTCTGGTGTCACCGAAGCAATCACAAGCCTTATTCTTGCTCGTAAGGCAGCTACGTCGAGGGGTTTGGTTTTATACATTGTACATTTCACATAACCCCATAAATCCAGAGGCGTCAGGTGTGGTGATCGTGGTGGCCATTGTACCGTACCTTGTCTCCCTATCCATCAATTTGGAAATGTAAAATCGAGATACAGTGGAAACCGGATATAACGACATCGTTTACAACGATCGGTTATTACGACGAAATGACAAGGTCCCGGCTGAATATCTATATGAACACTTACATAAATATACCGTCTATAACAACATCGGATAAAACGTCATATCGCTTAAAACGACGAAATTTATCGAAATTGTTCGGTTATAACGACCAACCACCATACATCATATCGCTTAAAGCAATGAAGCATTATTTTAAACCTTATTATATTCTATGAACGATTGTTTTGTCTCTCGTCCGCGTCCCTTGACTTTTGACTTTGCGTATTTAGGGCGTCATTTGACAGTTCATACGTATCATCGTGTCATTGTTTTTATTAATTTTGGTTTTGATCGTGTATTTTAACGTCACTATGTTGCAAAAAAAGAGGAAGGTGTTTAATATAGAAGAACAATCACACATTATATGGAGATTAGAAAATGGCAAGTCTAATGGCGAAATTGCAAAAGAATGTGGACTCTCACACTCCACCTTATCAACAATTTGGAAGAATAAGGATAAAATAAAAGCTCTTTTTGAAAACAATTCTTTGAAAATTAAACGATCAAGGGCATCTATTTATAAAGTTATAGAAGAAGCTTTATTAAAATGGTTTCAACACCAGAGAGCAAATAACATCCCAACAAGTGGTCCGATCCTGCAACAAAAAGCCAACGATTTCGCTCGGCTTATGGGAAAAGAAAATTTTGATTGCTCATCATCTTGGATACAACGTTTCCGTCCTTGTCATAATATTGTGGCAGGAAAAATTTGTGGTGAAGCTGCTGGTGTTCCTGAAGATGTGACGGACGAGTGGCTATCTCATAAGTGGCCTGCACTGTGCGAAGAATACAAGCCAGAGAAAATCTTTAATGCGGTTGAAACTGCACTGTTTCTTAACTTGACCCCTAATAAGACGTTTAAATTCAAAGAGGAACAATGCAAGGGTGGGAAGTTGTCTAAAGCAAGAATTACAGTATTGGTTGCTGTGAATATAACTGAATCGTCTAAACAAAAAATTTTAGTAATCGGAAAAGCTAAAAAACCGTATTGTTTTAAGAACATTTATTCATTACCTGTAACATACGAAAACAACACTAGGTCTTGGATGACATCATAGATTTTTGAAAAATGGCTTCGAAACTGGGATGCACAATTGAAATCAAAAGGTAACAAAATTAAACTTCTCTTAGAAGACAACTGTCCTGCTCACCATGTTGTTCCCAATCTAAAATGCATAAAACTTGTCTTTTAGCTACACTCTGTCACCCATGGACCAAGGAGTGCTAAAAGCTCTAGAAACACAGTATAGAAAACTTCAAGTGCTGCAAATGCTTCAGAATGTTGAAAACGGCGAAAATACAAAAAGTATTAGCATTATGGATGCAATTCTAACATCAGAAGCTTGGGAAAAGAGAACACAGACCACTACAGTCAACTGCTTTCGCCATGCAGTTTTCAGATCTTTCTGCATCAGCAGAAGAGGACGATGATGATATTCCGCTTGCAAGACGACTTCAGTCTCCAACAGACAAAGAGGACAACGTACCTCTAGCTCAATTGGCTGCTCAGTTAGCCACAGAACCAAGAATTGAAATAGAGGAGTTCATAGGAATAGATGACAATGTTGCCGTGTGTGCCCCAGTTAGTAATGAAGAGATTTTAGCAGAAATCGAAAGTAATTACAACACTGACGAACAGAACGAAGATCAACTCGAGCAGTTTCAACCAACAACACTATGCGAGGCTATTAACGCTATCACAACTTTACAAAAATTTATCGCTTTTAACAAAGAGTTTAATTCTGATGTTAACCAAGAATTATTAATGAAAATGAAACGTAAAATCCAAAATACATTTGAAACTCAAATTAAGAAAAAACAGACCAACATGACCGATTACTTTAAAAATTAATTGTACGCAAGTAACGTATTTTTAAAATAATTTTCTTTTCATTTTTTTTTAATTTTATTTGCATACTAGTTCTTACAGCGAATACCTATTTATTACGTTTATTTAAATTAAATACATACATAATATGCACATTCATATTGCATATTCAAATTATGTACATATATACAGTTGAAACCAGATATAACGACATTGAAGGGACCATAAATTACGGACGCTGTAACCGGTAGTTGTTATAAGCAATATAACTGGCAGTACAGTTAGCTTTTAAAATAATCGCCAGGACCTTACCATTTAGTCGCAATAACCGATGCGTCATTGTAAACGATGTCGCTATATCCGGTTTTGACTGCGCTTATGTATATTGCTTATAACAACTACCGCTTCTAGCGTCCGTAATTATATGGTCCCTTCAGTGTCGTTATGTCCGGTTTCGACTATATTTCCGGACATTGACTTAATAGTGTGACGGTGCTCCATCTTGTTGGAACAATATTACATTTGCTGGAACGTGTGTATCTTCTTGAGTTGGCTATAAGTTTACCGAAGCTGGTACCATGTTGTTTTGGAGCAATGCTAAATAATTACCTACATTTAAATTTCCATCAATGAAAAATGGACCAATGACATCATCTCCAATAATCCCTGCCCCCAAACATTAACTTTTTCAGGGTTCTGTGTATGCACTTCTTTCATCCAGTAGGGATTTTCACTAGCCCAATGGCGACGGTTTTGATGATTTATATGAGCCTGAAGAGTAAAAGTGGACGATATGTTTTTTTATTTGGATGACATTATTATCTAATCTTTGCATCATTTGGTCACAAAAATGAGTTCTTCTATCAAAATCGTCATCAACGAGCTCTTGATATGGTATCAGTTTATAAGGATGCATTTTATTTTCTTTCAGTACACGAATAATCGAGGAATGACTAAAGTTCAGTGATGGAGCTACTTGTCGACTTGAAGAATGTGGATTTTCTTGAAACTCATTCATTATTTCCAATTTAGTATCATTAGTTAATGCACTGGAAGGTTCTTTTTTAGCTTTCGTACATGTCCATGTTCCTGAAAATGCTTCTCGATTTTACCAATTGTACCTTGGGATATAGGCGATAAATCAGGAAATTTCTGTTGAAATAGACGAATGACTTCGGCTCTATCTCCATAAACGATCATTTGAAAACTTATTATTTTATGCATTTCTGTTAAATGATCCATCTTAAATTTTCAAAATATGCAAAAAGATAACTGAAGCACAATACTGACCACTGTTTAATCCTCTCACAGTTTTAGGAAGTTACTGGGATGTTTTCGACAAAAAGTACAACTGACTCTGATACGGTTGATAAGTTTTTACGTTGCCTTTTTTACAAAATCAAAAAAGGGTATCGAAATAGTTTTTAGTCCCTTTATGATTATCGAGGACGAGCCGCTATTCGTTATTATTTTAGAAAATTTCATGTGATTGATAAATTATTTTTTTTATTGTTCATTTTTTTTAAATAAATCTAGCAACCATGACAATTTTGAATAGAGAATGAAAAGACGTTTCAAATGAGGTATAACAAGCCCCTACTTCCAATTAAAAAATTAGGGGTTGAGACGGTAACTCGAAGAAGGTTGCACCTTAGGATGAAATGTTTGCGATGCAGGATGTTATCTTATAATCTAAAATTGACCTGTCACGGGATTTTTCATAAATATGTACCGGGTGAACAACTAAGGAAGGACGCCGGCTACATCTCAGCAACGAACCATCCCACAGTTTTGAGAAAAAAATTTCAATGAGAAAAGTAGCCCTGAAAAATTTCTGGAAAATATTTTTGAGGTTCTAAAATGACCGCTAGGTGGCGTAATACGTGAAGCTAAATAGAAAATTAGGATTTTCTCGAAATTTTGCTTAGTTAAGGTATATTGAAAATGCATGCATTGTAATCCTAGAATAGTTTCAATATGTTTTTGTTCTACACTCTTTCTTCTATCTCTAAAAATAAAGTGGTGGGAGAGACATCGAAAAAAAAATTTAAATACCATTTACTTCAGTTAGCCTCAATAAAATTTAACAAATTTAGTCTTATAGAAAGAGTATTATTTAGTCAATCGAAAGCACTTTCATATGTTTTTATTTTAAAATTATTGTCGTTGCTACAGCGCATTATAGAAAATGGTAACATATTTCGCCGTTTTTCCAAATAAAATTAAATAGGAAAGGTATGTCACTTTTGATATCTTAAAATAGAGAATTGAAAGCCCTAGATATCAATGAAAACCGCAACTCGATATCTTTCATTTAACCGGAGATATTGGCAAATAAAATTTCAGTAACGTAAAAGCTTGATGACGTTTACCATTTAGAATACGAAATCAGAGGAGGTTTAAAATTTGTCTTACATAATATAAAAATAAGTAATTAACATACCTATAATGATCTAATAGTAATAACAGTGAATAATGTAAAAAAATTAACCAAAGAAACAATCTAATATTCAAAAAAAAGTAAAAAAAAAGACACTGCATTAAATTAAAAATGTTAAATTAATATCCTCTGTTGACTGGAGCCCTAGATGTTCAAACTGATTGCAGCCCATCATTTTCATGCAGTGAATCCTCTGACGAATGAACAACACTGCAATTTCAACTTTTACCATTCACCATTCTACCCCTCTAAATATTGTTTCTTATTCTTTCGATCATGCCCTTTCTTTTGTAGGCTTGTTGGCAAAAACAAGGTCTTCTATTCGCCTGACAAATAAAAATCAAGGCAAGTCAGATCTGGGGACCTGGATGGCCAAGAAAATTGACTTCCACTTCCCATCTACCTGCCACGTGGGCCTGGTTTTGAACGATCGTTCAGCATACCCCCAAGTCATTAGCTATTGTTGTAGCACTTAAATAAGGATTAAATTCCACATATTCTAAAACATTTATAATATTTTGCTCGATGCTACCTCTACGTTATCTTCTGAACATAGCAACATGCACATTTCCCGTGGTGCGTATGCCATGTATCAGTCGAAGAAAAACTCTTTCACTTTGATTACGTTTTTGCACGCATAGAGTTAGCAGCATCACTTGCATTTTCATGCATTCGAAATAAATGGTTAGGTAGCATGTCAAATGCTTCTTCATTTGTTTAAATCTTTTTAATTTTAAAAATTGAAATATAAATCTTGTTTCCTGAAACCAATTTTTTATTTTATAAAGAAAAAAGCGGAAATAACAATTCAGTTAGAAGAGCAGCTAGTAAACACATTTGCAACGTTAAGGATTTGCACTTTTTTATTTCATTTTGGCAGTTTACTTTTTTCAAGGGCCACTTTACCAGTTTTGTAGACAAACTCTGTGATTATTTATAACTTAAACTTTGTTTGTCAACATCTTCGGTTAGACAAGATATCGAGTTGCGATTTTTATTGATATTTAGGGCTTTTAATTCTCTATTTTGAGATATCCAAATCGACATATCATTCTATTTAATTGGTTTTTAGAAAAACGGCGAAATTTGTTACCATTTTATATAACGCACTATAGCAGCGACAATAATTTTAAAATAAAAAACGTGAAAGTGCCGTCGATATACTAAATAGCACTCTTTCTATAAAGACTAAATTTGTTAAATTTCCTTAAGGCTAACTGAAGTAAATGATATTTAAAAAAAATTTTTTTCTACGTCTCCCCACCACTTTATTTTTAAAGACAGAACAAAAAGTGTAAAGCAAAACAAATCGAAAATATTCTAGGATTACAATGCATGTATTTTCCATATACCTTAATTAGGCAAAATTTCGAGAAAATCCTAATTTTCTATTCGGTCTTACCTATTAAGCCACCTAGCGGTCATTTTAGAACTTCAAAAATATTTTCCAGCGATTTTTGAGGGCCACTTTTCTTAGTGACATGTTTTCCCCAAAGCTGTAGAGTGATTCGTTGCTGAGATATAGCCGGCGTCCTTTCTTAGTTGGCCACCCGGTACAATAACTAAGATATTGAATTTATTCCATTTGGCTGTTCCACACTGTATATAATTTCATTCAACTCAACATGGCAACTCTGAGACAAGGGTGTCATTAAGGGGGAAGTTCCTCCCACCAATAATGGTCAAATTGGCAAATTTGATAAGATTTTTTTAGTTGGTAAAAAGAAAAGCAAAGTTTTTGGTTTAGTGGCTATAGTTTGAAATTTACAAAAATATTGATATTGGTAGCTAGGAATTGAAAACAATTCCCGTAATGATTTGGGAATTTAAACTTTCCTCCCCCCTCCAAAGCAAAGTCCTAAATACTCCTCTGCTAACAGAAACATCAAACGTGCATAGCAGTTTGGTATCAGGCGAAATTTTGAGACTGCTCTTTATCTTGATGTATTCTTTTCAACAGAACAAAGTCTGGATGTAATCAAAGACAATTTATATTTCAAAGCTTATTGACCTTCCTTATTTTTGTTTAAGTTGCAACCTGCCGCAGTCTAGTCATAATAAAGCGATTATTAACTGCAGTTGATTGTAAAAAAGCGCAGATATTTAGTTTCATCATGAACCGTTGAAATATTAAATAAAATTTCCTAAAATTTTTCCATCAGATGAGAGTCAGCTGGAATAATTGCTTTGTTGTCCAAGTGTATAAATGATAAGTTGTTTTTATACGGAATTAGTTCAAAGTTCTACCTTCACATAATTCAATCCCACAGTTTCTTGCACACTTGGATAATATTGAGATTTATAACTTTTATCTCCAACAACGAGTGGAAAGTTGTTTTAAACTTGATACTCATTGCAATTGTTGACTTGACAAAGCGTGTTCACGACGTGGTAACGAAATTAAAATATCCATTTTTATTTAGGAAGCACCTATATATTTTATGCGAATAAATTTTTAAACAACGTTGTCTACAGTCTTTAAGATTTGTAAAACTACGATTTTCAAGATATACTTTATAGGAGATCTAGATCTAGCGCTTGTGGAAAAAACCAGATTTCAATAACAATTAGACAAAAATATTACTATGTATAATAATAAACTGATGTGATGGAAAATGCGAAATACATAGAGTGTGGAACAGTCAAATGAAATAAATTCAATATCTCAGTTATTGTACATATTTATGAAAAATCCTGAGACAGATCAATTTTAGTTTGTGACATCCTGCATCGCAAAAATGTCATCCCTAGATGCAACCCCCTTCGAGTTACCGTTTCAACCCCCAAATTTTTTAATTGGAAGTAAGGGCTTAGTATAACGCATTTGAAAGGTATTTTCATTCTCTATTCAAAAAGTCATGGTTGCTACATTCATTTAAAAAATAAACAATAAAAAAATGATTTATCAACTAGATGAAATTTTCTCTAATAATAACTAATAGCGGCTCGTCCGGTTCGTCCTCGATAATCATAAAGGGACCAAAAACAATTTCCATATTCTTTTTTGATTTTGTAATAAAGGAAACCTAAAAACTTATCAGCCTTATCATAGTCAATTGTACTTTTTTGTTGAAAACATCCCAGTAACTTTCTAAAACCGCGAGAGAATTAAATAGTGTCTGTCTGCTTGCTGGTTTTTCATGGATCAACTATTGAACCGATTTCACACTATTTCGGATACTTCCAGAGAAATACATTATCCAAAAAGTATAGAATAATTGAGATACGAAATTTATTCCATTTGGATGTTCCGTACTGAATATGGACCACCACCTTATTGAACTTGCAAGTGTTGTTATCGCGAAGTGTCTCATATACACCGTCTAGACTCTGGACTTTTTGCCGGAATGAAAACTTCCGGAGCAGGTGTCAGATATAAATAAACGCGCATCCCCTATTTTGGTTCATTCAATTTCTATTTTCAAAGCTACTGATCCAATATTGATTAAATGAAAAACGTTTCTCAAATCATTACAATAATGACAATCAAACGTTAAATTAACAATTGCCCAAGTATAAAGTTACGATTATAATTTTATTAATGAAAGCTTCTCTTTCTACAGAGTAAGCAATCCCAGGGAACAACCTGTACAGCAGGATGCTGCGACCTCATTTGATTCTGCATCCGATGAAATACGACGTCGGCTTCAGGATCGATACAACAAGTATGACGTCACAGGTCGTAGGTGCACTGAGCCTTTTGGAAAGTTTTACTCTGTTGTTGCAAAAAGGGACGACCATATTGATCCGGAAATGTTGGGCGTAGAGTACACGCTGCGGGGGCATATTTTATTACTCCATTGGTCATTGCAATTCTGCAGATTTATACGCTGTGAATTTTCCACGTATTTTAATTATTATTGCAATCATAATTATTAATACATGACTAAACTAGATTAGAGGGGGGATTATGGATTACAAAATTCTTCTAAAAGGAAAAAAAAATGATTTTAATAATCCCACAATTGTTACATTGTGATTATGGGTTTACAGGGTGCGTATGTTGAAATACAGAAGGATTATAGGGGGGCGTTTGGGGGAGGATCAATTCAACTAATCTGGGTTGACACCTACACGTTTGTGTGGTAACAATTTTTTTTTTAATTCCGCTTACGTTTATTTCTGTTTCAAGATACAATATAAATATAAAAGGTTGAAATGGAAAAGTTCTATTATTATTTGGGAAATTTGATTAATTTTATGGCGACACCTCCTTTGGAAATGACCTTCCATTATTCAGCCGGAAGACCAATGTTTCCGGTCAGGGCTTTTGCTAAAGAGTATTTACTCACGAAAATTTAAAAATTAGTTCTGATAGTAAAGAATTTAATAATTTTCTATGTAAGATGCAACAACCGAGATAAAAATTAGATGTGGCCAAGAATGTAATATTTTTTCATTCTAAATATAATCGCATCTAATTTCCTTAGTTTCGTTATGCTCTAATACGATTATACCATTTTGTTGCATCAATCATGTCAATAAAAAAATTAATTGCAATATGGATCTCTTAATTACTTTTGAAATTAGAGCAAGGAAAATATACAACAGGCAAATATTTCTACATCTTAGCCTACTTCCGACCTACTTTCTGTTTAAAAGCGTAAAATGGGTCAATCAATGAGAGAATACGCCATCATTAAAGCGAACCCAATGTAGTAGAAAATAAAATTCCCTGCGATCATCATAGATGAACCAATATGCGTAGATCCCCTTTTAAGGTTTTATCTCAACATGTATTTGGGAGTAAAGGTCAGTTATATAGCTACAAACGAAGTTGGTCTGAAAATGTAGAAAATATGTTTATTTGAATGAAAGCTCGTTTCATAGAAATGACCAACAAATTACAATTTGAGGTGTATTTTATTTCCGAAACTTGTCTAAGATGTTTAAGTAAAAATATATCACAATAAACCACACTTCAGTTTTCGGTAAGGATACAAATCCACTTTATTTGGAAGTGTATGCCTCTCAGATACCTGTACTTAGAGGATTTGATCCCGGGATCCTAATTTTCGGGATCCCGGGATTCCGACCCCTTTTTAATGCCGAAATTTTCAGGAATAAGTTTTTTCGATCCCGGCATTTTCGAGATTGGCATCATTTTAAAAGAAGTTGTAAAATAGACTGCATCTGTAGAAAGGCTCAATGTCAATGATTTCAACAAAATTTCTTGTCTATTATTTTAATATAAAATAGAAGAAGTTTTATTCCAAACAAGTAGCACTGCTATGGGTTTGTTATGCATGGTTTATAATAAAAGTGTTGCATCTTGAACTAAAAGGTTTGGTGATGAGACACTGGACGCGTTATTTTTCAGATTAAGGGGGAATAAGGGGTCAAACAAGGGCGAGACGAGTCATAGGCTTCGTGACGTCACAAAGTTCCAACTTTTCTTTGAAGAATTTCACCTTTTTAAAAGTTTCGAATGTTTTCAAAAAATTCGTCTTTCTTGTAAACTTTAACTTTTTAAAAATTTAGATTTCAATTTCGATATTTTATTGAAAAGTTTCATTTTGAAAACTTCATAATTTCATAATTTTCCTATTTTAATCCTTTTATCGAAATTTAAATTTTATTTGAATATCTATTCTTTTTTCAAAACGATCCTTTTCTGAAAATTTTAAAAGGTAAATTTTTCAGAAAGAGTCGATATTCACAAAAAGTTAAAATTTCGAAAAAAAGATTGATCCTTTTCTAAAAATTTTGACTTCTTTGAAAAAAAAAAAAAATTTCAAGACTGCTTTTTTTGAGAATTTTGACTTATTTGATTTATTTTCGAAAATTTAGGCTCCTTTGGTAATTTTGATTTTTTTAAGATTTTATTATATTTTCAAACTTTTGTTGTTTAAAAATTCTCATTTTTTCCGAAATTTAAACGTTTTGACATTTTTCACCTCTTTTCAAAATTTAAAATTGTTTGAAAATTTCGATATTTTTTTAAATTATAAAAAAATTTGGTTATTCCTAAAAATTTTGGCTTTGTTAGTTTTCAGGTATTATTTTCAAAATGTTGAGTTTTCTCACTCTTTTTTTTTGAAAATCTAAAGTTTCTTCAAAATTCCACTAGCCGACATTTTTTTTGAAAATTTACAACTGAAATTACCGATATTTTAAAAAAAATGTTTTATTTTCTTCACAATTTCAATTATCCAAAATTTGGATTTTTTTTAGAAAATGTTAACTTCAAAATTTGGATTATTTTTGAAAATTTGAACTTTTTTGATAATTTTGGGTTTTCTTCAGTATTCGTTTTACTTTGAAAATTTGGCAGAAAATTCTTTAATCTCGATTTTTTTTTTCAAAATCTTGACCATTTCTCAAATCTTATTCCACTAATTTTCAAGATTTCAACTTTTTTGAAAATTAGCTACAATTTTTTTAAAAAATTATCTTTTTCCTCAAATGTTCAAATTTTCAAAATGTCAATTTTGTCAGTGTTGAAATTTTTTTTAGAATTTCGATTATTTTTTGAAAATCTTGGAAATCTTAATTTTCAAAAAAGTTAAAATCTTGAAAATTAGTCAAACAAGAAATAAAAAATGGTCAAATTTTGAAAAAAAATCGAGACTAAAGAATTGAATAATTTTCTGTCAAATTGTCAAAGTAAAACGAATACTGAATAAAATCCAAAATTATCAAAAAAAAAAATTTAATTTTTCCAAAATTTTAACTTTTCATAATTTTAAAATTTTTTACAGGGTTTCTCTTCTGATAATTTAAATTTTCTTCAATATTTAAACTATTAAAAAATTCCACTTTTTTGAAAATTTAAATATTTCAAATTTACGTTTTTTTTTAAATTCAGTTTTTCTTTAAAAATTGAAAATTGGAAAAGAGTGTCGATATTTCTCAAAAAATTCTAACATCTATTTTTGCATAATTTTATAAATTTGGATTTTATTCAAAATCTAAAAATATGAAAATTTCGAGTTTTAATTTTAGAGATTTGATTTTTGTGTAAATTTTGATTTGTTGGTTGAACAGCCGATTTTTTTTATTTGTAACCCTCAATACCGAAATAATCCCGGAATGGCGGGATTGGCTAAATATAATCCCAAAATCCAGTGATTGGAAATAAGGACTGGGATCAAATTCTATACCATTACCTCACTGTGTGCTACAGTTAAAAACAACCAACAACCATAGACCGGTTTAGGCTTTCCTTGGTCTCATCAGTATGGTACGGTCTCCGAAACATTTCCAACTTACTAGGGCGGTTCAATAAGTACCCATGTTAGAAATGAAGACACCATTTTTTTCAAAAAAATGTTTTTTATTTTTGAACATAGTCCCCTTTTAGTAAGATACACTTCTCCCAACGTTCCGGCCAGTTTTTTAACCCTTCCAAAAAACAGGATTTGTCGAACTCTCTAAAATACGCCTCTATCTCGGCGATGACTTCCTCGTTTGAGCTAATTTTTTTTCCCGCGAGCCATTTCTTCATGTTAGGGAACAAGAAAAAATCGCAAGGAGTCAGATCGGGTGAATACGGGGGGTGCGGCAGCGATTCATAACGCAATTCATGCTGTTTGGCGGCGTCAACACCCTTTTTTTGGTCAAATGTAGCCGTGTCTCCTTTAATTTTTTGTCGAAGCGGTCCAATAACTCACTCTAGTATTGTCCAGTGATCGTTCTTGCTTTTTCTAAAAAATCCATGAGGATGACGCCTTTCGCATCCCAAAAAATCGTCGCCATGACCTTACCGGCCGATGGGACCATCTTCGCCTTCTTTGGTGCAGATTCACCGGGAGAAATCCATTGTTTTCATTGTTGCTTAGTTTCTGGTGTGTAATGATGAATCCAGGTTTCATCAACGGTGACAACTCGACGCAAAAAGTCCTTCGGATCTCCTTTAATTGCCCCAAACACTGCTTCGAAGTTAACAGCCGCATCCGCTTGTTGTCCAGCGTGAGCAATCGCGGCACCCATAGGGCCGACAATTTTTTCATCGCCAATTTATCATGTAAAATATTAATTGCCGTTCCGGACGATACACCTACGGCCTTTGCTACTTCGCGCACTTTCGTTCGTCGATCAGCAAAAATCATGTCTTGGACTTTTTCAATGATTTCCTGGTTATCCACGTCTGCCGGGCGTCCTGGTTGCTCCTAATCAAAAACGGATGTTCGCCCACGTTTAAATTCGTTGAACCAATATCTAACTGTGGTCATAGATGGAGACGTGTCCCCATAAACAGCATCCAACTTTGCTTTTATCTCCTCGCATTTTTTCCCATCCAAAAACAAAAATCGAATTACCGAACGATATTGCTCTATTCCATCTTGGCGAAAATCACGAAACACATCTGACTCGGATGGCTGCCAAATCGAAACTAACCTATCAATCAGTCTGAAATTTGTATTAGCGTCGTCTGATAGATGGCAGCACACGATGATAACACTAACTTCACTCAGGAACGTCCTCTGTCTTCAAACACGGGTACTTAATGAACCGTCCTCGTATAGCTATTAGCCACATAGATATTCAAGAGATCTAAATCCCATCGAGTAACTCGTAACTGACTTTCGACTGTTTCTTACGAGGAACATTTTTGCTATCCGTTAATTAAAACCATTAACTGAAGATCCTAACTCTCAGCTCCTGTTTGAGCTCAGGATTACAATCAGATTTTGTACAATGTAACTAATGAGACGGAGTCTATAATAATTCAACCAATTCGGAACATAAATTGCCAAATCTGGTAGCTAAATGCAAATTATTGGGACTTTGATGAACGACAGTATAATTGTACTAAGCATTTGAAGAAACGATCAGGTATTTACAATGGCCTCGGGATTTTAATTATACATCTGTAAAATAGAAACCTTGATGGAGTGCCAACTCTTTGTAGTAAAAATGTTGGCTTACATAATGTTACATAAAGAAGTGTGGGATCAGATGCAATATACAAGTAAAATTTGTATCATAAGATCGAGTATAAGTTGATCTTAAGTTCATATTAACAAAAAATATAAAAAATGACGTGTTTTAGCAACCAAATAATAGGGATGAGTTAGGGAGGAACATTTACTGAAAAAAACATACTGAATTGAAACTTGCGTTCTTGTCATTGACTGCAAACAAGTTAAAAGAGAAATTAAATCGACATGACAAACATGAGACATCATAAACTAGTTACCTACAGGGAGTTATTAGTGTGTCTGTGGTCTGTAGCAGGTAAACGAAATGAGACAGAAAAAAAAACTTTAAATGATTGGTAGGCAAAGGTGCATCTTCTAAAAATATTTCTGACTTGAAAAAATTTAGCTAGGTACTCAAAAAAGTTTTCTTAATAGAACATCCTCTATATTCTAATAGAGTATTCCACCCCTTAGTCTCTTCCAATAGAAATTCGGGTATCGCAGAGCGCGTTCGAATCTACCAACAGGAAAATTTTTAGAGGCTCACCGGTATTTAGCAATGGAAAGATTCGCAGCGACTCTTCGCGCATCGCAAGCAGATATCTCCGAGAGGGCAATCGGTGGAGGGTAGACAGCAACCACAGGTGAAAGTAGAAGGTTCCCGAACTTGAAAAATATTAATTTCGAAGAAACCTTCCATTATATTTAATACTTATTGACTTGGACCATTGGACCCAAAACATATCTAATTAAAATAAAACTTGATAAACTAAATGTCTTACTTTTTTTGAAGAAATAACAGCTACATGCAATAAAACCTACACATTTGTTATGGCAATTACGAAAATAAGATTTTAAAGATGGCCGGTTGACGTGTATGCTACCTAACTGTTTATTTTACAAAAGGAAATTTGTCATTTTACGACGTCTGAAAACATTGCATGTAGCGTCGCCATTTTATGTCGTTTAGACATTGCCTTTCGCAACAGGCGTCGCCGTTAGATGCATACCGGCGCCATAGCGTCGGTCCACCCTAGGTCTCGGCTTTACACACCCCAAGTACGGGTAAATGACCTACATAGAGATTGCTTCAGCTTCAATAACTCGCTTGATAGGGGCAAATGAACTTTACATATTCAGTAGTATCAATTTTATAAATACAGTGAATGATGTAAGCTTTAATTTAATTTCAATCTATAAAACATCAACCTATTTGATTTTTTTTTAGGTTGGCGGGTCACTGAATTCTATGAATCTAGTCGAGCAGAGCGTAACAGCGTTGATCGCATGTAATCTCTTTTGCAATGCTTATTTCTACATACGCCACAGTGTTTAAAGTCTGCTTACATTGTGTGTAAATTGTAGCTGGCGCCACTATAGTACTGATAATACATAACCGCAATAGATTTTTGCTGACCTTAAGAGTCATTCAGTCACCACATAATGTGCACTATTGCATGTGGATTACATCACATGGAATGCATGTTGCGATCTATTTCTAATTAAGACATCTATCCTAGATTCTTCAACAAAGAAAATCCACCACGAAAACATGATTTATCTACAATAATAATTTGCGCGATAGAATTCCAACAAAGTGATTTTGTAACTGGAATAAATTCAAAAACTGCACCAAATTTTTCCCGCAACAGATCGATTTTTGTAAAGTTTATCACAGTTTAGAGTAGTTTTAATGTTTTTTCCCTTACGGTGAAGAGGGAGGTGGGAATTAACTTCTATATTTTTTTTTCAAATGTTTCGTGATCTCTCGTTGAAAAGATGGTTTCAAGAAAATTGCAGCGCTTGATCTGGTGATAAGACAGTCAAAATGAAATAAATAAATAAATAAAAATTAACATTTTTGGAAACACTTTTTAATGCAAACGTGGTTCCAAATGTGCACCATTTGCATCTTGGCAAAGTTCAAATCGAGGGCAAAATTCACTGTTAACATTTTGTAAAATATGCGGCAGAAAATCCGAAATTCCAAAAGCGAGATTGATATTTTGGAAAAAATAGACAAAATTTTAAAAAACTCGAAATATTGAGTTTGATTTTGAAATCGAAATATTGAGTTTGATTTTGAAATCGAAATATTGAGTTTTATTTTGAAATCGAAATATTTTTGAAGCAAAAAGTAAAAATGGAAAATTTGAAGAAAGATTCCAGGTTTCGAAAAAAACACTACTTATTATGCAGGGAGTATTATGTCATTAGTTTTACCCATGTGTTTGAAAGGTTTAAAATCGATTTTTTAAGAGGAAAATCAATTTAATAAACCTTCCTCAGTCCGTACCATGGTACTAATGATCGAAACAAATGATTTTCGACTTCATAGGTGAACAGACGCTTATTACTAGAGACCGGATATATGCAACATAGAAAGCTTGAAATATACATACAAACATGTACGCAGTGTCAAAATGTGCAACTTTAAATAATGAAGCCGTTAATTTTAACAAATTTGCTTCTGATTTGGAGAATTTTCCATTTCTTTTAAACAAATTTGCTTTTAATTGCATCCAAATTGAACAAATTTGTTTTTAATTTAAATAAGTTTGTTTCTAATTTGAATAAGTTTATTTCTAGTGTGAAAAAATGTATTACTAATTTGAACAGATTTGTTTCTAATTTGTACAAATTTGTTGTCAGTTTGAGCACACTTACTTCCAATTTTGACAAATTTCTAGTATGTGCCTACGTAAATTTAAAAGTTTTTCTCGAAATTTGTTTTTTTTTTAAATCTAGTAGTAAAATTTGTATTTTATTTGATAAGTGCTTTTCTCGAAATTTGAACTTTTTTCTCAAAATTTCGGGTTTCATATTAAAATTTTTAAACTCAAATGTTCTAGAAACTTGTTATAAAAGGAATGGAGATTAAAATCGAAATTCTGAGTAAAATAAAATAAAAATTTCGAATTACACTTCAAACGAAGCGTAATTTATCAAAAAGAAAACTCTTTTCTGGATATACTTCTTCCGGGATTTGATCGTGTCAAAGAACTACTAAAAGTGTTCAACGTTTCGCCCACCATCGTTAGGGGGTTTCTTCAGGAACAAAGAAAATACAAAAATGGAAAAAGGCCAATTTCAAAAATTGAAATAAAAGTCTTGTCGAGAGTTGATATTGAGATGATTCTCTCTGAAGGTGATAGCTTGGCTATCGAAACGCGTTAGAGCAACCTTTGTTGTATTTTTTAATCTTTCTTGGTTTAAGGGAATAAAATTTGTATTCCAATTTTTGTCTTAAATTTTCGACAAAAAATCACGTAATTTATGGATTTCAAAGTTTCTTCGAAATTTACATTTAAGTTTTACTTTTTTTTTCTCCCAATAAATGTTTCATTAAAACTTGATATATTTTTTTAGAAATCTTGGCTTTATTTTCGATATTTCATTTTTATCCAAATTTGGCTCTTATAAATTCTAATATTTTTACTATAATCGTAATTTTAAATTTTAAAAGCCATTTTCCAAAAATTGAAGCTCAAATTCAATGGTTTGCGCATAAATTTCATGTTTCCAATTTTTTGGTCCTTTCGATATTTTCAATATTTTAGCTTTCCAACTTTTTTTTAATTTCTGAGGGTGCTATAATTTTAATTTTAAAACAGCATTTTTCCAAAAATTCATATCTCAAGGTTTTTTCATCAATTCCAGGTTTTTGAAATATCTAACTCATAAAAATTTTGATTTTGTCGAAAATCTTGACTTCCAAATTTCGAATCTATAAAAACTTAGTTCTTTCATTTCTCCTTTTTTTTTTTTTTGAATACTTCATTCTTAATTTAGTTCTTTTTTTTTGTTAATAGAAATTTCAAAATTTCGGTTTCTTTTAAATTTCGATTTGTTTCAAATTTCGATTTTTTTGTCAGGATTTCGATTTTTTGTCAGGATTTCGATTTTTCTCAAATACACCACTTTTTCAAAATAACCACTTTTGAAATAGCGACTTTCTAAAACGACTTTCCAACTTTAATTTTCCAAATTAAGTTTTAACAAATTCTGAATTTTGTTTTGTTCTGAATTCGTTGATCAAATGATCAAAAATTGAGTTGAGATTCAAGAGTTTTTTTTAACAAATTTCAGGATAAATAACTTTTTTGAAAATTCGGGCCTTTTCCAAAATTTCGATTTCCTTTTTTTTCAAAATTTCACCTTTGAAAATTCTATTTTTTTAATTTTTAATTCTTTGAGTATTTCAAAGTTTTTTAAAAATTTCTTCTTTTTTTTAAATAGACTTCAAAATGTCGGCCTTTTTAAAAATGAGGCTTTCAAAATTGCGACCTTCCAAAGTCATCATCTTTAAACATTGATTTTTTCTACATTTACTATTTTTACTTGAAAATTTAGATCTGTGAAATTTTCTACCTTTTTTTTAAAAGTTTTCATTTTTTTAAAATTTTGCTTTTTTAGGAATTTTGATTGTTTAAAAATTCTATTTTTAATTTCGAGTCTTTTTAAAAAATCATGTATTTTATCAAAATAGAACATTTATAATACTTTGGATGCTTCTGAATTGTTACATTTTTTTGTTGAAAATTTCGAGTTTTTTCTTCAAAATTATTATTTCAAGAAAATTATTATTTCAAGAAAAAATAACGGGATTTTAAGAAGATAATTTTTAAATGAAAAGATCAAAAAAAAGAATTTTAAGAATACAGCTGAATTTTAAAAAAAAACTCTTATTTTAAGAGAAAGGAACAATATTTCGAGAAATAGCAGAATTTCGAGGAAAAAGTTGACATTTCTAGAAATTTTAGGAATTCAATCAAATTTTATGAAAATTCAGATTCTAAAAGATATAAATTTAAAAAAAAAAAAGAAAACCTAAAATAACGGAATTTCGTAAAAAGGGCGATATTTCAAAAAAAAAACGGTCGAAATTTCGACAGTTGAATATTAAGAAAAAATTTAGATTTTTCCAAAGAAAGTCAATTTTAAAAAGAAGTCGAATTTTGGAATAAAATGAAAATTCGAAAAAAAAACAAATTTGAAAAAAAAACAAATTTGAAAAAAAACAAATTTTGAAAAGATAGTCAAAAATCCCAAAAAAGACGTATTTCGAACAAAAAGGCCAAACTACAAAAATAAAAGAAATTTCCCACAGAAAGTTAAATTTTGAAAAAATAGTCAAATCTGCGAATAGTTGTCTATGAAAAAGAAGATTTTTGAACAAAAAAAATCGAAATTTTGCAAAAAGAATAATTTCGAAGAAAAAGTTGAGATTTCTAGGATCATAATGGGTATGATGTTGACATAACAGTTGAAATTTCCAAATGAAAATTTTTCAGAAATATCGAAATTTCGAGAAAAAGACGAATTTCAAGAAAAAATCTAAACTTAACAACAAATTTTGAAATGAAAATGAAACTGTTGAGAAAAAGATCAAAAAATGGTTAAAAAACAAATTTTGAAGCATAATTCGTCTTCTCCAAAAATGTTAAATACTGAATTTTGAGACAAACCTGAAAATTTCAAGAAAAAGTCAAATTTTAAGCAAACGGTAAAAATATCTAAAAGTTCTGATGCTAGCAGGTAAATAATTCCAAATATGATCCAATGTTTAAAAACATGAAAGAAATTTCAAAAAAAAAAAAACATTGTAATTTGGAGACGAATTTTGAGAGACATTCCAATTTAAGAAAAAAATCGAAATCTATACTAATAGAAATTCAAAATATCGCAGATTTAATTTTTTTTTTAATGGGCAAAATTTGAGAAAAAGTTTAAATTTTCCATTTGAATATTTATTTTCTCCTAATTAAGACAAATGCCTCACCATGACGCGAGAAAAGGTCCAATATTGAGATAAATGTTAACATTTTGAGAAACAAGTTAAAATTCGATTTAAAAAAATCTAAAACCTTGAAATTTACAAAGAAAAGTTGCTGGGCTTACAAAAATTTTTTTTCGGAGTTGTTATTTTTTTGACAAGAGATCAACCAAATTTTGATAACAAATCGAAATCTGTAGAAATTCGATTTTAAAAAAGTGGAAATTTTCAGAAAAGGTGGAATTTTGAAAAATGGAAATTTTGAAGAAAATAAAACGAATAATTAAAAAAAAAATAATGTAATTTTAATAATGAATTTTAAATTTTAAAACAAAAGACAAATTTTGCAAAAAAGTAGAATTTCGAAGAAAAAATGGTACCCATCTAGTTAAATATAAATTTCCGATCGACTGTCTTAACCAAAGAAAGTAAACTTCAATCATTAAGTACCCATCGAAAAATATTGCAAATATAGCGAAAATATGCATTATGATTAGATTTTAGGTGAAATAAGTAGTAACCGGTGAAAATGGGTTAAATATGCATTTGCATATGCAAATGCATATAATCCGCTCTACTTATTACCTACTCGGCAATGACTGTCGAAAACCAACTACCGCTAACTACTGACCTAATCGCCAAAAAATCTTTACGGAATTATTTGTATTTACCTACGCTTGAAACTAATATAAAAATAACTGCATCTGTTTTACACAATTAGTTTCTTTAATCAACCAGTCGGACGAACAGTAAAATAGGAATTTAAAAAATTAAATGGTGTAAAAATTAACCAGCCTGAGAAACTGACACAAACTAAAACTGGAATCCTAAAGAATAAGGTAACGTCACACAAATTAAAAAGTTAAACGGGAAAGGGGAAAAATTAAGAATTGAAAATATAAACACTAACTTTTAAATCAAATATTAAAAAAATGCCTCAAATGTATGAAAAAAATTTTTTTTCATTTAAACTTGAAAACTAAACATCAGAATTTCTAGAAAAAATTGAAACATTTAATTCAAAATCGAAATAGGAAATATCAATTTAAATAAAATTACCGTTATGAGAATAACAAAGAGCATATCACCATAGTCCATGTAAATGCCAGACAAGCAAAGTATATACGTCTCTGCAACTATTATTATTTTAATTAACCTAACAATGGTGCTAAAATAATGTATATTTTGCTATAAATAACTTTCACATGTACCAATCATTTAAAAATCAAATCAGTTGACATTGTACATAATAAAGAAATATTACGTCAAATGCGGCTATAAATACGAAATCGATATGACTGATATTGCAACAAAATTATCTATTAATAAACAGTTTGTTCACAAATTTCATTGCAATATTTATTTTTGTATTATTTTCCAAGAAGGCTTACTGATTTTCATTTGTACGCAACCGTTTTGTTAACGAAATATCTTCATTGTATTTAACCTTTCTCTACACAGATAGAATCTGTATAACCAAGATGTATGACACAAAAGCTACACAATCCCAAGGATTTCACGTAAGAGATGTTTAAACGGCCACTTCAAATTCAGTGCCTTGTTCACTATTAATATCTAAATAAACACATTGAAGCACGTGTTTCTTAGTATAACTTTTGCAGAAAACCTATTACTGAAATTAAACACTTCTGGCTTAATAAGTAGTTGTGAATTCGTTTAAAAACATTTAATTTTACTACTGTGCAATAAATAATAGGCAGTTATTTGGGGGCATTAAGAATAAAATGGATATATATATAAATGGACATAAAATAAATTGCGAGAACTAAGTTTAATCTATTCTGGACAGACAAGCAATCAATTCCATTACTAACGAGTAACTTTTTTAACTTTAAATTTTAACCTTCCCGCCAGGGAAATCTAGTGAATCTTAGAAATAATCGGACGCCATTTACGTTATATTTTTTATGTTGGTAACGTAAGCTGTCAAGGAGAGAAAATTCAGATTTTTGTACCATTTATAAACTGAAGGGACTTCGAATAATTTATATGATTTTAACAAAAACAGTTTATTGCAAAGTAGATCTGAAGACCTAAAGCGAACGTCAACTTAACATTTTGCTAGAAGTTTTGAGATTCCAGCATTTTTCTAAAAATTTAGTTTGATTTTTTTTCGAGAATTTCAAATTTAAAAATTTTGCTTTTAAAATTGAAATTCTTCTTCATACTTTTGATTACCAATAAATTATATTTTCAATATCCTGAGTTTTTGACACATTCTGGAAATGTTCACTTTTATTTTTCAAATATAACTTTAATCCATCGTTTTCTTTTTAATTAATTTAGAATATTTCCTCGACTTTGTATTTTCAAATTTTACTTTTTGAACTTTTTAATAGATTTTTTTTAGAATTTTCAACAACAAACGCCTTTTTCTCTAAATTTATGATATATTCCTTCTGTTTTAATTTTTATCCCTAAAATTTAAATCCAAATGTAGCTTTATTCTAAAAGTTTTGATTCTTTTAGAACTTTCGAACTTCAAAATGTTAACTTTTCTGGGAATTCTTTGCCTCTGGTATGGTGGACATACTGAGTTACCGTGCTCTGATGTGATGTACTGAAATAGGTTTTTTTCATTTTTCTTTTTTGTATATTTCCTTGTATTTTATTTTTCATTTATTGTTTCTTTGTTCCTGAAGAAGCCCCCTACGATGGTGGGCGAAAAGTCGAACACTTTTAGTAGTTCTTTGAAATGGTCCAATCCCGGAAGAAGTATATCCTGTACTAATTTTTTACAGATTTCGATAATAAATTGTCAACAAACCAAAAAAATTTAAATATTTCCAAACTGGGCCGAAGAAATGTTAAATAAATTGAAAAAAACATAATATTTCCGGTCAATAAGGGTCTACCATGAAGAATAAACCTATTCCTCTAACGGAACGAACGGACTCCGCAAATGGTGAGTGCTTCTAACTACCAAGCTGAATAGATTTCAACGGTTAGGAACAGTAGTCACCAAGAGCATATAAGTTCGACCCACAAGTGTAGTTCAATGCCGGAAGGGGTATTAGCTCTCGGAGTAGTTGTTTCTTGTGGATCGGGCTTCAAATATTTAAATTTTTAACACATTAAATTTTTAACACAGTAAATTGATGATGAAACGTCTATTCATGTTAAAATTTCTTTATTTTTCTTTTTTATATTTAAAAAAAAAAAAAAAATTTATTTTTAAGTATTTCTTCCTCATTGTTCCCTTTCCATGTTATGCACTGCTGACGAGCTCAAATGAGAGCGAAACATCGATGTCTAGTGCTACAACCTTTTTATGTATTTTTTTATATTTTCCTAATTTATCAAAAAATCAAAATTTTTATTTTTTCCATATCTAATTTTTTGGTCTCCTATTTTTCATTATTACTATTCTATGTAAAATAAACTAACCTCTTAATTTGTGAACTGTCATGAAGTGACGTTTTCAATAAATTTAAATATCACGTAGTCGTATTTCAAAAACTGTTTAGAAAATTGTCAACAAACCAAAAAAGTTTAAATATTTCCAAACTGGGCCGAAGAAATGTTAAATAAATTGAAAAAAACATAATATTTCCGGTCAATAAGGGTCTACCATGAAGAATAGATTTTGATATTTTCAATCCCAATTTTAATTTGAAATTTCGAATTTTTTTCTCTAAATGTAGTTCTTTAAATTTTCATTTTTCAGTATAATTTATATGCTTTTCAAAATTTCGATATTATTCTCAAAATTCTGAGTTTTATTCTTTTCCACTGTTTACTTGTTTTCCTAAACATGAGTACAATGAAGGGGCGATATATCCCCCCATCATCATACCCTTCTCACCCATATATACTTTTTCATAAATAATCACAAGTAACTACAATTTGTCCACTGCTTTAACTTACTGTAAAGTTGGACAATTTAAAAAAAAATTCAATACACTTTAAATTCACGCTTAAAATTTTGAGATATATTTTAACAAATTTTTTTGGCAAATACCACATTTTAGTAATTTCATCGCAAATTAAGTTGATTAAGTAGAAGAGTTTAACATTTAGAGTTCAAAATCAAATTTTTAACTTACAACATTTAACGAAATTTTGAGGGTATCTCGAAATTTCGGAATTAAAGCTAAAATTTCGATTTTAAATTCGGCCATTTTTTTAATAGAAATTTTGAAATTTAGACAGAAATTTTGAAATTTAGTCCAAAATTTCGTGTCAAAAGTCCAGATTTTAGAAAGAAAACTTTGAATCTACACTCTGAGTCAAAATAAAATTCTTGGGAAAAATATATAAACATTTTGAATTTAAATCGAGATTCAATATTTCGAGAGAAAATCTGAATTTATCGAAGAACCTTTATCGGAAAAAATCCGGTTTTAATTCGTTATTTCGAAAAACAAATCAAAATTCTTACAAAAGTCGCCATTTTAAGTTTAAAGCCAAAATTTGGAAAAAAGTAAATAATTGAAACTCGCAACTTTGAGAGAAAAAACAATTAAAACGTCGATCGAAAAACTAGAAATTATTATTAAAACAGAACTCGAACTAAATCCCTAAAATATTGAGCAACATGCGGAACTTCGAGTTTGAAATCAAATTTTGAAGGTAAAACTAGAAATGTTGAGAAAAAAGACGAAATCTCGAAAAAATGTTAATTTACGAAAACCGAAATTTGGAGAAAAAGTGCAAATTTTGAAGTAGTCAAAATCTTTAAAAGGATGAATACTTCTATGGAAAGTTTAAATTTGGAAAACAAATTAGAAAATTCTCAGAGAGCCGGAATTTTCAAAATAAGTTTAAATTTTCAATAAGGACGATATTAAAAAAAAAGAATATTTGCAAAATTAGGATTAAAAAAAAGTAAACATTTTTTTAAAAAGTTGAAATTTTTATTCGAAATTCTCAAAATTATTCAAATTTACAAACATGCTTAAATCTTCAATCGAGACAAAAACATTTCTGAAAAATGGTGGAAATTTACAAAAGAAGTGAAAATTGTCAAAATAAGTCGAAATTTTGAGAAAGTCAAAATTCTGAAATCCCAAAATTTTCAAAAAAAGTTGAAATTATTAATTTTAAAAAAATTAAAATTTTTCAAAAAATCTGAAATTTCCAAAAAGGCCAGCATTTCAAGAAAAAACGGAAAATCTGAGATAGTAAAAAAGGTCATATTTATAACTTTTATTTTAAATTTTGAAAATTCTGAGAAAGTAAAAATTCTGAAATCCCGAAATTTTGAAAAATATATTTAAATTATTAAAATTTTGAAGAAACGAAACTTTTCATAAATCTCCAATTTTCGAAAAAGGCTAACATTTCAAAAAAAACATCGGAAAACTTCAAATAATTTAAAAAAATGTCATATTTTTAGGCTTTTCTTAAATTTTAACTATTTTTGAAAATTTTGAATTTTTTTTTAAATTGTGACCAAAAAATTTTGAAAAAAATTCTAAATTCAAATAGTCACAACTTAAAAAAAGAGTCGAAATTTACAAAAAGAAAATCTAGAAAAGGTAGCAATTTTCCAAAAAACTAGAATTAACAAAAATTAAAGAGGTAATTCCGAAAACAATAAAAATTTGAAAATATCGATATTTTAAAAATTGTTTATTTAAACGTGTCGAAATGTTGAAAAAAATGAAATTTTCAAAAAATCCATAATTTAAAAAGTCATAATTTAGAACAAATATCAACATTTTCAAAAAGTCAAAAGATAGAAAAAAAATTCAAATGAATGTGAAATTTTGAAAAAACTGGGGTTTAGAAACGAGAATCGAATTTAAAAAAAGGTCAGTATTTTCAGTAGTCATAGTTTTAGAGAAAAACAAAATTTTCATTAAAATTTAAAATTGAAAGAAAGTCGAAATTTTCAAAAAATCCATAATTTAAAAAATCATAATTTAGAACAAAATTCGACATTTTCAAAAAGTCAAAAGATAAAAAAAATTTCAAATGGATGTGAAAATTTTGAAAAAAATGGAGTTTGGAAACGAAAATCGAATTAAAATAAGTCAGTATTTTCAGTAGTTCATAGTTCATAGTTTTAGAGAAAGACAAAATTTTCAGTACAATTTAAAATTAAAAAAAAGTCGAAATTTTCAAAAAATCCATAATTTAAAAAATCATAATTTAGAACAAAATTCAACATTTTCAAAAAGTCAAAGGAGAAAAAAAAATTCAAATGAATGTGAAAATTAAAAAAAAAATGGAGTTTGAAAACGAAAATCGAATTAAAAAAGTCAGTATTTTCAGTAGTCTAGTTTTAAAAAAATACAAAATTTTCAGTAAAATTAAAAAGTCAAAATTTTCAAAAAATCCATAATTTAAAAAATCATAATTTGCAACAAAATTGAACATTTTCAAAAAGTTAAGATAGAAAAAAATTCTAATGAATGTGAAAATTTTGAAAAACATGAAAATTGGAAACGAAAATCGAATTAAAAAATAGTCAGTATTTTCAGTAGTCATAGTTTTAGAAAAAGACAAAAGTTTCAGTAAAATTTAAAATTGAAAGAAAATTGAAATTTTCAAAAAATCCATAATTTAAAAAATCATAATTTAGAACAAAATTCAACCTTTTCAAAAGGTCAAAAAATAAAAAAAGAATCAAATGGATGTGACAATTTTGAAAAAAATTGGAAATTGGAAACCAAAATCGAATTAAAAAAAAGTCATTATTTTCAGTGGAGTCATACTTTTAGAGAAAGAAAAAATTTTTAGTAAAGTTTGAAATTGAAGAATCTACATTTTCAAAAAATCCATAACTTAACAAATCATAATTTACAACAAAATTCAACATTTTCAAAAAGTTTAAAGATATACAAAAATTCAAATGAATGTGAAAATTTTGAAAAAAGAAATGGAAATTGAAAACGAAAATCGAATTACAAAAAAGTCAGTATTTTCAGTAGTCGTAGTTTTAGAGAAGGACAAAATTTTCAGTACAGTTTGAAATTGAAGAAGTCGAAATTTTCAAAAAATCCATAATTTAAAAAATCCTAATTTACAACAAAATTTAACATTTTCAAAAAGTTAAGACAGAAAAAAAAATCAAATGAATGAAAATTTTGAAAAAAAAAATAGAAATTGGAAACGAAAATCGAATTACAAAAAAGTCAGTATTTTCAGTACAGCCGTAGTTTTAGAGAAAGACAAAATTTTCAATAAAGTTTTAAATTGAAAAAAGTCGAAATTTTCAAAAAACAACCATAATTTAAAAAAATCATAATTTACAACAAAATTCAACATTTTCAAAAAGTTAAAAGCTAGAAAAAAATTCAAATGAATGTGAAAATTTTGAAAAAAATGGAAATTGGAAACGAAAATTGAATTTAAAAAGTCAGTATTTTCAATAGAGTCGTAGTTTTAAAGACAAAATTTTCAGTAAAGTTTGAAATTGAAAAAAAGTCGATATTTAAAAAATAAATGGAGACTGAAAAAAAAATCGTATGTAATTTTGAAAAAAGGTCCAAATGTTCAAGAAAAATTCTAAATATTTAAAACGGGTTGAAATATTGAAAAAGGTCAAAATTTACAAAAGCATCTAAAATTTAAGAAATAATTTTCAACCAAAAGTCAACATTTTAAAAAATTCAAAATTTCGCCGATTGAAATGTGAACATTTTGAATTAAAATGTGAATTAAAAATATCCAATTTTTCAAAAAAGGTCGGAATTTTCAGTAAAAATCGTAGTTTTGAAGAAAAACAAAATTTTTAATAAGGCTTGAATTTTATTTTACTTTTAGAAAAAGTTGATATTTTCCAAAAAAGTTGAAATATTTCCAAGCCAAATATTTCAAGAAAAAGATGAAATATTTAAGGGGGCTGAAAGTTTGAAAGTCGTCATAATTTCCAGAAGTCTAACAAAGCTGCAAAAAAAAATCAAATTTTGAAAACGGTAAAATTTTTCAGAAAAGACCCAATTCAAAAATTTAAATTAAAAAAATCGAAATTTAAAAAATGTCAGATTCCTCAAAAAAAAAACAGAAATTTGAAAATCGAAATTTCGAGAAAAAGCTGAAATTTAATAAAACAAAATCAAAATTTAAAAAAAAATTTAGCGATCAGAAATTTTTAGAGAAAAGCTGTTTCGATTTTAAAGTAGTACTTTAGAAAAACAAATATGAAAATCTCTTGAAAAATTAGAGACTACGACAAAAAAGTTCAAGTTTTCAGAGAAAGGTTGAAATTTTTAAATAAAAAGGTTACAGTAAAAAATAGAAGAATAAAATGGATTTCATGCTAAATGATCCTGCATTAAAAAATGGTTAATAAACTAAACAATAATGGTCGCCCGTGACAAATTTGAGTCTTTAAACTGATTTCTGATTTTCTAAAAATTGTGAATTTTTTTCCTTAATTACAAAACGTTGACTTTATATAATGAGCTTTCGAGAAATTGTTTTGAATTTCGAGCTCTTTTTGTTTAGATCAGCTAATTTAAACTTACAAAAAAGTTAAAATATTTTTGGGTAAATGTTGAGATTTTTGATTTTCAGCTTTTTTACCAATAGACCCAGAATAATTATTATTTATTTAGTTTTGGTAACTCTACATTTTATAAAGTGCATTGGAAATAGATAGTCCTGATATTAATCTATCAAAAATGATTCAATTTTTGCTGCCTTGCTACCTTCCATTACAGACTTTCATAAAAAAGTTATTAACTTGGTCATGAACATTAGTTCAGAGAACATATAGGTTATAAAGGAAATTATAACATGTCGTAATATAGAAATTTTTAGTTAGAATTTCCTTTTGTTTAATCAAAAATGTTTTCCATTTATACCGCTTGTAACCAACTTCATTTGTAGAACAAATTCACTTCAGTTGTACATTTTACTACATATTTTGCAGCCTCAGTGTTTCAGAACGCAAAAGAGTTTCAGTGTTACAGAACGCAAAAGAGTTTATAAAGGTTAAGTTCTAGACGTATTTTGTCTAAATTAAATCATCACCTGACTAATCAAAAATGAAAAACAAATCTCGCAACAAGCGTGTGACTTAGCGCCGCATTATAAATACGAATGCGACATTATTTTTAGTTCACAAACGTGTTATTTTTAATGACTTTTTGTTCTTCCCTATTACAAAGATTTATTTTTAAACGGGTGCTCACCTAAATAACAGAATAATTTCTCAAGCTGAAAAATGCCCAAAACACCAATAAATGATAAATATAATGATGCATCACTGTTTGAGCGGCGTCTACGAAATTCGATTATTCCAGAATTGTTACAATTTTGTTTATATGTTGCATGCTTTAAAATAGAACATCCTTTAAATACGAGAATCTAAACAATATATCCCTTGTTGAAAACTATCAACTGTAATTAGTAAAAAATAATTTAGAAATGGTAGCACTAAAATTAAAAAAGATCTCTAATTGGAGTCATCACAAAATAGCAATAAGTACCTTATTATTGGAATAAACAACTGAAAGAAACAAAAAACTTAGCGTGCCCCATTTCCACTACCAAGTAAAAAAAACACTAAGAGAATTTCCTATAAAAAAAAACTATCCAGCTTAAATCAAAACACGAGAAACGGTAGTTAATAAGGACAAAAAAAGGTAGTAAATCATTCAAATGGTTTATAAGCAACTACTCGAGATATCTCCAATAATTCTAATAAGCCAATGATTGATTATTATTTTTAGTTCAAAATTACCCATCGCTAATATAATAATATAATTTAAAAAAATCAATTTTCTAATTTTGTTAATTACAAATTACAGAACTGTTGGCAGGCGTACGTATTTCTCACAAAAAGTACTTTAAAAAAAGTTTTTAAAGCCACAAAAAAGCATGTAATATCAAACCAGCAACTTGCGTTTGGAGGGAGAGTCTAATCAAAATTCTTAATTACTCATTTCCGCTTCTAACTACCATACTAAACTAATAAGGCCATGTAAAAGTGAAATGTGCATTAACAATATTGATTAATAAAATCTAATCAACCCACTTTAAGCTAATTAACAAGAAAAAGATTATTTGGTGGCAACATGCAACTTACTAATCATTTTTATAAATGAGTACACGAAGTACAATACTTTCCAACGCCTAGATCTAGAGCTTAACAAATATGCCAAAATCATGCACTAAACAGGTCAATGACAGTAAATTCTCACATGGACTTTCAGGAGGATAATCCAATGGACAACGATCGCCAATCGATGAAGCAAAGGTCAGTCTCAATCAATTCAATTAGATCAAGAACCGCTGAAAAAACGAGGACAATCCTAATCGCTGAATATCCGATGTCAGTGGCACCAAAGCTTTCAGCAGTCGGATTCGCACTGAAGCGATAACTGCCCCAGACCAACCCTAGAGATTTGGGGATGATGACGTCATATGCGGGAGAATCGGATGATTGGGGAAACGCGTGTAGTCTTGAGCACGTTTTCCGACCCCGAATCGGGCGGAAAACCGTGGGGGTAGGTTTGGCATATTTGCCAAGTATTGATATGGGACGACACAAAAATTATACCTACTCTGTGATATAAATGTAAATCTGATGACTAAAAAAGAAGGCGACAAAACGAAACGAGATTTTTGTCAGCTGTGGAAATGTAAGTTGACAACCAAATAAAACTTCTCTCTCTAGAAGTAATAAGATTGATGACAAACTAGATCATATCCAACCCAAGAGAAAAAAAATCATACTCCTTTGAAATTTTCAGAATTTCTCTAGGATCCTTTAAAATTGATTTAAAATAAACTATGTCCTTCGTGTTCGTATAATTGGGCGACTTTTTGTAGAAAAGAAACAAGCTATAAATTCTTAAATATTAGATGTTTAGCATATAGCTTAGGAGAATTCAAAATCTTTGCTGCAAAAAGAGTCTGACTTCGTTTCAAAACCTAGCACTGTCTATTAACCAAAGAACTAATCTCCTGAATGAGTGGAAGTAAGTGAACTGCAGAAGACGCTGAAATGCTTTCTTTTCTTTCGGCAAAACAAAAAAGTTAATAATATTGTTTTCATAGGTTCATCTAGAATAGGGCAGGGTAGAGCTCTTGCCTAGGGCCTGATTTAGAGTAGCCCTAAGCTACAGGGGCGGCATTTGGGGGTGGTGAGCAGGGCAACCGCTCGGGGCCTCGCTCTTGCAGGGGGCCTCGCGCACTCGCGCAATAGTACGAATTCTAATGTTCATTTGAATTTCGCGCATTATAAAACTCGACTCGCTGCTCTCTTGCATAGTTGTCGTGTTGATATCTGTCTCATTCGCTCCAATGAATGTTTCTTTCCTTCTCTTTCACACTGATGAAATTAAGTACCAGAGCCACAAGTGCTGCAAACTGCAAGGGCTAAACAAAACCTGATAGTACTCCATTTTCTTCGTGTTTACGATTCGGGGAATTTCCCTGTTGCATTTCAACTGTCAACTGTCGTTGGGTTACGCTTTTATATTAGAGCAACCGTCATCATTTCTTAACGCCTGGTTCTTTTAAGACAGTAATGCACCTTAATTTATCATGATTAATAATTTGTTATCTTTGTGTTTATTAATTTTTCTTAATTTCAAATAAACAATTTTTTTAAAAGTCTATATTTATTTGTAACTTTGCATCATCATTAAAACTCATGGGCGTAGGCAGGATTTCGTTCATGAAGGGGTAAGAATCATTTTAAAAACTGGATTAAAAAAAAGAAAACCGGAAAACGTTCCGGTTGAGTATATGTATATTTTCATTTAATTACATGAACTGAGGAATCGAATTTTCAGATTAACATTGAAATTTGGAAATAGAGCCGAAACTTTGTGAAAACAGTCAGAAAATTTAATTTAAAATAAAAACCATACCTTTCGAAAAACTTCGAAAACTATCGAAATTTCGGAAGATTTCCAAAAATAATGATTTTTGAAAAATACCGTCGAAATGTCGAGAAAAAGATTTAAATCTCTTCAAAAAAAGTGAACATTTTTAAGAGAAAGTTTAATTTTGCGAGAGACGAATTTTGAGGAAAAAACGAATTTTGGGAAAAAGTTGGATTGTTTAGAAAATCATGTTTTAAAATAAAATCCTAAACTTTCGAAATAATGTTGAAAATTCGAAAAAATTATATTATTAAAGGTGGAGTTTTGTGTAAAAAAGACGTATTTTTCAGAAAATGTTGGAAGATTGAAAAAAATTTTTCACTGTAAGTGGAGATTTCCAAAAGCATAAAAAAAAATTTTAAGTAAAAGTCAAAATTTCCAGAATAAGACAAATTTTGAGAAACATGAATTTTCGGAAATTTTAAATTTAAAAAAATTCACAAATAACCGAATATTAAAAAAATGAAAAGTTCAATTTTGAGAGAAAAAAGTACAATAAAGTCGTAATTTCGAAAGCGACAAATTTTGAGAAAAACCCTATTTTGGGAAAAGATTTATTTGAAAACCAATATTAAATAAAAATTCACCCTTTCGGAAGAACTCGAAAAATGCTGAAAATTCTAAAAATGCTACAATATTTCCAAAGGTCAAATATTGTGAAAAAATTCGCAATTTCCAAAAACATTTTTCTCGAAATTTTTACTTTTTTGTTCTAATTTTGACATAATATTTACATTTCAATAAAGAAATTGAATGTACAAGAAATCTTTTTCTCGAAATTACCCAAAAATATTTTTCTCAATATTTTTTATTTTCGAGAACATGCCGATCTAATTTAGAGAAAACAGACAAATTTTAAGAAAATTTAAATTTAAAGGAGAAGCCAATTTCGAGGAAAAAGTCCATAAAGTTCCAGAAACTGAAACATCGCATTTTGAAATAAGTCAAAATTTCGAAAACAAGGCGAACTATGAAGTTGAAATTACTGGAGTCAAATTTAAAAGAGTCAAAATTTTAAAAAGACAAATATTCAGAAAAGTGGCAGAATTTTGATGGGAAACATGATTTCCGAAAAAAGAGCCAAAAAAATAGAACTTGGAGAATTATGTCGGAATTTCGAAAAAGACGAATTGAAACTAATTTTAAGAGAAAAATTCTAAATGTTTAGCAAAGTTAAATATCGAATTTTGATATAAAAATATCGACAAAAAGGCAAATTTTAAGAAATCTGTCAACATTTGTAAAAAATCAAATTCTAAAAGATCAAAATCTTCAGAAAAACCTGATGTTAATAAAAATAAAGGAATTTAAAAAAAACGAAATCTCTGAAAAACGGTCGACATTTCTAGAAAAACTACCAAATGAAGCATCAAAGATCGAAATTTTCCAGAAAAAATTCCAACTTTAAGAAAATGTACAATTTTAAAAATTGCCGTTTATGAAAAAAAAAATGAATTTTGAAAAAAGGTCAAAATTTGAAGATACGAACTTCCAGGAAAAATATTCACATTTCCGAGAACGTACAGGATGGGATAAATTTCAAATTTGCGAAAAAAGACAGATTTTGAGAAAAATATCCAAATTTCAATTTTTTTAAATTCGTTTTTTTGCTGGAAATTTCGATTTTTTTTCCCTTGAAAAACAAAAAAAATCAAAATTTTGAGAAAAAAGTCGAAATTTAGTAAACACACGAAATTCTTCAGAGAGCCAAATTTGGTCGAAATTTTGGAAAAAGGACAAATTTTGAGAAAAATGTAATTTCTAAAATTTCTCTTGACCGCTTGAATCAGAGGCAGACATGCGCCGTGATCTGTCCCACTCTGTGTCAGAAAATGTCCAGTATTGAGATAAACTTCGAAATTTTGAGAAACAAGTTGTATTTCAGTTGTAAATCATTCCAGGGAAAATTTTTTCGAAATTTTTGTCGTTTTACAAAATTTCTAAAAAAGTCATTATAAAAATTTCCAGATAAATATTTTTATCAAAAAATCGATCAAATTTTGAGGAAAAAGGTAAATCTTGATAGATAAACAAGTCAAAATTTTCAGAAAAATCAAAATTTAAAGAAAAGTCGAAGTATCCGGAAAAAACGAATTTTGAAAAATTTTAGAATTTCCAAAAATAAAACGATGAATTTTGAAATAAAAATTCGAAATTTTGACTAAAGTCGAAT
The DNA here is from genome assembly GCA_028583605.1 of Dastarcus helophoroides. Classification (NCBI taxonomy): domain Eukaryota; kingdom Metazoa; phylum Arthropoda; class Insecta; order Coleoptera; family Bothrideridae; genus Dastarcus; species Dastarcus helophoroides. Next base: position 28,121,636 of record CM053328.1, read on the forward strand.
TCTAATAAAAGAAACCGCATTTTAGGAATAAATTTGAAATTTCGAAGGAAATTTATGAAAAAAGACGAATTTTGAGAAATAGGTCGAAATTTCGAGAAAATGTCAATGGCTTAGAGAAGGACGAATTTTGTCGAATGGAAATTTTTTAGAGAGTCTTCTCAGTTGAATATAAATTTTCGTTTAACTGCAACCAGAGCCAGAGCCTGAGGGGGCTCGGAGCCCCGCAATGGCCAAGGCCTCCCTTTTAAGTTATTTGAAATATGGGGTTAACATTCCACGGGCTCAAGAATTCTGGTGATTAAAAAAAAGCTTTTTCACACAAAGCAACAATTTTATCAACAACTAAAAAAAAAAGGACCTCAATCCTATTTTTCCCTACAACTTTTTCTCGACAACACTGTATATCCAAATATGATTTTTCGGGACACGCCCCAAGAAAGTGGAGGCCTTCCTAAGCTATAGCTGTATATCTTATACGTAAATCTAGCACTGCTCTTGCTCCCACCTGACTCAAATAGTCAATCAAATATGTAGTTTCAAGTGGGGGACTTTTCCCAGAAATTTTCATTTTTTCTTTTCGAAATTCGTCCCCGTCTTGAAACGTCGACATTTTCTCGAAAATTCAACATTTTTTTCAAAACTGTTTCCCAAATATTTTAAAAATTTTCGAATTTATTTTTAAAATTCGACTTCTCCGTTCAAAATCTGACTTTCTCAAAATGTTGAATATTTACCTCAAAATTATTCGTTTTTTTTAATCGAAATTTCATCATTCTTCAGAATGCGACTTTTTCTGAAAATTTCGACTTTTTAAAATCAGAATTTCTGCAGAAATTTGCATTTTGCTCAATATTTGGCAACTCTTTTCATAAAAAGTAAACATTTTGAAAAATGGTTTTAGGAATTTTAAATCTTTGTAAACACGAAGAATTCCAAGGAAATTTATCTTTGGAAATTTCAACTGTTTTTTTTTTAATCCAATTTTCTGAAAATTTCAACTTCTCAAAATTTTGACATTTATCTTAATGGGGGAGCTCGTTTTATAATGACTTAGGCAGGCGAAATAGAATGAATATTCAGCCGTTCGACTTGTTCTCAAAATTGGTCCATTTTTCGAAATTTCGAATTTTCATGAAATTTTTTCGATCTTGTCGCGATTTCGCTTTTTTTTGTAATTCGTTTTTGTTTTTAAAAATTTTGCTTTTTTCTCGAAATTCGACTTTTTTTTTAAAAAATTTAATATTTTTCTTAAAACCAGTCTATTTTCAAATGTTCAAAAATTGGATCCTTTATGTTATGCTAGCAAATTTACCATTTTTCTCGAAATTCGTCTTTTTGTCAAAATTTAGATTTTTTCAAAATTCGTCATTTTCATTACATTTCATTTTACTATTAGGTACTTTCTCCAAATTTTATTTCTATGTGAAATTTTCATTTTTTATCGAAATTTTGTGTGGGAGATTTTTCTTAGAAATTTTCATTTTTTCTTTTCGAACTTCGTCCTCGCCTTGAAATGTCGATATTTTCTCGAAATATCAACATTTTTCTCAAAATTGTTTGCCAAATATTTTTGAATTTTCGAATTTATTTTTAAAATTCGACTTCTCCGTTCAAAATCTGACTTTCTCAAAATGTTAAATATCTACCTCAAAATTATTCGTTTTTTTTAATCGAAATTTCTTCATTTTTCAGAATTTGACTTTTTCTGAAAATTTCGACTTTTTAAAATCAGAATTTTTGCAAAAATTTTCATTTTCCTCAATTCGATTCGACTCTTTTTTATAAAAAGTAAACATTTTGAAAAATGGTTTTTAGAAATTTTAAATCTTTGCAAAAAACGAAGAATTCCAAGGAAATTCCCCTTTGGAAATTTCAACTGTTTTTTTAATCCAATTTCCTGAAAATTTAAATTTCTCATAATTTTGACATTTACCCTAATACTGGTGGGGAGTTAGGCAGGCAAAATAGAATGAATTTCGACTTGTTCTCAAAATTGGCCCATTTTTCGAAATTTCTAATTTTCTCGAAATTTCAATCTTTTTGTCGCGACTTTGCCTTTTTTATAATTTGTTTGTGTTTTTAAAAATTTTGCTTTTTTTTCTCCAAATTCGACTTTTTTAGAAAAATTGGATCCCTTATGTTATGCTGGCAAATTTCACATTTTTCTCGAAATTCGTCTTTTTGTCAAAATTTAGGCTTTTTTCAAAATTTGTCATTTTCATTTCATGTAACTACTTCTCCAAATTTTATTTTCTATGCGAAATTTTTATTTTTTCTCGAAATTTCATCTTTTTCCTCGAAATTTCATACTTTTCCTCGAAATAAACCAAAATCGAAATTTCGATTACATATATTTTTTTTAATTCGCATTTTTAAATTTTGACTTTATTCGCAAAATTCGACTTTTTTCCTTAAATGTGACTTGCTGGAAAATTTCGAATATTTTTCTCAATTTTGAAATCTTTTTTCAAATTTAGTTTATTTTCTCGAAATTTCTTCTTTTTTTTAATTCCGTTATTGTCCTTAGCGCTGGATTTTTTCTGAAAATTTCTACTTTCTGGAATATGAATTTTCACAAATTTTGAAATTTCCCTAAAGTTTGACAAGATTTCGAAATTTTCATGTTAATCTTAAAATCAGATATTTAAGGACTTCAGAAATGATAATTTTTTTCGAAGTTGGTCTTTTTTTTTAAATTTCGATCTTTTTCTCGAAAATTCCAATTTTTTTAAAAACTGGTTTTTGTCTTAACAAATTAAGATTTTATCCTCATCAAAATGTAATTTACTGGAAAATTTCGAATTTTTTCTCAATTCTGAAGTATTCCTTTAAATTTAGATTATTTTCCGGAAATTTCTTTTTTTTTTCTAATTACGTTATTTTTCTTGACTCTGGATTTTTCCTGAAAAGTTCTACTTTTTGGAATATAAATTTTTTTAAATTTTAAATGTTTCCTTAAAGTCTGACTATTTTTCAAAATTTGCATGTTTATCTTAAAATCAGATATTGGAGAATTTTGAAAATGATAATTTTTTTTTTGAAATTGGTCTTTTTTTCAAAATTTCGATTTTTTTTTCGAAATTTCCAACTTTACTTAAAATTGGTTTTTGTTATTAGAAATTTTATCCTCATCAAAATTCGACTTTTTTCTTTAAATGTTGGGAAATTTCGATTTTTTTCTCAATTTTGAAATCTTTCTTCAAATTTAGATCACTTTCTCGAAATTTCTTTTTTTGAAATTCCGTTTATTTTTCTTACCGTTGGATTTTTTCGGAAAATATTTCTGGAATATAAAATTTCAGAAATTTTGAATGTTTGACTATTTTTCGAAATTTGCAGGTTTCTCTTAAAATCAGATATTCAAGGACTTCGGAAATAATAAATTTTTCTTCGAAATTCGTCTTTTTTTTTCAAAATTGCGATTTTTTCTTGATATTTCCAATTTTTTTCAAAATTGGTTTTTGTCTTAACAAATTAAGATTTTATCCTCATCAAAATTCGACCGTTTTCGGTAAATGTAACTTATTGGAAAATTTCGAATTTTTTCTCAATTTGAAAGTATTCCTTCAAATTTAGATTATTTTCGGGAAATTTCTTTTTTTTTCTAATTACGTTATTTTTCTTAACGCTGCATTCTTCCTGAAAAGTTCTACTGTTTGGAATATAAATTTTCAAAAATTTTAAATGTTTCCTTAAAGTTGACTATTTTTCGAAATTTGCATGTTTATATCAAAATCAGATATTGGAGAATTTTGTAAATGATAAATTTTTCTTCGAAATAGGTTTTTTTTTTCAAAATTTCGATTTTTTTTCTCGAAATTTCCAACTTTGTTCAAAATTGGTTTTTTTATTAGAAATTAAGATTTTTCTTCCTCAAAATTCGAATGTTGGGAAATTTCGAATTTTTTCTCAATTTTGAAATCTTTCTTCAAATTTAGATTACTTTCTCGAAATTTCTTTTTTTTGAAATTCCATTATTTTTCTTAACGCTGGATTTTTTCGGATAATATCTACTTTCTGGAATATGAAATTTCAGAAATTTTAAATGTTTCCTTAGAGTTTGACTATTTTTCAAAATTTGCGGGTTTCTCTTAAAATCAGATATTCAAGGACTTCGAAAATAATACATTTTTCTTCGTAATTCGTCTTTTTTTTTTCAAAATTTCGATCTTTTTCTTGAAATTTCCAATTTTTTCAAAATTGGTTTTTGTTTTTAGAAAGTAAGATTTTCCTCGACTGTTTTCTTTAAATGTGACATTAAAAAATCTCAATTTTTTCTTAATTTTGAAGTCTTTCTTTAAATTTAGATAATTTTATCGAAATTTCTTCTTTTTTTAAATTCCGTTATTTTTCTTAACGCTGGATTTTTTCGGAAAATTTTTACTATCTTTTTTAAAATTTTTGAAAATTTATGTTTCTTTCAAATTCGTCTTTTTTTCCAAAATATCAAATTTTCCAATTTATTTTTAAATTGGTTTTTGTTTTGGGAAATTAAGCTTTTTTCCTCGAAATTTGGTATTTTTGTCAAAATCAGTTAATTTTTTTGAAATTTCAACTTTATCGTAAAAATCGGATTCCTTGTTTCTCGAAATTTCAACTTTTTCCTCGATATTCGTCTTTTTTTTAACCGACTTCTTTTAGTGATGCACAAAGCAAGATTTGTTGTCTTGCTACCCAACTTCTTGCCCTGTCTTTCTGAGCAAGACATCCGTTGTTTTGCTTCTTGGCTTGCCAATTTCTTGATTTGATTCTTGGCTTTTTTTTGTCTCTTGTCTCTTTTGTTCTTGGCAAGCTTATTTGCTTTTCTCGTGAATAACGTTAAAACAGATTCAGAATTATTGGGACATTATCAATTTAAAAAGTAACACAAAAAAGTAAGACAAAATGAAATGATAAATTGGAGAAACGAAAACCCACCCAAAATTTATTTAAAAAAATTGCAATTTACAATGGAAATTTCGAGAAAAAAAGTTGATATTTAGATAACACTCCAAATTAAAGACATTATTTCAGTAATAATTTCGTCTTTTTTCTTCCTGGAATATTTACCTTTCGGTGCAAAAATACGTCAGACGGTTTCATTATTCAGACATTTTTATAGAACCTAGCAAACCCAAGAAAAATTTACAAAACCCAAACACTGAATGATAAAAAGCTACAATATTTTATACCTTTATGGTGTTTTTGTTTTGATCATGCCTGCAATCGAGATTTACGATTTCTACTAATGCAGATCAAAACAAAAATATTGTGACAGCATGATTTTTAATGCCGTTAATACGATGTTTTCATCGTAAAGCGCCCCCCGAAATTCACCATTTTATGAGTTACCAAAATCATAAAATCGTCAATGTCAGAAGATATTATGGAGGCCATATGTTTGAATTCCCAACTTATTAATACAAAAATGTGTTAAAGAACTCGATTGTTTTGAACGTTTCGTAAAATGACGAGGAAAATATTTGCCAGGAGATAAAATCTGTTTTGGTCAATATACCTTTTATTTACCATGTCATTTGCACTTTCTTAATAAAAGGGAACAATTTTATGTGCATTTAAAAAAAATATATCTCTGGTACTTTCATAAAAGAACCGTGACTGATTAAAGGTATTTTAATGAGAAAAAATAAGTATTTTTTAGAGTACTTCATTTTCTAAACAAAATGTAAGATTATGTTGAAATAAAATTCAGTTTTACTGACTTAATGATTTGCATTATAGAAATTTCTTGCATTCTCACTTTAACGACCGATAAAAATGTAATAAAAACAACAATATTACATCCAATTAAAAACTACATATGATTTTAATGAAAAAACCAGTACTTAAAACGCTTACCATTTCTTGAAGTATACGTTATTTCCACTTCTCCAAAAACCATATTTCTTTCATCTGTAATATAAAAAAAATAAATTGATTATCTCTTTTGAAAAAAAAATTAATAAACAAGATGTAAGTGAAATCTTCTGAATAAGAACATAATTGTCATGGCATATAAAAAGTTTTTCGGCTAAAAATTTTCAAATACGATGATAAATACGAGTTAAAAAAGGAAGTTTTTAATTTTATTTTTCGAAATTTTTCCATATTAAACTTGAAATATCGATAATATTGAGAAACTCAAATTTTTGTGGTTTTCTAGAAACGTTGATTTCTTTTTTTTTCGATACTTTGACCCTAACGTCGAAATTTCGAGCATGCTCGCAAACTCAACTTTTTTCAAATTCGACTTTAAACTCAAAATTTGGATTTAATTTTCAAGGTTGCGTGACTTTTTTTATTGTAGATTTTTCGAAACTTCCACTTTTTTCTCAAAGCTCCACTTTTGATTTTTTTCTAAATTCTGAAACTTGAATCCGAGCTGAATTTTTCTAGAAATGTCGACCTAATATCGAAATTTTGCGCATATGCTCGCAAACTCATTTTTCCGAAATGCAGCTTTCAATTTTCGAAATTTGGATTTTCAAGGCTTCGGGAAGTGATTTTAGGTTTATTCGAAGTTTCCATTTTTTTCTCAAATTTATACTTTTAATTATCTTCTAAATTTTGAAATTTGTTGCCGGAAGAATTCTTCTAGAAATGTTGATTTTTTTTGTAATTTCGAGCCTAATCTCGAAATTTCGAGAATATGCTGACAAACTCTTTCGAAACTTCTGTTCAACAATTCATTTCCGTTTACTACTCGCGTGAATTACACTTAAAAAGTCAAAATTTTTAATTTATTTAGAGTAGGACTTTCCAACCAGTGGGAAGCGCCTCTCTACTGGAGGGGGGGGGCGTAAAAATAAGGAGGCCCAATGTGTATTCGGACACATTTTAACTTTTTCTGAAGATGTACCTTTTTGAAGGGTTGGATTTTTTAAAATTTCCACTTTTTTTCCATAATTTCATATTTTTCTAAGAACTTGCTCTAACGCGTTTCGATAGCCAAGCTATCATCTTCAGAGAGATACTAGGGGACAGGATTTATATTTCAATTTTTTTAGATAACCAAGGACCAATCCGTTCCACCAAAAAAACTTTTTTAAATAAAATTTTACTTATAATTTACATTTTCGACCCGTTCCGAAATTTTGATTTTTTCAAAATTTTCAACACTAAAAAAATTCTGCTTCTGTTCAAAAATTGCACTTTTTTAATTGGTTTAATGAGTCTTATGAAAGGTTGACATTTTTTTACGATTTTATTTTTTCCCCAAAATTAACGACTTTTTCTCGCTCTTTTTTAAAAATTTTGATTTCTTCGAAAATTTCGTTTTTTTTTTGTTTCTAACAGTCAACTTTATTGATAATTTCGAATTTTTCCAAAACTGCGGTTCTTTTTTAAATTTTCGATTTTATTGAAAATTAAATTTTTTTTTGAAAAATCTCGACTTTTTAAAATTTCCATTTTTTCAAAGCTCGACACTTCTTCAAAACATGACCCTTCTTATATAATTATTCAAATTTTGAAACTTTTTATTAATATTTTGATTTTTGTTTTGAAAATTTTGACTTTTTTTCAAAATTCCACTTTTTTTTACTTTTTTTGTCCATTTTTCAATACTAAAATTCGATATTTCCATTCGATATTTTCCAAAATTTTGACTTTAAACCTTCGATTATTTTTACAAATTCTCGCCACTTTTCCAAAATTTTAACCTTTTTTGGAAATTTTTGCTTTAAAAAATTTCGGTTTTTTTTCAAAATTTCTATAATTATCCAAATTTTGACGTTTTCGAAAATTTGAAACTTTTTATTAAAATTCTGATATTTTTTTGGGAAATTTTGACTTTTCCAAAATTCCATTTTTTTTTACTTTTTGTCCACTTTTCAATACTTCAATTTTTTAAAATTATACCAATTTTTTTCATGATTTCGACTTTTTCAAAAATTCTGATTTTTTAAAAATTTCACTTTGAAATTTATACTTTTTGTTTTCAAATTTTCGCCATTTTTTGTAAATTTTTCTTTTTTATAACTTCGACATTTTTCTATTTTTCAATTTTTTCTATTCTTCAAAATTTGAGATTTTTGACTATTTGTCAATATTTTGATTTTCTTTTTTTTTTAAGTTTAATCCACTCGCAAAGGGTAACCCCATTATGCTTTCAAAGCACTGCGAGTAGGATGCGGAAACAAGGATAGATGGCGATGAACCGCCTTCTTAAACAAGGATAGGAGGTAATTTTTGGGGAAAATTCCTTTCGGTAACAAGTTCCATAACTTGAAAGTTCTATAGAAAAAAGAATCTCCGTAGACAGAAGTCCTCACTGTGTCAAGCTGAACCGATAAGGATTTTTTCAAAACTTCAATTTTTGTTAAAAATTTAATTTTTTCAAAATTTCAAGTTTTATAAGAATTTTGACATTTTTCAAAATTTTAATTTTTTTTCAAAATTTTCAAAATTATTCTAAATTTTAATTTTTTTTAACATTTCGACTCTAAAATTTTGACTTTTCCAAAAATTTGAAATTTTTTGAACATGCCGCCTTATTTCTCAGATTTTCGATTTAAAACTTTCGACTATTTTTCAAAATTTTGAGATTTTTCAAAATTTCGAGATTTTTCAAAATTTCGACTACTTTTCAAGACATCAACGTGTTTTGAAAATTTTGGCCTTTTTTAACCGACAGTTTTGATTCGAATTTTCGACTTTTATTGAAAAAACATAAAGGGGGAGCATAAATATATTTTTTATACTCTTGGGCGACGCATAAAAAAACTCTAATAAAGAGAAATTTACTTTTTCGATATGTTGACATGTTCGCAGTAAAAAACTATTAATTTTTTCACTAGTTTCACTACTGTTTTCCAAAAAGTTGATTTTTTTGACGAAATTGTGAGAACGTTATTTGATGCAAATTATGGATTTATATTCAGTCACTCAAAATATTTTTTCAATTCGTACTTTTAGTTTTACGTATAATGTTTCTTAAAATTTTGATTTATCCAAAATTTTGGACTTTCGTCTCGTAATTTCACAGACTCGAAAACAAGTAAGGCACAGTGTATAAATTATAACATATTACATTTTTCAAAAGGTTAAAAAGGATTCAAAAGTCAAACTTTTAGGAAACCGTAAAAACTATAAATTTTAAACTGGAAATCCTAAAAAATAGTAGACATTTCGAGAAAAATCCAATAATTATAAAACGGATATTTTTCAAAATTTCAAAACCAAACCAAATTAAAAAATAATACTTAAATCTTTCAATTTTAAATTTGATATTTTGAGAAACTACTCGAAACCTTAAAAAAACTTAAATTTTGAAAGAAAGAAATTGATCAGAAAAATTTGAACGACTCAATATTTTGAAAACACTTTAAATTAGCATTTAAAGATTTAGCTTAAAATTTCAAATAAAGTTTAAAACTTCAGGTATAAGGTCAACATTTGCAGATTTGGACTGTTTTCCAAATTTTGACTTTTACTTTGAAGCTTCAGTAAAAAATCTAAACAAAATCGGTATTCTGACTAAAAAAATTCTAGAAACATTAAAATATTAAGTTTAAAATTGGAAATTTTAAAAAAGTTGAATTTTAATAAAGTAGACAGTAAGAAAATTTCAAAATTTGTCTCAAAATTTAGCAAAAAAAAATGTAAAATTTCGAAAAATATGGAAGTCGAAATTTTCATTTTTTAAAGTAAACGTTTTTGGAAGTTAGTAAAGAAACTTCAAATTTAACAAGGAAAAATGCAATGGAATGGAAAAAAATGGAAATTTCTGGAAGGACTTCAAAATCATGTATTACAATAAAAAATTCGGAAATTTGCAGACTTGACTAAAAAAAAGGAAAATTTCGAAAATTAAGTCGAAATTTAAGTTGAATTGAAAATTTTGAGAATATCGAAATTTTCAAAAAAATTCGACACAAAAAATTTTAAATTTCGAGAATAACCTCACCACTTCTAGAAAAATGACAAATTTCAAAAAATATGTAATGAAAATTTCTTTTTTTAAGTGGACATTGATAGAAAAAGTAAAAGTGTTCTAATTTTAACCGAAAAGTAAAAAAGGGACAATTTCTGGAAAATAAAAATTTCTCGAAATTTATAAATCAAAAGTGGAAAAAAGGAAAAATGTCATTTCAGTGATTTTCTTCTCGAAAATTCATTTTTGTGTAATTTTGAGATATTCTTAAATTTTGACTTTTTCCCTCGCATTCCTTAATTTTTTAGTTTAAGTTAAAATTACTTTTCAACTTAGAGAAAGATATTGACATGCATTATCAAGATATCAAATATAATACCGTTCACCAAGTTTTTATTTCATTTTATTTTTTCTCAAAATTTTGGAGTTTAAACTGAAAATAATTGTTATATTTTGCCTAAAATATACTTTATTCTCGAAATTCAACGGTTTTTTTTTCAAAATTTTTGACTTTGTTCTTAAAATTCTCTTTTAATTTTTTCCTTGAAATTTTAACCTCATACATTAAAATCATACTTCAAAAATCAATTGTGAAATTTTTATTTCAAATTTGAAATTTCAATTTATAGATTTAACACCTTTTTTGAAAATCTAGCTCTTTCCAAAAATGATGTATTTCAAAAACTGTTTTCCAAAAATGTTTATTTTAGTCACGAAATTCAGGTCCCAAGCTTTCCCTTTATTGACCAAAATTTCAAGGTTTACACTCACAACTTTTAACTTTCTCTAAAACTGTTGATTTTAAACAAAATTAATTTTTTCAATCTCAGATTTTTTTCTAAATTTTTAGTTTTATTTTAAAATTTTTTTTTTCTTGGTTTAAACTAGAAAGATTTACTCTCTTCCTAAAATTTCAAATTTTAGTCAAAATTTTGAGATTTTTTCTTTATTTCGAATTTTCTCGGGATTTAGATTACGATGAAATTTTTTAAGAAAATCAGTTTCTATATAATTCGCAAAGCAAGTTTAAAAGAAAAAATGATTCCAGTTTGGATATGGAATTTTGAGAAAAAAAACTCCAAAAAAAGGAAATCATTACAAGATATAAAACTAATCCAAAGTAAGAAAACCTCGGACAGGACCGGTCCAAATATTCGTCACGAACTTTTTTAGACTAACTGATTTTTTAGACCAACATGCACTAGTAATCTTAGTAAATACTTTTGAATGATTCGTCTACTTTGATTCAAAGTGTGACTGTTTGGTATGGATTATTACATTAATTCCTTTTTTTATTTAAGATTAATCCGCTCGCAAAGGGCAACCCCATTATGCCTTCAAAGCACTGCAAGCATGATGCGGAAACTAGGACAGATGGCGATAAACCGCCTTCTTAAACAAGGATAGGTTGTAATTATTGAGAAAAATTCCGTTCGGTAACGAGGTCCATAGCTTAGAAGTTCTATAGAAAAAAGAAGTCTCTGTAGACAGAAGTCTTGTATATCTCAAAAATCTTGCCCTTGGGGGGATTAATGCTATTAATTCCTGCGAACATCTCCTATGATAGTACTTGTAGAAAACGATCCGCCTGTGCTCTAGTGTTTGTTGAGAATCGGTCAAACTCTCGTCATCAATCAGGCGAATCGCTCTTCTTTGAATTGAATCCAAAAGAGCTAAAGTGTGCTTTGAGGCTGAACTCCAAACATGAGAACAGTATTCTAGTCTTGGTCTAACTTGAGCTTTGTATAGTGTGAGTAGCTGATGAGATGTGAAGTACTTTTTAACTATAAAAAAAGAAAGCCTAGCTTCGGAGAGGCGGACTTGGCAATGGCACATGATTGTTCCAAGAGAAGTTAGTGCTCGCATTCACTTCTAGGACATACCTTTCTGAAGAAAACAAGGTGTTCGCTATATCTTATGCAAAATTAGATGATGTCTAACCAACGTAGACAAGATTACATTCAAAATAATTCAATTTCCAAATTGTTGTTTAATCAATGTAAATTACTTTTAGTTATTGATTATTTTACTCCAAATGTCTAGTGTTGTTTCAACCCTTGAGGAGTTCCTTTTGCCAACAAACTCAATATATTTATATTTTACTTTGAGTTTAACAAAAAAATCTTTTTTTGTTATAAACTGAAGCAATCCGCTTCATCCCTTGCCTACAGAATCAACACTTAAGTTTGCTTTGCAGGAAAAAGGATATTAAAGTTTTACTAACATCTTGAACTTTTGGAGTAGTTTTCTTCTAATTGTCTGAACAATTTCTTCAAATTCGATTTATATGTTTAAAACTACAAAAAATCAAAATTTATATGCACTACAACGGGATCCACTAAGGCTCCCTACTATTTATTTTATTACCTCCGAACAGCTGAAGAATTTCAGTGGAAACAAAATACTGACCCCAATGAAATATTTCCAAAACGTCATAGAAATGTCAACTATTTCAAAATTGCCTGTTTTAAAAGGTTTAAATGTACTTTGTAAATTATGGTGGCCATTAACATTTCTTTCTCCAAACATCAAGTTTTCTTCAATGCTGAACAAACACCAGGAGCTGGTCGTAGAAACTGCAGCAGACAACAATTTTAGCAAATACTGGAAATTTCAATCTGAAGAGGAAACGATACGAGAAGCTGATAAACTATACGCCTCGGGGTTTTACATGCAAGTCTATGAACTGCTCAACAGATTAAAATTTAAAAATAGTGTACAAGCCAAGTGGAGAATCGCAAGGGTGCTCTACAGGGCATCCTTAGACGATAATTTAAATAATGAGGTGAAAAAAGAAATTGTGTCGGAAGCTTACCAGCTAATAAAGGATGCTATGGCTGACAGTAGCGGTATACATTTCAAATTAAAATTTTATTAGAATAATATGTAGCTTAAAATTATTCAGAAGGAGGTAAAAGCAGTCCTAATTTATAAAAACAAAGCTACTGATTCATTTTTTTATTTCATTGCCGATAAATTGCCTCATTCGTTGTTTGCATCAGTTCGCTATTAATTTATTTTTATATTTTAACAAATCTAAAATGTACTAGTGCTACCGTAAAATTTCTGCTTCAAAGATTTTCGTGACATGATTTTGGTTGTTACTTATTTTGTGGTTTTGGTTTAAAAAAAAGAAAACTCTTCTTCCTTCAAATCATTGGAAATGAATAACTCGACCAGACTGGAGCGGCGTTTCTCAACAGCTGGTACGACGGACGGGTGCCGATCTGTTTAATTATTATAGAACATTTAATTGACATTGGTTAAATTTAAAATAACTAAATGCATGTCACGCCGAGGGCGCTTGTATTTTATGGATGTTACTATGCAACCCATAATACAAGAAAGTTTCCTCACTACTAGTACCTTTGTCACTTTAATTGCATCAACATAACATGGTTGTTCACTGACATGATTATCAATAAATCAAAGCAGAAAATCTGTTGGGTGTTGGATGAAATATATAGGCAAATATAGTAGCCTTTTTTCAGGGGCTTCCGATCCCAACGTCCACAAGTGGTACGCCATAATTTTCGATGCCAAGAACGGCCTAGAAGGTCTAAACAAAAGAATCAAAGGCTATGCAGAGGTAGCAGAACATTTAAAAATAGCATGTGAGCTTAATCCCGACGATATAGCGGTCCATTACATCTTGGGACGGTTTTGCTACGAAATGGCGAGCATTACCACGTTTAGGAGATACATAGCTAGGGCCCTTTACTCCGACCCCCCAGTGTGTTCATATGCAGATGCTTACAAGTATCTGTACAGAGCTGCTGAACTTCAACAGCAGCTCCATATTGTCCAGTTATACCTACTAGGGAAGACATGTTACAAGCTCAACCAGTTCTACAGAGCCAAGCATTACCTCAGTTTGGTAACATCTCTAACACCTAAGAACGACCACGAGTGGAGTTGCTTCTTGAGGGCAAAATTTTTACTAACGCAACTAAAAAATTATAATTTGGGGAAAGAAGTGTTTTATGTTGAGTGTAATGATGACTCTTGTAAAGTCGAAAGTAAAATAGATTCAGAATAAAATAGCCTTATTTTTTGCCCTAAACTCTAAACTAAAGTAACGAGAGAAATAAATACTTTTTTAAATTCAGTGCCCCAGAAGCCTACTTCTGTCACAGTAAACTTTACAAAATTTTAAACAAAAAAAATATATTCAGAAAAAATTTAAGTAGAATCGAAATTAAAACAAATAAAAAAAACTTGTAAGTATATTTCAATTTTTCTGCATAAAAATACTTAACCTATTTTTTTTGTGAACCGTCATGAGGCGGCGTTTTAAAAATATATTAAATATCACAGTCGTGATTCAAAAAATTTTCAGAAAATTGTCAACAATTTTCATTGCTAAATATTTTAACTACTTTCCAAACCGGATCGTGAAAATGTTAAATGAACCTAATTCTATTTCTAAAAAAGTCGATATATTGAAAAAGAATCGAAATTTTCAAAATACTTCTAAACTTTGGAAAAAAAACCGAATTTTTAGAAAAGCATAAGTTTTAAAAAAAAAGGAGAAATTTCAAAATATCAAATTTTTGAAAGAAAATTAATTTTCAAAAAAAAGTGGAATGTTTGAAGAAAGTTGATTTTAAAAAAATTCGAAACTTAAAAAAGTGGAATTCTTTAAAACATTGGAATAATAAAAAAAAATCAAAATTTTCAAAAAGTTAAAATGTCGAGAAATTCAAAAAAAGTTTTCAAAAAGCAATAATTAAAAAAAAAACAAAATTTCGCAACAACTCGAACGCTGCAGTTAAGATGTAAAAAAATCTATTCCTAAACAAAGTTAAAATTGACGAAAATAGTCGAATTCTTCAAAAAAGGTCGTGATTAAAAGTCATAATTTTAAGAAAAATCTAGATTCTAAGAACTTAAAGACGAAAAAAAAACTGAATTTTTAAAAAATTGGGTTTTTCGAACCTGAGGCAATTATCAAAATAATTCGAAATTTTGTTCAAAATATGGGGAATTTTGAAAAAATCAAAATTTTCAGAAAATTAAAATGTCGGGAGTCGAACTCAGCAAAGGCGAAAAAAAAATAAATTTTTAAAAAATTGGTTTTTTTTTAATGGGGCAATTTTCAAAATAATTTTAAATTTTCTTTAAAATGTGGGGAATTTGAAAACAATCAAAATTTTTAGAAAGTTAAAATGTCGAGAAAATCGAAAAAAAATTTCAAAAAGGCAAGAATAAAAAAAAACAAAATTTCGAAACAGGTCGAAATTTTCAAAAATAATAAACTTTTGAATTACTGCTGCAGTGAAATCTGTAAAAAAAAGGTCGAAAAAATATAAATTCTTCAAAAATAAATCATGATTAAAAAAAATCACAATTTTGAGAAAAGTCTAGATTCTAAGAAAAAATAACAAAGTCGAAAAAAAAATTTATTTTTAAAAAATGAAATTTTTCGAAAATGGGGCAATTTTCAAAATAATTCTTCTAAATGTGGAGAATTTAAACTAGCAAAGTTTTCAGAAAGTTAAAATGTCGAGAAAATCGAAAAAGTTTTCAAAAAGGCAAAAATAAAAAAACCAAAATTTCGAAACACGTCGAAATCTTAAAAAATAATAGATTTTTAAATAGCAGCTGCAGTCAAAACTAAAAAAATCTGTTCTTAAAAAAGATCAAAATTGTCGAAAAAAGTATAATTCTTCAAAAAAAGTTGCGATTAAAAAAATCACAATTTTGAGAAAAATCCAGATTCTAAGAAAAAACTCAGTTTCAAAAAATTGAATTTTTCGAAACGGGCAATTTTCAAAATAACTTGAAACTTTCTCTAAAAGGTGGCGAATTTAAAAAAAAATGAAAATTTTCAAAAAGTTCAAATGTCAAGAAAGTCAAAAAAAAGTTTTCGAATAGGCAAAAATAGAAAAAACAACATTTCGAAACAGGTCGAACACTGGAGTTAAAACTAAAAAAAATCTATTCTTAAAAAAGTCAAAATTGTCGAAAAAAGTCTAATTTTTCAAAAAAAAAAGTCGCGATTAAAAACAATCACAATTTTCAGAAAAGTGTAGATTCTAAGAAAAAACTTGACAGTCGCAAAATGATGAATTTTTAAAAAATTGAATTTTTCGAAAATGGGGCAATTTTCAAAATAATTCGAAATTTTCTCGAAAAGGTGGGGAATTAAAAAAAAATCAAAATTTTCAAAAAGTTAAAATGTCGAGAAAGTCGAAAAAAAGTTTACAAAAGGCAAAAATAAAAAAAAACAAAAAATTTTTAGAGGTCGAAATTTTCAAAAATAATAGATTTTTGAATCGCTGCTGTAGTCAAAACCGCAAAAAATCTATTCTTAAAAAAGAATCAAAATTGTCAAAAAAAGTTGAATTCTTCAAAAAAAGTCGTTATTAAAAAAAAATCACAATTTTGAGAAAATCGGGCAATTTTCAAATTAATTCCAAATTTTAAGAATAAGTCAACATTCTGAAAAAATAAAAATAGAAATTTTCAAGAATCGAAATTTTAAAAAAATGTAAATTTAAAAAAGGGTTAAATTCTTCAAACAGTCGCGATTTTTAAAGTTGAAAATTTTAGAATTAGGACAAAATTCTTAAAAAAGTTGCAAAAAAGTCGAAATTAAATGAAACCTAAATTTTAAACAAGGTGACATTTTCAACAAATATCTATTTTTTTTAATTAAAATTTTCAAGTCGAATATTTCAAAAAAAGTATAAATTTTGAAAAAGTCGAAATAATCAAATCAGATTTTCAAAAAAAGTCAGAATATTAAAAAGGAATAAAAAATTTCAAAAAGCAGAAAGTTAGAGGATCGAAAAATTTTCCATTTATTTTAAAATTCCGATTTTTTTTTACCATTTCGGAAATTCCGTTCTTGGAAATTTTGGATTTTTTTATTAAATTTGACTTTAAAAAATTCGATTTTTTCCAAATTTTGCATTTTTTTAACTTTCAATTTTTTTATAGACGTTTCTGAAGAGATCTAGGTCTTTCAAAATTTCGATTTTATTATATAATTTGGAACTTTTTTAAAATTTCGGTATTTCAAAATTGAGATTTTCTCGAAAAGTTCGAGTTTTTTTTGGAAAACTTTACTCCTTGATAATTTGGAGATTTTTCAAATTTTTCTTTTTCAAAATTTCTAATTTTTTTAAAACTTCAACTATTTTCAAAAATTTAAGTTTTTGAATATACCTACTCTTTAAGAAAGCTGATTTTTCTAATTTTACATTTATTTCACAACTTCCACTTTTTTTAGATGTTATTAATTTTTTAAATTTTGACCTTTTTTCAAGTTTTTAATTTTTTTTTTTAAATTCGACTTTTACAAACTAGAGGTAGTAGTAATACTTGAATCTGTTCGTAGCTATGGTTCGTTATAAGCAAAAGTTCCTATTAAGCGGGTTCATTTTGAGCGAACATACTGTATTTTTCAAATTTTCGACTTTTTTACAAAGCTTCAATTTTTTGTTATTTCGACTGTCTTGAAAATGTCGACTCTTGATAATTCTGATTTTTTTAATCCCGGAATTCTGTTTTCAAAATTCGA
Source organism: Dastarcus helophoroides (assembly GCA_028583605.1). Classification (NCBI taxonomy): domain Eukaryota; kingdom Metazoa; phylum Arthropoda; class Insecta; order Coleoptera; family Bothrideridae; genus Dastarcus; species Dastarcus helophoroides. The sequence goes on from CM053328.1 coordinate 28,139,017, forward strand.
TTTTTTTTGCAAAATTTTCGACCTTTTTCTGAAAATTCCAGTTTTCTTGAAAATTTCTTAAAATTTAGATTTTCTTGTCAAAATTTCGACTTTTTTACTTTTTTCAAAATTTACTTTAATATAAAAATTTCGACTATTTTTAAAGCTCGACTTTTTAAATTGTTTTTTTCCTTGAAAACTTTAGCATTTCGAATTTTTGACTTTTGTCATTTTCTAAAAATTTATTTTTTAATACTTTTTTTGATTTTCAATTTTTTTATTATTTTCTACTTATTTCAAAATGTTGACTTTTTTAAATTTAGATTTTTGAAATTTTTTACTATTTTTGAAAATTTCGAACTTTTTTGAATATTCTAACTTTTTTAAAGTTACATTTTTTTTAATTAAATTAGAACTTTTCAAAAATTGACACTTTTTGCTAAAAACTTCAAATTTTCTAAACATTTTTGAAAAATTTCGTCTTTGAAATCTTCGACTATTTTTCAAAATATTTACTTGTTTGAAAATCCTGATTTTTTATTTGAAAATTTTAGTTTTTTGTGAAAATGTCTAGTTTTAAAAATGTCTTTTTTTTAATTTTTCGACTTCTTTCAAAAACTTCGGCATTTTTCGAAGTTAATTAATTTTTCAACTTTTCCAAAAATTTAGATTTTTTTAAAATTACGTTTTTTAACAAAAAAAATTTAATTTTTTATTTGAAAATTTCGACATCTTTTTAAATTTTCGACTCTTTTTTGAATATTTTGATATTTTTTCAACAGTTCTCATCGTCTTGAAATTTTCGTTTAATTGTCAAAATTTTGACCTTTTTAAAATTTTTACTTTTTCAAAATTACATTTTTTCTTAAATTAAATTCGTAGGACTTTTCGAAAATTTCGACATTTTTGTAAATGTCAATTTTGTCAATTCTCAACATTTGACAAAATTTCGTTTTTTTAATTTTTTATTATTTTTCACATTTTTAGAAATTTTAAAAAGGACGAAATTTTGTAAAATTTCGATCACTGGAAAAAATTGAAAGAAAAGTCGAAAGTAGATTTTCTAGATCTTCTTAAAAATAAAAAGTAAAACCTTGAACTCAAAATTTTGAAAAGACAAAGAAAACATTGAAAATGATTGTTAATTCAAAATTTGTACTTTTTCTGAAACAGATGACTTTGTTCTGTATTTTTGAATTTTTTTTTCGAAATTCGAAACTTGAAATTAAAAGAAAAAAATTCAAAACTAAACTTGAACTTTTGAGAAAACTAAAAATTTTGAAAAAAAATTTTTCTAAATCTTAAATTTCTAATTTTTAAACATTTTTTAAAAATTTCGCCTTTGAAATCTTCGACTATTTTTCAAAATATTTACTTTTGTGAAAATCCTGATTTTTATTTGAAAATGTTAGTTTTTTGAGAAAGTTTCTAGCTTTAAAAATTTACTTTTTTTAATTTTCGACATATTTAAAAACTTTGGCATTTTTTCGAAATCCATTTATTTTTCAACCTTCCGACTTTGTATTGAATTTGTATTTTTTTTAAATTACGTTTTTTAATAAAAAGAAATGTAATGTTTTATTTGAAAATATCGGCATCTTTTTCCGAATTTTTATGAATATTTTGATATTTTTCAACAGTCCTCATCGTCTTGAAATTTTCGTCTATCTGTCAAAATTTCGACCTTTTCAAAATCTTTACTTTTTTAAAATTACATTTTTTTAGATTAGTAAGAGTTTTCGAAAATTTCAACTTTTTTAATTATCGACATTTGACAAAATTTCGTCCTTGAAATTTTTCAAAATTTCAAATTTTTCAGAAATTTAAAAAAAAAACGAAATTTTGTAAAATTTCGAGAATTGAACAAAAAGTTGAAATTTCACTTTCTGGATCTTCTCAAAAATAAAAGGTGCAACTTTAAACTCAAAATTTTGAAAAGGCACAGAAAACCGTGAAAATTATTTTTTGATTCAAAATTTGTACTTTTTCTGAAACAGATGACTTTCTTATGAATTTTTGGGTTTTTTCTCGAAATTCAAAACCTAAAATTAAAAGAAAAAAAAATCAAAATTTAACTTGAACTTTTGAGAAAACGGTGAAAATTTTGAAAAAAATTTCAAATTTTTTAAATGCGTTTATTTTTTTAAAATTCTGACTTTTCGCAAAGGAATTTATTGAATATTTCGTTTTTTTAAAAAATTTGAATCCTTTTTTAGGTTTGTCTTCAAAATTTCGAGTTTATTTCTGAATTTCAATTTTTTTTGAAAACCTTGATTTTAAATATTTTTTATTGTAGCAATAAAAATATTTAAACGGGGCATAAATATATTGTAACGAAATGTAAATTGTAGAATTTAGTACGTAAGAAAATTGTCTATAAAGATAAGCGTTCCACAAATTTCGGCAAACGATAAGGCTTCTCTGCGGGATTTTTCTAGAACCCGGAAGCCAAAACTATATGAAGTGGTCGCCTTTCCCTCGAGTCAGACAGTCAGTAGAGCCAGTGTAGTTAATTAGTGAGTTAGCAGTTAGAAGTCCATAACTGAATTAATTGTTCAGTTATAGTGATTCGAGTTTAATTTGAAAATAAAGTGTTTTACAATTCACGTGTTAATAATTATTTCGAACCGTTAAGCCCGCAACAATATTTTTTATGGTACGAGGAAGCTCAACCCATAGAAGGTTAGGAACCTCCGATATAAAGGTTATTTAAAAAAGCTATAACTTCATATGCAAGAAGAATGCAACCTAGACTACAAATTCATGCAGCCCTCCAGGCGTGTATACTGAATCATAGGTAGCTGAACTACCAACAGTTGAAACACTGCCACCTAGCGAAGCGGTTGCTCTCTAGAAGAGTTCCCAGAAGACAAGGATTCTATAATGCACAGACCAATAGGTTTGAACATTTATTAGATTTGAAGTTTGGAAACCAAATACCGGTTTCGATCTTGTTAGATCTCGTCAGTTTGGTATATCCAACTTGAATGCTATATCGGAACATTTATTAGCATTCAAGTTGGATATACCAAACTGAAGAGATCTAGCAAGATCGAAACCGGTATTTGGTTTCCAAACTTCGAATCTAATAAATGTTCAAACCTATTGGTCTGTGCATTATAGACTATAACTTCATAAAAAAACGTTTCTCGGAATTTGGACAAAAAATGTAAAGATCTCCAAATTTCGAAAAGAAAATGGTATTTGTCAAAAAAAGCTGTAACTCAAAATTTCTAAAAAAATTCGAAACTACAAAATGAACATCGAAATTTCGAAAAAAAAACTATATTTTTTAAAATATCCCAATTTAGAGAAAAAACAAGAATTTAAAGCGAAAATTCCAGAGGTGTTGGGAGGTTTGTAATATTTCTAAAAATAAAGTCAAACTATAAAAATTTTCAAGTTTAAACTCAAATAAACGCAAATTTTTAAAATACGCCGAACATTTTGATAAAGAGCTTAAAATTTGTAAAACTAAAAAGTTTAAATTTTGAGAAAAAATAAAGACGTCAAGTTTAATTTAAATGACGAAATGTTAGAGAAAAAGTAAAAACTTTTAGTTTGCAATTTTAAGAAAAAGCAAAATTTCCGGGAAGAATTCGAAATTATAAAAGCAAAATTAGGCAGCTAGACGTGAAAACTTTAATTATGAAATAAGAATGTTTTTTTTACTTTAACATTAATTGTAGTATCAAAAATGAAAAGTTCATAACTTGTAAATCAAAATTGTCATCATATCAGCTATTTTGTGCAAACCACTACAGTATTTAGTGTTGTATTGAACAGTGATTCTACAATTAAACAAGAAATGTTAAACAATTTTGTCGCCTGAAACCAAGAAAGATTAAAAATTACAACAATCGTTGGTTAATCTTTCTTGGTTTCAGGAGACAACATGTGTTTATTATTTTTTCAAGACAACCCAAAAAAAATGCAGCTAAACAATTTAAACTTTTAAATAATTCACAGTAGTCAATTTAACTTATAGTAGGCGTATGTTCAAAGCGAATTAAAATGTATATTTGTCAACTAAGACAGTATAACGCAAATGGTAAAGGCGGCTTATAGGTCACGCGTTCAAACCCCGGTGCTGTTCACACACTTTTTAATTCTATTACACGTTCTACCCACAGCTACATAATTCTGTTAACATATGTAGAGCTTGTGGGTAACGCAAATTGGCGTGATTTTGTATACAGAGGTTAAATACTTACGTCTGAAGAGGATTGGCATTTTTGGAAGATGAGAAACATCATGATCGAAATCTGGATCGTCGTCATCGAATAGAATATCTTCTTCAAATTCTGTAAAACCTTCCAACTTCGTGTGGCTGTGTACACGGAGCATCTGTAAAAATACGCAAAATTTTCGCAAAATGTCCCCAAAATTTCAACTTAAGCCAAGGTTAAAGCACAATTGATAAACTTTAAACATAAACTATAGCAATTGTGTTATTTGCCCGTTGGTAGTAATTCTACTTTGGACAAACACGTAACAAAGGAAAAATATGTAATTATTTTCATAAAGCGTTAGATATCATGCAAGTAATTATGTAACAATATTTCGCAATAAAAGATTATTCAGCCTGGTTACTGTTATAAATAATTTGTAATAATATTTTTATAAATTGACCACTTCATTAATTACATTTTAAAGTCTTGCGTAATGATTAGAATATTGACAATGGCAATTATGAATCAGTTATATTTGCTTCACCTTGCAACTTGACAACAAAAACTGTAGAAAGGTTTGGCTTTTTCATAAATTAATCAATTCACATTTCAGCTAAGCGATAGGGAATTTTATTGTGCATATAATAACGGTGCCAAATGTTAAAAAGCAACATTTTTAACATCGATGCTCAAAAATTCACCTTTTTGTAATAAACAGATAAAAATGTAATTTATTTGAAATGTTTCAAGGTTGCAGTTAATTTACCTATTATATTAATTTAATTTGAATATCAATAATAATGCATTTGGTGTCCAACTGTCTGGCTTTAGCATCACAAGGAGATCCACGCAAGCGACACCTGGGCTAATGCAACTTATATCAAGGGGGCCCTTTTTTCCGTTTCTTAACACAATTGGATGACAAAATTATATCTTAAGAATAGAGCAGTACAACAGGACCCGGAAAAGAAACCTACATGCTCACTTTTACACAATTTTTTTTTAGAAGAATTAAGCCTTTTTTTAAATTTTCAATTAACAAAAAAGTCGATCTTGGAAAAGAAAAAATTCAATGTGTTTGAAAATTTTAATTTTTTTGTTGAAAATTTTGGCTATTTCCAAACTTCCACATTTAAAAACTTTCACTTTTTTCAAAGCTTTCACCCAGAACTTCCACTAATTTTGAAAATTCGGACTTTTTCTTAAAATTTGACTCATTTTAAAAATGTCGACGCTTTCCCAAAAATTTAGCTTTTTTTCGAAATTGGCCCTGTATTTTGAAAATTTCTACTCTCAAAATTTCTACTTTTTCCGGATTTCATTCTTTTTGAAATATTCGAGCTTTTTCAAAATTACGACAATTTCTCAAAATTTTTGTTTTTTATAATGTTCGGAAAAGTCGATTATTTGTAAAACTTTTGACTTTTTTTTTTAAACTTTGGCTTTGTTAAATATTTCAACTTTTTCTCGAAACGTTGTTTTTTCTGCAGACTCGACTTTTTTTGGAAAATTTCCATTTTTGTAAATTTCGTCTTTTTTTAGAAAATTTCTACTTTTTTAAAAATTTCGTTTTTTTTAACTTCGACTTTTTTTGAAAATTACGTATTTTTTTGAAATTTCGATATCTCGAAATTTCCACTATTTCTAAATTTTGACCTTTATGACTTCTCCGAGTTTTTCTCTTTTTAAAAAAAAACAATTCCAACCTTTTCAAAATTTCGACAATTATTCGGAATTTCGGTTTTTTGTGATTTTCGAAAAATTCTATTTTAAATATTACGACTTTTTCTCTAAATCTTGCTCCTGCAGATTCGACTTTTTTTTGGAAAATTTCTGCTTTTAGTAAAAATTTCGTCTTTTAACAATTTCGACCTTTTTTTGAAAATTACCTTTTTTAGAAAATTTTTACTTTTTTAAAAATTTCGTTTGTTTTTTAAATCAAGACTTAGTTTTTCAAAAAACTCGATTTCCACAATTTCTAAATGTTGACCTTTTTGACTTCTCCGAGTTTTTTTTTTGAAAAAAATTCAAACCGTTTCGAAATCTCGACAATTTCTCGGAATTTCGGTTTTTATTATTTTCAAAAAATTCGATTTTAAATATTACGACTTTTTCTCTAAATGTTGCTCCTTTTGCAGATTCGACTTTTTTTGGAAAATTTCTGCTTTTAGTAAAAATTTCGTCTTTTAACAATTTCAACCTTTTTTTTGAAAATTATTTTTTTAGAATATTTTTACTTTTTTAAAAATTTCGTTTGTTTTTTTGATTACGATTTTTTTTTGAAAACTGCGTCTTTTTTTGAAATTTCGACATTTCAGAATTTTCACAATTTCCAAATTTTGACCTTTATGACTTCTTCGAGTTTTTCTCTTCTTTAAAAAAAAAATTCGAACCTTTTCAAAATTTCGACAATTTCTCGGAATTTCGGTTTTTTATAATTTTCGAAAAATTCGATTTCCACAATTTCTAAATGTTGATCTTCAGTTTCCCGAGTTTTTCTTTTTTTTTTTAAAAAATTAAACCTTTTCAAAATTTCGACAATTTCTCGGAATTTCCGTTTTTTATAATTTTCAAAAAATTCGATTTTAAATATTACGGCTTTTTCTCTAAATGTTGCTCCTTCTGCAGATTCGACTTTTTTTGGAAAATTCCTGCTTTTAGTAAAAATTTAGTCTTTTAAACAATTTCGACCTTTTTTTTAAAAAATTACTTTATTTTAGAAGATTTTTAATGTTTTAAAAATTTCGTTTGCTTTTTAATTAGGACTTTATTTTTAAATTGCGTCTTTTCTGGAAATTTCGACAATTCGGAATTTCAACAATTTCTCAATTTTGTGGCTTTTCCGGGTTTTTTATTTATTTATTTATTTATTTTTTTGAAGAATTCGCACCTTTTCAAAATTTCGACAATTTCTCAAAATTTTGGCTTTTTATGATTTTCAGAAAATTCGATTTTTCATAAAATATTTGACTTTTTTCAAAACTTTGGCTTTGTTAAATATTTCGACATTTTCTCTAAATGTTGCTTCTTTCGACCTTTTTTTGAAAATTACTTTTTGGAAAAGTCTACGTTTTTTAAAAATTTTGTTATTTTTCTGATATTTCGATTTTTTGAAAATTACGTTTTTTTTTGGAAATTTCAACATTTCAAAATTTCCACAATTTCTAAATTTTGATCTTTGTCACTTTTCTGAGATGTTTCATTGATTTTTTTTCATAATTTCGACCATTTCTCAAAATTTCGGTTATTTATAATTTTCGGAAAATTTCATTTTTTATAAAAATTTTAACTTTTTTTTTTCAAAGGTTTGGCTTTGTTAAATATTTCGACTTTTTCTCTAAAATGTTGCTTCTTCTGCATATTCATCAACTTATTTTGGAAAAAATCTTTTTTTTTTCATCTTTTTTTTAAATTTCGACCTTTCTTTGAAAATTACTTTTTTTAGCAAATTTTTACTTTTTTAACTATTTCATTTTTGTTAACTTCGATTTTTTTGAAAATCGCGTCTTTTTTTTTAAATTTGGACATTTCAGAATTTTCACAATTTCTAAATTTTGACCTTTGTGACTTTTCCGGGTTTTTTAATCTTTTTTTCCAAAATTTTTAAAAAAATTTTAACCTAGACTTTTTTGAAAATTACGTCTTTTTTGATATTTCGACATTTCAAAATTTTCTCAATTTTTAAATGTTGACCTTTGTGACTTCGGAATTTCTCATCTTTCTTTCTGAAAATTCGAATTATTTCAAAATTTCGAAAATTTTTAAAAATTTTAGTTTTTTATAATATTCAGAAGAATCGATTTTATATAAAAATTTTGACTTTTTTTTCAAATTTGGCTTTCTTAAATAATTCGACTTTTTCTCTAAATGTTCTTTCTTTTCAGATTCGACTTTTTTCTGGAAAATTTCTTTTTTCGAAAATTTCGCATTTTTAAAAGAAATACTTGTTGGAAAATTTCTACTTTTTTAAAAATTTCGTTTTTTCTTAAATTTCGACTTTTTTGGAAAATTACGCCTTTTTTTGAAAATTACGTCTTTTTTTCAAGATTCGACATTCCAAAATTTCCACAATTTCTAAATTCTAAGCTTTGTGGAAATTTCTACTTCAAAATATCGACTTTTACTCCAAAATTTTCCGTTTTCTTAATTTCTAGTTTTTTAAAAAATTACGGCATTTCAATATTTCCATTTTTTCAAATTCCAATTTATTCAAAATTCCGACTTTTTCTTCCAAAATCTTGATTGCAAAATTTCTTTTCGAACCTTTTCTCGAAATTTTAACCTTTTTGTAATTTTGACTTTTTTTTTAATTTAAACTTTTCAAAATTTACATCTTTTTCAAATTCTGTTAATCAAAACTTCGAGGTTTTCTTAAAATTTTGATTTAAAAATATCGACATTTCTTACTTTTTTCTTAAAATTTGACAAAATGTTCACTTTTCTAACCATTTTTAATAAGTGTAGACTTTTTCTCAAAATCTGTTTTTTATAATTTTTGAAAAATTCGTTTATTATTTACAAAAATTTCGACTTTTTTCCAAAGTTGGACTTTGTTAAATATTTCGACTTTTTCTCTAAATGTTTTTTCTGCAGATTCGATTTTTTTTTTGAAAAACTGTTGGCCTTTTGAAAATTTTAAGTTTATGAAAATTGCACCACTTCAAAATTTTCACTATTTCTAAATTTTGACTTTTGTGAAAATTTCGACTTCAAAATTTCGACCTCAAAATTTCGACTTTCTCTCGAAATTTTTACTTGTTTGTGAATTTCTAGTTTTTTTAAAAAATTGGGACATTTCAAGATTTCCACATTTTTCAAGCTCCCATTTTTGCAAAATTTTGACTGAAAAATTTCTTTTCGAAACTTTTTTCGGAATTTTAACTCTTTTGTAAAGTTAGATTTTTTTAAGTTAGATTTTTCAAAATTAAACCCTTTTCAATTAAGAATTTTTATCAAAAAGTTGAAGTTTTGTTAAGATTTTGAGTTAAAAATATGGACATTTCTTGCGACTTTTTTAAAAAATTTCGACGTGACAAAATGTTCACCTTTTTCAAATTCCCATTTTAATTAAAAAATCAACTTTTTCTGAAAATATTGAGTTCTATTTTTTAAAAATGTAAACCTTCAAAAACTTTGAAAACAAAAATTTGTTGAGATAATAAGCCTTGTATATACGAATATATACAAGTTTATTACGATGCAATTGAAATCTAATTTCATTAGAATCTAATGAAAATTAGACTGCAATTGCAAAGTTCACGTAGGTGAGGCAAAGCTTGTATCACGGGTTGCATCGCAACATCCATAGATACAAACGTCCTCGGCGTGACTTTACTTTCATCTAGTTTTGACAAATGACCAATTAAATGTTCTGTAATTAAACAGTTAAACGTGCTTAAAATTGAAAATATGTACAACCGCAACCATAGACTAGTTTCGGCCTTCCTTGGCCTCGTCAGCATGGTACGGTGGTTGTAGACACTTCCAATTTAAAGCCGTTAGTCAGTCGTATAAGTACCCAAGAGAGCAAACCTCCATCGGGTGACTTGTAACTGACTTTTAACTGTTTATTACGCAAACATTCTCGCTACATGCTAATTGAAGCATTACTCTCTGCTGAGATAATAAGCCTTGTATATACGAATATATACAAGTTTATTACGATGCAATTGAAATCTAATTTCATTAGAATCTAATGAAAATTAGACTGCAATTGCAAAGTTCACGTAGGTGAGGCAAAGCTTGTATCACGGGTTGCATCGCAACATCCATAGATACAAACGTCCTCGGCGTGACTTTACTTTCATCTAGTTTTGACAAATGACCAATTAAATGTTCTGTAATTAAACAGTTAAACGTGCTTAAAATTGAAAATATGTACAACCGCAACCATAGACTAGTTTCGGCCTTCCTTGGCCTCGTCAGCATGGTACGGTGGTTGTAGACACTTCCAATTTAAAGCCGTTAGTCAGTCGTATAAGTACCCAAGAGAGCAAACCTCCATCGGGTGACTTGTAACTTGACTTTTAACTGTTTATTACGCAAACATTCTCGCTACATGCTAATTGAAGCATTACTCTCTGCTGAGATAATAAGCCTTGTATATACGAATATATACAAGTTTATTACGATGCAATTGAAATCTAATTTCATTAGAATCTAATGAAAATTAGACTGCAATTGCAAAATTCACGTAGGTGAGGCAAAGCTTGTATCACGGGTTGCATCGCAACATCCATAGATATCTATATATCTATGGATGTTGCGATGCAACCCGTGATACAAGCTTTGCCTCACCTACGTGAACTTTGCAATTGCAGTCTAATTTTCATTAGATTCTAATGAAATTAGATTTCAATTGCATCGTAATAAACTTGTATATATTCGTATATACAAGGCTTATTATCTCAGCAGAGAGTAATGCTTCAATTAGCATGTAGCGAGAATGTTTGCGTAATAAACAGTTAAAAGTCAGTTACAAGTCACCCGATGGAGGTTTGCTCTCTTGGGTACTTATACGACTGACTAACGGCTTTAAATTGGAAGTGTCTACAACCACCGTACCATGCTGACGAGGCCAAGGAAGGCCGAAACTAGTCTATGGTTGCGGTTGTACATATTTTCAATTTTAAGCACGTTTAACTGTTTAATTACAGAACATTTAATTGGTCATTTGTCAAAAATTTGTTGAAAATATTGATTTTTTTTTGGTGGAACGGACTGGTTCTTGGTTATCTTCAAAAATTGAAATACAGAATTTGTCCCCTGAAACCAGGAAAGATTAAAAAACACTAAAGATGACAGCTTGACTGTCAAAACGCGTTAGAGCAACGTTTGTTGTGTTTTTTAATCTTTCCTGGTTTCAGGGGACAAGTTCTGTATTTCAATATTGATTTTTTTTCTAAATTTTGATTTTTTCGAAAATATTGAATTTTCGAAAACTTCGTCTTTTTTTTTGAAAAATTAGACTTTCAAAATTTCGATCTTTCAAAATTTTGATTCTTTTCTAAATTTCGACTTTTTGTAAATTTTGATTGACTAAAAAATTCCTCTACCTTTTTTAATTTCGACTTTTTCGAAAATATTGAATTTTTCGAAATTTTCGTCCTTTTTTTTTGGAAAATTAGACTTTTTCAAAATTTTGACCTTTTAACATTTCTACATTTCACAAAATGTTGACTTATTTTATTCGATTCTTTACAATCAAAATGCCGACTCTCTCTTTGATTTGATTTGAAATTTTGACTTTTTGTAACCTTTTGAAAAACTCGACTGTTCCTGAAAATTTCAACTTTTAAACAACTTTTCGAGTATTTCTACTTTTTCAAAATTTGACTTTTTGAGAATTTCGATATTTTCAAAATTTTGCCTCTTAAAATTTTGACTTATTTTGTAAATCTTTCTTTGAAAATTCAGCTCTTTTTGAACATTTCGACTGTTTTGAAAATTTTGATTTTTTTATTTGGACCTTTCTGAAAATTTATTTCTTTCAAATTTCGAGCCTTTTTGGTGATAATTTTTAGGTCTCACTATCTAAATAACAATATACAGTAGACTTCCGCTTAAGTTGCGCTCATCGGACTGGATCAACGGTTAAAGTTGCTACTCCCCTACCATTCCTACCATTGTCGAAAAATGATATGTTGTATTGCTCCTTGTGCGGTTGAGTGGGTTATTCAAAAGTTTAAAGTTTAATTCGTCGTTCGAAAATTAGAGAGGGGGAATATACGCGCAACTTTAGCGATCGTATCTTGTCAACTTTAACGAGCGAACAACTTTAACAGGCGCAACTTTAGGGGGGTCGACTGAATTAGAAAACAAAAATTGTAATTCAAAAAACGCCCTAGAGAATTTCGAGGAAAAACATTGACAATTTGGTATTAGATGTTATTTGGTGACGTTTTAAGTATTTTAAATTTCTTATAATCGTGTATCACAATAGTAGTTTGTGCAACAAGAGCGGATATGATGTCCATATCGCACGAGAACGAAGTTTGAGCACGACGCCGAAGGCGGAGTGCCTCAATCGTTCGAGTGCGATGTGGACAATCCGCTCGAGATGTACAGCGAATTTTTCCCACGACCACGATCCCTCAAAAACAAAAATACGATTTAAGAAATATTTTTTTTCCTTAAATACGTCAACTTGACAAATTCTATGGTATAATTTTGAACCTAAAAATGACATTCGTTCTTATCGCATGGTGATGATTGGTCAAGTTCATATCCACACTAGTGTGGATATGAAATCGACCAATCACTGCGTTATTTCCGTTCACTAGACTGATATGGCCTATCTATCCTGCTCGCAAGTTATAAAGAAAACAGTGAATATACGGGTGGGAGTGGGAAAAAAATTTTAAAAGGTAAACAATTTCATTTATTTACCATAATGCACAGACCAATAGGTTTGAACATTTATTAGATTCGAAGTCGACGAGATCTAACAAGATCGAAACCGGTATTTGGTTTCCAAACTTTGATTCTAATAAATGTTCAAACCTATCGGTCTGTGCATTATAGAATCCTTGTCTTCTGGGAATTCTCCTAGAGCAACCGCTTCGCTAGGTAGCAGTGTTTCAACTGTTGGTAGTTCAGCTAGCTATGATTCACTATACACGCCTGGGGGGTTGCATGAATTTGTAGTCTAGGTTGCATTCTTCTTGCATAATTTCATTTATTTAGATAATAATTTAAATATTTCCAAACTGGGCTCAGTGAATCTAACGTGAATTTGGTGCAAATCAAGTAAATTTTAAAGAGCGGTCACCCTTTCTAAAAAAAAAGTCAAAACTTCAAGTTTAACGTCGTTGCAGCAAAACAAGTGAAAACTTGGAATCCGGAGAAAAGTTAAAATGTAGAAAAAAAAACTCCTAATTTACATGAAACAAAATTCCGAACTTTCACTTTAATCTCAAAATGAAAAAAATAACGAACTGTGTAAGAAAGCTACTTCCGATATTTCAACAATTTTGATGCTAAAATGAAGATTTAATAAAAAATGTGAAAAACTTTTAAATTTAGAGTAAAAATTCTACAACAAAAAAAATTCAAAATGTCTAGCGAAAATCGATAGCTTCACACTTGAAATTTCAAAAAAGTTATGCAATACAATGTATTTTCGAGATTTAAATGTCGAAATGTCAAAAAAAAATCAAAACATCCAGGAAAAATGCAGTTTTCAATTTAAAATTAAAAATGCAGAAGAAAATAAGAAAACTCAAAAGGTCAACTCAGAATTTTGAGAAAAAATTCAAAATTAACTAAAAACTCAACTTAAGCAGCTTTATAATAACTTTATAGCAAATAATACGTTAGTTACAATTATGATATGTTAGTTAGCTATCATAATACCGTAAATACAAATTTCATTCTAAAAGTTTGTTGATTTTTTTATGTCATCGTTGAAAAATAATACGATAAAGCTTTGAATGCGACTCAATTATTAGCGTTTTACACAATCTCGCACGTGGCCAGACGACTCAGCTAAGGTCTCATCGCCTGGCAACGTCCTCGATTATTATAAATCTCATAACAATCTCCTTACATTAATAGCTATAATAATGGTAATCAAAATAATCAAAATAATATGGGGAACATTTAGTCCAATTATTTCTGCCAAAAAACCTACGTAATATAGGCAACACATTAATTATATAAATGTTTACGCGTAAAGCCAGCTTTAGTTTTGGTGATTTTTTAGTAATTTATCTTTATGATTTAATACGTTGCGGCTTACTCTGATGCACATTTATCTGAAATGGACTATACCTATTTTTACGTATGGTGTAAAATGAACAAATTCGAATAATTCCCTCATGACGCTCTTTACACATTGTGTAAATTTGTTTAATTAAAGAATTTAGAAAAAAATACATTTGTAATCTTCAACAGTTTTCGAAATAATGAACCGTTCTGACGTCAATTTAAGGCAATTGATGATAACATAACGCACATACAAATATTAACATTAAAAAACCCCTAATTGAATTCGTGGTTCTTGGATTAATAATCTATGAATGGGTAAATTGTCCCATAAATCAACTGAAATTAAATTAACTAGTTCATTTCCGACACAAAGTTCTAAAAGTTTTTTTTTAATGATTAAAAATGTTGACATTCGGAGAAAGATATACCAACTGCTAGAAATCCACGTACGAAATTTTACATGGAATTCTTTGCAGCTCTTAACTGAAAGGCATTAATAATTACAAAATTGAAATCGAAAAAGATCAACATTCTCAATAACGACTCATTTAAAAGCAAAACAGGGCGCATTTTAAATTCAAAACAATGGTAAAACTCCTAACCTCAATTTGGTGCACCTTATTGTTTGGGTTATGTTCGAATATTTTGAGTAAAATCAACTGACAGCTGACTTAAAATATAGAGTATTTTAAGTTGATGTGTAGTCACCTTCAAAATAATGAGTATTTATGGAATCACTGCTTAATTTTTTTGAATTTACACGAAACCAACGCGTTCACCATACACAACCACTACAACGGCACGCCACAGCCTACTCGATTTCACATTCACACACACAAAGGCAAGACCGTTTCTCGTACCCAGAGACTGGATATCGCGTAGTAGAAGCAATAAAAGAAGGAATGAAATGCCTCGCAGGTCGAAGACTTCAGAATGAAAACTGTATGCTAAAACGTACTTAAAATTTACAGCTGTTCAACCACGTTATGTTGAACATCCAAATAACGACTGCATAAAGTGTGTGATAATTATAAATACAACAATTACGAGATCATTATATTATCGAAATTGAGTAAAAAGGTTGTCGATAACTTGGCTTATGCAATTAACAAAATTCAGCATTATTTGCCTTGATAGACGTTTCATCATTGTAGATTTATACAAATACGAAAACATAACATTTGAAATTACATACAAATAAACTCTACAACAACATTTGTGTTTCCATCCACGATTTATTAAAAAGCCTAACTGGCCTACTAGCTTTCATAAACTTCATGGAAATTAGTGCATTCATTCAAAAGAATGTTTAATAATACGCACTGACTCGTTCATTATTACGAAAGGTAAAGAGACTAAACGTTTAGTTGGTGTAGACCAACTAAACGTTTAGTCTCTTACTCACGATAGCATGAGTCTAACGTAAAGAATATAATTCATTTCTGTCAAAAAAAGTTCATTTTATTTCAATAGTGGTGTATCTTCCAGGACTTCGTTCCTGAGTAGATTTTGAAAAATTCGAAATAAAATAAACAATCCAAAATGCATTTTCTGTATGTCACGCAGCGCTGCATTCACCTATAAGCCATACAAGCTACAGCTTAGGGCCCCCACCACCTTAGGGTCCCCCAAATGTGATTAACGACCTTTTTTTTAGTCCTCGATAAAATTGTTGGTGTTAAAAATTTTTTTTGGTCACCAACATTCTTGAGCGCCGTCAAAACGTTAAGGAAATGTAGGTGCTCAAAAAATCTCGAGGCAGCCTGATGATTTTTTATTGCTCGCAATACTGGCTCCATATCTCGAATAACTTAGGGCGTTAGGGCCTCATCAAGTCTAAATCTGGCCCTGTAAGTACGAGGGTATCTGAAAAGTTTCCGACATTAACATGAAGATGACAGCACTCGTCAATAATAGGGATGCAACATCTTTAAAAAAAGCAGGGCTTCGAACCGCTATGTTTTTCGTTCCGGTTTTCGGTTTTCGTTCCGGCAAAAAAATTACATCGCTTCAGTTTCGGTTTTCGTTCCGACAAAAATAACCGTTTTTTCCGGTTTTCGGTTCAGTTCCAGGTGACTCATTTTTTGATTTTTAAAAGTATTTAAAAATTAATTTTTGGACATAATTTAGAAAATGTGATGTCTTTTACTTTAATATTACAACCTTGCCTAAAATTGAAAGAAAATATTTTATATTTTTCAGGTTTAAAATTTTCATGGTGAAACTCTGAGATTTTAGTTCAATTTGAGTTCAAATTTGAAAAAAACCTAAAGTTTTTAAAAAACTAAATCGAATTTCGGGTTTAGATATTTCAAATTTAAACTCGGAATTTTCATAAAAATCCTAAATTATATACCCTAGAGTCGAGAACTTCTAGAATATACGAATTTTGGCGATTAAAATCGAAAATTTGAGTGACCTTTTTCTTTTATAATTTTGGTTCTCTATCGAAGTTTTGACTTTGATTCGCTTTTTCTAATAAAATTGATCTTTACTGTTTCGACTGTGTTTTCTAGAATAGTCGATTAAAAAGATCAAATTAAAACAGTAAACGAAAATAAAAAAGACCGGCCACAATTTCAAAACAAGAACTTCAAATTTATTTCAAAAAAAAAGAGTTCAAATTTTCTACCCTAATTCACTCTTGACTTTAAACTCAAATATTCGATTTTGTTCCTGGAAATGTTGCTGAAAACTTCAACAGTTTTGTTTAATGTATTTAGCTTTTTTCGATATTTAAACTTAAAGTTTTAAATTTAAACTTGTAGGTACTTTTCATTATTAATTTTTCTAAAATTTCAACTTTAAACAAAATTTAGTCTTTCCCTCTCTCTTTCTCTCTCTTAACCCCTTGTTTCAACTTTTTTTTTGAAGAAATTCGACTTTTTTGAAATTTTCGGTTTTAGAAATTTCAACATTTTTGAGAAATTTCGACTAGAAAAATATCGACTTTTTTAAAACTTCCACATTTTTTCCACGCTTCGACTTTTCCCATTCTTTTCTCAACTTTTTTTGAAGAAATTCGACTTTTTTAAATTTTCGATTTTAGAAATTTTGACTTTTTCTAAGAAATTTCGACTTTAAAAATATCGACTTTTTTGAAGCTTCCACATTTTTTCAATAGTTCGACTTTTTCCAAAGTTTTGATCTTGTCTCAACTTTTTTTTGAAGAAATTCGACTTTTTTGAAATTTTCGGCTTTAGAAATTTTAACGTTTTAAAAAATTTCGACTTGAAAAATATCGACTTTTTTAAAACTTCCACATTTTTTCCACAGTTCGACTTTTTTCAATCTTTTCTCAACTTTTTTTGAATAAATTCAACTTTTTTGAAAACTTTGATTTTCAAAATTTTGACTTTTTTAAAGAAATTTCGTCTTTGAAATTATCGACTTTTTTGAAATCTTAGATTTTTTTCAAAATCTCGACTCCATCAAAATTTGGACTTTTTGAAAATGTCAACTCTATCGAAATTCTGACTTTTTTAAAATTTTGTCATTTTTGAAATTATCTACTTTTTTCAACATTTCTTGCTTTTCCCTAAATTTTGATTTTTTCGAAAATTTCTTATAAAATTTTGACTTTCTTGAAAATTTAGTTTCTTGAAAATTTATCATTTTTCTTTAAATTTTGACTTTATTCGTATATTCTACTTTTTTTAGAAAGCTTCAATTTTTCAAGTTTCGCCTTTTTTTTTGAATTTTTGCTCTTTTTGAAAATTTCGATCTTTTCCAAAATTTTCACATTTTTTAAAATTCCGATTTTTTTAAATATTGATATTTTCTCCGCGTTTTTGGCTTTATCAATATTGGAAATGGGGTGTGTATGAACTATTTAGTTCAATGAAACACCACACTTTAATTATCGAGACTTTATTTATTCAAGAGGTCTCGGAAGGTGTGTGTTGTCGCGACGAAATTATAATCTCAACTTCATAGTCGAAAAGGAATCTTTTCGTAATATTTCCAAATACATCTGGTATATTTCATGATACAGTGCTAATATACATGTCAACGTTAATCCCTTAATACCTATATTCAGAAAAGGGACTGACCAGCGTTCTTAGAATTAATCTTAGAATTAATCATCCACCTAGGAGTGTTCCAAATAAGTTGAAGTACCCGTATCAGATTTTACTTCGTAAAAGATACAGCGAAACTCATAAAGCATTCGAGGGTGTCTAATATTTTACTTTAAAATAAGTACCGATAGATTTTTGCTCTCACGTTTT
The DNA here is from genome assembly GCA_028583605.1 of Dastarcus helophoroides. NCBI lineage: Eukaryota > Metazoa > Arthropoda > Insecta > Coleoptera > Bothrideridae > Dastarcus > Dastarcus helophoroides. Next base: position 28,157,105 of record CM053328.1, read on the forward strand.
GAACGTGATTTCCAACAATCAAGAAAAACCGTTTTCGAAATTTCCATTTTTTCAACTTTTCTTGAAAAATCTGACTTCCTCGAAAATTTCGATTTTATTTTATTTTAAATATTGATATTTTCTCCACGTGTTTGGCTTTTTTTAGAAAATTGTTTTCGAAATTTCGATGTTTTCAACTTTTTTTTGAAAAATCTGGCTTCCTTCAAAATTTCGATATTATTCACCTTTTTGAATATTTTGATTTTTTTGAGCCTTTTGAATTTTTTTTCAAAAATTCGCCCTTTTTGAAGATGAAAACTTAAATATATCGCACTTTTTAAAAATGTCGACCTTTTAAAAAAATGTTAAAACATCTGAAAAATGTCTAAATTTTCACAGCACGTCAATTTCCTAGTCAAGATTTTCAAAAACGTTAATATTCTGAAAAAAGTGTTAAATTTTTAAGGCTTCGAACCGCTATATTTTTCGTTCCGGTTTTCGGTTTTCGTTCCGGAAAAAAAATACATCGGTTAAGTTTCGGTTTTCGTTCCGACAAAAATAACGGTTTTTTCCGGTTTTCGGTTCAGTTCCAGGTGACTCATTTTTTGATTTTTAAAAGTCTTTAAAAATTGGTTTTTGGACATAATTTAGAAAATGTGATGTCTTCTACTTTAATATTACAACCTTGCCTCAAATTGAAGGAAAATATTTTATATTTTTCAAGTTTAAAATTTTCATGATGAAACTCTGAGTTTTTAGTTCAATTTGAGTTCAAATTTCAAGAAAAACCTAAAGTTTATAAAAAACTAAATCGGAATTTCGGGTTTAGATATTTCAAATTTAAACTCGGAATTTTCATAAAAATCCTAAATTATATACCCTAGAGTTGAAAACTTCTAGAATATACGAATTTTGGCGATTAAAATCGAAAATTTGAGAGACCTTTTTCTTTCATAATTTTAGTTTTTTGGCGAAGTTTTGAAGTCTTTTTTAAACACGTACAAATTCAACAAACCGAAATAAACCGATATTTTTTTCCGATTTCACTCCGATTTCCGTTCCGACGAAAATAACGGTTTTTTTCAGTTTCCGGTTTTCGTTTTAGTTCCGGTTCGAAGCCCTGGTCTTTTGGGATAGTCATGGAGTTATCTTAATCGATTATCTTCAAATGAGAAAAACCATTACACACGCATCATTACTTGACCAGCTGAAGGCAGAAATTGCGGAAAAATTGTCACATTTGCAGAAAAGTAACATCCTGTTTCATCAAGACAATGCGCAATCTCACACTTCGCGGTTGCCATGGTGAAAATCCACAAATTACGGTTTGAACTGGTTGACCAACCTCCTTACTCACCAGATCTAACCCAAAGCTACTTCTTTATGTTCCTTATCTAAAAACTGCGCCCGGAGGAGATTTTTGTCAAATGAGGAGGTGAACAATTATTTTGCAGAAAGAAACGTCGAGTACCATTTAGACGGGTTAAAGAGATGGGGGCATCGCTGGGAGAAGTGTGTATGTAGACCTACAAGGAGATTATGTAGAAAAATAAAAAAGATTTATAGAAAAGATATCTTGTACCTTTGTTAGGTCAGAAACCTCTCACGCCATCTTCGTATGTGTAACAATCCCTTTCGATTTTACACACTAAGAGTTGAAAAACAATCAAAACGGTTTGTGTCTCAAAATTATGAGAATATGGTTTTATTTCCCAAAACGTATTTTCTTTAAAATTCAGGTTTTTAGTTTTTACTATTTTTGTTAAAAATTCGATTCATAATTCCAAATTTGAAATTTCTGAGCAAAATAGCGACTTTTTTTGATGATTCGATTAAAATGTTTTATTTTTTTCGAAACTTCCATCTCAAAATTTGTTTCAGTCTTCATCTTTTTTCCCAAAATAGTGACGATATTTCGATTTTAGGACTTTTAACCTTTTTTCGGGATTTCAACCCTAGTTTCGAAATTTTTCTTCTTTTTTTCTTCAAGTCTTGACCCTAAATTTGAAATTCTTTTACAATTTTTCCGGATTTTGTTTTAAAATTGTTACTTGTATATTTTTCAATCCATTGTTTAACCATTTTAATTTTTTGGCAAGTTTCGATTAGAATATTTGAAAATTCATTGAAATTGATTTTAATCAGTGGCGGATCCCCCCCCTGGATGTTTAAGAACTTTAAAATAAATAATTGAAAAATACGAAATAAAATAAAAAGTTGTAGAAATATTCTTATGCTAAATTAATATCTCATTGTATATCCATATATTTTAACAGCTAATCTGACAAAGACATAACATCCGATGCTGTAATTTGTAATACTTTTGCTGATTAGATTTCTTGGGGCACAGCGGCACCTTTTTTGGTACATTTTCGCGAATTGTAAAGTAAACATCGCCCAGGGTTTTATGTTGTCAAACGTGGGACTATTTATGTTTTCAAGCGTTTAAATGTTTACTACTCAAATCATCATCATCAAATTCAGGAAAAATTATTTTCTGCAGCTGAATTGTTCTGCACGAAATTTAGAAGTTATAAAATGTATCTACTTATTATTTAATTTACTTATATAACTCACTTAAGCGTTGTAGGCTTATATTTTTATAATGGTCTATCTTTTATGAAGTTTTCAGCAAAACATTTATAAACTGCTTCTTAAAAAGTACATTTATCATTAAATATTTATCGATATCTAAACAATTACGTCAATTACTAGAGGTTAGAGCCCGGATCGTAAGGCAAAGTAAATCATCAACATAGAGAAAAGAAACAGGTAATTGAACAAATTAAAAGATATGTTTCCCAAATAGTCCAGGGTAGATAATTTTTGAAACCAAAAAAAATTATAGTAGGATGAAACCTATTAGAAAAGAAAGATAATGAAACAAAAATGAAAGGAGAAATAAATTACGGGTGATCTGAGGTCGGGAAGGGGTAGGGGGTGAGTTTTTAAGGGTAAAAAACGGTTTATCTCGATTTCTGGCAAAACTACAAATCCTATGGAAAAAAGTTAAATGGCAAAGTTGTAGGTAATAAGAATATCTACAACTTTTGTATTTACACTTTTTTAAGATAACCTCAAAATTTACGTGAAAAATTAAAAAAAGGTTTATGGTTTTTTATTTTTATTTTTATCTTTTACAAATTTCTTTTTTTTTTCACGAAATTTGGTGAAAACTTACCTTTTTATATCCCAAAGACACGTTATTTTTTTGATTTAAAATATTTATTTTTTCACCTTATTTTGACTCAATATCGAAAAAGCACCCTAATTTTCAATCGAAAACGCTCACGTTAAAATTTTAGCTTTTTCAAAAAACTCGGTAGGCTTTTTGTTCGCTGAAATGTCTACTTTCTGATGGTGTAAAAAATATATATACATTACTATGGTAAATCTTCTAAGAAAATTCAAAAAAACGAAAAGTACTCCAATTCGAAATTTTTTTTATCTTTATGTACAATTTTGAGCTATTTGTTAAAATTTATACCTTAATTACTCGACCCGACCTCAGATCGCCCGTAATTTATTTTTCTTGTTATTTTTGTTGCATTAACTTTCTTTTCTAATAGGTTTCATCCTACTATTTTTTTTTTCACTTTTTATCGTTCTTGAAGGCTTCTACCCTGGTCTAAAAGTACTGACTACCCGAAACACTCTGGTTTGAATACGTTCCCCAAAAGAGCACCCATAACTCCAGAAAAAAATTTGTTTGACCTGGTCTCTTCAACAACACAATTAAAGACAGAGAAATTAACTTTCTTTTAGTTTTTTTAATTCCAATTTCAGCTTTTTCCTTCAAATTTTAATCTCAAATACGAAACGTCAATTTTTTAGAAAATTTGTGTTTGTTGTTTTTTTTTTCAAAATTTTAATGTCAATATTTCTAGCTTTAACCAATTTCTAAATGAATTTTATGAATTTGCAAGAAATTTTGATACTTTTCTTAAAGTTATAAGTTTACACTTTTATTTTTTATTATTACTATTTTTTTTTATTCCACGGGGGTTTTTGGCGCCGGAAACCCTCTTGGAGTATTAAAAAACGTAATTCTTAAATCGATTCATATTTAATTTAAGCCCGCTATCTTTGTATGTATGTGCAAGTGCAAAAACTGTACGACATATACAGAGATCTAATAATTGAAATTAAAGAAAAGATCTAGACAATGCCATTCATAATGATATTCGAATATTGATAAAATGTAATTTAAAATGACTAATTTTTTACTCTCTGGGTTTCGTTACATACATTTTTTGAGGTCTACTTTAAACTGCATAACAGAATCGAAGCTGTTAATACATGGATTATCGCCTCGCAGAAATTCTTCTAATAAATAATCGACTTGATTTTATGGGCGTTGTGCTTTGTAACCAGTGATTTTCTTATTTAGGAATGTAATCTGATGCTGTGACGCCACAAAATAAATAACTTATTTTGTGGTGATGCTAGGCTTGGTAATTATCGCTTACAAGAGTTCCCAGAATTTACCAAACATCCAAAACCAAAACAAAGCAAAATTTTATCTCAATTTGCACATTGATTTTTTTCAGTCACTCTTTTAGTTTTCCTTTCCTATTCATATACTCTATACAGTGACATAGTTTTAAAATAAAATTAAAATATTTATGTTTAGTTTTGTATGTGTATTATTGGTTTTATTTGTTTTTATCAATGTTTGTCTAGGATAAAAAAATATCTGGTTAGCAAAATGTTATAAGGAAATGAAAGGGAAGAGGAGCTTTGCAAAAATGCGGAAATGAATGGGTATGTTATGAAATTATTGTTTAGCATTTAAAGAAAAATTTCTTTTGTGAATTATGGATTTTTTAAACTGTATCATTTTCTCAAAATTGACACAGCCAAGTTTTTATTACTTTTGTACTATTTCGATTTTAAATTCGACATTTTAACATTGATCTCGAAATTTCAAATTCTTTACTCTTTTTCTGCTAAAAATTAACTTTATTTTTCGAAATTTTGACCATTTTTTAAGTTTACTTTATTATTATTTATTTCATAATTTCCTAATTTCAAATAATTCAAGCATACAGTTTCAGGTTTTAGTTTTTTTGTTAAGATTAACGAAAAACAATATTGAATTTTACGGTTTTTGTTCTATTATGTTAACCTTTTAGTTGCGTAATTTTGTAGTTTTATTTGTGTTATATGGTATGTACTAGACAATTTTCAGTTTGAAATAAAAATAATATTTTGCTTTTCGTTCCTACTAAAATCTTATATATTTTTAGTCGCAAATAAAATGTTTATTTATGCAATATGGTGATTGAATTTTGATCTTCTTGGTTTCCTATAAAAATTAATTTTTTTATATTATTCAATTTTGAATTAAAAAGCTCACATGACCTTGAAATTTCTTGCGGGGCTACTCTAGCATGTAAAGGCGGGTTGGGTATGAATGGAAGTGCCCCCCCCCCCCCCCCCGAAAAACCTTCCTGGATTCGCGCCTGATTTTATTATCTATAATTTTTTTTTTAATTCGACTTTTATTTTCAAAAATTGGTTTTAGTTATTACTTTTTCTTAATTGTCGATTACAAACTCATATTTTCATTTTTACTGAAAATTTTATTTTTAAAAATGTCAATTTTTCTTATAAAATATAATATTTTTGGAAATTTGTACTTTTTTCATATAAATCAACTTTGCATTTTCAATTGTTATATACTTCTTTTTTCGATTATAAACGTGAATTTGTTTGTCAGTACCTTAATCTAAAAAAATCGACAATTTTCTCAAAATTTTAAGTTTTGTTTTTCCTTTTGTGGGGCCGTTATAGGCCCTGTCACCTGGATCCCAAATCCTTTGTAACTTCCACAAGTTTGTTCGACTCTCGGCCTTTAGAGCCAGGCTCAGCATCTGACCTACACTCATTCCTCCCAGATCTTCTGGTCTTAATGTTATTTTGCCAGTCAGATTATATCTGTATCTGGCAAGGTTTGGACAAGCACACACAATGTGTAAGCTTAAATTTCAAGTTTACTCTCGAAGTTTTTTGGAGCTTTTAGTTTAAACCAGGGCTTCGAACCGGAACTGAACCGTAAACAGAAAAAAAACCGTTATTTGTGACGGAACGAAAACCGGAACCGAACCGAAAAGAAAATATTGGTTTATTTCGGTTCAATTCAGATGCAAAAGTCCACAGTTAACAAACCCTCCCCCCTTGAATGTCAATTTTACATTAATAGTCTCAAATTTCAACCCAATATTTTGCTTGACTATTATTATTGTGTTGTTCGCGAGTTCTTTTAAAACTTCAATTTTTTTTTATTAAAATTTCGAATTTGAACTTATTTTTACTTTGTCCCTTAAGTGTCGGGTTTAAATTAAAAATGTTGAATTTTTCTAGAAATATTGATGTTTATTTTTAAATATTCCGACATTTATCAACAGCATTTAAATCAAAAATATGCAGAATTTTTGTAAAATAAATTTGGAATATTTTCTTCAATTTCACCTTTTTTTCTAAAAATTCTGAGTTTACGTTTTTATTTTGTTCCTATTATTTAAATAGTTATAAAACATTGGTGCCTGATCCATAGTTCCTGAGTTACATTAGGTTTGAAGTAACTTTTGATGTGACTCGCGTTGACTACGAAGGAAAAAGGTATCCCATTTTGTTTAATAAATTTATGTCTTCAAAATGAAGCCAAACACTCTGTAAAAAAATCGAAATTTTAATTTTTTAAATCGAAAAAAAAAAATTAACGTGAAAAGTTTAACGTAAAAGTCAAAAATTCTAGAAATTATTCGAAATAAATTTAGTTTTCAAACTTCAAGTTTAAGACTCGAAATTATCAAAAAGTTTAAAAAGAAAATCTGTTAAATATGTAGGATTTTAAAAAGTATAATTTTCAACTTTCAATTAAAAATTTTACGCAAAACATTGAGAAGATAAACTCTTATAACAAAACTCTTCACGGATTTTCAATTCTAAAATTTAAACACAAAATTTTGAGAAAATATCGAAATGTTAACATAAAAAACTAAAAGCTATTCACAAGAATTTAGTTCTAGCACGAAATTTCGAGAAAATGGTCTAGATTTTGAGTTTAAAATCGAAATTTCGAGAAAAAATGAGAACTTTGGGATTAAGATAACATTTTGAGATTAAAAGTCAAAATCTCTAAAAAAAAAATCTAGGTTTCGAGTTTTACATCGAACATTTTGAAAAATAATAAGGTTCAAGTTTGAATCCACAATTTTCGGAAGCAACTGGCCTAAGAAAGTCTTAAAATTTCGGCCTTATTTTCGCATTTTGAGATAAAAGTAAAAAATTTGTTGAAATAACTAAAACTTCTAATTAAAATTTTTAAGAAACGTTTTTCTTTATTTAATGGAACTTTTTTGGAAATTGTGACTTTTTTCTCGAAAGTACAGTATTAACCTTAAAATTTTAAACCTAACCACTTTACTTTGAGAAAAAAGTTTAAATGTCGAGAGAAGCTTAAAATTGATAAAAATTTATTTTAGTTAATAAGAAATTATGAAAAAAATTCGAATATTTTAGGAAAAACTAGAAATTCAGCACTTTTTTACTATAAACTTTCGAGTTTGTAAATGTTAAGTTTAAAGTCGGAATTTTGATTTTTTTTAATAAATAATGTTTTTATTTTGATACAAAATTTCTAAGAAACCTTAGTTTTTTTCGAAGTTTTGGGGTAAAACGAATTTTTTTATAAATTTTAATTTTACCCACGGCGTTAATAACTTAAATTTTCAAAATCGAAAATACCAGAACTTTCTTAAAATCTGTGGTTTTTGTTCAAATTTCGAGTTTTCTGTCAAAATGTTCAACTTAAAATTTAAATTTTTACATTTTTCCGAAAATTTCAGCTTTAGAATCAAAATATTGACTTTATTTCGACTTTTAATTTAAACACTCGGGTTTTCATGAAATTTTGAGTTAAAACCCAAAATTATTTGAAGTTGATATTTTTTGATTCTGGGGTCCAAAGCTTCAAAAAAAAATTTTTTTAATTTTTCTCCTTAATCAAAAAATTTCAACTTAATAGGTAAATTTTGGTCTTCATTATTTACGTAATTTGACTTTAATCGGGAAATTTCGAATATAAACTCATTATTTTAACTTGTTTATCGAATTTCTGACTTTAGTCGTCATGTTTATTTATTTTATTTAACATTTCTGCGACCCAGTTTCGAAATATTTAAAATTTTAATCGCCACATTTCGAAAAATAAGTTTTTGAAAAAACCTAAAAGTTTATTAAAAATGTTTATCAATTAAAAAAAAAATTTGGAATTCTCAACATTTGCTTACAAAATCAAAGTTTCTAAAAAAATGGAAATCTCATTGATTATTAAGTTTAAATTTTGACAAACCTTTCGATCAAAATATAGACTATTTTAAAAAAATGTTGATATTTTTCTCTTCAAATTTAGGATACTTTTATCTTAAAAAGTTAGAATTTCCAATTTGAACTTTTGATCTTCAGAATATAATAAAATTTCGAAAAAAACCTGAAAATGTCGTCTTCAAATTTCCTGAAAACTTCAAATGCTTAAAAGAAATTCAGAATTTGAATACAGCTTTTTTAATAAATTTGATCTTTTTTTAAATTTTTACATTTGTCTTAAAATTTGATATAAAAACTGCAATTTTTGTGTTTTTTCTTCTAAAATTTCGATTTGAAACACAAAATGTAGTCCTTTTCCAAACATTACGACTTTTTTATGTTTACACATAAATCTCAAATTCGAATGTTGAAAAGTTGAAATCTTGGGATATTTTTATTTATGAATTTAGTTTGTTTTTTCTAACTTTGATCTTTGATTGAATTGAAATTTAGATTTCCTTCTACAACTGTAAAATTGTTTTCCTTAAATTTGAATGTTTTCCTCAGAATGTCGAATTAAAACACGAAATGAAAAAGATGTCAAAATTTAACTTACAATATCAAGGTTTAACTTATACTTTTAAGAAAGTAGTCAAAATTTGAAAAAAACCCTCGAAATTAATGTAATTTTTTTTCCCAATAATCATAATATTTTGACTTTCAACTGGATTGTTCGAGTATTTTCTCTTAAAATCTCTATTATAAGTCGAAAGTTTGCAAATTAATACTTTTTTTAATCTTGAATTTTTTGCAAAATTCTGCAATTGCTAGTTTTTTCTAAAAATTTTACTTCAAATTCAATTTTTTAGCAATACTAACTCTGTTTTATATATTATTTTCTAAACATAACTTAAACTTAATGTTTTAAGATTTCTAAATAGTTTAAACTCAATATTTTGCAATACATAAAAATCATAGGTTTTATATTAAAAGATGTTTGCTTTTTTTGTCATCACTTCAATCATGATAATGTTTTTTTATTCTATTTATTCTAAAAATTAGATTACAAACTTACAATTTCTGCATTTTCTAAAAAAGTTGACTTTATACTCAAAATTTCAACTTGGATTATTCCCCAAATTTCAGGGTTTATTTTTTTGAAATTCAAAATTTGTTTCGAGATTACTTGAAATATTTTCTTTCTTTTAAATAAAAAATTAAAAATTAGTCACTCGGACCTGAACCGAAAACCGAAACCGGAAAAAACCGTTATGTTTGTGGAACGAAAATCGGAACTAAACCGATATAATTTTATTTCGGAACGAAAACCGAAAACCGGAACGAAAATAATAACTGTTCGAAGCCCTGGTTTAAACTCTAAATTTCGAAACTTCCCGTCTACCCGACTTTTTCCAAAATTTTCATTTTTACCTCCAAATGTTGCTTTTTTTTATCGAAATTTCAGGAATTTAATTTTTAAAAATTTTAACTTCTTTTTTAAAATTATCATTTTAATCTCGAAATGTCGGATTTTTTCTTTAAATTTTAAATTTAAACTCGAAATTTTATCTTATAAATTCCGAGTTTTTCTTAAGTTGCCATTTGTCTCGAGTAATTGTGATAAATGATTACAGTACGGATATTACTCTTTGTTCTTGAGATTTGACAACGAGCCTACAGACAAACGTACATTTTCAAGAAATAGGGAGCTCCTAGCTCATTATTTCCTAGTTACGTCACTGTTAATCCTTGGACCAACATAGCTAGTGAACCGCATATGATAAAGTGCTGCAACTAAACATACACCTCGAAATTGCTCTTGGTTTTACTAGAGGCCACTACTAGTCCAATAATTTGTATCTGAGCTCTATGACCAAATAAAAATTTCAATCAGGGTTGCCAGGTGTTAGTATAAATAGTGATTTTCAACCCCTTAGGCCTTATTGGATTCAATCAATTAGCATTTTCCACAAAATTGACTTTTACTAAATATTTAAACTTCTTTTCTACAAATTTGGACTAGTTTCGCAAAAGACGATTCTTTTTTCGAAATTTCGACTTTTAAAATTCAACATTTTATTGTTCCTGCAAATTGCAATAATTTTTTCGACGAAATTAATCTACATATTTTCCAAATGTTTGACTTAATCTCAAAATTTGACTTTCTCTGGAAAATGTTGTCTTTCAACACTAACACTTTTCTCCAAATTTCTATATTCTTTTTAAAATTCTTTTTTCTCCAAATGCAACCATTTTGCTCAAATTTTTACTAAACATTTAAACTTTTATTTATCTTTTACAAATTTGAACTTATTTCGCAAAATTCGGTCTTTTTCGAAATTGCGAACTTTAAAATTCGATAGTTTATTGTTTCTGCAAGCTGCGATTTTTTCGACGAAATTCGTCAATTTTCAAAATGTTTCACTTAATCTTAAAATTCAATTTTTTTGATAGGATTCAATCAATTTGGCAATAAAATGCGCCATTTTTCTTTTTGTTAGGCATTTCTTGTAGGTCATCAAGTTCAGATTTTGCGGTAAGGACAAATGTATGTGCGCAATTGAGGCGCGGCTTGGAAGACTAAACCTCCTCCCTACCACAATAGCCTAATTAGCCCACTCAAATTTTGAAGAACACGATATTTTCAAAAAAATAATAATAAATAAATCAATATTTAAAAATAAACCAAAGTTTTCAAAAAATTTCAAATTTTTAAACCAAGTCGAAATTTTGAACAATACACCAAATTGTGAAGTTGATATTTTCAAAATAATTAGAAATTTTAAAAAGTCGCAAATGTTGAGAAAGCTCCAAAATATTTTAAAAAGTTAAAATTAAAAAGGGTGACAATTCAAAGTTGTAATTTTCAAAAAAAGTCTAAAATTTGAAAATTATGTCAATTTTCAAGGAGTTACAATTTTAAGAAAATTAAAAATAAAAAAAAAGTCAAAATTTGAAAAGTCGACCTTTTTAAAAAAAAATCGTCAATCTGAAAAAATAAAAATAAAAATTTTTCATAGTTCAAAATTTTTAAAAAGTTGAATTCTTTAAAATAAATCTAAAATATCAAAAATAGTCAAAATTTCGAAAAAAATTCAATTTTTAAAGACTTTCAGTCAATTTTTTATTAAAGTCCGAAATTGTTGAAGTCTAAATATACACAAAAAAGCCAAAATTGTTAGAAAAGTTGAAATTTAGAAAAAATCGAAATTTTGAAAAATAAAAACGAATAACTAAAATTTTTTTTTGAAAATTTCTCAATTTTGAAAAGCTAGGATTTCTAAAAAAAGTAAAAATCGACATTTTGAAAAAATCGAAAGTTTCAAAAAAAATTATAAAACAGAAAAATCACGAAATCATAACAAAAAAGTTACAATTTAAAAAATATCGAATATTTTTAAATAAAGACGATATTTTAAAATAATTGTAATTAAAAAAGTAGTCCAATATTTGTTTAAAAAAATATATATAATTTTCGAAAAAATTTCAGTTTTGAGAAAAAAGTAAAATTTTAAAAAATCAAATATTTTAAAGGTAGTCGAGATTTCAAAAATATACTTTTCCAAAAAAAGTAAGAATTTTTAAAAGGAGGATTTTTGCAAAAAAAAGCCTAAGTTTTTAGAAAAATTATCTTCAATAAAAAATGCTAAATTTTCGAAAAAATCGAACTTCGAAGTAGGAGATTTGTAAAAAAATTGAATTGTTTAAAAAGGTAGACATTTTTGAAAACAAATGATGCATAAAAAAGTTGAGCGGTAAAATTTTTGCGAGAAAAAGTTGAAATTTTTACAATATGCCCAAATTTTGGCAATAAGCCAAACTTTCGTAAAATGTCTACATTTTTAAGTAAAATGGCAATTTTGAAAAAATTCAACTCTTCAAAAATGTTTATTTATTGTATTATTTATTGTTTATTTATGTATTATTTATATTTATTGTCAAATTTTCAAAGAAAACTGTTTTTTTTATGGAACGGATAATTGGTTATCTTCAATAAAAATCTTGTCCCCTAAAACCAAGAAAGATTTTAAAAAAATTCAGATTTCTTTAATCTTTTTTTTCTTGGTTTCAAAGGACAGGATTTGTATTTCAATTTTCAAAGAAATCTGAATTTTTTTTTCTTAACATTTAACCTTTCTTTAAAGTTCAACGTTTTTCTCGAAACTGGAAGTTGTATCAATATTGTCTTTTCTTTTGAAATTATTTTACCAATTCTATCAAATTTTCAATGTATATAAACATTTGGATTTTTTTTTAATTTGTCTTGTTCTCGAAATTTCAAATTTATTCTCAAAATTTAATTTTTTCTGGAAAAATGCATTTTTTTATTTTCTTCTTCTCTGAAAAACTTTGGGTTTTTAAAAGTTCGATGATTTTTTCTAAGCTTCCAATTTTTTACATTTTCTATATTCGAAATTTTACAATTTTTCACAAAATTTACATTTGTCTAAAAATTTCAGGTTTTAAATTTGTTCTGGGTTTCAATCTATTGTCGACATTCGACGTTTTTTTAATTATATCTTTTTTGAGAACTTTTACTAAATTCTTTTTTTACGAAATCTTTTTTTTCAAAATTCGGTTTTTCTGAAAATTTCAATTTTTATTTCTAACTAAGTTCATCTATTTTCAAATCTCAAAATTTGATTTTTTCTTAAGATTTGACTTTCTCTGGGTAATTTTGACATTCTTTTAAAATTCAATATTTTTCTCGAAACTGGAAGTTTTATCGACATTTTCTTTTCTTTCGAAATTATTTTACCAATTTTCTCGAAATTCGATTTATCTGAAAATTTGGATTTTTTTTTTAATTCGTTTTGTTCTTGAAATTTCAATTTATTCCCAAAAATTTACATTCTCTAGAAAATTGCAAATACTTTATTTTCTTCTTCTCTGAAAAATTTCGACTTCTGAAACAGTTTAACGGTTTTTTAATCTTTTAAATTTTCACAATTTCCCTTTTCGAAATTTAAAATTTTTCACAAAATTTAAATTTGTCTAAACATTTCAAGTTTTTAAATTTGTTTGCGAATTTCAATCTATTGTCAAAATTCGAAGTCTTTTTTCTAAAATTTTTCATTTTTTTGAGAACTTTTGACCAATTAATTTTTTCGAAATCTCTTTTTTCAAAATTAAGCTCTTTCTGGAAATTTCAGACATTATTTCGAACGAAATTCATCTATTTTCAAATCTCAAACTTGATGTTTTCTTAAAATTTGACTTTCTCTGGGAAATTTGTCATTCTTTTAAAATTCAATATTTTCTCGAAACTGGAAGTTTTATCGACATTCTCTTTTCTTTCGAAATTATCTTACCAATTTTCTCAAAATTCGATTTATCTGAAAATTTGGAGTTTCTTTTAGTTCGTCTTGTTCTCGAAATTTCAATTTATTCCCAAAATTTTACTTTCTCTGAAAAATTGCAAATATTTTATTTTCTTCTTCTCTTAAAGGTTTCGACTTCTGAAAAAGTTTAACAGTTTTTTAAGCTTTTAATTTTTCACAATTTCCCTTTTCGAAATTTTATAATTTTTCACAAAATTTAAATTTGTCTAAACATTTCAAGTTTTTTAATTTGTTCGGCGAGTTTCAATCTATTGTCAAAATTCGAAGTGTTTTTTCTAAAATTTTGCTTTTTTTGAGAACTTTTGACGAATTTATTTTTTTCGAAATCTCATTTTTTCAAAATTAAGTTTCTTCTGGAAATTTCAACCATTATTTCGAACAAAATTCATCTATTTTCAAATCTCAAAATTTGACTTTTTTCTTAAAATTTAACTTTATCTAGGAAATTTCGCCCATTTTTGAAAATTCAATACTTTTCTCGAAACTGGAAGTTTTATCGACATTCTCTTCCGAAATTATTTTACAAATTTTCTCAAAATTCGAATTTATCATAAAATTTGGATTTTATTTTAAATTGTCTTGTTCTCGAAATTTCAAATTTCTTCTCAAAATTTAAATTTCTCTGGAAAATTGCAAATTTTTTGTCGAAATTTCGAGCTTTTCTTAAAGTTTTGACTTTTTTTCTTGAAATTTTTCCTAAAATTCGACTTTTTTCTTCTTTTCTGAAAAACTTTAACTTTTGTAAAGTTTAACAATTTTTTTAAGCTTCCAGTTTATTTTTGAAATTTTTCGTTTTTGATATTATACAATTTTTCAAACAATTCAAATTTGTCTAAACATGTCAAGTTTTTAATTTGTTCTGGGTTTCAATCTATTTCCAAAATTCGATGTTTTTTTTTCTAAAATTTTACCTTTTTTTGAGAACTTTTGATAAATTCATTTTTTTAGAAATTTCAAATTTCATGTGTTTTTTCACATTAAAACAAATCAATCAAAAATTTCGGAAAAATACTTCTGGCAATCATAAATTTGTTGTTAAAATTTAAGCAAAACTACTACTACTACTAGAAAAGTATTTTTGGAAACTTCGACTTCTGTAGATTACTTGTTTAATAAGTATTCATTTTTTGAGTGTCTTCCTCTATAGCTTTTATTTAATTATTTTTTAAGGGAAATTTAAAGAGCCGCAATTGTCTTTTAAGAGCCGCATGCGTCTCGCGAGCCGCGGTTTGCCGGCCCCTGAGTTAGAGCATGCTTTGGTGTGTTTTTTAATCTTTCTTGGTTTCAGGGGACAAGATTTGCATTTCAAATTTTGAAGATAACCAGGGACCAGTCCGTTCCACCGAAATTTTGGATATTAGTTCGAAATTTTCAATTACAAATCAAAAGTTTAAAAAGAAAAATTTGAATCCAAACAGGTTGAGTCGAGATTTATAGGAAAGGAAAAAAATCGAAATTAAATAAGACAATTAGGCATTTGCGAATGTAATGTATGTAATGTAATGTAAAGTCGACATTTTAGAAAAAAAGGTAAACATTTTGAGCATAAATCGAGATGTAATATTTCGAGGGAAAATCTAACTTTATCCAAAGCATTTTATCCGAAAAAATTAAATATTGAGTTGAAATTTTGAAAGACAAATTAAAATCCCTTAAAAATTGACAACTTTTTTCCAATAAAGCCATAGGTTAGAAAAAGTAAAAAATATTGGAATTTCGATTAAAAAAAAATCAAATTTTCTATCAAAAATGGGGAATTTCGAGTCAAAATTTCAGGGGATAAGTTTTGTATTTCAATTTTTGAAAATTTTACACCAAAAAAAAAAAAGGTAAAATTGGTAATTTTGAGAAAGAAATGGAAAGTTAAAATTTGGAATTTTCTTCGCGTTCCAAATCGAAATGTAGAGAAAGATATAAGAATTTGGAATTTAGAGAAAAAAAAATATGAAGAGAACAACTGAGATTTATGAAAAACGTTTGCCACTTCTAAATTTAAAAGTGGACAAAGTTTAATATTATTTATTTAGGAATTTACGATTGTAATTTTAGTTCAAGAATATTCCAGAAATTTGATATGGCGTTCATTGAATATATCTTATTTATTTATATATTCAATTAACGGATATAGTGAGGGACTTTCATTCACATTCCTGGATTTTTACAGAGTTTAGCACGATATATTTTTCGTCCATCTGGCAACGCTGGTTTTTAGTGGTGTTGTATGAATGTTCTATGATCTGGATGGTAAACAAATTTGTCCATTCGTCCTAGGGATGTAGATTCCTTTTTAAAATAATCGATTTTTGGACCGATTCGAATCGTACGCAAAAGAATCGATTTCGGATTAAATTAGGCGCCGAAGGATCGATTTTCGATTAATCGCTTTGTTGGTGAAAATTTTAAACATTTCTAATGAAAGAAAAATTGAATGATAATGTTGAATTGGCGTCATTTCTCCTATATCAAAAATATCAATTTTAAGTGATATAAAAGTTAAAATGTTATGACAAAGCATTCAAAAAGGGAAATTACATAATAATTTATAGGCAACGCAATTTTAAAGAAAGTAGCGCCACAGTATAGATATTAGCTTACGCATACAGTAGCGACAAATTGCTAAAATTTTGTCACGAATTTTGTTCGCTCATGCGTCAATTTGCACAATCCCGAACATGGCGTCGCAGTGTTCTATGATTACCAGAAATAAGCTCTATGGTCGTTGGGTAACTGAATGTTAGTTGAGAGTTGCCACGTGTTCGGGAAAATCAGCACTTGAGCGAATATGATTTTTTATTTTACGTTCATATGTTATTCATTCATGGTAAAAATGTTAGACAATTTATCTACATTTATGGATGTTCTAGAAATTTGATATGGTCAGGGATTTTCATTCGAATTGTGGGATTTTTAAGGAGATTGTTCGCGAATAATGTTTAGGTTATCTGGCAACACTGGATCAGTTTAATTGAAATGTCAGTCTTGTTATTGCGCTAATAAAATGTAACCAAATTAAAGAGAAAAGAGGAGAATTTACACGTTCTATTTATAAATATAACTCTAACAGCAATAATAATTTGATAAAATCAGCTTCTTTTTAATTTCCAAAAGACGGCAAAGGGTAATATTCGGGTACACCCAATTTGTTTTATTAAAAAAAACTGTTTTATTATAGGTACTCGCATTTGCCAGTTTTATACAAAAAAATAAATAAGTTGTTTCCTGTAGAAATTATTTTGCGGTCAGTCACAATCTGTGTTTTGTTTTTCTTTGTGTATTCTTTATACTTATTAGGTTATCAGTAATTACAAAATACATATTATTTAAAAAATACACGAGAACTAGTATTTTTGGACTATTTGTAAAGTAGTAAATTAGAATTTAAGCGCTAAAAACTATTGAAATTAATAAACTTGATGGTTTTGTTTAATAAATAAATTTAAATTTTCGCGGGCGTGCACAATCCACAACATGGCTGATTCCATTGAAGGTCAACGATTTTAGCTACTTCAAGATCAAAGGTACCGACACTTTTGTCACTACTGTATGCGTAAGCTAATATCTATACTGTGATAGCGCCAGCGTTATATACAAATTGTGGTTGACAGTTGGGCTCATTTTTATATGTTTTTTTGTACATAACTCCAAGTTGACTAACTGAGGTTGGTGTGGTTTTGTGTTTTTTAATGATTTTCAGTGTAATTTTAAAATAAATGGACAAAATAAATACGTTCATTTAACAATCGAAGAAATAAAATGTCAATGACCAAACACACTGAAAACTGACGGAATAACAGTCTAGCGGAACAAACAATGATGGCGCCACATGTATCTTTTCTGCTCAGTCAACGACGCGACGTAATGAATGAAATGAAATGTTAATGCTGCCATCTATTGGCTTATTAACGTAGCTATTACTAGTAGATGGAAATGGAGAATAACAAAACGACAAAAATACACTTACATAAAAAAATTTTGTCATTAAATTTACAGTGACCTGCATGTAAGGTAAATCGATCCAATTTTTAGGGTTTTTCAATCGTTCATTAGATCGATCTTGTATTTGAAATCGATCTAAAAAATCGACCTTGAGACTTGAAAAAATCGATTTTTCGATTAATCGATCTCAGATCGACATCCCCAATTCCTCCATTCAACTGGTCTTGTCTTTGGTCGTCCCACGTGTTTAGTGTAAACATATGTTTTCTGGTTATGAGTTTATGAGCGCCTCTTAAAAAGGCGATTGAAAAAAAAATATATTTTTTAAAAATTCGGTTTTTTAGGTCTTACACAGGGCCGCGCCGCCCGTGTGTGCGAAGTGTGCGGCGCACACAGGCGCCAAGACAATAGGGGCGCCGCCATCGAAATTATTTTTGTTACACTTACGACATATTCTTTGTATTGGAGTATCGATAACTAAGTAGGTACAATAGATGCAACATATGCCTTGTAAATAACAAAACATATATTGCTCTTATTGTACAAGTTTCCCAAGATAATATTCACGTTTGTGGTTTAATTTGGGTTTTAGTTTACATTAATTACGAGCTCAGCGTTAAAATCAAAAGAACCACCGTGAGTTTGTTTGAATGAGTTTATGAACGCAAACCGACCGATGCGAAACAAGCGGGGTGAGGTCACGGGGATTCCCCGACTTTAAGGAACGAGAGATCCAAAACAATTGAACAATAATTCAATCGAAAGTGTGGGCAAGGTGCCCATTAATTTTTTATAATAAGAATAAGTTCTAGCACTAAAAACAATATATAGTTTATGTGTTACTGATTGTTTTAACGTGTTTTCACGATGAGTGATAGTAATCAAGGTAAAAAAAAAAGAAATTATCTGGTCACCAGAATTTAATAAAGAAAAGAAAACAAGAAGAGGAACGTGATAAAAATACAACTACAATAAGTAAATATTTTACGGCTCTGCCATCCGCTTCCAAAGTATCATTAAAGACAGAAACCAGTCATTTTGTCGATGAAGGTGTTATAAAATCTGATTCAAAAAACGCTTCATGTAGTGGTATGTACTTTTTATGTAATTCTCTATACAAATAAGTATAACTTTTGTTTGTTTGTAATGTCAAAATAAAAAAAAATATTTTCTTTTTTAATTTCTATCTGTCTTTTTCTTAATCTTCGAAACGCCTGCATCGATTTTGATGTGGCGCATAGATGACGTGACTGTTTTATTGTATACTGTAATCGCTCGATTTCCACAAAAAAACCTTTTTGTTTATGTATGTGTAATATGCATTTGCAGAAAAAAATATATTAGTAGCATATCAAATTAAAATTTAAAATGCTATACATCACTTTTGCACGTCAGGTGTCTAGTACCCATAATACAAGCCCTGCTTATTTTGGGACTAGACGGCCAAGTTTAATTGTCGAGAAATATTCATTTATTTATTTATTTTATTTATATTTATTATAGTAATAAGTAGATAGGTACTCATGCAAGCAATGTTATGTGTTTGTCTTTAATTTAAGATGATTCCGCCGAAGTTACGTCCGTGCCTCTGCCTGATACACCATTGTCAGCGCCAAGGCTGCTGCGACAATGTTTAGCGTTTTAGGTTTTATGTTGGATTCAAAATGTGGATTTCGTCAGTCTTAACTTTTTAAAATTTCGACATTTTCAGAATGTAACTTTTCGAAAATTTTAGATTTTTTAGAAAACTTGACAATAAAAATTTTTGAATAATATCGGGTTTTTCGAAAGACTGGATTTTTTCCAAATTTCGATTGAATTCCAAAATTTGGACTTTTTTCTTTTAATTTCAACTTTATTTTATTTTTAAGCATTGACTTTTCCAAGAATCTTTATATACTCTTTACGGTGTTTTTTTTTGTATTTTTTTTGAAAATTAAGTATCTTTTTTCAAAATTTTCATCCTTTGAACATTGTTATTTTTTCTGGAAATGTAAAATTTTTTAAAACTGGACCTTTGACTTTTTAAATTTTAGATCTTTTTCAAAATTTCATTGTTTTTTTTTGAAAAATTATAATATTTTTATTAAAAATTTCGATTCTTAATAATTTCGACTATTTTTGCAAAGTTTCGATTTTTTGAAATGGAGACATTTTATAAAATGTAGACTTTTTTCACATTTTTGACTATTTTTGTTTTAATTTGGTTACTTTTTAATTTTAGAAATGTTTTCAAATTTTCGTTTTGTTTTTAAATCTTGACGTTTAATGAAAAGTTTTACATATTTTCAAAATTTTAATTTTGTTGACCTAAAATTTCGATCTTTTTTGAAAAATTTTCAACTTTGGTTCAAAATTTTAACTACCAAAAATTTAAACTTTTTTCAAACTTTCAACTTCTCAGTATTTGATCTTTTGAAAACATCGACCTATCTGATAATTTTTGACTTGTTTTCAATATTCCAGCTTCGAAAAATTTGGGTTTTATTGATAACTGGAGTGAACATTTTTTAATTATTCAAACTTTAAACTTTTTAAAAATTTCGAATTATTTTAAAAACTTGATAATTCTCAGATCTTTTTAATGTGTCTACTTTTTCAAAGGTTTGATATTTTTTTTAATTTAGACTATAAAATTTCGATCGATTTGTTTGAAAATGTCTTCATTTTCAAAATTTTGACTTCTTTTGGAAATTTGAAAGTTTTTGAAAATGTTTGCCTCATCCTTAAATTTTTTATATATTTCGTATATTTCTCAAAATTTAGAAAGATCAAAGTGTCAAAAAATTTCGACTCCTTTTTGAAAATTTTAAGCTTTTATTAAATCTGCATTTTGCCAAAATTATCGACTTTTTTAAATTCCCACTTTGTTGAAAATTTCGTTTTTTTCAAATGTTCGAATTTTTCAAAATTTTAGCCATTTTTCAAAATTAAAAATTTTGGAACATTTAAAAATTTCGATTATTTTTTTAATTTTAACTGTTTTCAAAATTTCGACATTTTTTGCTAACTGTCGATCCTTTATTTAAAAATTGTGATTTTTCTTTTAAGTGATTCATTTCCTACAAACTCATTTTGAAACTTTCAATCAATTCGTAAAATTTCGAATTTTTCTAAAGATTTCGACTCTATTTGAAAACTTGATCTTATTTTTAAAGGTTCGAACTGTTTTCAAAATATTATTAATAATTTTTTTGAACATTTCCAATTAAATCTTCAACTTAAAAAAATGAGTTTTTATTTTAAATTTGAACTACTTAAAATTTCGACTTTTTCCAAAATTTACTTTTCCAAATTTCAACCTTTTGGATAATTATGAATTTTTTGATTATTTTGAGTGTTTTCCAATATTAAAAAATTTAGCTTCTTAGAAAATTTAATTAAAAATTTAGTTTAAATGTCGATATTTTTCCAGAATTTTGCCTTCTGTCATTCGCAAAATTACTGAAAATGTCGACTATTTTAAAAATTTTATCTTTTTTCTAAAATATTAACTTTTTTCAAAATCGTTATTTTCTTTTGGAAATTTGAGCTTCTATGACAATTTCAAAATTGTTAAAAATTCCACTTTTTTCCAAATTTTGGCTTTTTTGATAACTTTGGCTTTATTTTTTATAACTGGTGATACTTTTCTTTTTAAATTTAAATTTTTTGATATTATTATTATATTATATTTATTATTTACTAATTATTATATTAAAATAAATATTACCCCTGCGAAGCTTTAAAACAAATTTTGAAAATAACTTGCAGTTTATGTACAAATAAATTGTCAAAATTTGAATTTTAATCTCAAAATATTGATTTCAGGCATTAAATTGTTGAATAATTTTTTTGCAACATTTTGATTGTTTTTATTTTCTAAATTTTAAAACTCTTCGTGAAATGTTGAGACTTATTCTCGAAAATTTCAATAATTCCCACTTTAAAAGTCGAAATTTTAAAAAAATTTTTGACAATTTATTTTTAAAAATTGTTCTTTCTTCTTTGATTCCTAAATTGTTCTTTATTTTAAAAATTTTGTATACAAATAGGAAATTTCAATTTTTCCCAAAAATATTGTCTGCTTTTTCTTGAAAATTTGCTCTTATTCTTTAAATTTGAAGAGAGAGAATAAATTTAACATTTTTAGAAAAATTGGAAATTTTGATTCAGAACTTTTTTTGGTCCTATAGTAGTAGTAATTTTTTAGAGAAACTTAAATTGCAAAAAATTTACTAGGTTCATTTTTTCTTAAAGATTCAATATTTTTCTTAAAGTTTTCTTATTTTTATGCAAATTTGGAGTATACATAAATAAAACAAAGTCGTGTTAGTTACACCATTTATAAGTCCAGAACGGCTTAACGGATTTTTATGTTCTTTGCTTTGTTAAATTTGCCTCGGCTTCGAATAGCAGAATAGACTAAAATATTGAAAAAATTCACCTGTTTTATAAGGAATCCGTGTATAGCGCCATCCCTAATTCATAACAGGAACATGACAGAAATGTACCGCAACCTACAATAACCGTAAATGTGTTGTAATCAGTTTCCAGTGGATGGCACTGTATCTGTTTTGATTATGACTTGTTTTTAGCGGTTTTTCGCGTAAGATGCACCTGGAAACGGGCAACCGTATTACATATTTTAATGTAAAATTTCTTTCAGCTAATGAGTTTATACAATATTTATTAAATATGAAGTTCACCAGGGCCAGCTAGTACTTAATAATTTTCAATTTCTTATCAAAATTACAAAATAAAAGGAGCTTTAAAATATTAAGATTTCGTGAAAAACTTTAACATTTATAAAACAAATTAGAGAAATCAAAATTTTGACAATAAAAAATATTTTAAAGACAAAATTTCTAGCAAAAGTCAGAATTAAAAAAAAATCCTTTGTTTAAAATGTTTAGAGAAGAACACGAATTTCATGGGAAAAAATCAAAATTTTTTAGAGAAAATTGAAATTTAAGAAAGAATTTTAAATATCTTTATAAAAAGATTGAAATTGAAATTTTACGAAAATAATACAAGACTGGGTTGTTATTTCATTTTAGAAAAATATCGAAATGCTAAAGGAGATGAAAATTAATTTTTTTTTATTTCTTGTTTTTTCCAAAATGTTGACATTTTTATAGAAATTTCAGGTTTTTTTGCTAAACATTTTTATCAAAATTAGAAAATAAAATGAATTATGAAACATCAAAGTCTAACGAAAAATCTTGACAGTTTTAAAGCAAATTAGAGGAACATAAAAAAATCTGGAGAGGATGAAATTTTCAGAAGATCTTTTAAGGACAAACTTTTTAGAAAAAATAGGAATTTATAACAAATTTCTTTTTATAAAATATCTAGGAAAAATGGAAACTTCATAGCAAAAACAATTAAAATTTACTTAAATAAATCGAAATATCTAGAACCAACGTTGAAATTGAGATTTCAGGTATTCACTATTAATTTTTTTTAGAGAAATATTAAAATGCAAGAAGAGTTTGATTTAGATGTTATTTTGAAATTTTAATTATTTTACAAAAATTAGAAAAAAATATTAAAATAGATTTTAAAATCCCGTAACTTCGTTTCTATAAAAAGAAATTAGAGAAAATTTAAAATCTCTACAAAAAATGGTTTAAGGAAAAATATTTGGAAAATTTTAAGAAAAAACTCGTAAGCGAAATTGGGGGTGCTGCAGTCCCACAGTGCCTATAAGCGAACCGCCACTGCTATTTAGGAAAATATTATCTAAGTAATATAAAACTGGAGAACATTTATTTCGGTCAAAATTAACAAATAATAAAAAAAAAAGTTGAAGCATGAAAATTCGTGAAAAAAAAAGAGGCGCTTCATAGGTTTCGCACACAGGCGCTGTGGGGGGGGTCGGCGCGGCCCTGGTCTTACAAATACGTAATTAAAATTAGTTGTGTTTCGAATTAACTACTCACAAATTAGTTCTGGAGTCAATCTCATTCGGCGTCAATGATTTGATTCTTTCCTACATCTAACATTAGTTTTCGGTCAGTTATGGTTTACGTCAGATGCAGATCCGGGGGGTGTTCAGAATATGCCCTTATAGAAAATAATTTTCAAAATGAAGGTGAATAAAAAGCCTGACCTCATCTACTCCTTTGATAAAAAGCATTTGGTTTTGAGAAATCTACAAATTTATATTTGCACATAGAATATTTTAAAATAATAATTTCTCCAAAAAATTTGGCAACATTGGTTTAATGATTCTATGTCAAGGATCACAATGGCCACAAACCACTAACACTATAGACGCGTAACGGCCGTACAATGAACTTGGCCTAGATGACGTTATCAGACAGAGTTTACACTCCCAATTCGGAGATGACGCTAAAGCCGAATTTAAATTTATAAATTTCTTTATTATCGACTAATTAACGGCAGGACTAGCGGGAAATTTAAATTCAATAATTTGGAATGTTTTATCCATTTTTCTTGCAAAAAATTCTTGGATTAAATGTAGACCATTTGAGCGAAGTATTTTGCACAACAAAAAATAGTACACATATTACAATAATTTTAAAATCTATTGCTAGGGAATAATCATAAGTTATCAATAAAACAATCATCCTTCCCCATAAGTACATTAAAATTTGTTATGTACATCAAAAAAATAACTGAAAATAGTAATAGCAAATAATAAACTCTATAACCCAATAAAAATAGGCGTACATAAGAAACTTCTTACATTTAGTTCAAAATCCTTATACAATGATATCCATTTATACGAACCTCAAACTACTAAAGTAATCTGTTCGTTATAAGCATAGTTCTTATTAAACAATAAATGCTAATCAACAAACATACAACAGTACTACCTACAAATTGCTTCCTTATTAAACTTATAAGCATGATAAAATTGTAACAATACTCGAAAAGGTTTATTGTGAAGAATCCCAATCATTCCATTGTGAATGAAACTGAAACAAAGAAAACCTTTTTATTGTTAATCGAGATACTTTATTCATGACAGCAAATAATAATTTATTTACTTTTAAATTCCTTTCTGTGAAATGGAAATTGCTCGCTGTTTTATAGGGTCATTCACAAAGTGCAATCTTTTGCCTCGACCATTAATAACCTCATTTATCTTCAAAAATTGAAATACAAATCTTGTCCCCTAAAATACATTTCAAATTTTTAAGATAACCAAGGATCAGTCCGTTCCACCAAAAAAAAACCTTATTGATGTCTTGGCAGTATGCATGGACCAAAGTTCTAATACTAAGTCTTATAATATAAGTAATAATAACTTTATCGGGTTCTAAACACGGAATAAAGGCAAAGTCAACAACCAGTGGCGGCTGGTGCTAATAAAATTTGGGGGTTGCAAAAAAACATTTGCAAAAAAGTGCCGAAATTGGAAATTTTAAATTAAGCTGGAGGAAGGGATATTTATGATTTTAAATTGATATATGTTATACATATATCTCCTTTTTTTATATTCGCAAAAAAACAAAAGAAAAAAGGAGGAAGTCCATACGACGGACGATCTTTGGCAGCTGCAAATTTATCAATAACTTTTTACTAAAGTCGAGTATTCCTTGAATTAAGTCCTTTTCTTTGAAGACATCGTTAATGCGGACAATCTTTCCTGGCATAATGTATTTTTTTTTTAAGTTTCTTTTCTTTTCAGACTGGAGAAGCACCACTCTGCTTCAACAGAAGCCATTGGGATAGTTATCAGGATTTTTAAAAGATTTAGGGTTTCACTAAGCTCACTGTTTTCTGAAATAATGTTATAGAGTACAAGTAAACCAAAAGCTCATTAAAACTTTTCTGTTTCGTAAATTACAGATAATTCAGTTTTTAGTTTTTGTAAATTAAAAAATGGATAAACCTTAGCGGTTTCTTTAAAATTCTTTTCGGGAAAAGTGATTCTATGTTGGTTAAACTTTTCAGAAAAAAATAAAGTTGCTGCAATTAAATGGCCA
This sequence comes from Dastarcus helophoroides, assembly GCA_028583605.1. NCBI lineage: Eukaryota > Metazoa > Arthropoda > Insecta > Coleoptera > Bothrideridae > Dastarcus > Dastarcus helophoroides. The sequence continues at coordinate 28,182,615 of CM053328.1, forward strand.
GTGAAGCTGAATCGTTCTTTAGCTTAGCAGATAAAAATGTCACATAGGTACTTCTTTAGCTTCGCGAACTACTTCTGTTAAAACTTCGCTTTTTACAAGACACCATCTGCACAATATTTAAGTCTGGAATAGGTAGGTGATCCACGTCGCTTAATTTCCAGTTTTTCCGACACAGATCGGTTACAGAATGGCTGTGCAATTAAACTTTGCACTGAATTCATTTTTATTTGTGTTTCAAGGCCCCCAACATTGACCGATGGCAGATTATAATAGCGAATCAATATTTGGTTTGCACCCACAAGTGCAACCTAATGCTTGCTTATGGGCAAGTATTTTAAGCGAACAAAATAAGAGTTAACGCGCAGGTGCATATGTATAAGGCAAGTTTTTGCAGTCTAGCCTGCAAACTTTGCAAACCATGGACCCAATAATGTCGTCAAACCCTTACGAATTGGCGGAATCCGCAATAGTTAGCAGTATGTTTGGTAACGATAAATCTGTTATCAATAAATAAAATAAACAACATAAAGAACAATTTACTTTCTTTTTTATCCCAGCGTTTTTTTGGAGGTTGCGCAAACCTGCAAACCTTAGCACTAGCCGCCACTGTCAACAACATCTTTAATTATACCTATTATTCTAACTATATTAGGTAAATATGATTTATTGTGAAGAACCCCCATGATTGCCTCGTAAATCTTTATGAAACATAGGGCAAACTTTTTTGTAAGATAACAAAGTCGTTTTACCCATACTCCACCATATTCCTTTTCTGAAATAGGTTTACTATCTTCAAGAATTAGATTATCTGAGCAAAACAGTGCATTTTTGCAACTGTTACTTATGCAACAGTTGCAAAAATGCATTAAAAGTGTCACTAGTTTAAGTACCAAAGATTCTTGAACATTTTTCAAAAATTGTCGGACGTTGCACTATACATTAATTTCATTATCTAAACTAGACAAACTCCGATCAAAAGAAGATAAGATAGTTTTCTGCTAACCTAAAGGGGATGCAAAATGTTGGATACTGCCTACAGATACCAGGAGACTAAAACTCGACAACCTTCTATTGATTGTGAATATACTACTAGTTTTGTTTGATTTGGGGTGATGAAGTAATGATATGCTGTAATCACACTAGATGATCAATTTTTATAAAAAAAACTCACCTCATGGTCATTGACCCCGGTCCTGAAACACATACATATTACATAAACAACTGAACCAATGGAATATAGCATCAGGAAGCATTTTCAAAAAATTATAATCCATGATGAAAATAAATAAAAAATTTCCTAATTGGCAGATTGAAAACAAAACGTTCGCGTCGCCGCCATTAGTGGGTTAAAATTTGTCATTTGTTATGATCGAAAATGCGGGAAGTGCCAACGAAAACAACCGGCTATGAGCGCTATCTTACGACTGGGAGTCTAACCCAAGTGCCGTAAACCAGCGAAAATCGTGCCATTTATGTTACCGGTCTTCAGGTCTATATTATGGTGATGTTCTGTGACCACAATGGCTGAAGAAAATAAAAATATTCAAGCCAGATCACATAAAGCCTTTAGAAATATCAGCCAAGATCACACTTTACGTAAACGCCCAGCAAAAAAGTTGCAAAAAGGTGACTCCGTAATTTATGTCAGCTCTAAAACCCATATCAAAGTAAACAATACAAACTGCAAGAAAAGTAAGGTTAAAATAATTTGATTTCAGGCTCTGTTGGAAAAGTGTGATAAAATCATCAATGACAACGGTAACGAAGTTATAATTTACTGCCTCGGAGCTGCCATACAAAAAGGAATCTTACTAGCGTTACAGTTGTGTGAAAAACATGTAGCTTTCGATTTAGAAACAAATACCTTTACCACAGAATTAATAGGTAAGTAGACAGTAGAATGATTCAATAATGCCCAAATTTTATTTATTTCGGGTTTTGTTCATCTTAGGCGGCTCCAAGCAGTCAAATAAAACTAATATGTGATCTCGAAAAGTTTTAATATTCTCTGTTCAATTTTCTCCTAGGAATATTGATTTTTTCCAAATTAGCCTAATCTAAAATTTGAAAATGAAGCTTAAAATTTTGACAAAATTTTAATTTTCTCACTGAAGCAATTTACTAACAATTAGAGTTTCCATCTGTTGACTCTCGCATTTATAAGGGGTTGGCACATAAAAACAGGTATTTTAATACTTTATGGGAAATTGTTAAAAGTGGGATTTTATCATTCGGAAACATTTGATGATCCAAAATAAAAAAACTGGTCTTCATCTCAAATATGAGCTGAATACAGTGGCAGACGTAAATTGACCACTAAGAAAAAAATGATCTTCATCTCAGATTAATAGCTGAATTACCATTGCCGGCGTAAATTGGCAATTAAAATAAAAGTCTTCAACTTATCTCTTAAAATACTGGAGGTTTTCTCCCCAATATGGGAGACAGCATTTTTTAACCAAAATATGAAAGATCTGCCTGGAGTTAATACTAAATACCGAAATATGATTTATTTTTAAAGAAATTATATAATTTATTTCTTGTTTAGATGACCTTGAACCAGCAGTAGATGATGCAGATTATGAAATCCAACGAAGATACAACTCAGCCCTTCAAATAAGAGTGTTTCGAAAAGACTTATTGGTGACAACAGACAAGACGGAATAATGTTTTTCACAACTAAACAGCTTGTCAACTGGTTAGGGTTGACTGTATTTGAAATATGGATTAATTTAATAGCATTATTAATATTTACAATATTATTAGCCATTAAGTACAACCCAGAAGTGGAAGTTTATAACCACAACTGGTGGATGATCTTTTTCCCACTTTTCGCCGGAGATGCATTGAATGCTTATTTTTGTATCATAATTTTTATTAGAATGTTATATGAATTAACTATAAAATTTTCCCTATTGCGTCTCAGTTGGTCAGCAACATTTCTTTTAATGACTCATTTATTTAAATTGTTACTGTGTAGAAAATTAATGGGGCAAGTAAATTTGGATTACTCGGAAGTGTTTGCCCCACTGTATATTTTATTACAATTAATAGCTGTACGGGCATGTCAGCAAAGTTAAAATGTATCTGTAAATAAATTCTTATAAAACAACTTTATTTTAATTTTAGTTTACCATACATAAGGCGGCTTGGGTCCTAAATATTGTTAATTACTGACTTAACCCTTAAGTTGCCGAAATTGATCTATGGTTAATGAAAAATAATAGTCTGTGGAAAATATGAGAGAACATATTTGACAAAAGTTAATGTATTTATCTTCTGTGGTTATTTAAAAATAATATTGTCAGCAAACAAAAAGTTTGATTAAAAATCTTGGTTGGTATGAAATCAAAATTTGGCCTTTGCACACAATGTGGACTATGGTACATTACCCAACCTAAATTTTCTGGAGTGATACCAAAAGGAAAATACGTCATATAACGCATTTAAATTAACAGGAACAGAAGCCACTCTTGTTTCTTTTAGAACTCGCTACACGCAAAAATCGAAAGTCAAACATTAAGCATCATTGAACAGAATAGCACTCTATTTGGGTGGTTACCCATGATAATATATTAAACCAACAATTCTCCTTGGATATTTGATCAGGTGTTCAATTGAAAAGTCACCAAATGTGCTGTAATTTTGTTGGAAGAGGATGTAGCAAAACAGACATGAGATTACTTATCGGTTTAGTTAATCTGTCAAGTGTCACTTGGACGTCTTATTTATGCAGAGTTTAGAATTTTCTTGAGAAAAGAAAATCTAAAAAGTTATTTTCTTTGCCAAAATATGATTTCAATTAATGATAGATAGTGATAACGGAGGCTTCCACAGCCAGAGTCAGTACAGGATATACTTCTTCCGGGATTGAACTGTGTCAAAGAACTACTAAAAAGAACACTTCATAGTCCAATCCCTGAAGAAGTATATCCTGATAGATAGAGAGTCGCTTTAAGGTAATAGTTTGTTATAATAGCACTTCAAATGTTTTGAAATCTTGATATTGTCAACTGCTGATAGTCTATTTAAGGACATGTTTAAAAGGAAAAATTTCCTCAGAGCCAATTTGATAACATTTTCAATTGAAAACCCAATATTTAAGGTTAATGAATCAATAAACATGCACACAAATAGTCTTTTTATTAACAATGCATAACAATGTGAGTACGGATAATCTTTATTTACATTTTTTGCAACCATTTACATTCTATGTTATAGTAATTATCCACTTTAGAGCTTTATTATTTAAATGATCTACCTAAAAAGGAATGTAAGACTATAAACTATATACAATAAAATCAACCTAATGAACAAAATATTGCTAGAAGGTAAAAGCTTTAAATTTTAATACTGAAATAAATATAAAATTATGCTTTGCCTGGTACTGGTTTGGGGGCAGTCTTGTCAGTTTGCTCTTTCTCCAGTTGCTTTCCCAAGTACTCCCAATTGTGGACCATCAGTTTCTGAACAGCCAACAAGGCTTCATATCTAACATTGGGATCTTCATGGGCTAACAGTTGCATGACTAACTGTTTCCCTCCCAATTGCTCTATAATGCTATGAAAAATATTTCAATAAGGCTCTAATCGGAATTTTATCAACTTACTGCTTTCCACGTGGATAATGGCGAACATATTCTCCAATATCAAAGCTCGCTACACTAAGAACTAAGGGATCTCGACTGGTTTCCAACAAATGTATGAGAATGCGCAATAATTCGTAATTCTTTTCATTCAAACGTTGGGCATTCTCCCTCCAGAATTTGCTCTTGTGGACAGGTGACCATTCCAATCGACCAGATTTAACCTGCAATAATGTGTTAATATTTTTGACAGAAAAGTTGCAGTTTTAAGAAATACCTCTGTAGCGTATTCATCAAACGAGCTTAGATCTTGTACAGAAGCTTGTAATCTTTCAGTTAAAAATTCTACATCAGCTGTTACGTCTTCGTCATCGAATTTACGCTGCTCTAAAATGGCTAGTTGTTTCAAAACCTGTAATATACAGAAGATCATTTAAAATTTTGTCGGTACTTCAAATTTATTAAGATGCAACTTTGTAACAAATTTTAAGAATCTAGAAGTTGTAATGCTCTCTACAGAATTTATTTAACAGACATTTCTGATTTGAAAGCTACAGTCTAAGGGGGTTCTGGTTCAAGTAACCAAATAGCGATTCTTTAACCAAAACGTTGACATTTATTGATGGAAGAGACTCCAGAAATAAGCGAAGAATCAAAAAATTACAAAATGAAATTTTCATAATAAATCAAATCAAACTTTCAAAAAGGTCGAAATTTTTATTCAACGAAATTGTAACATTTTCAGACATTCCCTTACCATAAATAAAAATTTCGTTTTTTCTAAAACATTTAACTTTTTATCACAAAATGTAGATGTTAGTATTAAAATTTTTAAAGTTTTTCTTAAAACTTTAACTTTAAATCCAAAATGTCATGAGCTTATAAAAATACAGTTATTTTAAAATCAAAGAGAGGTGCAGTGAAATATTTCACAGTGGACACTTCCAATGAACGGATACATCTATTAAACGGACAGTTTTTCATAGGCTGAAATTGTATAATAGAAAATTCCATATAAGTGAACCCCTGCAGAGCGGACTTTCCGTTGGACAGACGCGGATACGTATTTCTATACAAAACATGCCAAAGTTCTCCCTTAACCTTATACATAACAAGAGGAAAAAGTAAAGTCGCCAAGGAATATCTTTAACATAGACCAGTTCTTCATAGAAACTGCACTACTTCACTTGAAGAATGGAAAAGTACATATTTTTTATTTTAAAATAAAGGAACAGGAAACGGAAAATTTTCTAATTTTGCAACTAAATTTCGACTTTTTTCTCATAGTTTCCAATTTGATGTTTTTATTTTTTTAATTAGAATTTTAACTTTTAAGGAGAAAATTTCAATTTTTAAAAGGTCTAAATTTCTTACCAAATTGAAAACTGGGAAGAAAATTAATGTTATTTAAAAATTAATAAAATGTCCATCTTCATCGCAAAATTTTCATTTTTTGCAAACAGCTGAGGTCGAATATTATTAAGAGGTTATAAAAATTCTGTATTTAAAGAGAATTTTTAAGCTCAGAAATATTTCCATTTTCAAGGTTTTTTCAACTTTTGGGTGACGAAACTCGAATTTCTTTTTTGTACATTTTAAATTTCTCTCGAAGTTTGAATTTTTATGTTAAATTTGAAGTGGCATTTTTAAACTTTACATTTCAAAACCTTTTTATAAATTTTAGATTGAAATCAAAATTTAAAGTAAAAATATCAAATTTTGAATAAATAAATTACAATTTCAAATGAAAAAGTCTTAATTTTGAGAAGTTTTATTAATCTTAAAATTTTCCCAAAATTTCGAGTCTGTCTTCAATACTAAACTCCAATATCGACAAAAATTTCGAAAGTTCAATTTTATATTTCAAAATTTAAGCTTTAGTTTAAAAATTTATGCTTTAATTAAAATCGAAATATCTAGTGAACATATTTTAATGCAGGGCTTCAAATCGCTATTTATTTCGTTCCGGTTTTCGGTTTTCGTTCCGGCAAAAAAATTATATCGGTTCAGTTCCGGTTTTCGTTCCGACAAATATAACGGTTTTTTCCGGTTTTCGATTCAGCTCCGAGTGACTCATTTTTTTGATTTTTAAGCCTTTCGAATCAAAAATTGATTTTTGATCCTAATTTAGAAAACGTGATCTTTTTTTCCTTAACATTACAACACGTAACTACTCTGGCCTTGCCTAAAATTAAAGAAAAATATTTTTTATTTTTCAAGTTTAAACATTTCATGCTGGAACTTTGAAGTTTGAGTTCAATTTGAGTTTAAATTTCAAGAAAAACCTAAACTTTATAAAAAACTAAATCGGAGTTTCGGGTTTAGATATTTTAAATTTAAACTCGGAATTTTCATAAAAATCTTAAATTATATACCCTAGAGTTGAAAACTTCAAGAATATATGAACTTTGGCGATTAAAATCGAAAATTGGAGAGATCTTTTTCTTTCATAATTTTGGTTCTCTATCGAAGTTTTGACTGACTCACTTTTTCTAATAAAATTGATTTTTACTGATTCGCCTTTGTTCTCTAGAATTTTCGATTAAAAAGATCAAATTAAAAAAATAAATAAAAATAAAAAAGACCAAAAATTATAAAATAAAAAGTTTTGAATTAAGATTTTGCAGAACAGTCACAATTTCAAAAAAAGAACTTTAAATTTATTTAAAAAAAGAGTTTTCAAAATGTTTACCCTAATTTAAAAGTCTCGACTTTAAACCCAAATATTCGATTTTTTTCTGGAAATGTTGCTGAAACCTTCATTCCATGAAAAGTAAAATTTTTCAGAAAGTTTTGTTGAAGGTATTTACATTTTTTCGATATTTTAACTTTTTTTCTGAAGTTTTAAATTTAAACTTGTATGTACTTTTTATTATTTTTTTTTCTAAAATTTCAACTTGAATCAAAATTAATTCTTTCTCTAGCAACCTCCTAACCCTTTTTATCGACATGTTGCCTTTTATTCTTTAATTATATACATTTTTTCTCGAAATTAAGAGTTGAGACTTGTGGCTATAAGAAATTGACAAATATAAGTTTTTTGGAATTTTCGAATATTCGACTTTTAGTTCGAAAGCTCAAAATTTTCAGGACTCGAAATTTTGAGATTAATTTTGGTAACTTGTTTGTCATAAAGTTAGTCGGTTTTTCCTCAAGACTTGGAGTTTTTTAAAAATGTTTTTTCTTGAATTTTGGATATTTTTTCGAGATTTTGAATTAATATTTAAAATAAAAAATAACAAAATTTTTAAATTAAAATTAGCATTTTTGCTTTTGAAATCTAACTTCTGCTAACATTTAAGAATAAAGGTAAACAATTCCCAGAATATGCAACTTCAATTATTTCCAAACTTAAATTGTTAATGAAAAAATTGAAATTTTAAGATCAACGACAAATTTTCTGAAAAAAATAAACGCGAATTTCAATTTTAAAGACGAGATTTTAGAACTAATTTCAGCTGTAGCTTAAAAGTTTGTGAATAAATTTAACATTTTTAGAACGGATTTTTGACACAAAAGTGCAAGAAGCAAGGATCCGAACTTGAAAAGGGCCGAACCTTTTAAATTTATACCAGAAATTCAGCGAAACCAATTACCTAATATTGAAGAGAACACACAATTTTGACTTCTAAATTTTAAACAAATCGCAGTTTTGGGGCTAAAGTCGAAATATTGAGAAAAAAATCAAAGTTTTCAGAATGAAAATTACTATTTTAACGTAAACAAAATCATTGCACGTTTAATTTATAATTTTTTTTAAATTGTCACCATTTCAAGTTTACTGTAAAAATCTCAACCCCAATTCCACGATCCTGATTTTAAATCGGAATATCATATCGGATTTTATGCTAGAAATTTAAAAATGTTCTAGGTTAAATTTGAAACTGCGAGATTTTAGAGAAAATTTCGAGAAAAAATCATATCCTGGAATATTTGGAAGATTTAGGAAGTCGGCATCAGGAATTTAAATTTGGGATTTCGAAAGAAAAATTAGAATACTAAAATCAAAGTGGAATTTGAAGGAAAAAATTCACGAAAAATTGAAAATTTGACTAATAACTTCAAAAATAGAGACATCAAATGAGAAAAAGAAAACTGAACTTTAAAGAAAGAAGTAAATTTGGAATTTAAAAAAAAATCCAGAAAAAGTCGAATTTGCAAAAAAAATTGTAAGGAAAACCAAGTTCCTCTAATTTGAATAAAAAGTATGCTACTACTTTCTTCTAAAGATAAAACAGAAGAATTTTTTTTGTTTTAAACTTGAAATTTTAGGAAAAGAAAAGAAATATTTAGAGTAATTTTCAGATAAAGGTTCAAATTTCAAAAAAAAGTGAAAAAAAAAACCTAAAAAAAGATTCAACTGAAACCTAAAATTTTAATTTGGGTTGAAATTTTGAGTATAAAGTCAATATTTTGTAGAAAATGTGGAAATTGTGAGTTTCTAATTTAATCTAATGAAAGAAATGAAAGATGAAGATGAGATGAAAGTTGTATGGAATTGTGTAGTTTAGGAAAAAAATTGAGATTTAAAAAGATCCAATCTTAAGTATGTAGTAAAAACTATTTTAAGTATATAAATTTGACGAACCGAAATAAACCGATATTTTTTTTCGGTTTCGTTCCGCTTTTCGTTCTGGCGAAAATAAAGGTTTTTTTCGGTTTTCGGTTCAGTTCCGATCCGAAGCCCTGTTTTAAAGTCCATTTTGGAGGTAAACTTTCAACTTTAAATGCCAAGTGGATTGATCTTAAAAAAATATTTAAAATATGTTTTTTTTTTAAATTCCAAAAATAGTCTTTCAACATTTTTCCTTGATTTAGATTTTCATCAAAAATTTTCGACCTGGTAGCCACATTTAAGAAAACAATTCGAAATTTCAAGGTTAAACTTGAAATTTTGAAAAAAAAAAGGAAAAGACATTAGAAATTTTGTAATTTTGACTGTTTTACAAAAATATTTATTTGAAATTTCGAAGATTTTACGGAAAAAATTGAAAATTCCAAATTAAACTGGTGTCAGCTTTTTTCCAATATTTTTACTTTTGTTCTATACATTTTTTAGAAATTTCACAATTTTTATTCTTTTCTTGAAATTTTGATAACAAATAAAAGGCTTAGCAATTTGGTCAGTGGCACATCTCAATTTTCTCCATTACAAACTTGTTGCACTGTGTTAAAGCAAAGTATAAAGTAAGCTGTAAACAAACTATTCAGTTAAATAATAACTTACCTTGCACTGAACCATGGCAATGCAGTGCTCTTTGGCGACCTGTTGATCTTCTGGCTTTTCAATCAAATTCCTGAATACAGCCAAAATGATTCTGGTGACTTTTTCCTTAACGCAGTCACTAAGAATATCTGCCAAGATGGGTATAACGTTAAACTTGTTCATTTTTTCGGCTAGTAAGGAGTTGAAGGTTAAAACCCAAATACAGAATATGAGTTGATACTGTATTTGGAAGTTGACTCGGCCGGAGAGAACTGACAGAAGCGTCGATATACCATCCACGGAGACGAAGGCGAAACGGTATTCATCGATGCGCAACATCATTTGAAGGCAACGCGCCACAGACTGGATGTATTCGTTGTTCTAAACAGAAAAACTAACGTTTGAACGTGCTTTTTTTTAGTATAGGAACAGTTGGCTTTTTGAGTCCGTCCCTTGAAAGTAATATAACAAAACTTGTCTCAAAAAATTGTCAGCTCAACAAGTTATGAAGTGGTATTTTCATAATATGAGTAAAAATGCACCAGTTTCTAACAAGTCAGCGTGCAACCGACCAGTGGAAGATTTTTATTTTCATAAATAAAAAATATTGGGGGGCTACTATGAATATGTTACAACCGATAAGCTAAAATGCTGCTAATCTTGAATTATGAATTATAACAAACACAAATGTTGAGCTAACTTATTGAATTTAAATAACAACCTAAACTGGGGTCAGTTCCCAGGCTATATGAGGTTGTCATTAATGAACGAACCAGTAAACCATGACTAATAAAATGTAGGGTTCCTATAAATTCATCTTAACCTAAACGACAAAACACTTCGGGTTAGAACTTAGCTTAACTAACACCTAACAGATTACGATCTATATCTACAGTCGTATTAGTGTGTATACCGTAAGTCCATTCGAGCCCTGTGGTTCGTCAAATGACAATTCAGTGTATGTATCTGTGGTATGTTCATTCCCAGGTCCCCTGCGAGCATCGTATCTCGCCTGAGCATTGGCTAAAGCATCGTACTAAAATTTACAAGATTTAACTATAATCGCGAAAATTAACGATGATTCTTCAGAATGACTGATTATTCACGAAACCTGCCACCGTTAACCGTAACACTTTCGTTAGACACATTAGAGACGTGATGATGTTAGGAGACCAACACACTCTTAGGAATTTATTTAGTTAAGTAACAAACGGAAGACCAATACACAGAATGTGTTAGAAGAAACAGTTTCAAAGAATGAAAAAATAAAAACTACCTTAGTCCACAATATTTAATATCTAAATTCTGCCTTTAGAATTTTTAACACTAAATTTACCGAATGTTAATTAATTTTTAAATTTTAGAGTGTAATTAATAATCAACATTAATAACACAACATGTATGTTTATAAAAAGTAAAATCATAATATGTATGCAGCAACAAAATTATAAATGAGCCATTTGATAAATTTCGTGTTAAACATAAAACAAAGGAGAAAGTATGTCAAAATATTTACAAAAACTTTAATTTATGAAAAACTTTTCAGAATACACCAAGTATATTAGCCGCGAGATTTTTACGAAAAAAACAAACTATTTTTTGTTTGTTTTATGGTTACGAAGGCTTCCATGCCAGAGTCAGAAGTTTCTCCTCTGGTATGGTTGGTTATTGTGCTCTTCTGTCTCATCTATTTTGCCTTTGGTGCCATTTTCAATTCGCATCTCTGCTATGGTTGATATACTGAGTTTAGTAGAGCCAACGCTGCGATAGTTGCTTTTGGAGAAATGTAAAACGATAGTTCTAGCAAATGCCTTCCAGAAAAATTCCTGTAGTACAGAGGTACGTCACCAAGCCCTACTGCGCTCTAGTTTCTGGAGCAAGTTGAATTGATTCAAAGTAGTTAAAAGTGAAAGATTAATAAGAAACTTTATAAAAGTCTACATCGTAAAACGTTTTAGCAAATATTACAAACTTTAAATCTTTGCGCACTTTAAAAACAATCGCCAAGTGTGATAGATATTCGCAAATTACCTACACTAAAAATAAACTCATCTATAACATTAGAAATATTGTGACACACTTTGGAGCTTAAACGATACGAATTACAAAGATACACAAAATGAGTTTGTGAACGGAGAATTTCAGAAGTACAGAAATGTTGCAACGACAATATCCTACCTGCATTTTAAGTTGGTCTTTAAGCCAGGTCAGGTAAAAATGAAGGTCTGACCTCTCCATCGGTGTTTTGGACCAGCAAGCAATTTTGGCGATTATCCTTGACGTCATGTTGGTTATGAAGCCGTCCTGACGATTCAGCAAATTCAAAAACGGACTCCAACATGATTCCTTTTGGGCTTTGGCGTATTCGTGGAAGATTTCTACACGGCTGCGATCTTCCTGTTCGTTTTTTAGAGTGAAATATGTCAAATTAATCATACAATTTTATTCAAAACAATAGTATTAAAAACAAAGAAGCAATTTATGGGTAAAGTAAATCAAATTTGAAATTGCTATTAAATAAATGGCACAGAGGAAGTCAACGACAATTTTTACACATTTGAACCAAAACCGAGTTTGCTTGTTGCAGTTTCAAGTAAACGATCGTAAGTTCAACTTACAGCTGTCAAGTTGGTCTTAGAATTGTAGGAACAGTCCATATTTAAAAAAATAATAATAAAAAACCTAAAATTATTTGAAACATTTAAATTTAATCTCCTTAGTCATTAGAGGTAGGAATGTTTTGAATTTAGAAACCTGTGTAGTTCTTACTATAAGCTATAAAACCAAATTTAGAAAATTTTACGATTAAGCACTTATTTTTGGTGAATTCAAAGTTTAAAATTTTTGGAACATTTAACTTTTTTACAAAAATGTGAAAATGTTATGAAGTATCGAAATTTCGAAAAAAGAAGTGGAAAAGAAAGATGAAGAGGAAATAGGAGGAGGAGGAAGAGAAAGAGGAAGAGAAATAGGTAGAAGGAGAGAAAGAGGAAGAGAAAGGAGAAGAGGAAGAGTAAGAGGAAGAGAAAAAGAAAGAAAAAGAGAAAGAAGAAGAGGAAGATAAAGAGGAAGAGGAAGAAGAAGCGGAAGAGGAAGAGAAATAGGAAGAGGAAGAGAAAGAGGGAGAGAAATAGGTAGAAGAAGAGAAAGAGGAACAGAAAGAGAAAGGGGAAGAAGATGAGTAAGAGGAAAAGGAAGAGAAAGAGAAAGAAAAAGAGAAAAAGAAAGAGGAAGAGGCAGAGGAAAAGGAAGATGAAGAGGAAAAGGAAGAGGAAAAGGAAGATGAAGAGAAATAGGAAGAGGAAGAAAAAGATGAGGAGGGAGAGAAATAGGTAGAAGAAGAGAAAGAGGAAGAGAAAAAAAAAGGAAAGAGAAAGAGGAAGAGTTAGCAACATAACCAGTGACGTGTTTGGTCTCACGTCACTCTAAAATCAGAGTCTTTGTTCTAATACACAGTCCGATAGATCTCAACCTTTATCAGATTCAGAGTTTGGAAACCAAAGACCGGTTTCGATTGAAACCAGCATTAAAATAAAATCTTTAAACGTGACCTAATGATAATTTGTGATTGTCGAAGTTTAATTTTTGATATTTTAAGAATCATTAAAAAAAATTGGTTCTTCGAAATGCTGACCATTTTGTAAAAATTTCGACATTTCTCTCTCTAAAATAAAATATAAAAATTTTAACGTTTTCACTCCAAATCTTAACTTTTCTCTAAAAAACTTTTAATAGATATTTCGTTTTTATTATAGAAATTTCAAGTTTTCTATAAAAAAATGTTTCTCTACTTTTGACGACATTTCGACGTCTTTTGATAGATCTTACTCTTGTCGTCTCTAAAAAATGTCTTTGTCAATTTTGACTTTTTTTTATAGAAATTTCAGCTTCTCAAAAAAATTTTTTTTAGATTTTTGGCGACATTTTAATTTTTCTCCAAAAAAATATTTTAAAAGAGTTTTTTATATGAATTTCGCCTATTTTTGTCACAATTTCAACTTTTCTCTTAAAACATTTTAACACGATTTTTGATGGAATTATATTTTTCTGTAAAAATTTCTTTTGGGAAATGTTAGGGTTTTTCTCGAAATTTCAATTTATTTCTAATAAATAAGAGATTTTCAATTGGAACCTTTTTCTCGAAATTTAGACGTTTTCCGAGAAATCTTTTCTGTAAACATTTAAGTTTCCTTTAAAATATTTTTTCTAGAAAATTTTGTTTTTTTTTTAAATTTCGACTTCTCTATAAAATTTTTTTTAAAGTTTTCTCAAAATCGATTTTTTTCTGAAATTTCAGACCTTGTCAAACAGTTTTTTACGGACATTTCGAACTTTCTTTCTCCTTTAAACTTAAATAATTCCCTTTTTTAATTTTTTCGTAAAGGTAAAAAAACTGAAATTTTCAAAAAAGCAAAATTATAAAAAAGTCGGAATTTCAAGAAAATGATTTTTGAAAAGAGGTCAAAATGTTCAAAAAAAGTCTAAAGTTCTTTTAAAATAGTGGTAATTTAAAAAAAAAAAACTCCAAATTTTTCAGTGGGCAAAACTTAATAATAAAAAAATGTTTGGAAAATTCGAAATTTTCAAAAAACATGACTTTTCAAATAGGACAGAAATTTACAAAACAGTCAAAATTTAGATAAAAGCCAATTTTTGCAGAAAACTATTTTCAAGTCAAAATTTTGAAAAAAAGTTAAAATTTCGAAAGTTTTTAAAAAGGTTTTCATTTCACAAAGTCGAATTAAAAAGAGAAAAATCAAAATTTTCAGAAAAAACCAAAAAGTCGAAAAGAGTAAAATAAAACAAAATTGAATTTATGAAAAAATATCAACATATTCAAATAAGTTAAATTTTTCAAAAAAACTCGAAATATAAAAAAAATCAAAATCTAAAAAAAAGCCAAAATTTCGAGAAAAAATCGGAGTCTTCAAAAAGTCGAACTTAAAAAAAAAGTCGAAATGTTTAAATAAGTTAAAAATTCCAGAAGCTCGAAACAGGCAAAATAGTTTACTTTTCAAAAAGAATCGAAATTTCCAAAAAATAACATCAACATTTCCAAAAAAAGTCTAAATTTCGAGAAAAAATCGAAATCTTAAAAAAACTCGAATTTATGGAACTTTTGACAATTTTGATCTATTTAAACATTTCAGTAAAAATGTTCGAATAAGTTAACATTTTCAGAGAAGTCGAAATATTCAAAAAAGGTCGAATTTTTCACAACAAGTTACATTTACAAGTCGAAATTTGAAGAAGTGGTTGAAATTTTTGAAAAAAAAAGTAGAAATTTTTAGAAAATGTCAAAAATTGAGAAAAAGTTGCAATTTTAAAATAATGAAATTTTCCATTAGTCGATTTTTTTTAATTGTGACCTTTTTCTCGAAATTTAAACGGTTTTTGAGGAATATTTTCCGTAAACATTTAAGTTTTCTTTAAAACGTTTACAGAAATTTTTGTTTTTTTTTTCAAAAATTTCGACTTCTCTATATAATTTTTTGTACAAGTTTTCTCAAAATCGATTCTTTTTCTGAAACTTCACACCTTGTGAAACAGTTTTTTTATGGACATTTCGAACTTTCTTTCTCCTTTAAACTTAAATAATTCTCTTTTTAAATTTTTTCGTAAAGGTAAAAAAAACTGAAATTTTCAAAAAAGCAAAATTATGAAAAAGTCGAAATTTCAAGAAAATGATTTTTAAAAAGAGGTCAAAATGTTCAGAAAAAGCCCAAAGTTCTTTAAAAAAAAAAAAGGAAATTTAAAAAAAAGTCCAAATTTTTCAGAAGGCAAAACTTGAAAAAACAGGAAATTACAAAAATTTTTTGGAAAATTCGAAATTTTCAAAAAACATGAGTTTTCAAATAAGATAGAAATGTACAAAACAGTTAAAATTGAGATAAAAACCAATTTTTGCAAAAAACTATTTTCAAGTCAAAATTTTAAAGAAAAGTCAAAATTTCAAAAGTTCAAATAATTGTCGAAATTTTCAAAAAAGTAAAAATTTTCAGCAAATTTATTTTCGAAAAGGTCGAAAGAAAGTCGAAATGTTTAAAAATGTTTTCTTTCGCAAGGTCGAATTAAAAAAAGAAAAATCAAAATTTTCAGAAAAATTCAAAAGGTCAAAAAAGTCTAAAATAAAAAAAATTGAATTTATGAAAAAATATCAAAATATTCTAATAAGTTAAATTTTTCGAGAAAACTCGAAATATAAAAAAAATCAAAATTTCAAAAAGCCAAAATTTCGAGAAAAGATTTAAGTCTTCAAAGAGTCGAACTTATGAAAAAAAGTCGAAATGTTTAAATAACTTAAAAATTCCAGAAGCTCGAAACATGCAAAATAGTTTACCTTTCAATAAAAACTAAATTTTCAAAAAATAACATGAAAATTTCCAGAAAAAGCCTAAATTTCGAGAAAAAATCGAAATCTTAAAAAACTCGAATTACGGAAAAAAAAGTAAAAATGTTCGAATGAGTTAAAATTTTCAGTGAAGTCAAAATATTCAAAAGAAGTCAAATTTTTCACCAAAAGTCAAATTTACGAGTCGAAATTTGGAGAAGTGGTTGAAATTTTTGAAAACAAAGTAGACATTTTTAGAAAATGTCAAAAATTAGAGAAAAAGTTGGAATTTTAAAATAATGAAATTTTCGAAAAGTCGACACTTTAAAACTATTAAAATTTTTAAAAAATTCAAAAAATTTCAAAAAAAAGATTTTTTTAAATTAAGTCAAAATTTATTAACAAGACAAATTTTAAAAACACAAACTTTGAAGTAAACATTTAAATTTTTATTCAAGTCGAATTTTTAAAAAGGTTGAAATTGCGAAAGGCAAAATTTGCAAAGTAAAATTTTGAGAAAAAGCCAAAATTTTAACAAAAAGTCTCTAGAGACCGTGGAAAAATCGAATTTATGAAAAATAAAAAATCGAAATGTTCAAATAGGTCAAAATTGTCAAAAATCCAAGTATTCAAAAACTACAACTATAACTAGAAAAATAAGTTAAAATTTTTAAAAAAGTCGTAATTTTTAGCAATAAATTTAAAAAAGGGTGGTTTAAAAAAGTGGAGATCTTGAAAAAAAAATCGAAGTCGAAAACTTGGAAAAGTTTTGAAAAAGTTGAAATTTTCAAGTGTCAATTTTTTTTTAAAAGTTGAGGTTTGCTCAAAAAAACAAACAAATTTACAAAAAAAAAGACATTTTAGAAGAAGTCGAAGAAAAATTAAATTTGCAAAAGCCTAAATTTCAAAAATAAGTCGAATTTTTTAAAAAGTGGAGCTTTAAATAAGGTATATATGTATTTCCAAAAATGGTCAACATTTTGGAAAAAGTCGAAAATTTTCAACAAATAGAAACTTTCAAAGTAAAAATTTTCAACAAATTGGAATTTCCCAAAAACGTAGAATTTCCCAAAAGGGCAACATTTACAAAAAGTCGAAATTTTAAAAAAGTCGGCTCTTAGATTTAGATTTAAAAACAATCAAAATTGTAATAAACGACATTTTGAAAGAGCCGGAAATTTTCAAAATAAGTCAAAACTTTGAGAAAAATTAGAAAATCATAAAAATTTGGAAAATTCAAATTTTCCAAAAGAGACACTTACAAAAAGTTGACATTTCTAGAAGGTCATCCTTTAGAAAAGTCAAAATATTTTAAAAAATCTAAATTTAAAAAAATCAACATTTTGAAAGAGCCGGTATTTTCAAAATAAGTCAAAATCTTAAGAAAAACAAGAAAATCTTAAAAATTTGGACAATTCAAATTTTCCAAAAAAGAGAAACTTACCAAGTCGACATTTCTAGGAAGCCATCCTTTGGAAAAGTCAAAATTTTTCAAAAGATCAAAATTTTAAAAAAGGTCAACATTTTGAAAAAGCCAAAATCTTCAAATAAGTCATAATTTAGAAAAAAACCAGTTGAAACTTATGAAAATAGTGAAAACTTTGTAAAAAGTAGAAGTTTTAAAATGTTAATAGCTTCCAAAAAAGTCAAAAACGGATAGAGCTTTTCAAAATAATTTGAAATTTTTCAAAAAGTCCAAAGTTTTAGCAAAATGTGAAACCTAAAAGGTAAATTTGTAAATTTTGAGTTGTAACTGGATATTTTTTTGATAAAATATATATTTACGCCGAAATTTTTCTTTTTTCTGAAAATTTTGTTTCAACTGGAAATTTGTACTTTTATCCCCAAAATATCTACTTTAAATTCAAATTTTCCTTAATTTTCTGTATACATCTCCGTCAGTTCTTTTCCCCAACTTTCGATTTTATCTCAAGTTGTTTTTACAGTTTAAATTCGAAATGTTAGGCTTAAATTTAAAATTTAAACAAAAAAAGTCTATCCAAATTTCTATAAAAACCGCTTAATCTCGAAATTTTGGGAATGAAGTTGAAAATTTCAGTTTAAAGTCAAAGGTTTAACTTCAGTATCAAAATATTTAGAATAATCTCGAAAATTCTTAGAAATGTTAAGATTCATTTAAGGTTAAATTTTGAAATTGTGTTTTTTTTTAATGTTAAGACTAAATTTGAACTTTCAAGATTAAAACTGAAAATCAAACCAAAGCAAAAAAGTTTTAATTTGAAATTGTAAATAAAGTCAAAAGTTTAAAGATTAGATACTCTTAAATAACTGTACCGCCCGAAACTATAACTTCACATAAATGACTTCTTTGCAGAACATCTACATTGGTCAGTTTGAAAATGCAACCTAATACTGAATTATACCTGTAACATATCATCTACCATCACCAAGATATACTGCAGAGTGTGATCTTTGGAAATATGCCCCAACAAATTCAAAAATGTTTGGGCGCACTGGGTTGGATTTTTTTTTAACAGTTGCGCTCGTTTAGCACTATCGGGCACATCAAAAGCCGCAATAAATTGAAAATCCTCCTGGGAAATCATCTGTGACCTTAAATGCACAAAATTAATCCCGGAAACCGCCCTAAAGGCCGAATTACTTACTGAAAGTAGGATTGCCAATTTATGGTACTAGATCTCACATCGGTCGCCCTCTGCTGCAAAACGCTTGTTGCAGCCAACATATCTGAAATCGACAACATATTGATTAAATTTATTATTAAAAATAAGCGAATGTGCTTGAGGTGTTATTTTTAAAACTAATTCCGAAAATAAGTAGAATTGCAACTTTTGAGGGTCGCTGATTTAATTGAAAAACATCACGTGAGATGTTACACGCCTATTTTGAATTTAACTACAGCAGTATTCCCATGTTAAATTTAATTTTGGCGAATTATGAATTGAAACAAAAATATAATTAGTTCATGATTAAAAATTTAGTTGAAGTGTGAAACGGAATGTCATTAATTGTGGAAAAAAAAATAAGTTGACTTGGATTTGGTACGTATCGGTATGTTACCTATCTTATCGTCGTCTAAAGATGTCATTATTTCTTTGATTTTAGGGTCAGCCCCTAGAGGAATTTGATGTGAAGCCATAATCAAGGGTTAAATTTCTTAAATCACAACACTTCACAAATATAACAATATTTGTAACACTTTTAGTACTTCTGCCTTCAGCTGACAGGTCTTGTGATTATTGACTGTTTTACGTCATTTTTCATATTTCTTTTATCTCTCTTTATCGTATGCCAAAAGTAGAGATAGCTTGTTGTTTTATATTGGCGTCCTGAAGTTAATATTCCCGCCTAAATTTAAAATGGAACTTACACCTCCGCGACCAAAAAAATGGAGTAAAAGTTACCCCACCGCCCCCCTTTCTATAATCAAACAACCAAATGGTGACATTTACAAATTCAAAGCAAATTTCGATGGATTTTCTATTGTAATTGACGAAGTAAATGATATGGAAAAAATTGTGTCCTTGGGGTTCTTCGGGAAAGGAAATTTATCAAGAAGTCCATCCCCTATTTAGAAATAAAAATGTGGACATAATTCCTAGTAATTCGTTCTAGACAGTTTCAAAGGCGAAAAATATGGGGACAAAAGAGTAAACCTAGCTAAAAAAATTTCAAAAATAGTTGTAGTTCCAGATAGTGATTCTGATGAGGATTATTTCACAAATTTAAAACCAAAATATGAAATTGATACCTCTGGGATATCTGAAGTTGTACATCTAGGTTTAGAAGAAGCCTTTTTCTTGATGGATGCTTTGAAATGTTTAAGCATCAATTATAATAACAACTTATTAGATAATAAAACAACATGGAATCTTTTTATGGAAACAGATCCATGCTTCCCTCAAAAATACGCTGTTTATTTTCATTTTAGGTCCAAAAATTGGGTCGTAAAACCAGGACTTAAGTTTGGAGGGGACTTCCGTAAGTTAACTAATTTTTATCGATATTGCAAAATATGAAAAAAAATTTTTAAATTTTGAATATTTTTTCGTAATTTTGATTTTTATTCAAAATTTGAATTTAAACTTTTTGAAATTTTTCCCAAAATTTTAAACCAAAAATTTCCATATTTTCTAATAATTTTGACTTATTTCTTTCAAAATTTCGACTTTCAACTCAAAATTCTAAGATTAACGTCTAAATTGCGACTTAAATCTTTAAATTTCGACTTTAAACCCGAAGTTTAGACTTTTCTTAAAATTTAGAGATTAAAATCAAAATTTCGACTTTTTTCCAGATATTCCGAGATTATGTCTAAATTTTGACTTCAATTATAATCTCCAGATTTCGATTTTAAAACTGGAAATTTCGAGCTTCAAGTCGAAATTTTGACTTTAATCTAGAAATTTGTATACTCTGAGGTTAGATTAGTTAAAAATAAAATCGAAATTTCATGAAAAAAAGTTTTAAATTTTGAGAAAGAAGTTTTAATTTCAATATCAAATTTGAGGAAAAATTCAAATTTTTAACTTTCATTTCGAAAGGTTAAACTTATTTTTCCTCAAAATCTTGTCTTTTTTTCTTAAAATATCGACTTTCTGATATGGGTTTAACAAATTTTAGATCAATATCCCCATTTTATGTCGCACACAATTCCACAAGTGCGGGATCTTCCGTCCAACTGGCAATACTGCAGCATTTTAGAGATGGGCAGTCCAGTGAATATTTTGAACAATCGATTAATCGAAACTTTTCGATTTACTAATAGGTTAATCAGATGTATAAGATCGGTTTTCGTGGAATTCGATTCATTTTTCTTTAAAGCCAAAAAAATTCTTGAATCAAAAACTGTTTCTTGACATTTTGTTTCAAAATGTGATTGAATGTCGGGCCCTCGAGAATGCTACCAGTTATACTTCTGGAAGTAACATAGAACTACAAAATTAAAATTGTAGATCATCAAATTTATGTAAAAACTTCCAAATTATTAACTTTTTATTTCCAGTATTATATAAAGAAGGCCCAAGCGCGTATCACGCCTCTTATGTAGTTATTATACAATTGGTTAATAACAATTTCATTCCCCAAGAACATATGACGAAAAGGTCCATGGATACCTCATCCTTATTGGGATTACATAGGCTATGTGAAACAGCAGGAAAAGTAATTGCTATCAAGCAAATAATAAAAACTATGCCAATATAATTTTAATTTTTCAGGAGCTTCTGATTTGTCAAGTTTTATTACCTACCGATAACAGGGTAATTAATTTTAGCGATTTATCAAATATTCACATAAAAGAAGTTTTAATGAAGAGGTGGATTTCATCACAAGAAAGAACCCCACAACAAAATAGAATGATGAAATGTGCACAAACATCAAATACAGAATCTTTGAATTAAATATCACTTTTATTTTACTAATAATCACATATAAATGTTAAACTCCAGAACCAACTCTCTGTTTTTGTTTTTGCGTAATTCCAGTTCTTCTATATTCACTCCTCTCTTCTAAATATTCATTTTTGCATCTATTTTGAAACTCCTCGTCTTTGTACCATTTTGTAAGACATTCCTTTAACAAATTATTTTCGTTCTTACATTTAAATGACATTAAAATGTTATTCTCTTTGCAACACTCTGTAAACTTTTTAACTTCTTCAGCACATTTTTCAGCTTTTGCAATATCTCTCATCTTCTTTGGTATCATCACATCTATTTCTACTCTTCTAAGTGATTTATCATTTGGATCACCTGAAAGATAAAACTTGATTTTGTATTAAGTAACAAGACTTGTTTACCTAGACCGTGTGGACCACTGGCGTATTTGTCGTGCAAAACTTGTTTTCTTAACTTTTTGGAATCATGGTCGTTACTTTTATTAGTTTCTGTTTCCGACATTCCGCTAAAAAAAATTCCCTGTTTATATTTGATATGATGAGGTTATGTCCGAAGAGTTACGTCATCTGGTAGCAATGACAATGACAGAAATAAATCATAGAATTGACAACTTGAGAAACAACTTACGATTTAGTCCATTTCGAATAAATGTGGCACTGATTTCTAATTTTGATGGGGAAACCAAAATCTAGTAATATTTGGACATTGTAGTGCGGCAGCGCTGTTCTGTGGCGTTTCTGGAATTGTGAGTTTTTAAAATCCTAACTTCCTAACCCAAATATTATTAACTATTTTGATATGTTGTAAGTTGTTTTGAGAGTAATTGTTTTATATTTTATGTCAATTTCTATTGAAAATAATTAAATTGTTAATAAAAATGCTATGGGAAACATGTAGTGCGATTATTTCTCCCAAATTATGCCTGAAATATAGGCAACACATTAATCACCAAAATGTTTTTACGGGAAGGTAGCTTTAGTTAATTTCCTACTTAAAGGTTCATTTAATATTTTACATCTACAGTTATAAACAACGACTTGGAATTGACAATTTAAAAAGGGTGAAATTTTTGACTTTTATTAATTCGAAGATGAAATGAAAATTAATTGCTTACATTGTTTATTATTTTGAATGAAAATCACAGAGTAGTTTAATATCTACTTTACCGGCTGTAAACGTCATGAGTTGCAAAATAATTTTGACAGCAAGACAGTGACAACCCGTTTATAAATTTACAAAATTATTTTCAACGCTTTTCAAGGAAGGGAAGTGATATTTGTTAGTTTAAATTACTTTTGAACTATTTCGCTAGTTTACCGTGCGAATAGACAATGGATCGACTACTACGTCTAGGTGGTGGCATGCCGGGTTTATCCCAAGCACCACCTCCCTCTGATGCCCCTGTTGTGGATACCGCAGAACAAGTATATATTTCGTCCTTAGCCCTTCTCAAAATGTTAAAGCACGGTAGAGCCGGTGTACCAATGGAAGTTATGGGTCTCATGTTGGGTAATGAATATAGGTTATGTTACATTCTACAAAATATTTATTCTATTCTTGTAGGAGAATTTGTGGACGACTATACCGTGAGAGTTATAGATGTATTTGCAATGCCTCAAACTGGAACAGGTGTAAGTGTTGAGGCCGTTGATCCAGTTTTCCAAGCCAAAATGTTGGATATGCTGAGACAAACTGGCAGACCTGAAATGGTTGTTGGGTGGTATCACTCGCATCCAGGTTTTGGTTGCTGGCTTTCAGGCGTCGATATTAATACACAACAATCTTTCGAGGCGCTTTCTGAACGGGCTGTAGCTGTAGTTGTCGACCCAATACAATCTGTAAAAGGCAAAGTTGTCATCGATGCTTTTAGGTAAGTTATTTGTATTTAGGTTCGAATGTGTTAAAATCAGAATTATTGCAGATTAATCAATCCTAATATGATGGTATTGGGTCAAGAACCTCGCCAAACCACCTCAAACCTCGGCCATTTACAAAAGCCCTCAGTTCAAGCTTTGATTCATGGGTTGAACAGGCATTATTATTCAATAAGTATAAATTACAGGAAGAATGAACTTGAGCAAAAAATGTTGTTGAATCTCCACAAGAAATCATGGATGGATGGTCTTACTTTGGCTGATTATTCTGAAAATTGTACTGTTAATGAAAAAACAGTGTCAGATATGCTGGAATTGGCAAAGAACTATAACAAAGCTCTAGAAGAGGAAGAAAAGATGACCCCGGAACAACTTGCTATTAAAAATGTTGGCAAACAGGATCCCAAGAGACATTTGGAGGAAAAAGTCGATGTTTTAATGACAAATAATATCGTTCAAAGCTTAGGAGCTATGTTAGATACAGTTGTGTTTAAGTAATTTGCGATTTTTTATTTTTTATTATAACCCATTTTTCAATAAATTATTATTTTGCCAGTATATAATTTATTTGATAAAGGAAAATGATGCAATTTATTTTTTTTCCTTGCATCCTACAGAAAAATCATGAATCAGGCCACCCCTGTTTATGTCTATCGATGTTAAAAAAGACAGAATGTGCTTTGTAAATTTTTTTGAGTAGAATTTCATCATAAAAAGTAAACTACATAAATGTATCCCCTCCTTTTATTTTTGGTTATTCAAATTGAGGGAAAGATTTTTTTTATAGTAGTTTTCAGAATGAAATTTTTATACTGTTGCTTCTGACATTAATCTGTTTAAATTCAAAATGCTATCTTCAGTAAACCTTTCAATGGGTCCAAACAAAGGACCGCTCAAATTTGGATTGTTCTTAATATAAAAATTCACTTTAATATTCTGAAACATAGAATGTAAGGGGCGCGAATCGCATAATTTCCTACCATGAAGTTCTTTCGACGAGACCAGACTCGGCGATTAAAAGATTGATAAAATATTGAACCTTAGATATCGATTAATTTGTGTTTCAAAGGAAACAAATTAATTAATCGGAGTTGATAAATCGATTTTGTATCAGATCGAATCGAGGGCGCCCATCTCTAATTTAAATTTGTAGGTTATGTTTGTATCGTTTAAAAAAATGTTTCCTTGTTTTGGCCCTAAATAAAAATGAAACGTTTGGAATTAACATTTGCCATTATTAAACCTCACGTAATAAAAAATCCAATGGCATTAAAAGATATACAAGATATGATAATAAGGTCGAATTTTAATGTGGTTAAATCTAAGCGATACAAGTTAAAACCAAACGATGCAGCCAAATTTTATGAAGAACACAAGAATAAGTTTTTCTATAATAGATTAGTAACATTCATGGTAAGTGGACCCAGTGATCTGTATATATTAGCCAGGGAAAATGCAATAGAAGAGTGGAGAAAATTAATGGGTCCCACAAAAGTGTTAAGAACGCACTTTGAAAACCCCGACACAATAAGAGGGAAATTTGGTTTATCAGATACTAGGAATGCAACACACGGATCTGATTCTCCAGAATCTGTAAAGAGAGAAATTGGTGTATTTTATCCGGATTTTTCCATTGATAGTTGGTATAATAATGAAGAATATTTCTTCAGAACGAAGCAAATTAAGTTTAATGAAAAAGAATTTGTGCATGTTATAGATGAAAGCAAATTATCTATGAATAGCGCCAAAGACTAAATGATATTAATTTTTGTTGTTGTTTCATTTAATTTCCTTACTGTAGATTTATTTTTGCAGTGTCGCCTAATTAAGAATAAACGTTCCCTAGTTTAATTATTAGTCATTCTAGAAAAATTATCATTTTATTAGAGTTGTTTTTATTTTTATTGGACATTTCCATAAAATAGTTTCAACTAGAGACCGACTGAAACTAGATTTTTTGCTGAAACAAACCGAATTTTGTTTGCTATTCAGGTTTCAGCCAAAACTTATGAAAATTGCATTAATATACACAAACAATAAAAGAAAAACATTAACAAGCAGCAACAATTTAAATGTATAGCTACTAGTTCATGAACTAATTTAGATATCACATTTCTGAGAATAGTTAACTATTAGGAGTTGGAATTAGTTTTAAAGGTTTTCTAAGAGATCTCGTAAACGTATGTTGCATGTGGGTACTCCAAAACTATATTCGCGCCAAAACACTATATTATAGCTTGGATTGTCAGAATGTGTCATGTTGCGCAAGTGTAAACAACATACATTCCAAGACCATTCAATATGTCGACTTTCGTGCCGAATAAACGCAATTTGCGGCAAGCTTTATTGTTCTGCTTCCATTTGAAGAAAACTGCTGCTGCGAGTCGTTTGCTGCTCGAGGAAGCTTACGGGGGTTATACTCGATCGATTTTGACATGTGAGTACTGGTTTCGACGCTTCAAAAGTGGTGATTTTGTCACCGATGACAAGGAACGTCCCGGTCAGCCGAAAAAGTTTGAAGACGAAGAATTGGAGGCGTTACTCGACGAAGATCCGTGTCAAACGCTCCAAGAATTGTCCGTATCATTGGGAGTTGACTTGTCAACAGTCGGCAAACGTCTCAAAGCCATGGGTATGATTCAGAAGCAAGGAAATAGGGTGCCATACGAGCTGAAGCCGAGAGAGGTGGAGAGGCGGCTTATGACGTGCGAACAGCTGCTCGCGCGTCAAAAAAGGAAAGGTTTTTTGCATCGCATCGTCACTGGCGATGAAAAGTGGATCCATTACGATAACCCCAAACGTAAAAAATCGTATGGATACCCCGGCCACACATCGTCATCAACCCCAAGACCGAATATCCATAGATCCAAGCTCATGCTCTGGTGGATCAGCCGGGCGTCATTTATTATGAGCTGCTCAAACCGAACGAAATCATCACCGGGGACCTCTACCAAATACAATTGATACGTTTAAGCCGGGCATTGAAGGAAAAACGGCTGCAATTCGAGCAGCGGCACGACAAAGTCATTTTGCAACATGACAACGCTCGTGCTCATGTCGCGAAACGCGTAAAAAAGTACTGGGAAACGTTGAAATGGGATGTTCTACTGCACCCGTCATATTCCTCAGATATTGCCCCGTCCGATTACTACTTGTTCCGATCGATGGCACATGGCTTGGCTGACCAGCACTTAACCTTTTAGGAGGAAACGAAAAAATGGATATACATGGATCGCATCAAAAGACGAACTGTTCTTCCGAGCTGGTATCCAAAAATTGACAGAAAGATGGGAAAAAGTAGTGGCTAGCGATGGACAATACTTTAAATAATCGAGTTGTAACCATTTTTACTCAATAAAGCCTCAAATTTCGAAAAAAAAAACCTTTAAAACTAATTCCAACACCGCTACTTAAATAAAAAAATAGTCTTATATTCAGAGGCGTTCAATGGAAAAGTTTCATGATGTTAATAATGTTTAATGTAATAAGATTAAAATATAGATCAAAACTAAAAAATTACTGAAAAAATTTTTGAAAACCGTTAATAAATGACTGAGAAATGGCCCAAGCAACATTGATTAGTATAATAAACGTTTATTAAATTAAAAGTGCGTTTATTTTAACTTTAAAAAACGTTTATATACCGTTCAGTGTTGGTTGGGAGATTATTGAAGTTATGTATTTTAGCGCTAACGTCTGTGTGTGTGACGTCATTTGACCCGTCCGAGATCGTCGCAACACAAATCACTGAACACAAAAAAAAAACTCGCAGATTTTGTTAATTTTTGGACATGTTTTAGAGATCCGAAATTTAAGAGACAATTTTTTTATGGACTGATAAACGGTTTGAAAGGTAGTTGTACCTTCGTGGATTAGGTCAAATGACGTCATACAATTAACAAAATTTATTCTAACAAGCACAACTTCAAAGGTCCATGACTTTTTAATTTCTAGAGATATTTTAATGATTCTTTCAAATATTTGCATCATTTTATTTATATATTTAATAAATAAGAAAAAAATGGAAACTTCTCCATAGAAATAGAAGAAGAACTTCTCCATGGCAGGAAGTCTGCTTTAACTCAGACAACCGTTCCTTAGTCGCCGAATCCAATCCTGATTGGTATGGAATGCTCAGTTCCCCACTCCCAAAAGAAATCTGCCTCCAGTAAATCTTGGTTCAGTAAAAAATGTGCTCGGGCTGTCTTCTGCAAAAATCGCGCATATCGTCATTGGCGAAATAATCCCTCAGTCGAGTTTCGGACCATATTTGTAGATGCACGAAATTCTCGTAAACAGGTTATTGACGAGGCAAAAGGTGATTTCGATAGTAAAATATGCCAGGGGCTTATCAACTGTCCGAACGGTTCCAGGTCCTTTTGGGGATTTGCAAAGTCGATTAGCAATATTTCTACTACCTCCAAGGAAAAGGCTGACATGTTAGCCTTTATGTTTGCTGAAAATTCCAATCTTGATTCTCGAAACGCAGAACCTCCTATTCTTCCTAAGGTTGGTACTTCGATGCCTGAAGTTGTTTACAGACAACGTGCAATCAGGAAGATTCTCCTTGAGCTCGACACTTCGAAAGCTTCTGGCCTTGATGGTATTCCTGCTATTGTTCTTAAGAAGTGCGCCCCAAAGTTGACTCCTATCCTAAGCAAATTTTACACACTCTCTTACAACAAAGGTGTATTCCCTAACATCTGGAAATCTGCTAGAGTGCAGCCTGTCCCTAAAAAGGGAAAAAGGAATCTGGCTAACAACTATCGCCCCATATCTTTGTAACCCGTTATATCTAAAATGATGGAAAAGGTTATCAACATCGAGATTCTCAAATATCTGGAGGAAAATAGAATCATCTCCGACAGGCAATACGTTTTTAGACAACAACGTTCTACTGCGATCTACTGGCATATGTTACCCATATCTGTACCTCAGCTATGGAAAAACATGGTGAGGCTAGGATTGTGGCATTGGATATCTCAAAGGCTTTCGACATAGTCTGGCACCGATCTCTTCTCGCCAAATTAACATGTTATGGTCTTCCTCCTGGACTCTGTCATTTGATATCCAATTTTCTCGCTAACAGATCTCTTCAGGTCGTCGTCGATGGCTTCTCATCCGGGAAATTTGCGATTAACGCAGGGGTGCCTCAGGAGTCTGTTCTGTCTCCTACTCTATTTCTGTTACACATAAACGATCTCTTAGCTTCAACTTCCAATCCTATATATAACCACGCAGATGATAGTAACCTTGTGTCATCTTTTTTCTCCGACAAACTATTATCTATTGCTGCTTCAGATCGACTAAGCGAACAGCAGATACAGGGATCTGGAGATTATTCTGGAATGGGGTAAGAACAATTTGGTCGACTTCAACGCTTCAAAAACTCAAGCTGCGGTTTTCTCCAAGAAAACATCAAGGGATAATGCAACAAACATAAATGGACGGTAAAATCCTTCCGATGAGATCTAATCTATCTATCCTAGGAGTGAATGCGAGCACTAACTTCTCTTGGGACGATCATGTGCGCGCCATTGCCAAATCCGCCTCTCAGAAGCTAGGCTTTCTTTTTAGAGCTAACAAGTACTTCACATCTCATCAGCTATTAAAACTATACAAAGCTCAAGTTAGGCCAACACTAGTTCAGCCCCAAAACACACTTTAGCTCTCTTGGATTCAATTCAAAGAAGGGCGATTCGCCTAATTAATGACGAGAGTCTGACCGATTCTCTTGAAACACTAGAGCACAGGTGTATGGTTGTTGACTTGTCTCTTTCCTACAAGTACTATCATGGAAGATGCTCGCAGGAACTAACAGGATTGATCCTTCCAAGGGCAAGATTCTTGAGGCATATAAGACAGTCAGAGACAGCAAATTCCTGTGCGGTCCAGCTTGACACAGTGAGGACTTCTGTCTACGGAGACTCTTTTTTCTATAGAACTTCCAAGTTATGGAACTTGTTACCGAAAGGAATTTTCCCCAAAAATTACAACCTATCCTTGTTTAAGAAGGCGATTCATCGCCATCTATCTTTGTTTTCGCATCCTACTCACAGTGCTTTGAAAGCATAATGGGGTTACTTAAAAAAAATAGAAGCCCGAAGCTAAGAAAACAAAGAAAATTTTTAATAATTTCACAAAATTTCGACTTTGTCTTTGAGTTTAAACTTGAACTTTGCAAATTTTTTAAGAATATTAACTGTAAATTTCAAAGAGAAGGGGAAATCGCAGAAATAATCTAAACTTCTAAAAAAAGGGAGCAAACTTTTTGAGTTTGAAGTCGAGATTTTAGGTAATATATAAACAGTTTCGGAATTTTTCAAAGGAAATAAAAGTTTAAAAAATAAATTAACAAAACTTTTTTCAAAATTTCGAATCTTTCAAGAAAATTTAAGGTTTCTGAGGAGGAAGTATCAAGAAAAATCTAAATATTCAGGTTCAAAGTCAATATTCTTTCTATTAAAATGTAAATATCGGAATTTTTTATCAAATTTTGATATTTTCTTTAAATTGTTAATTGTTTTCTCAAATTTTGAGTTTAATTACATTTTGAGTTTAAATTTGAAATTCGATAAAGAATTGTGAATTAAGCGCAAACTCCGAAAAAGAAAACTTTTACCTTCATTATCTGATTTTAAAATGTTGCCTTTTTTGAAACTTTCTCAGCAGAAAAATTGAATATTCATACCTTTATTAAAATTTTAAGATTATTAGGATTTGGATTTTTACTTTTTTTAATTCAAAGTTTTTTCAGAATCTTGGCTTTTTTCTAGAAATTTCGTGCTTGAAATTTTTTAACTAAAAGATAATAACTTACATTTCTATGATACATTTTATTTTCAAAGTCAAAATTTCAGGAGTAAAGTCAAAATTTTAAAAACAATGTTGTTCAATTTATTTTTTCAGAATTTAAACTTTGTTAGTTTAAATCCAAAATTACCAAAGTTTTCCTACAAACTTCAGGTCATTATTTGTGAAATCTTGAATTTAAATGATGTAGAAAATAAGAAAAAATTCAATTATTTGAAATTATGTCTAATATTTGGGCATAAATAAACTCCTGCTTGATCTTGAATCACTGAATTATTTTGTTTTTTTTTTATACAGGGAGTTGAATTCTTTGAAAATTCTAAAAAAGGACCTGGAATAAACTGTCCTTATTTTTGGTAGTATCGAAAAATATTATTGAAAAATATGGTTTATAGCCACAAAAAAAGCATAAATTTCAAATTTTAATTTATTTTAAAAAATGTTTGCAAATGGAATAGACCTGGACTGCAATAAGGCAGTCCTCTAAATGTGGCCATTATTACACTCTGGGTAGTGATGGGCAAAACTGCTATTTACAAGTAGCAGTTACGAGTTGATCCTGATACAACCAAGTAACAGTTTTAAATAGCTGCTACTTTTGTCACTGTTACTTATTATGAATACGCGTTAGGCGATCACATATCGCGGTTGCAGTCTACTAAAAGTCTGAACGGAATGGAACGAAGCAAGTAGCAACTTACAACGAGTACCTGCTACGTCTCTGGGTCTATTCTACTTGCATGATAGTTGTTAAAGCTATACGATAGTTTCTTCAACAGACCACTAGGTGGCTTTACACTTGGAAATTTGTGGTTACTTGAGAAAACACCACAAAGGATGATTCGAAATATTGAAATAAAGTTCATTTTTAATCTAACTTGACGACTGAGATAATAAGCCTTGTATATACGAATATATACAAGTTTATTACGATGCAATTGAAATCTAATTTCATTAGAATCTAATGAAAATTAGACTGCAATTGCAAAGTTCACGTAGGTGAGGCAAAGCTTGTATCACGGGTTGCATCGCAACATCCATAGATACAAACGTCCTCGGCGTGACTTTACTTTCATCTAGTTTTGACAAATGACCAATTAAATGTTCTGTAATTAAACAGTTAAACGTGCTTAAAATTGAAAATATGTACAACCGCAACCATAGACTAGTTTCGGCCTTCCTTGGCCTCGTCAGCATGGTACGGTGGTTGTACACACTTCCAATTTAAAGCCGTTAGTCAGTCGAGAGTAATGCTTCAATTAGCATGTAGCGAGAATGTTTGCGTAATAAACAGTTAAAAGTCAGTTACAAGTCACCCGATGGAGGTTTGCTCTCTTGGGTACTTATACGACTGACTAACGGCTTTAAATTGGAAGTGTGTACAACCACCGTACCATGCTGACGAGGCCAAGGAAGGCCGAAACTAGTCTATGGTTGCGGTTGTACATATTTTCAATTTTAAGCACGTTTAACTGTTTAATTACAGATCATTTAATTGGTCATTTGTCTAACTTGACGAGGAAATTTAATTCCTTATTACGGATATATTAAAAGTAATATTTGTTTTGATAGATATCACCAGGATGATTTTTTTTCAATTCCTATCAGTCATCCATTTTTTTTTCTCTTCAAACAGCACAGAAGATTGTGTTGCCACAAATTACATCTAGGAACATTTTGACAGTATATTTTCAAAAGGAGCATTTGTTAGGTTGAAGTTGGGTGTACCAAACTGACGAGATCTAACAAGATCGAAACTGGCATTCGTTTTTCAAAACCTAAATATGATAAATATTCAAACCCATCGGTTTGTGCATTAGAATTCAGAAAATAAAATTGAAGTTACGAAAGGTATACAAAATTATAAAAACACTAGAAATTTGCACAGAAGCAGGTAATACTTTTAAATGACCATATTTCAGTTTAATCACCCACTGTTATTATCAAATACCTTTTTATTTTCTTGTGTCTAACCTTGATTTTTAACCTGTTTTTCTCAATTTTTAGAAAATTAACTAAAATTTCGCTTTTGAGCATTTTTTGTCATAACAAACTACATTTCTTAGTAACAATTTTCGATACTGCCAAAAATAAAAATTTACTATTAGCAATTTTTAAATAATTGAAGCCCTTGTACAAAAAATTTCGAAAAAATGTCATTTTTGGTGATTAAGATCAAGCAAGAATTTTTATAAAGAATGATTTTTTTCTCATAAATCCTCAAATAAAAACGAAATCCCTCATTAGTACTCTATTGTGGGACCTTCTGTACATAAATTAAGAGTTTTTTTGAAACGTTAAGTTGTTTGGTAACATTCTGGGTTCGGACCCTAAATTTTTATTATTTTTTTTCTAATATTTTAAAATTAGACGTTTTTCTGGAAATGTTGATTCGTTTTTCAAAATTTGTTTAAGCATTTTTACTGAAACATTTTATCCTATATTTTTTAATTTTAAGTTTAAGGATGAAATTTCATGAACAAAAAATACACTTCGAAAAAAAGTTCACTTATTTTTAATTTCAAGTTTTACCTTGAAGTCCCGTTGATTTTTTCCGCGAATCTTCGACTTTAAATTCAACATTTTAAGTTGAACTTCAAAAAGTGAAAACTGATTTAAACGTACGAATTTCGAAAAAAAAAAATCAAATTTTCAGTTTGAAATCGAATGCTCGCCATTAAAATTAAACATATACCTGAACATAAACATGAAAGTTTAACTTTTTTTTTTATTACATAAACGTAACGTTTCTTGGAAAAATTCCGAGCTTAAAATTTGAATTTTTCTCCAAAATTTCCATTGAAAACTTGTAAATTTTTGAATTTCTATTTTAAAATTTCGACCTTATGCCTAAAGTTTCGATTTTTTTCTAGACCTTTCAAAATATGTAGCATATTTTCGAAATTTCATTTTTAAAATTAATTTGTTTAAATAGTTTTAAATTATTTCTTGTTGGACTGTTTTCCCAAACTTCAATGTTTACATTTTAAACCAGAAAATTTAAAAATATATTATTATTCTTAATTTTTTTATAAATTTAAACCTTTTTCTGAAAACATTTTAGTGTAAACTTAAAAAGTTATATCCATTTCTTTTTAAAATTTCAATTTAAAAAACATCGAGTATCGAGTTAAATCTTAAATTTGTTTAAAAATGATGTTCTTTTATGAAATGTTTAGCCTTTTTTTTAAACTAAGAATTTAAACTTGAAATTTCGGTCGAGCTGAAGTTTTGGTCTGTTTTAGGTCGAAACAGAAACCAAAACTTTGGTTGGTCTCTACTTTTAACTATAGAGGTGTTCAATTTGGTTTGACACTAACCAACTTCCATTTTTTAAATAGAACACTTGTATATTATTCCTTTTTTAGATTCCTTGCTAAATTTTAGACTGACTGCATATCATACCTTAGGGCAAGGAAGCTGTTATATTTCCGAGTTATTTAACATTTTCTGAATTTTTTTAGATTTGAACATTGTCTTTAGCATCAGATATGTATCTTATAAGCTATTAACTATATGAAATCAGTTATCCCTATTCAATTCAATGTTAAATTATCTATCACTGTACTAAAAAAGGAACAGTCTTCCATTTAAAAACTAAAGTTGGCTAATGTACAGGCTAAACTGAACATTTACCATAGTATAGTCGAAAATATTTTACAGATTCACAATAAAAATAAAATTGATATACAAATCTTGTCCCCTGAAAACAAAAAAGATTAAAAAGCACAACAACAGTTGCTCTAACGCGTTTGGATAGCCAAAAGTTATCATCTTCAGAGAGACTAAAATTAACACTTATCCGCATCACTTTGTGGCAAGCTTCAATTTTCTCACTCATCGCCTTCCTAAGTCTTCCTCTTAATAACGATTCAGAAAGAAGTAGGAGACAATTAAATATATAGCTGAAGTCAATAGCTTTAATCCAAATATTAGTTATAAAATAAATTAATAAGAAAAATTTTAAATGTCAGTTTGTACATACCATGAATTTCCGTGTTGACGAAAACAGAAATTTAAGGTTCGTCTCACTTCCATTTGAACCCTCGCTTACGCATGGTTTGAGAGGAATTTTGCGAAAGCAGAGTTACGAGTTGTTTACAGTTCTAATGAGAAATTAAAATCACTTTTGGGTAGTTTGAAGGATAAAGTAGAATAATGGGGTAAGTCGGGAATATACCAAATTTCATGTAAAGATTGCAATCAGAAGTAAGTCGGGCAGAATAGACGATCTCTTAAAATCCGACTGAAGGAGCATTTGGCTCATCTGAGGTACGGGAAGAACTGAGAAGTCAAGTGCGGTTCGCTATAAGAATTCTATGTTAAATGCCTGTGAAAGCTTAGCCATCCATAAGGCTGGAGACAACCTTATAAATGGTTGCGCTGGGCATTTAGGCCACTCATCCTTGTTAAAAATAGATAAGGAATTGCGACCCTGCGACATGATTAGATGTGCATGTGCGTTCTGATGCGGTCGATATACACGAAGTGATTAATCTCAGTATATAAGGTTTTGGTGGACACGGACTGATCCTTGGTTATCTTCAGGGTTTCAGGAGAGAAGATTTGTACTTCAATTTTCGTATATAAGGTTAATTTTAGGATTAAGGTTTAGTATCTCTTTGAAAATGATAGCTTGGCTATCGAAAGGCGTTAGAGCAACTGCTGTGTTTTTTGATCTTTCTTGTTTACGGGGGACAAGATTTGTGTGTAAATTTTTAAAGATAAACAAAAAAAATAGAATTATTAAGTAAAAGTGAATGCGATCACCATTTTGTTTCTAAGTGAATCTGTGGAACGTAGTGGGGCAGACTATATAAGTACTTTTAATTTTGTTAACACACTGAAACCAATCGCATATGTACAGAATGCTGGTTCGATTTCCCAATCAGGAATTCAGATTCAAGCACTGAAATGAACACTTTCTATGAATGAGTGCAATTTGCCTGTGCGGCCAACGAATTCCGATTCGGAAACCTGATCTGAATTTCGTATATGTGCGGCCCCAACAGGGTAATAATTCATTACACATAAATACTTTAGTGCATTCATTCTTTAATTTCAGTCAAATGTATTTACAACTGTACAAAATGTGCGGGAATTTACAAAACACTATTTGATAAAAGGGACATCATGCATTTACTTTGACAAACACCTTTGGCCTTTGAAATACTTTGATTCCTTCATCAATTTTCTTCAATTCTTCTTCAATTTCCATTTTTCGTTTTCTTATTTTAAGTGTGTCACTTCTAACAGGTAGTGAATTTAATTCTTGGACCCTATCAGCGTAACCTGCAACAATATTATTAGTTGTCATTGGGGATTTTATTTTTAAAGTTACTTTGGCGCAAAACCCTTAAAGTTTCCTTTCGTTCTTCTTCAGGTAAAAGGATGTGGCCAGGGGGGCAATCTGGCTCGGAATCACCAGATTTGTCATAACCTTTACGTTCCCTTAAATATTTTGGTAGTACGCCTTTCTGATAGGTTGGAGGCGGAAAATTATGATTTACTGTGTCAGTCTTGATAATTTTTGGCTTTATATTTTTGTTGGCTTTAACAAAATCATGAGGCTTCTCATTTATGTCTGAAACAAATTTCCTTTTTATAACTTACTATTACGTGAAGTTGGTTGGAAAATTAAATAAAAAGTATGAGTTTATCTGCAAACAGTAATTTTATGCTAATTTCTTCCTACCA
This sequence comes from Dastarcus helophoroides, assembly GCA_028583605.1. Taxonomy (NCBI): domain Eukaryota; kingdom Metazoa; phylum Arthropoda; class Insecta; order Coleoptera; family Bothrideridae; genus Dastarcus; species Dastarcus helophoroides. Next base: position 28,218,502 of record CM053328.1, read on the forward strand.
CATTGAATTTTTAACCTGGATACATGCACTCGGGTAGAGCTAAAATTGCCTTTGTGTCACGATTTCGCGGTGACATTAAATATATTTATGTTACCAAGCTGAATTACAGTACCAGCTGGCTATAGAAAAAGATGGACTGTATTGCAGATCTTTTTAAATCATGCTTGTTAGAAATATTGTGACGTAATGGTAATATTAGAACGGCCCGAGTATAGTGTTTGCTCTCAAATACCCAGATTAAATTATCGCAGGAGAGAAAAATTTAACAATTTTACTTATTTTACTTTTTATTTTTGTTTTAAAAAGCAGCAGTACTACACCGCCCTCCTAAGAAAGAATCTACCCTGAATAAAGATTTTGGATAAATGCCCTATAAGTTTTTATTTACGAGGCTACAAAAAACATACTGTATAAAAAAATCATAGAAAATTTTCATTTCAACAATTCTACTATAATTTTGAAAGTAAAAATAGTTAGATCCATTCTAACAAAAATCGATTTATTACTTCTTAACAAAGCACATTCGTCTTTATCTCGGGTAGCATTGTAGGAATGCAATATGTAGTCTTACATACAATTTACTAGTACTGTAGACTTGGTGTTATTTAGTAGATTTCACTTATTACATTAATAATCAGTATTCATTGTGATTTTTAAGGAACATTAATAAAATATTTACTAGACTTAAAAATGCAATAAGCACAGGAAATGCTTGTTTGAAAATATTTGAATAAGAGCTTGTTGAATTTGTAATTTTAGAGTTTATTGTTATTCGTCAAAGAAAACAAATCAAGTAATAATAAGACTAATAACACAGATAATAATAATTCAGTAAGATTACAGGATTAGAAAAACATAAATGCGTTAAAATTGGAAAAATTACAAATAACAAAAACAAGACGAAGCCCAAAGCAGATCTGAAACCGCCGCACATTGATTTTAAATAGAAGATATCTTAGTAGCGAAACGACAACGCCACCGCTACGCTACGCTAGTCAGTTGGGACCACGACGCGAGTATGTTTACATTCCAATTTTTTTTTTATTTTGGTTGTCAATAAATTTTGAAATTATTTCTAATATTTTTTTAAATAAATCATCTTTTTTGGAGAGGCATTTTCGAAAAAAATGAGTTTTTTGTAAGATCAGTGTGTTTAGTGATAATTTCACCTGATGGTGGAAGCTATCACCTATAACTGAATGTGTGTCAAGAATTTCATTAGTATTGAACATTCTTACAAAAAAGGCTCTAGAAGGTCAACGAGCGAATCGACACATTAGTTGATAAAAACGCGGTATCTATAAGGTGCTTAGTTAGAATGCCACATCTATATCGCAAGTAAATGTAGCTGCATTTTTTACTAAATAATATACTCAATGAGAATAGATAAACAACACTAAGCTTATTTTAGCATATTTAGTGCACTCTTTTGTCTGAAATAATAATGACAAAAATAAAAATCTCAAATTTGGTGGATGTGGCGTTTTTTTAGGAGGGCAGTATAATTACGCTTGCTTTTATTTCGAACATTCGGCTTTCGACAATCTGACTTTTAACTATAAATGAAAATCTGAAAGATATTTACCCGACGAGCTCGTTATTGGTAATAGAATCCATCCATCAGTTGCTAAATTTGAAACAAAAAATTATTAGAAAACAGTCAGGAAAAGTTTCTTAAGGTTACAGTATGGTTGGGTAAAAGTATTTTTTTCAGAATTATTTGCATTTCATTGATTTATCATGGTTTAAATCTATGCACTGTAGTGTCCTATAACTGTCTCAAATTGCATTTTATGTTTTTGTAATCCAGATATCTGAATTAAGTTCGATAATTTATCATCTGACAATAATATTGGATATAAGTACTTCATTTCCCAAAGAGTGAAGACATTTTCTTTGACTAGACTTTTCATTAACATTACATCAAAAATTCGTTAAAAACAATATCATCAAGTCAATTCTGTGTGTGAGAAAACACAAAATTTACAAATTTATTTTCATGTTTAAAATAAAGAATTCGACTTTTTCTTAGAAATTTTCATTTCTTTTTGATCTAACTTTCAACATTACTGTTGAAGTATTGAATTTTTTTTTGTTAAATAACATTAAATTCGCAGTTTTATTCATATTATTAGATCAAAATATTAAGAAGAATTTAAAATTCATAAAAAAATTAAATTTTGACACGAATATTCTAGATCCAAATTTTGATTTCTGGTTTAAAATCGAAATTTTCGGTTTTAATACCAAAATTATAGGGAAAAAATAACAAGCTTTCGGAAATAGTTTAAATTTCGAGAAAAAGCTCGACGTTATTAAAAAATCGAATTCTCGAGTTAAAACATTTCGAGAAAAAGTGTATATATTTACAGAGATAATTGAAGTTTAATACCAGATTCTGAATTTTCGATTTTAAAGCTGAACTTTTAGAAAAAATAGTAAACATTACAATTTTGGAGAACATCTAAATTTCGAGGAAATTCGTATTTTCGAGTTTAAAAATTCCGATTTTAATGACGAATTTTTTTTAAAAAGTTAAAATTTAGAGAAAAATGAAAATTGTTAAAGAAACAAATTGAATTTTCATACCAAATTTGCAGTTTCAATTCAAAATTTGGGAAAAGTCGAATAGAATTGAAAGTCAAAATTTTGAGATGGTGCAATGATTCTAGGAAAAATTTGGATTTTCAATTTTAAACCAAAGATTTAAAAAAAATCAAAAACTTTAAGTTTAAATTCTACAAAGTAGAAAGAGCATTAATTTGAAAATTTTTGTTTAGCAATTTCGCCTTTTTTCTCCAAATTTCGGCTTAATTCTTGAAATTTCGAATTTTTTCTAAAAATTTTGACTTTTTTCTTGAAACTTCGAACTTAGACTCGAAATTTCGACTTTAAACTCGAAATTTTGCCTTTTAATATCGATATTTTAATTCTGCAAAGGCGTAGAAAGGATATTAATTTGAAAAATCCTTCCCATGAGATCTAATCTATGTATCCTAGGAGTGAATGCGAGCACTAACTTCTCTTGGGACGATCATGTGCGGGCCATTGCCAAATCCGCCTCTCAGAAGCTAGACTTTCTTTTTAGAGCTAAAAAGTACTTCACATCTCATCAGCTACTCACACTATATAAAGCTCAAGTTAGGTCAACACTAAAATACTGTTCTCATGTTTGGAGTTCAGCCCCTAAACACACTTTAGCTCTCTTGGATTCAATTCAAAGAAGAGCGCGATTCGCCTAATTGATGACGAGAGTCTGACCGATTCTCTCGAAACACTAGAGCACTGGCGTATGGTTGGTGATTTGTCTCTTTTCTACAAGTACTATCATGGAAGATGCCCGCAGGAACTAATAGGATTGTCCCCAAGGGCAAGATTCTTGAGGCGTACTAGACAATCGGAGACAGCAAATTCCTGTGCGGTCCAGCTTGACACAGTGAGGACTTCTGTCTACGGACTCTTTTTTCTATAGAACTTTCAAGTTATGGAACTTGTTTCCGAAAGAAATTTTTCCCAAAAATTACAACCTATCCTTGTTTAAGAAGGCGGTTCATCGCCATGTATCTTTGTTTCCACATCCTACTCGCAGTCCTTTGAAAGCATAATGGGGTTACTTAAAAAAAAATAGAAGCCCGAAGCTAAGAAAACAAAGAAAATTTCTAATAATTTCACAAAATTTCGACTTTGTTATTGAATTTTGAGTTTAAACTTGAACTTTGCAAATTTTTTAAGAATGTAAACTGTAAATTTTAAAGAGAAGGGGAAATCGCAGAAATAATCTAAACTTCTAAAAAAAGGGGGCAAACTTTTCAAGTTTGAAGTCGAGATTTTAGGTAATATATAAACAGTTTCGGAATTTTTCAAAGGAAATAAAAGTTTAAAAAATAAATTAACAAAACTTTTCTCAAAATTTCGAATCTTTCAAGAAAATTTAAGGTTTCTGAGGAGGTGGATTAAACTTAAAAAAAAACTATTTAGAAATTTCGACTTTTTCTCGAAATTTCGATTTTAATCCTGAAATTTTAAATTTTTTCTCGAAATTTCGAATTTTTTCTCGAAAGTTCGACTTTTTTCTCGAAACGTTGACATTAGATTCGAAATTTCGACTTTAAACTCGAAATTGAGACTTTTTTCTCCAAATTTTGCATTTTAATTTCGAAATTTTATTTCTACAAAGTATATTAATTTGATTTTTTTTTTAATTTTGACTTGTTTCTCGATATTTCGACTTTAAACTCGAAATCTCGAATTTTTTCTGGAAATTTCGACTTTAATCTTGAAATTTCGAACTTTTTCTCGAAATTTCGACTCTTCTCAAAATGTCGACTTTAAACTTTCAAATTTCGACTGTTTTTCTCCAGATTTTACATTTTAATCTCGAAATTTTAATTCTATAAAGGCGTAGAAAAGACATTAATTTAGACATTTTTTTTTAGAAATTTCGACTTTTTTCTCGAAATTATGCCTTTTAATCTCGAAATTTTAATTATACAAAGGCGTAGAAAGTATATTAATTTGGAAACATTTTATTTTAGAAAGATCGACTTTATTCTGGAAATTTCGACTTTAATCTGGAAATTTCGAATTTATTTTCGAAATTTCGACTTTTTTTCTGGAAATTTCGATTTTAATCCTGAAATTTCCAATTTTTTGTCGGAATTTTGACTTTTTTCTCGAAACTTCGACTTTAAACTCGAAATTTCGACTTTTTTCTCGAAATTTTGCCTTTTAATCTCGAAATTTTAATTCTACAAAGGCGTAGAATTTCGACTTTAAACTCGAATTTTTAATTCTGCAAAGGCGTGGAAAGGACATTAATTTGACATTTTTTTTAGAAAGTTCGACTTTATTTTCGAAATTTCGACTTTTTTCTTGGCATTTCTGCTTTGGACTCGAAATTTCGACTTTTAATTCGAAATTTCGACTTTTTTTCTGAAAATTTCGACTTTAATCCTGTAATTTAGGATATTTTCTCGAAAATTCGACTTTAAACCCGAAATTTAGACTTTTTTCTCCAAATTTTGCCTTTTAATCTCGAAGTTATAATTCTACAAAGGCGTAGAAAGGATATTAATTTGAAATTTTTGTTTAAAAATTTCGACTTTCTTTTCTTGAAATTTCGACTTTAATATTAAAATGTCGATTTTTTTCTCGAGGTTTCGACATTTTTGTAGAAATTTCGACTTTAGACTCGAAACTTGGACCTTAAATTCAAAATTTTGTTTTTTTTCCTGAAAATTTGCCTTTTAATCTCGAAATTTTAATTCTACAAAGGCGTAGAAAGAACATCACACAATTTTTTCTAAAAATTTTCACTTTTTTCTTCAAACTTCGAACTTAGACTCGAAATTTCAACTTTAATCTTGAAATTTGGAATTTTTTCTCGAAATTTCGACTCTTTTCTCGACATTTCGACTATAACTTGAAATTTCGATTTTGAACTCGAAATTTCGACTTTAGATTCGAAATTTCGACTTTACACTCGAAATTTGGACTTTCAATTCGAAATTTTGATTTTTTTCTTGAAAATTTGCCTTTTAATATCGAAAATTAATTCTACCAAGGCGTAGAAAGAACCTCACACAATTTTTTTAGAAATTTCAACTTTAATCTTGAAATTTCGAATTTTTTCTTGAAAATTTGCCTTTTAATCTCGAAATTTTAATTCTACAAAGGCGTAGAAAGAACATCACACAATTTTTTCTAAAAATTTTGACTTTTTTCTTCAAACTTCGAACTTAGACTCGAAATTTCAACTTTAATCTTGAAATTTGGAATTTTTTCTCGAAATTTCGACTCTTTTCTCGACATTTCGACTATAACTTGAAATTTCGATTTTGAACTCGAAATTTCGACTTTAGACTCGAAATTTCGACTTTACACTCGAAATTTGGACTTTCAATTCGAAATTTTGATTTTTTTCTTGAAAATTTGCCTTTTAATATCGAAAATTTAATTCTACCAAGGCGTAGAAAGAACCTCACACAATTTTTTTAGAAATTTCAACTTTAATCTTGAAATTTCGACTTTCTTTTCTTGAAATTTCGACTTTAATATTAAAATGTCGATTTTTTTCTCGAGGTTTCGACATTTTTGTCGAAATTTCGACTTTAGACTCGAAACTTGGACCTTAAATTCAAAATTTTGTTTTTTTTCCCTGAAAATTTACCTTTTAATCTCGAAATTTTAATTCTACAAAGGCGTAGAAAGAACATCACACAATTTTTTCTAAAAATTTTGACTTTTTTCTTCAAACTTCGAACTTAGACTCGAAATTTCAACTTTAATCTTGAAATTTGGAATTTTTTCTCGAAATTTCGACTCTTTTCTCGACATTTCGACTATAACTTGAAATTTCGATTTTGAACTCGAAATTTCGACTTTAGACTCGAAATTTCGACTTTACACTCGAAATTTGGACTTTCAATTCGAAATTTTGATTTTTTTCTTGAAAATTTGCCTTTTAATATCGAAAATTTAATTCTACCAAGGCGTAGAAAGAACCTCACACAATTTTTTTTAGAAATTTCAACTTTAATCTTGAAATTTCGAATTTTTTCTTGAAATTTCGACTCTTTTTTTCGACATTTCGACATTAAGTCGAAATTTCGACTTTTAACTCGAAATTTCGATTTAAACTCGACATTTTGACTTTTTTCTCGAAATTTTGCTTTTTAATTTCGAAATTTTGCCTTTTTATTTCGAAATTTCAATTTTAAAGTAGAAATTTCGTTTTTAACCTCGAAATTTCCAAAAAAAGTCGAAATTTTGAAAAAAAAATTGAAATTAGTGAACGTCGGATACCCTATTACCAACTGACAATATTATTTATCGGAAAGGGGGTAGTGGGGCGCAACTGTCATCTATTTAATCTAACCATAGAGTATGGAAATTTCGGCATTAATCTACGAAATTTCCTTTCGACATTGTGTTTTGTAATTTTTTTAGAGATTTTAAATTTCTTTAAAAAATCCGAATTTTAGGAAGGCGTAGAAAGGACATTATAAATAAATAAAAATAATTTTTAGAAATCTCGAATTTATCTTCAAATTTCAAATTTCGAAACTTCGACTCTAATCTCGGAATTTCTAGAAAAAAGTCTAAATTTCAAGATGAATCTAAGAATCTCGAGAAAAAAGCTGACATTTCCACTTTGAAGGTCGAAATTAAAGAAAAATAAATGATATCCTTTCTACGCCTTCGTAAAATTCGCAATTTTTTAAGAAATTTAAAATCTCTAAAAAAAATTTCGAAACAAAATATCGAAGGGAAATTTCGTAGTTAAAATTTGAAAAGAACACTAAAAATTCATTTTTTTAATAAATGAAATTTTGTTTACAAAATGTTTACTATTTACTAGAAATTCGAAGTTCAAGTTTAATCAAAATTTAGTTAAAACATTGTTGAATTTTTGAGTTTGAGAAAACTCTAAATTTATAAAAACAAATTTAATACGAAATTTCCAAAAAAAAGGTGAAAAAACAGAAATTTTACAAAATTATTTTCGTATTTAAAAATTTCGAGGAATTTAGACAAAAACTCGAATATAATTGAAATACTGACAATTTTTATTAACCTTAAACTTTGCATTTACTCAACATTTTTTTCTCAAAATTTTAATAAAAAAAGTAATAGTAATTTCAAGTTCAAGCCGGAATTTTTGGGAAAACTGTTACAACTTCAAAGACTCACAATGCAATAATAATTAAGAATTCCCAAATTTCCCCTTTATTTTCGAAATGTTGACTTATTAGAATATTCCAATTTTCTCCCCCAATTTTGTGAGTTTTTGTTAAAGGATGTTGTTCTATTTTTCTAATTTGGCCTTTTTTTCAAAACTAAAATAAAAAAAGAATATATACAATATTTTTAGAAAAAATGTTTTTCTGAAGACGTTGTATACATTCTTTATGTTAAAATTTACACTTTAATCTCAAAAAGTATTTTTTAAGCCTAAACTAAATATTGCTAATATTTATTTGAAAGATACCAACTATTTTTTATGTTGTTTTTTTAATAAATTAAAAGTTACTGGTAAACCAGTGTCCAAATTCTTATTTTCTTATTTATCAGTACACGAAACAGATAACAAATTCATATGCCCCACTCCTGACAAAAGAATAAAAGATTACAAATATAGAACATGTATGGTCTTTTTTTTAGCTGTAATAGTCAAGATTTATAAAACTGAAAATCATTAGAATACACTAAATAAATACAAAATAAATTAAACAAATTACTCATCTAAACCCAATAGCCTTAACTGATTATTAGTTTTCCCACTCCCATCCGTATATTTACTGTTTTCTTTATACCTTACGAGCAGGATAGATAGACCATATCAGTCTAGTGAACGGATATACCGAAAGTCGCGCCGTGATTGGTCGATTTCATACCCACACTAGTGTGGATATGAAATTGACCAATCACGGCATGCGATAAAGACGAATGTCATTTTTAGATTCAGAATTATACCACAGAATTTGTCAAACTGACTGGTATTTACCAAAGAAAATATTTAAAATGAGTACTTTTAGTGCAGAATCAGTAAACTTTATCCCAGCGGACATTTCTGAGGCTGCAAGTGAAATATTCAAGATATGATTACCTTAAAAATCAAATAGTAAATATGAATTTTATTACGATAAGTTATGACATTTCATTGACACATGGACACTATAAAATATATTAGAAACTGCAAATGTCACATGAAAAATTATTAATTTGCTAAATCGTATTTTAGTCTTTGATAGATCGTAGTCGTGGGAAAAATACGCTGTACAACTCGAGCGGATTGTCCATATCGCACTCGAACGATTGGGGCACTCCGCCTTCGGCGTCGTGCTCAAACTTCGTTCTCGTGCGATATGGACATCATATCCGCTCTTGTTGCACAAACTACTATTGTAAGGATCGAAATACATAGAATATGAGGTCTCGAATACAAAATGTGTATTCGAATACAAAATATGTATTCGAGATTGTGGTAGTCCGATACAACAAAACATTAGAATGCTGAGTAGTAAATAGAATCGGTTTCCTAACTACGCTACATCTTCAATTCTTAACTTCTCGGATGTTGAATACTGTACCTGATTCTTGTATTCGAGATCTTAGACATGCATTATTGAATGCGTATTGTATTCGAGATCATTTTTATCCGGGATGGTTGGTTACGCATTATGTTCGCACACTCCTGCATTCGAATATGTACCTAATTTTTAATTTATTGCTTCATCCTTCTCATAAAATTATTAAATAACGAAATGCTTAAGTACTCTTTAAAATTTGGCTCTCAATTTTAATAATAAAATTTAACAATATCAGGAAATACAGTGCCAATATGCGAATCCAATCAAAGTTAAAGATACTTATGTGAATTCTAAAGCTTCAAGATTTATTTATACTAAGAAATTTGTATATATTCAATCAAGGAATTACCAATTACGGGCGTAGGTACAGAAGTACTGAAATCGAAAGTAATATCTCGCCACCACATACCTCGAATAGGCCACCGAGACAATTTTTCTAGTAGGTATTTTATTATCCCATAATTCGATTCTTTGTATTCGAATACTTATTCGATTCTCAAAGGTCTTCGAATTCAATGTATTCGATTCTGAAAATCGTTCGATTATTCTAACACTACTCGGTGGGGCTGATTATCAATTTTATAATACATCTAATAATAGAAATTATTAATTGCAAAATGGGAAATGAGTTGGGTAATAAAATAATAGAAAGTGCAGCAATGTGAATTAAATATGGTTTACAATAAAATTATTAAAAATTCAATTAATTTTCATTTTAACAGTGATTAGAGAACTACACAAAAAATATCTTACCTAAAGTTTCCATAGCATCTCCCATATGGGAGACATCTCCATGATCCAGAACTCTTCTCTTCCTTGCAGATATCGCCATGCTTTGCCTTGGGTACTTGATTATACCAGTTTCGTACAACTTGTTTAAATCATCCACTCTTTCGGTTTGAATGCCGCGGCTGGTGAATCTACTTCTCGTCGACTGCAATTTGGTCACTTCTTTGGGCTGTGCAGAACCCAATTTATCGATCGCAAAAGCTTGAGCTTTAGCATTTTGTATAATAGAAGCTTTTAATTTAAAACGCGATTTATCCGATGTGAACGATTGTGTTTTATTTGGTGTATTTTGATATTTGTCGCACTTATTTCGATTTCGCACTTCATGCTCGTTCGGCTTATCTTGTAACATCAGTCCTTGCATCTCTTTTATTTGTTTGACATTTTCTTTTATGAAATTTCGCCTACAAACTGGTTCTATTTTTTATATGATAGTCTGAACTTGGAGTTTTGACGGTACTTACTGGGTTGGGGGAAAACGCCTTGTAAAGTTGTAGTATTCATATTCCATTGAAATAACAATAAATTCGAAAATTACGACCAAATTTCTTTCACGACTTTATATATCAAAATTGAATGTCAACAACAATTTTGAAATTTAAAACTTTGAAGTATGCCAACATTGAATATTATTTTCATGATATAAATTAACGGAAATGTAATATTACATCACCTGTGTAATTAATCTCACTTTTAACATTAACTAATAATCGATATAATCAATAACATTCATGAATAAAATAAGATTGCGGTTACATTTTTAAGTTTGTTTACATCGTCTCAAATGCACTGTTGCCAGATGACTAAAAAATAAATTCCGCACAAAATTAATGAAAATCTCTCTTAGTGTTAAATTGTTTATAAAAATAAGAACACTTATTTGTATTTTGATTGAAACGAATGAAATGAAAGTATTAGAAAAAAATGTTGACAATATCTTTCATTTGTTGCGCACTGACTAAAAATTCCATAAATGCATGAACTAATTTCCCATCTGGCAATAACGCTTAAAGCTCTTTTAATTTGGCCGGCCTTAGTATCAGATTTTTAACCAGATCAAAGCCATTCGGACAAATTCGAGCAAATCCATTAAACCAGTGGTTCTCAACTAATATAGGCACTGCAATTTTAATATAAATTTTCAATCTCGTTATATGAAATTGCAAAGATTTTAATTACGCTCAATATCGGTATTGTCGGGATCCTGTTTTTAAACGGTGTAATATCAAGAGGGAAAAAATGAAAACATTGTTTATTTTTTAATGTAGAATGTTTCAGATTTTTAACACAAATTTGAACGAAATTGTAATTTTAGCTTTGAGTCAAAATTTCTAAAACAATTCGAAAGTTCAAAAAATTAATGTATTTATGTTTTGTAAATAATGGACCATAGTGTAATGGGGGGTTCTTGGAGTCAAAATAGACGACGATAATCAATTTTCTCCAAATACCTAACTAACAAAAGTGTACATTACATGAACGTAGACAGGATTTTATTCAGAGGGGGGCAGCAATTATTTTGAAAATTGATGGACAAAAAAAATAAAACCAGCAAATCTTCAGCTGAGTTTATTGTATGTTTTTACTGAACTGCGCGAGCTTTGAGGATCGAACTTCCAAATTAGAGTTTAAATTTCGAAAAAGACGGATTTTTCAGAAAAAGTCGGACAATTGAATTTGAAATAAAACCTGAACCTTTCAGAATATTTCGAAAAATGGTGGGATTTCTAAAAAAAGTCGCAATTTCCAAAGAACAAATTTTGTAAAAAGAGTCACATTCTCCTTAATAACCAACAATATTATCCTCAGAATTTTTCTATATTTAAATTTTAATACAATCAAAAAATTTTTTTTTGAAATATGCTTAAAATATTCTCGAAATTATGATATTTTATTAATATTTTGTTCCGATTTTGAAAAATATTAAATGAATTTTGAGAAAAAGTCGAAATTTGGAGGAGATAGAAATTTCCAGAAACAAAACGTCAAATTTTGGGGTATATCCTGTTACGAGCACAAAACGAATTTGGAGAAACAAGTGGAAATATTTTTTTTTTTGATGAAACGAACTTGTCCTTGGTTATCTTCCAAAACTGATATACAAATCTTGTCCCCTGAAAATCAAGAAATATTAAAAAATACAACAAAAATTGCTCTAACTTGTTTCGATAGCCAAGCTATCATCTTTAGAGAGGCACTGATATGAGATAATGAATCTCTCCGAACATGATAGCTTGGCTCTCGAAACGCGTTAAAGCAACTTTTGTTGTACTTTTTATCTTTTTTGGGGACAAGCTTTGCATATCAAGTGGAAATCCACAGTCAAATTTAAAAAAAATCAGAAAAAACTGAACATTAATAAAAACGAATTTCGAAAAATACCGTCAAGATATCGAGGTAATAATCGAAATATCTAGAAAATATTCAAATTTACAAAAAAAAGGAAAGAAAGAGCGAAAAAAGTAGAATTCCGAAAAAGTTATAATTTTGCAAAAAACGAATTTCGAGAAAAATTCAAAATTTCAAAACTGCTGAAAAATCGAAAAAACACAAAATTTTCGAAGGTCGAATTTTGTGAAAAAGAACCCGAATTTAAAAAAAAATCGCAATTTGCCAAAAATATTCTTTTCGAAATATTTACTTTTTTAAATAATATTTTAATATCGGTAAAGAAATTCGATTTTTTTCTTTAAATACAAAAATATTTTCTCAAAATGGTTGCTTTTTTATTAACATTCCGATCGAATTTAGAGAACATAAATGAATTTAGAAAAAGTAGAAATTTCAAAAAGAGCCAATTTCGAGGAAAAAGTCTATAATTCTAGAAACATAAAATATTTCGAGATAAAAGTCGAAATGTTGAAAATAAGGTGAATTTTGAGGTAGGTGCAATTTGAAAATTCCAGAGAGTGTGATTTGAAAAAGTTGAAATATACAGAAAAAAAAAGAATATTAAAAAAATAGCATAAATAAAATAGCAGTATTGAGAAAAATGGCGAATTTTCGAAAAAAAAACAACTTTTGAAAAATCATTCCAAAAAAAGAATTTTGAGAATAAAGGCGAAATCTCGAATTTTTAATGATAAGGAAACTTTTAAGAAAAAGGCAGATTTGAAGAAGAAAAGTCAAGATTTCGACGAATTTCAAGCATAGTCGAAACTTTTAGAAATATTAAATATGAAATTTTGAGATAAAAATCAAAATTTCGAAAAAAAGCAAACTCTTAGAAAGTATGTTTTTTTTCAATTTATTTAACATTTCTTCGGCCCAGTTTGGAAATATTTAAATATCACCTAGTCGCATTTCAAAAACTGTTTAGAAAATTGTCAACAAACCATAAAAATTTAAATATTTCCAAACTGGGCCGAAGAAATGTTCTGGATTCTGGATTCTGGATTCGTTGTGGGTTGCCTAAAAATTTAGGCCAGCACTTAGGCCACCCTTTCCGGGCCCATTGTGCTATCCCCGTGATAGAGGTGTCCTTGGTCATTCATTCAGCCACCCAACCTTGTTGAGAAACTGAAGAACGTCCCTTGGATGCGCCTCTCTCAAACTGGCCACACTAGGCCAGAAGTCCCCCAGCGTGGATCCTCTGATTGATGCTAGTGCCGGGCAGTGACACATCACGTGCTCGACACTCTCATCTTCTTCTGAGCACCCTCTGCAGCTCGGGTCGTTTATGATTCCCATTCTGTGGAGGTGTTTGTTTAATCGACAGTGACCTGTCCATATCCCTACAAGTTTCCTGAGATTATTCCTTGAGAGTTGTAGGCATAGTTTTGCCCTTTCCCTGCACGGCATTCTAATGAATGCGTGAGTTTGTCGGCATGTTGTTATTGATGCCCATAAGGCTTTGTGTTTACGATAAGTTTCTTCGTTAAGTAGGGATCTTACGGTTGATCTTGCCAGGGGAAGGGTTGGTTCTGGTCCAACGAATTGTCCCTCCGAACCCTTCCTCGCCAGTTTGTCAGCGCGTTCGTTTCCCTCTTTCCCAGAATGTCCTTTGATCCATATTAGATCAATTGCATTCTCTTGTGATAGACGTTCTAGAGCTAGGTGGCATTTCCATACTAGCACTGAGTTTGTTTTCACATTCCTCAGGGCCTTAAGGGCTGCCTGGCTGTCCGTCTTTATTTGGATATATTTTCCTGTAATGTTCAGTTGCGTCATTTGTTCGGCGCTATACAAAATTCCCAACATCTCCGCTTGAAAGATTGTTGAGTATTTATCTAGCTTAATACTTACACTTAGGTTCAGGTCTTCCGAGAAGATTCCTGTTCCAGTGCCCGTATTTGTTTTCGATCCATCCGTGTATATACTTACGTCTGGTATCCTTGCTTGAACTTCCTCCATTTTTATACGGTAGGATTTTGTGAAGTTATATTTCACCAGTAGATGGTCCATCGGCGCATCCAGAATAGGTACCTTTTGGAGCGCCTCCTCCATTATGCGCCGGTGACCCACCATTTTACCTACCGTATTCCACATTCCTCCTGCTCGCAAACGGAGAGCAGAAGCCTGTGCCGCCCCCTCAAGAAATATGTCGAGAGGTGGCAGGCACAAGATCGCCTCCATTGCTGCTGTTGGAGTGGATTTCATTGCTCCTATCACTGCCAGACACGCTAGTCTCTGGATGTGATTTAGCTTTTGTTTTATAGTGGTGCACTTTGTCTTTGGCCACCAAACTATAACTCCGTAGCTTACAATTGGTCTGATGACTGCCGTGTATAGCCAAAAGGTCATCTTAGGGGATAACCCCCAAGACCTCCCGATGGCCCCACGGCATTGCCAGAAGATCTTGTAAGCTTTGTTTAATTTATTTTCAATGTGGTACTTCCAGCTCAGTTTGCTGTCAAGTTCAATACCAAGGTATTTCACTCGATTTGACAACCCGAGTTGGGTTCCCATGAGTTTGGGAAATTTTAGTCGCGCTAATTTCCTTTTATTTGTGAAAAGGACCATTTCCGTCTTTGCAGGATTTGCTGCTAGGGAATGTTCTTTGCACCATTTCTCGACTATATATAAGGCGTCTTGCATTAACTCGAAGAGTACTCCCTCGTGTTTACCTGAAAGCAGAATGGTTATATCATCTGCGTAGCCAATTGTATAGAGACCCCGATCATTGAGTTTTCGAATAAGGTCATCCGCTATGATTAACCATATAAGGGGGGATAAGACCCCCCCTTGCGGACATCCCTTACTTACGATTCCTCTGACCGTATAGTCTCCTACTGTAACTTGTATTGCTCGCCACTCAAGTATATGTCGTATGAGTTCCCGCAAGGCGGGTTCAATACCACTACGCTCAAGCGCCGAAGAAATGCTATTGAAATTAGGTCTATCAAAGGCACCTTCTATGTCCAGAAATACACCTAGGGTGTGTTCTTTTACTTCTAGCGATCTCTCGATCCTGCTAACTACTGAGTGTAGCGCAGTTTCGGTAGATCTGCCGGAAGTAAAAGCATGTTGATTTGAATGTAAGGGGTAGTGTATATCGAGGCTATCCCTTATATGTCTGTCGCACAACCTCTCCAACGTCTTCAGTAGGAAAGACGTTAGGCTGATTGGGCGACATGATTTAGCCTCACCTTGAGGTTTACCCGGTTTTGGAATAAAAATTACTTTGACTTCCCTCCATTCTCGGGGTATGTATTTAAAGGCAATACACGCCCTGAAAATTTGCACCTGGTATTTTTGTATCCACACCATTCCCCACTGAAGCAGGGCAGGGTAGATACCGTCCAACCCGGGCGATTTGAAGGGAGCAAACGATTGTACGGCCCAGTTTACTTTTGTGTCAGTTACCATCTGAACAGCCAGCTCCCAATCCCTATTTCTAGGGTGAGAGGCTGAGTGCCCTTGCCACTTATGGCCTGGTATAACACAGCATCCTGGAAAGTGCGTATTTAGGAGCTCTGAAGCTGTTTGTGCGGGTGTACTGGTATAAGTACCGTCGGCCCGCTTTATCATGCTTACCTGTTGGTTTGGATCTTTCGAGAGTATCTTTTTCAGTCGGGAAACTGATGTAGTAGACTCTACGTCACTACAGAATTCTCTCCACTTTTCCCTTTGTCTTTTGCGAATAAGTTTCTTGTATTGTTTCCGGTGGTTGTGATAAGCCTCCCAGTCACATACCAGTTTTGTCTTCTTCGCTTTATTGAAGAGCTTGTTTGCCTGAGATCTAAGTTTTTTAAGTTGCCCGTTCCACCAAGGGGTTGCCCGGGTTTC
Source organism: Dastarcus helophoroides (assembly GCA_028583605.1). Classification (NCBI taxonomy): domain Eukaryota; kingdom Metazoa; phylum Arthropoda; class Insecta; order Coleoptera; family Bothrideridae; genus Dastarcus; species Dastarcus helophoroides. Next base: position 28,234,611 of record CM053328.1, read on the forward strand.
TCGAAGCTTAGTTCTCATTGGGCTAGCCTTTTCATATGCTGTAATGATATTTTTTCGCACTAAAGTGACGTATTTTTCGATCAGTTCAACTGTCCCGATTCTCTGTGGGGTTTCTACAGTCCCTAGGAGCCCTTCCAGATGGGTATTATAGTCCTCCCTGTTGGTGCTTCTGGGATTCCTGTACGGTTTGGGTTCCAACCTACAACATAAAATATTGAATTTTATATATTGATGGTCAGACATTGTTGCATCCTTAGATACATGCCAGCCATTTATAATTTTGGTAATACTCATAGACGCCAGGGTGATGTCGATAACACTCTGGCCTCTGGAGGTAGCAAAGGTAGCTTCACTGCCTCTATTGAGTATATCTAATTTGGTACTACTACGAAGAAATGTTAAATAAATTGAAAAAAACATAATATTTCCGGTCAATAAGGGTCTACCATGAAGAATAAATCTAAGAAAGTAGTCAAAATTTTTGGAAAAGTAGATTCTATAAGGTTGAGATTTACAGAAAATCCAAATGTTAAGAAAAATAAAATAATTTGGAGAAATAGGCGAAATTTTGAGAAATCGGTTTGAAATATTCAAGTGAAACTTCAAAATTGAGAGAAAATTCGAAATTTTTGAGAGAATGTAGAAAAAATTGGAAATTTCGCACAGAAAATTAAATTTTGATAAAATGGTTTAATTTCGAAAATTTTTATTTATAAAAAACAAATTTTGAAAAAAATCGAATTTTTTAGATAAAAAGAAACTTGGACAAAAATATGCAGATTTTCAGAATATAAAAGATTGGATTTAAAATAAAATTTCTAAAAAAAACCAATTTTGAGAAAACTCAGGACATTTCGAAAAAAAAATCACAAAAGCAAAAACAGATTTTGAAAAAAAATTGAAATTTCGAGAAAAAAAAACAAAATTTGCAAAAAAAAATCAAAATTTGTAGAAAAAGATCGAAATTTTGTAAAAATTCGAAATGTTTTAGAGAAAACCAACATGTCCCATAAACAAAAAAAATTTTTTTTTGAAAAATCACGAAATGTGAAAAAAATTGAAATTACCGACAAATTTCGAAATTTCAAGTACGAATTCTGAAGCAAAAAGGGAAATTTCAATTGAATATAAATTTTCGGCAGCTCCAAGAGTCACCTTATCCGCCTTAACGGCCGAAAGATTTATACCTTTTTTTTAAGATTCTGACTTTCTGAAAATAAAAAGTATTACTTTCAATTTTTATTAAAAAGTTTGTTTTTCTTTGATTATTTCGAGCTATTTTAAAAAGTTTCAATTCAACTCAATTTTTTATTTTTTCCAAGGTATCCATTCCAATTCTGAAGTATTCTGTAGAAAAAAGGGAATATAAATTTTCGGCGGCTTAAATAGCCAGCAAGGGGTGGGGGGGAGTACCCCACCCTGCCCTATTCTAGATACGCCTATGGTACATTACAAAGTTTCTTCTTTATTAAGTCATGGCAAAGCTTTCAAATGCGATGTTAAAAAAAAGTAGACAATTTGATAAAAAGATGGAAATTTTCAAAAAGATATTTTCAAAATAGTCCCAAAATTTATATACAAATCTTGTTTCCTGAAGCCGAGAAATATTAAAAAACACAACACTTGCTCTTAACGCATTTCGATAGCAAAGCTATCATCTTCAGCGAAATACTGAAACCTAAAAAAAAGTCCAAATTTTCCAAACAAGTAGAGTTTTCAAAAAAAGTCAAAGTTCAATCAGATCCATCAAATAATTGAAAACTTCAATAGGCAAAATTTTGAAAGGTTGAAATTTTCAAATAGTCAAGATCTTGAAAATTCTAAATTTTTAGAATTGAAATATTTACAATACAAAATTGACATTAAAAAAAGAGCCAAAATGTTCAAACAGTTAGAAGTTTAAAAAATTACAAAAAAGTCAAAAGTGCAAGTCATAATTTTTAAGCAGACTTTAAGCAAACTTAAAAAAAGTCGGGATTTTGATAAAGAATCTTAATTTTTAAAACATTCACAATTTCGAAGAGTCGAAGTTTCCAAAAAACGAAAAAATTTTCATAGGAGCCAATATTTTTACAAAATCGAAATTAAAAAAAAGTTGATTATTCAAAATTAAACCGAAAATTCAAAATATTGATTTTTTCTCAACATTTTTACTGTTTAAAAATTTAGACAATTTTTTCGAAATTTTAACTTTTATTTGTAAAAACCTACTTTTACTTGGATATTTTGATTGTTTTTGAAAATTTCGACTTTTTGAATATTTCGCTGATTTTAAAATTTAGATTGACTGCAAATTCAGACTTTTTTCATTATTTTGTCTCTTGAAAAAGTGAATATTTTACAAGTCTTCACTTTTTTTAAATAACTTTCTTAAGTTATTTGAAAATTTTTCAAATTCATTTTATTGAAAATTTGGCATTGAAAACATTTGCCAAATATTAAAAAATAAGTGTATTAAAGTCCGTTCTTCCAAAGAGAATCTAATGTATTAAAATAAATAAATTTAAAATTTTCAGGCTACATTTTGAATAAAAATGTTAATAAGATTGGGAATTTGAAAAAAAAGTGGAAATTCTGAAATGTCGAAATTTTCTAAAAACGTAGTAATTTACCAAAAAGGCCAAATTTTTAAGAATAAAATCGATATTTTGAAGTCGAAATATTCACAAAAGAGAAAAAAATGAAAATTTGGAAAAACTACATATTTTGAAATGTCAAAATTTAGCGAAAGTAAAAATACCGAAATATTCGAAAAGTTACAATTTTCAAAGCGAAATTGTCAAAAATTAACCAAATTCTTAAAAAGGTGGAATTTTTCAGAAAAGTTATTTTCATAAAGACAACATTTCGAAAACCAGCTGAAGTCTTTAAAAACGTGAAAACATTGAAACAGTTAAAAATAAAGGTAAATGTTTAAATTTCCAAAAAAAAGTCGAAATTTTGATATATAGTGTGTGTCCCAAGACAGAGTACTAAAGGGGGATTTCTTTTTTATTTGTGGGCTTATCAAAAAAGTAATTCTTTATAAAAACTCTTGTTTGATCTTAAATCGCCGAAAATGACATTTTCTTCGAAATTTTTTGTACAGAAAGTACAATTATTTGAAAATTTCAAAATATGGCCAAGAGTATATTGTTGTTATTTCTGGCGGTGTAGAAAATTCTTACTAAAAAATATGGTTTGTAATGCCAAAATATTATCAAAAAAAGAAATTTTAGTGAATTTTCTAAAAATTAAGCAAAACAAGCGAAATAAACAAATTCATGTCATTTTCAGTATTTTAAGATCAAGCAGGAGTTTTTATAAAGAATGACTTTTTCTCTTAAATCCACAAATAGAAAAAAATCCCTCTTCAGTACTCTATCTTGGGACACACTGTATACGTAATAAGACAAAATTTTGAAAAAGTCGAATTAAAGTGCAGATTCTGAAAAAAGTGGAATTATTTTAAAAAACGGAAATTTTGAAATGTCAAAATTTTAAAAATTGTTGAAATTTAAATACAAGCTCGAAATTTAAATAAAAGCTCGAAATTTAAAAAGAAGTCGAATTCTTCAACAAAAGGTAAAAACTTTGAGAAAGATTGTAATTTTCAATCGAAATTTTAAAAATGTTGACTGAAAATTTCAACTCTTTTCAAAATTTTGCCTCTTGAAAATGGTTTATTTTATGTAAATTTTTGCTCTTAGGAAAAAATCAAAATATTCAAGAACGGTCCCAGTTAAAAAAAAACTCAAAATTGCAAATTACACGAATAAATTAAAATTTTTAATAAAATCGAAATTTTGAAGAAATAATACAGAATTTTTCGAAAATTTGATTTTTAGAATAACTCAACATTTTGAAAAAATACGTAATTTTTATATAAAATTCAGTTTTTCAAAAAAGTAGAAATTTCGAGAAACAAACGAAATTCGGAAAAAAATCGAAATTTTCAACCCTGAAATTTTGAAAAAAGTTGAAATTTTCGAGGTCGTAACATCTAATTTTAATTACATATTTTGCAAAGTAACCGTTTTTTTTTTGAAGGATTTTGATATTCTCAAAAATTGTAATTCTACTAAAAAATTTTTTTTCAACATTTTCACTTTATTTTCCAAATATTGACGTGATTAATAATATTTCGAATATTTTCCAAAATTTCGAGCTTAAACTTTAAATTTTTCCGTTTTTATCTAAGTTTTTTTAAGTTGTCAACATGAACAAATAATTTCGAATTTTTCCTTTAATTTAAATTTTTTTCTTCACGGTTCAACTATAAATTTGAAATTCTACATTTATTTTCAAATTTCAAATGCAATTTTGTTTATTAATTGCGTTGATCAAAATCAATCAACGGTAATTGCAATTTTTTTCTAAATTTGGATTGTTTCTTTAAACTTGAAGTGTTTTCCTTGTTTGTTTCCACAGAATTTATATTTAAAATGTCAAGGAAATGAATAGAAATTCCATTTCTTTTTTCCAGATATCATTCTTAAAATTTTCAGCTTGGTGTTTTTTTCTAAATTATTCAATTTAAACTCAAAATTTTAACTATTACAAAATTAGATATTTATCTAAATTTTATTTAAATTCTTTTCAAAATTTTAAACACACACAATTTTAGTTTTTTATATCTTTTCTGATATAAAAGATCCAGTTGAAGAAAAAACCTTAGTACAGTGGTTTCCAACCTGTGGGGCGCGCCTCTCTAGGGGGCGCGAGACTGTTGCAAGGGGGGCATGCAGCTGTTTCCAAAATATCTTTTTCGAATACAAACCAAAATATATATATTGTATATTGTTTTGTAACCCATTAAATAAATTATAATATCAGTTGAGTATTTATGAAATTAGATTGTTAGAAAAATTAAGGGGACGCAACAATCTTTTTTTTTTAAAGGGGGGCGCAGGTACAAATAGGTTGGAAACCACTGCCTTAGTATCTTTTGAAATATGATTTTTTAATCTTGATTCTAAGAATATTACTAAAGCACTAATAAAATACCTATACAAATATTTATGTTAAAGTTATCAAAATATTTCTGAAAACGCTGAAAGCTAAAAATTCATGCATTTGAAAATGCATTATCTATAATGCGTTATTCAATTAAATGTGTTCTGAATAAAAAACACTTACGTAAATTGTTGAGTGCTTAAGTTCGAATATGTACTATAATTTACTGGTTTGTACTATAATTGACTGACATTTTTGCCTTTTAAAACATGACTAAAGAGCTCATTATAAATATTGAAATATTACTTTAGATAAACCACTTTATACTATATACTTTCCATTTTTCATGTTATTTTTACTTAATTATATTATAACGAGGTGAAAGAAAAAACATAATGAGAAAGGTTAAGTTATAGTCACAAACTATAGTTTTTTCTTCGGGTTTCGAATCATTTTAAATTAATAAATATTCAAACATTGGAAATCTAACGAGTTAAAGCAGAAAGGTTATATATATTTTTTAATTATAAGTAGAATTTAAAAAAAAAGTGAATTATAAAAATAAATTAAATTTCAAACAAAACAACGATTTTCGCAACAAATATAGAACATTCTAGAAAAAATCCTGACAGCTGAATATCTCCCTCAACCTGCCCACTATGTCCTACTCCTGTGGTCAGATAAAGAAAGAAGAAAAAAAATATTCGGGATTAATGTTAAAATTTTGAAAAAATCAAAATATCTAGAATATTTCGAAATTTAGAGCTAAACATTTGCATTTGTAATCAAAATAGAGACGAGTCCACACTCTTGAAAGACTCAAAATTTATTAAAAAAAACTTCATAAAGTCGAAATTTTAGATAAAATTAATTAAAAAAAAAACAAAAAATTCGACAATCAAGACAATAAATGAAAATTGAAATCGAAACTTTGACAAAAAAAGTTGAATATTCCGATTGGATTATTATAAATTCCTTGAGTTTTAAGATTACAAAAATCAAAATTTTTCACAAAAATGATATTGAGGATGTCGACATTTTGAGAAAACCCTGAAGACTTTGTAAAAGAATCTCAAGTTTAAATACAAAATTTCGAAAAAAAAGTCAAATTTCGAAACTAGGGTCAAAATTTCAAAATAAAATTAAAATGGTTCAGTCGAAATTTTGGTTTTAAAGTAATAATTAAAAGAAAGATAAGAATTGAAATTCATTTTGCGAAAAGAGAAGATTCGACCAAAAACAGATATCAAGAAGGTTCTTGAATTTTCGATAAAAAAATCTATATTTTGAGTATAGATTTCAAAAGAAAAAAACATTTCAGAAAAAAAAACCAAATTTGGAATAGAATTTAAAATCGATTTTGTAGGAAAAAAATTAGAAATTGAAAACGCCAATTTTGGAAAAATGAACGTGTTTCAAAAAACTCTACAATTATAATATTATCAGATTTTCGGTTTTGGAGTTAACATTTACAAAACCTAAATGTTTCGAAAGTAGAATAAAATAATCAAGAAAAAAAGAAAGTTCAAGATTAAAGTCAAAAGCTGACATTAAGTCTAATTTCTACAAAATCAAAATTTTGAGATTAGAAAAGAGTTTTGAGAAATATTTTACAGTCGAAATGGAAAAAACGTGCGTGTATAGCCAACCTTAGGTTTCCAAATCAGGAGTTAAATTCAGCCATGGGACTGAATGAATTTCTATAAAGTGTAAAACCAGTAAATAATTGGTAAAACTTAATCAGAAATTCGTGTGTTGCGCCCAGTGACTCAATTCTCGATTCGATAACTTCATTAAACTGAATTCACATCAATAAAAATTTGTGTTGTGCGTTGTATTTGTCACTAAAATTTGGTTATATTTGCGATTTCTACGCTCTATTCGAAGAAGTCAGGACGCACGCAGATCGATTCGGCTAACTAATTATTTACACCACAAAATAAGTGATCTTACGTGAAAAATAGGTTTTTTAAATGTTAAAATACAACGCACAACACAACACAATTTTTTTTTATGTGAATGCAGCTTTAGGTTTCCGTGCGTGGGCGGGCCGCCTTATATTTTTCTATGCCGGAACGTCGGAACTATAGTCTCTGGTCGGAACTACTGACGTATCGTTGTGTGTATCGTACTGCCATCAAATTTATATCTGTCAAACGAAGATAACCTGATAAAAGTTCAATTAGCAACAATTTGCATTTCCAATATATTAAGTTGAGTAATGTTACCGATAAAACCGTGTTTAAATACCGCTCGTTGAGAATAACGCCTACATTTCAATTGCTCACACGATGTCTTGGTTTGTTGAAAATTCAATGAACATTTTCCAGAAGTTTTGTGTAAAAGTACTGAAATGTGGCCCAATTCCTAGACACGTAGCGTTTATAATGGATGGAAACAGAAGATATGCTAAAAAAGCCAATGTGGATAAAAAAGATGGGCATTCCAAAGGCTTCGAAAAGCTGACAGAAACTCTGCAGTGGTGCTTGGAGATGGGCATAAAAGAGGTTACTGTTTACGCATTTAGTATAGAAAATTTTAAAAGGACACCTGAAGAAGTTGACACTTTGATGAATTTAGCAAGTGAGAAGTTTCAGTGTTTGCTAGATGAACGAGAAAAGTTAATGTCTGAAGGGGTTTGTGTCAGAGTTATAGGGGACCTAAGCTTACTTCGAGAAGATTTAAGAAGTTTGATTGCTAAAGCAATGTTGATGACAAAGGATAATAATAGAACATTTCTAAATGTTGCTTTTCCTTATACATCAACGAATGAGTTGGTTAACGTGATGAAGTGTATAAATGAAGGAATTCATAATGACTGTTTGTCTATCAGTGATGTTAATGAAACTTTAATTTCAAGTTGCTTATATACTCAGGCTAGCCCTAATCCTGATATTTTAATTAGAACATCAGGAGAAGTGAGGTTAAGTGACTTTTTGTTATGGCAGGTCGAAAATTCATTCATTTACTTTTCCGAAGTTCTTTGGCCAGAGTTTTCTTTCTGGGATTTTTTTAAATGTATTTTTTCATATCAGTGTAGTATTAGGAAATCTGGCTTAGATTATATAAAGAGAAAACATAATGATGTATTAACAGAAAGAGGTCATAATTTTGTAAATGATTTACAGATTTGTAGATTGAGAGAATTAGAAAATTATACAGCTGCATAATTTATAACATGTCTATGTTTAGGTAATTTTAGGTCTAAAAATATTCCTTTGTATTGCTGCAAATATAAAGGTTGTAATTGATTTTTTTTTATTTTATTCTGCTAATTGTATTTTTTTAACACAAGGAGACTTTATGGTCTTAACCCTATAATCTATTTCCTGGGTTTTAAGTTTCTTTTTGAATATTCATTTTTAAATCCAAAATTTTGACATTTTTTAGACAGTTTCCCTTTTTTGTTAGATTTCCGAGTTTTTCCGAAAATTTGAGAACATTTTTTGTTATGGATTTTCGGTCATTTTTTTGATTTTTTTTTGATATTTTGACTAATTTCTACTTTTTTTTGAAATTCCAAATTTGAAGTGTAATTTTTTAAAAATTGACGTTTTAACAAAAATCAAAAATGTCAATTTCAAATAGGATTTTGGATAAAATCTATGCTCAAAGTTTCATTTTTGTTTTCTCCATGTTTTGTTTAAATTACTCTACCTTGTAATTGTTAGCTTCTTTCCAAAAAGTTGGGCTTTAAAGGTAAAATGAAGAACTTTTTCAAATTATTAGCATAATTTGAAAATTTAGCTTTTTTCTTTAAATTTTGAACTTAAACTTGAAATTGCTTTAGTAATTTCCGCGTTTTTCACGAAATATCGCTTTTATTCAAATTTCTAAAATTTTGACCATTATAGTTTTCTCAAAGAATTTTATTTTCTTTTGTTTTTTTGTTTAAAATTCCACTTTTTCTGGCAATTGTAACTTTTTCCTCAAAACTCTTCTAGTATGGGATGCCGGTGTAGCCATGGTATAGTCGAGCAAAAATAAATGTAAGTATTTCCAGGTGCGAAGTTTGATGTAAATTACGTCTTACTTTTAGCTATTGACTTTTGAAAACGATTAATGCTTCACATTAAAGCAAAATTTGGTCCCCAAAAATCAATTTAGTCCCGGTTCCCATAAAAGCTTAATATGGTCCTGATAAGCTTAATTTGGGAACTATTGACCAGATTGTTTACTTTGGCAAAATATCTTTTTTTTTTGGAGAACCAAACGTTTAAAAGGCTACATCAGTGGCGGCTGAAGCAAGGAGAGGAATGGGACATTGCTCTCATAATAATTTTTTTGTATAACATAAATTAATTGTTATTACCCAATTTGTATGTAATTTTTCTGACATTTTTAGTAGTATTTGTTATTAAGCATATCAAAAAATGACAATCAATAGTGAACTTGTTCGTACTTAAATATTATTTTAAGTCGCAGTCCATCTGGGTCCTGCATCGTGCATACAGCCCTGCAACACCAATACTAAAATACATTAGAGACAATGGCTGTTGCAAGTCAGGACAATCTGTCGATTGTTTTGCATTTCTCAGTTCTCGACATTCTGAAGCACAATAATACCCTTCACAGCCATATTATATCTTATTTCCTGCATCTTTAGTGACATTCCAACTATGAATTCCGTTAGTAGCATAATCGATCTAATAAAAAAATAAGGCATTGACTCATAGCATTAACAAATCTTGAACTTAGTAGACCAGATTTTCTGATTAAAAAAGTAGAACACAATTCAAAAACTAATAAAAGCGCTTGTGGTACATCCTGCTAGACAACGAACGAGGTTTTGTGGACCGAGCAACCGCCGGTATAAACGGTCCCCCTTTTGTTAGCCAGCAGCTTCGGGTGGAGAAGCTAGTAAGAGGAAACGGCACTTTCTTGCCCTTGGAGTGAGAAATCACTCCTAAAGGCGAAATGAACCATAAATGGACAACATGGTAATGCAGAAGGCAAGAAGAAACCACTGCATTAAAGACCTACATCGGTATCTCTAGTAGTATCATACATGGTATGTTCAAGACTAAATCTAGGAACGAAAAAGGTGACTTATTGAACCTGATTGCAGAAGAGTAAGAGTTAATAGTAACAAATACATGCTTCGAACTTTCAAATAGACGACTATACACGTGGAAAGCACTTAGAGACACTAATGGAGACATAACAAGAAATCAGATAGCCTATATGCTGGTGAACAAGCGATTCCGAAATAGTTGTAAGTCAGTGAAAACCTACCTAGGAGCTGATATACAGTCAGATCATAATCCCCTTGTTGGCGTATTCAAAGTCAAAAAGAAAAACTTGAGAAAGAAAAAAAAAATCCATGACCTGCGAGGACTGAAAGAACCACTAATAAAAGAACAAGTTAAAGTTCGCTTTAAATAATGAAATTAAATCATTTGGAAGCGTCAGTTATGAAGAACAAATAAATAACCTCAGCAATGCTACAATAATTATTAAAGATGATTTACTGAAACTTTATAAAACGAAAAAGAAATCTTTGATGGCGGACCAAATCTTGCAATTAATGGCGGAAAGATGGAAGATATCAGCATAAGATTCAGTGAAGAAAACAGAATAATAAAGAGGAAAATTAGAAAAGCTAAAGAAGCGGACGCCAAGGATAGGAGTGCGGAAATTGAGACTTTACAAGCCAAACACGATAGTTTCAACGTTCACAAAAGGGTCAAAGATCAGACGGGGACATGCAGACGTAGGTAAATAAAGACCTTAATAAAAGGCGAAGGAACAACAATTATCGACAAAGATGAGGTGAAAAGTGCTTGCAGAAAATACATACAACAACTGTTCCATGACACACGACCTGAGCTGCCTGAAATGGCTGATAATACGGGACCATGTATTCTAATAGAAGTGCAGCAATAAAATCCATGAAAGAAGGAAAATCTCCGGGACTCGACAATATAAACACAGAGTTCTTGAAACTTATGGACGATGACAGTTTAAAGTCTCTGTGTTTAATAAAATATATATGGTACATCTAGAAAAATTTCTCAAGAATGGCTCAAATCAGAATTTATCCCCTTCCAAAGAAACCAGGAGCTAAAAAAAGTGTGAGAGCTATAGAACAATAAGTCTTATTAGCCATCTTCTGAAACTATTTCTTAGTTATTCACAGGAGAACTTACAAAACTTGCGAAGATCAAATATAGCCTACACAGTTTGTTTTATGAAATGCAGTAGGTACAAGAGATGCTATAAACTATATCAAAGTATTATTCAAAAAGAGACAAAAGAAAGAATAAACAACTGCCAATTTACAGTTATAATCAAAAACAAATAGAACGAGTGAGCAGAACCTCCTATTCTTCCTAAGATTGGCACTTCGATGCCTGAAGTTGTTTTCAGACAACGCACAATCAGGAAGATTCTCCTTGAGTTCGACACCTCGAAAGCTTCTGGGCCTTGATGGTATTCCCGCTATTGTTCTTAAGAAGTGCGCCCCAGAGTTAACTCCTGTCCTAAGCAAATTGTTCACACTCTCTTACAACAAAGGTGTATTTCCTAACATTTGGAAATCTGCTAGAGTGCAGCATGTCCCTAAAAAGGGAAAAAGGAATCTGGCTAACAACTATTGCCCTATATCTTTTTTACCCGTTATATCTAAAGTAATGGAAAAGGTTATCAACATCGAGATTCTCAAATATCTGGAGGAAAATAGAATCATCTCTCACAGGCAATACGGTTTTTCACTGGCGATCTACTGTCATATGTTACTCATATCTCTAACTCAGCTATGGAAAAACATGGCGAGGCTAGGATTGTGGCATTGGATATCTCAAAGGCTTTCGACAGAGTCTGGCACCGATCTCTTCTCGCCAAATTAATATCTTATGGTCTTCCTCCTGGACTCTGTCATTTGATATCCAATTTTCTCGCCGACAGATCTCTTAAGGTGTCGTCGATGGCATTTTATCCGAGACATTTGCGATTAACGCAGGGGTGCCTCAGGGGTCGACTCTGTCTCCTACTCTATTTCTGTTACACATAAATGATCTCTTAGCTTCAACTTCCAATCCTATATACAGCTACGCGGATGATAGTAACCTTGTGTCATCTTTTTTCTCCGACAAACCATTATCTATCGCTGCTTCAGATCGACTAAGGGAACAGCAAATACAGACGATTAATCGGGATCTCCAGATCATTCCGGAATGGGGTAAGAACAATTTGGTCGACTTCAACGCTTCAAAAACTCAGGCCGCGGTTTTCTCTAAGAAAACATCAATGGATCATGCAACAAACATACTAATGGACGGTAAAATCCTTCCGATGGGATCTAATCTATCTATCCTAGGAGTGAATGCGAGCACTAACTTCTCTTGGGACGATCATGTGCGCGCCATTGCAAAAAATGCCTCTTAGAAGCTAGGCTTTCTTTTTAAAGCTAAAAAGTACTTCACATCTCATCAGCTATTAACACTATACAAAGCTCAAGTTAGGCCAACACTAGAATACTGTTCTCATGTTTGGAGTTCAGCCCCAAAACACACTTTAGCTCTCTTGGATTCAATTCAAAGAGCGATTCGCCTAATTGATGACGAGAGTCTGACCCATTCTCTCGAAACACTAGAGCACAGGCGTATGGTTGGTGACTTGTCTCTTTTCTACAAGTACAATCATGGAAGATGCTCGCAGGAACTAATAGGATTGATCACCCCAAGGGCAAGAATCTTTAGGCGTACTACAGTCGGAGACAGCAAATTCCTGTGCGGTCCCACTTGACACAGTGAGGACTTCTGTCTACGGAGATTCTTTTTTCTATAGAACCTCCAAGTTATAGAACTTGTTACCGAAAGGAATTTTCCCCAAAAATTACAACCTATCCTTGTTTAACAAGGCGGCTCATCGCTATCTATCCTTGTTTAACAAGGCGGCTCATCGCTATCTATCCTTGTTTCCGCATCCTACTCGCAGTGCTTTGAAAGCATAATGGGATTACCCTTTGCGAGTGGATTAAACTTAAAAAAAAAGCCTTACTTACCTAGGAACTAATGTCAACGAACCTTGGGATCACTCCCAAGAAATTCGAATCGAAAAGGCAAGGTCCACCTTTAATAAAATGAGAAACCTGTTCACGTCATCACATATTATTGAACACCAAGATAAGATGCTTCCCTGTTATGTGTTCTCTGTTCTTTTTTGCGGTGTGGAAGCATGGACGCTGACTGAGACGCCAATAAAAAAACTGGATGCTTTTGAAATGTGGCTGTATCGCAGAATATTAAGAACACCTTAGACAGATCATGTGTCAAAAATCCAAATTCTTAGGAGGATGGCCAAGAAAAGGAAGTGGCTAATACTGTAAACATTCGAAAACTCCAATATTTAGGACACATGATGAGAAATTAAAGCAGGTTCCATTTACTGCAATCTGTCCTACAGGGAAAGCAAGGTGTTGGTAGAAGAATTTCATGGTTGAAAAACCTCAGAACCTGGTTTGGTGTGAATACTTACTGAACTGTTTTGGCAGCAGTAAATAGTCAGAATAGCATGTATGATAGCCAACATCTGGAACGGATAGGAATTGTTAGAAGAATAAAAGTCTGTCAAGAAAGTTCAACAAAAGCTCCTACAGTTTAGCAGACTGGTTGTGTAAGTGTAATTGGCTTTTTTATTTTGGGTGCTTAATTAAGAATTCTTCACAAAAAAATCCCACTTGGGCTTCCAAAAATATTAGCCACGAAAAAGTAAAAAGACAAGCTGAAAACACCCAACTAACATGATTTGGTTGTTGTGTAAGCTAAATATAATGTGTCAGCTAAACAGCGCATATCAATTCAATCAATAATTCAGCAGAATGAAGACTAGAAAAAAATTTCTGGCTGCGAATCCCCAGATTCCTGTGTCGCCACTGAGAGTGAGTATTAATTGAAACAACAGATTAAATGAATACATTTATTACAATTAATAGTTAATTTGACGCTAACTACTGCTTTCAGTAATAAAAAATATTAGCATATCAGCCCGGATGATCACTTTTATCAGCAGGACTCTCCTCAGTCTTTGCATTATCACTAGACTCATTTTTGGAAGAATCATTCGACTCATTTTTGGAAGAATCATTCGATTCATTTTTAGAAGAATCATTGGAAATATTGACACTACTTCCCTCCTCTGGTTTTTTCTGTTCCACCACCTCAGTTATTTTAACGGTTTCTTCTTGAGTGGAGCTACTTGCGTCTCCAGTATTAGTTGAAGTGCTTGCAGCAACCTTCGATTTAAATTTACTATTGTAAATAGGCAACCTTGGCCTCAAAGCCATATGTGGTGGATAAACTAGTGGTATTCTAGGGTATATGATAGGAGGTATTCCTCGCGGTAGGACACCCGGATGTAGGAATCCCCTGGGAATAAAAGCTGGTGCAGGAATCGGTCCTGGTATCCAAAATTCCTCTCCCTAAATTAAATGAAAAATGAGAACAAAAAACATAAACATTTGAGTTCATTAATTTTTTTACCTCAAAATACTGTGGATGTATTCCTAATCCACCATACCCTAATTCTTTTGATTTTGGTGATTTACTTCTTCTGGATCTTTCAGTTTCATTTTTTCTAGGCGACCTACTTTTTGCATGGGGTCTATATCTGCTTTCTCTGGGTCTATATTCGGCCTTTCTTATTCTATATTGACTATCTTTCGATCTATAATCCACTTCTTTAGGTCTAAATTCATCCTCTCTTTTGTAATCTCGTCTCTGAGGAGATGGACTGTATCCCCTTTTACTTGAAGAACTGTGTAAATTTCGAGAAGAGCTCCGTCCCGTACTTCGTCTAGGAGAACCGCGCTGGGGGCTTTTTGAAGTAATACCCCGCCGTGTTGGACTTCTGGAGCTGCGTCTGGGGGAACTTCTTCGAGGGCTATATCGAGGGGAATTCCTTCTAGGGCTTCGTTCAGAGGTCCGTCTAGGACTTCTTCTTAGTGGACTTCTTGACCGTACTATACGGTCTCTGTAAGAAGTCTTTGGAGATCTGCTTCTTTCTCTTAAAGACCTACTGTCTTTCAAAGGATCTCTGCTGTCCCTTTGATAGCTATGTGTTTCTGAAGGCCTATCTTCCCATCGATGGGACGCTTTGTTTCTTTCAAATAAATCTTTAGGATCTAACTTACTTCTTTTTGTCGACCTAATATCTGCTTTAATTTTATCAGAGGGTCTATGGTCCACACTAACCCTTCTTCTAGGAGAATCCCGATAATTTTCATCAAACGGAGATTTGGAACGCCTATCTGACTCATATTTCTTTACAAAGGGATTAAACTTCCTGCTGGGACTCCGGCTGCGCTTTTCTCTAAATGCCTTTGAGTAACTTGGGTAGGCACAGTCTTTTTCTATTGATCTCGATCTAACTTCATCATGTCTCGGATGTGGAGATCTACTTTTATAATCTCTATAATGCGGAGAATGTTGTATATAGAAATTTTTCCTATCAGAACTTGTCTTCGATTCTTTGTGTTCTAAATTTTTTTTCTCATTATACTTAAGAGCAGTTGTGGTCCTTGAATATGATGAATTACTTCTCGGTGATAAACTCCTAGATTTTTTCTGCCTGTGGGAATATATTTAAACAATTGCAAAATATTATCAATAAAATGAAAGAAAAATTGAAATAAAGCATGATTAGGGCAAAAAATCTTAAGTATCTGACATGAGGATTGTGCATTACCTAACATATTCTTTTAATTTTCGTTTCCTATTTTTATATGAGGGTCCCCTATACTCCCCAGGTTTTAAAGGTGTTTCAGTTCCACTGTCACTATATTTGCTTTCATTTGATAAACTTCTTTTGCTTGTACTAGCTGATCTGCTGGATCTTCTACTTCTGCTTCTCGAAGTTCTTGGAGTGGCACCTTTTGAAATAAATTCCTGATTTACAATTATATCTTCTCTGTCAAAAATTGGGTGTTGGCCTTCATCTGAAAATGAATAAAAAGATAATGTAGCCAATGATGTGGTTGCACTTTAAAGCCAATATTTTAATAGCTGATAATATTCTTCTTGGGTTGTCAAATGAATGATAAAAATGCATGCTTAGGTCAACAAAATGGGGGCATCACTGCTTTTTCTTTTGTCTTCAGGAGTTTTCTTCTTCTTCAGTTCTTGATTTTTGCATTATTATATTGACTTGTTTATTAGTTTTTGCAATTTAAACATGAATGGGAATGAAAAAGGAGCAAAAGACTGAAATTAATTTAAAATTCATGCACTACATTATTTGCAAAAAATAAAGCATTTTTCAATCCTGATGTACAAGTTTAATCATAGGGTTCTTCAGCTTCTTCTTTCCTTCCACCTGTTGATTTCCCACCCCGTAAGACACCCACAGATTTAATGTGGCTTAATTATTAAAGCAAATTTAGACTAACTGCATAGAATGTTCATAGAAATCATTATAATTCGAGATTGCACATAAAATAAAAAAGGTCCAATCCCACTGAAAAATAATTACAATATACAGGGTGATTCATATAGCCAGGGGAGGCCCTAAGGTGGATGCAAGAACTACATGACATCTGAGCGTTTGATCAAGGTAGCGTCATGAGCCGGAACGTTAGGAATTATCAGCCACCGAGAAAACTGCTGATTAACAGACTTACAACCGAATGTTTTACAAAGACAAGTAATTGTGTAATACCGCCAACAAATACTGCAAATTAGTATGGTTTCTCTTGAAATTTTGAATTTTACACTTGCAATTTTGATTTGTTTCCATAAAATTTTAATTATAAATATGGAATTTAATTGAAATACAAATCTTGTCCCCTGAAACCTAGAAAGATTAAAAACACAACAAAGGTCGCTCTAACGTGTTTCGACAGCCAAGCTATCATCTTCTCCTCTGAAGATAACCAAGGACCAGTCGGTTCCAAAACAAAAAAAATAGAATTTCATTATTTTTTATAAATGTTGATCCTTATTTTTAAAAATTCCAATAACAAAAAAATTAAACACTTTTCAAGTAACCTGAAAGGTCCTTTTTTTGTTGTTGATTTTAATTCTAAACTTGACATTTAAGAGTTTAAACTGAAAACTATATTATTTATCATAAAATTTCACTTTTAAAATTAGAATGTCTCCTTTTTCTAAAGTTCTTTAAACTTTAGCAACTACATACTTGTTTACCAAATTTCACATATAATAAATACAATTTTAGGAAATAAAACATTTTCAGAGGAACTGGCTGTGCAAATCACCCAGTATAATTTCTTAATTGCTGCTGAAAAATTAAGTGTTATAAATGAAAACATTGCACAATTTTACGATTTTGTTTCATAAAATTAGAAATTTGAATCTAAGATTTGATTACATTTTTATAAAAGTCACTTCTAAAGATTTTATATCCCAGTGACATCAAACCTGAAAAAACCCACCCACAATTAAAAAATAAATGGTTCCTTATTTCTTCTTAACTTTCTTATTTCTTCTTTTTCTTCATTCTTCTTTCTTCACATGAACTTTTCTTCCAATTTCTCAAGTTTTCTTCTTTTCATTTTTATATGCACTCAGTTTACTTTTACATCAACTTAAATTATTATGAATTTTACGATAAGCATGCAATTTTTTTTAAATGATTACTATCATATTAGCTGCAAAACATTAAAGAATTGAACTTACAAGTTTGTTGCAACTCTTCATTTCTTCTGGATATCTTCTGTTAGGTTCTTCAGTTTAAAGTTCCTGCATTTGCTACGAAATATATCAATGAAAGAATATATTTAATAAGAAAATAATACATAAATATACATGTGAGGTATGACAAAAACAATAAAATTAGATAGGAATTACGGTTATTAAATTTTGTCACTCCTCACACAATTGATTGCTCCTCCACCCTTTTGTCCTGTAGAACAAATAAATTTATGGCACCTTGACGTCAAACTGATAATCTCAAGTGTAGCTAAAAGTTTACCTTTCCGAAAGTGTATCACCAAAGATGCAGGATCGTCTAAACCTCGATAAAATGGTATAGGTGTGGATGGCTCCGGAATGTTGTGCCGCTCTATTTTTACTTTACAAGATTTCAACTCTCTTACATCCCTTACATGAAGAAAATACTTTTTTGCACTTAAACAGACAAATAATTTTACATAAAGCGAATTATTATTTACATTCAAACAAATAAACTGTTAAAATAAATATAACCTAACAGCTTACCTATTGTTAGCCATTTTAGCACAAATTAAGCCTACATTGTCAATTTTTTCGATTACTTAGTTATTGCGAACTGCTGAGCAAAGAGAAACTGTTTATGCTCGATTCACTTAAGACATTGATAAGAATATATCAAAGATCTAAACAGTTCTCAACACCTAAAAAAATAGAAAGTATTCTGTATTGATCAGCAAAGATAAGATAATCGAAATATTGACATTCAAGCCGACTGTGACAGTGTGACCAATATGAGGTGCCAATCATATTTTTATAATTCAAAAGAAAAACGCAACGTCGCAAGCTACTATTTAATGTAATTTATAAGAAAAATCTATATTAAAAACAAACCCATGACGAAAATCTCTCTGAAAAGACGTAAACTTAAGTCATATTTTATAATTTTTAAATTTTAATATTGTTGGGTTGGTTAATTTGTCAATTACAGTTGTCGTAATGTTAAATGTCAATTTTAGAGATGAGCATATGGTTAAAAACCGATCTTCAGGGAATCGATAAATAAAACAAACTCGATTTACCGAATTAATCAATTGGACAAAGGAAGAAGCTCTAACTACTTATCTAATTCAAGAATACAAATTTGGGCAAGTATGATGTGGGTATGCAATCGAAAAAGGGATTTACCTTTCTATGCGTTCTACTTTTAATAAGTTTCTTGTTTTGTTTGGTTACAGTTAATCAATTTAGATAATTTATTAGGTTTAAATGATTTCGGGAAAGTAGGAAATTCGCTAGTAATAAGTATTTCGTCCTGTTGGTGTCTTAATAATGAGGTTGATCTTACCCACATTCCTGACTTTTAGGTTAATGGGTTCCGCCGAAATTCCTTAGGGAAAAGAGGCGTTTCGACATTTCATTTATGAGAACACAAAAGGTTAGCTATTCATCTTCATAAAATAGAAAGTTTTTTATTTTTTTTAGAAAAACGATTTTAATAAAGATGCAAATACAAACATATTAATCAGCCACATTCGTTATCAAAGGGGAGGCTCTAGGAGATAGTAAAATTATTTTCAGTATTTGGGACCTTGGGACAATGTTGAGTTTTTTAATGTCTACAACTTAATAACCAGATGTGCCTATTCTGCATTCCATTTCGAGGTTCTTTTAGGTATAACTAAAAACCCAAGAATTATTATCACCTTAAATGTACCATCTTTGCCCTCAAATGTAAGGGTGCATTTCTTGAAATTACGACATGGTAAATGTAAAATTCATTTCTAATTGTAAGTTTTTTTTTAGTAATATATTATTTTTTCTATATTTCTGTTTTATTTCAATTTAAAAAAAAAGTTTTTATCTTTCGCTATATTTGTACATCATTAATACTTTTGTAATATTTTACAGATCAGTTTATTTAAATAGTCATAAAAATACTTTATGCAGCGGTTAAACATTTATGTTAGATCCGAAAATAATGGATGTATAAATATTTTTCGGACAATTTTTCTAATAAAGATTACTTCCATTTTGTCGTTAATATGAAACATACTTTAAGAGATTTAGCGTTAGTGTCGACAATATCATACTTTCAAGCATGCGCAAATGGTCGATCCCGATGGCACGTTGATTGTCTGTCTCTATTTTCCCGGCCCTTATTTTGGACCGAATGCTCCATCCATTTATTTATATTATCTAAGGTTGTTGTAATGCTAAATGTCAATTTTAGAGATGGGGATATGGTTAAAAATCGATCTTCAGGGAATCGATAAATAAAACAAATTCGATTTACCGAATTAATCAATTGGACAAAGGACGAAGCTCTAACTACTTATCGAATTCAAGAATACAAATTTGGGCAAGTATGATGTGGGCATGCAATCAAAAAGGGTTTTTGGAACTTCATCCTTTAAGGGGATGAAACGGTGATGTCAAAATTAGTATGGAAATATTATTAAAATGTGTTTTAATACGATTTAAAATGTCCAATAAGAAATTACTGAAAAAATTGTTAAACGATAATAGGCCAAAAAAGGTATCAAAGTTAATTTGGAATTTATAAAAAAGCTTTTTCTAATCTGATATATTTTGTAGAGAAGAATACATGAATAAATAATTAAATACGTATTTGGCTGATTTTAAGAATTAATCTAACCCTTAGGGGGGCGGAGGGAGATATCAAAATTAATATGGAAAAATAATACAGGTGCTTTATAAGAAAAAAATTAGATTAAAATATTATTAGAACAGTAAAAAGCATCATAATATTTGTAATATAAATGAAATTTTTTTCGAAATTTTAAATACTTTAAAGTTTTATTTCAATGTTAAAATTTATTTATATTATTATGTATGTTATATTTATTGATAAAACAAAATCGATGACCTATAAAAAACTTCTCAGATTATAAAACAAACTGACGAGATTTTTTGTTTTTGTCTGACTAATGACCAAAAATAAACGAATTGAGGCGAAGTCTTACCAAGGACACAACAGAGATAATAAAAAACTGTAGATTAACAGTTTTTGTCCTAAAACTTTTATAAAAAAAACTGTACCTTTATAGCTAAAACGGTAGATTTGGCAACATTGGAAACATCTATCAAAAATCAAATCTCAACAGATCGATTTACAAATTAGATCGCGAAATCGATTCGTTGTTTGATCGAATCGATTTGCCCATCTCTATCGAGTTGTCAGTTGTCATTTTGTTAAACGTCAATTGTTGTTTTCTTTTGTGCGTTTTGTCATTCACAGATCCGATCAAATATTTCGCAAAATATCTCAACTGTTATTGTTGAAAACAATGAGTTCTTCCATTCCATCTAATATAAAAAGTGACGAAAGCAGTTCTGCAGCTGTAGAAAGTCAAGACTTTAAAAAGCGTCAAGAAGAACGACTGGCCCGCTTGAGAAAACTGCACAATTTGAGAAATGAAGCAAGAACTCACAATCACCAAGAAGTTGTTGCTGAGGACGCGCGTAATAAACTGCCAGCAAATTGGGAAAACAGAAAGAAGCGCGCAGAATGGATATTAAACGATCAGAAGAACAGGGAGGAAGCTGCTGAATTGGGTAAAGATTACGATAGATTGAAATTATTGGAAGTAACTGCTGTAGAGGCGGAGAAAATGGAAAAGAAGAAGAAAAAGAAGAATCCGGATCAGGGTTTTTCAGATTTCGAGGCTGCTACTTATCGACAGTACAACAGATTAATAAAAAATATGGCTCCGAAGGATATGGAACGATATGAGATGCAGAAGGAGAAATATGGTGACGCATTTTATGCTGGACCTAATGTTATCATTCATGGTTTACACGAAGATCGATCGGAAGCTGTTGACAATATGGTAAAAGATTTGGAGAATCAAATAGCAAAACGAAATAAGTATTCACGTAAGAGAAAACACAATGATGATGCCGACATTGATTATATTAACGAAAGGAATGCCAAGTTCAACAAGAAGTTGGATAGGTTCTATGGAGAACACACAGCGGAAATTAAACAAAATCTTGAAAGGGGTACAGCTGTTTAAAAAACAAGTTATCAAAATAATTCTTTATTAATATTTTTTGTACAGTGATAGTAAAATAAATTGTGTGTACAAATATTGAATGAAATTGAATAATTCTGTAAATAAGAAAATAAAAAAAATTAATTTATTATTGCTTTATTATCAAAATCTTCTGGAGACAGTTCAAAGTAGCCAAGAGTGCACCACACCTGAAAAAGAAAATTAGAATAAATAAGAGGGTGCTATAAATCTTAGTCCATGTGTCTGTGGTGGTGTCGTCTCTTTATAAAGCTTATGAGGAAAGAATCGGCAAATACAGTAATGTTCGCTTGTAATGAACTCGCTTATAATGAACCAATCTGTAAGATGCAGACAGATTAAAGTACCATCATTATTTATCGTTTAATGTGGACTTCGCTTATTACAAACTGATTTCTTTAATCCCTTGAGGTTCATTTCAAGGGGACATCACTGCATTACAAACTATTACACACATTACACTATTACTTACTTATTTTCTTTTAATTTCGAGTTTCAATTCACAATTTTGAGAAAAAGATATAAAAATATTCGAATTTTAAATTCCGAGTCAGTCAGAATTGAGAAAAATAAGTTCAATTTGTTTATAAAAAATTTTTTAAATGTTGACCTGAATCTCAAAATGTCGACCTTTTCAAAACGATTTGAACCAAAGTCAAATATTATGGGTTTTCATCAAAATTCCCAGTTTATATTTGAATTCTTCAGTTTTTAAAGGTTGGGTGTGAACTCAAAATTCAAGAAAAAGAAGTAATATTAATTTAAGTAAAATGTTTAATTTTAAGATTGAAGTCACTTTCACACTTATATTAAGAATTTTTCGAATATAGATCACAATTCGAATCAAATCTATTAATAAAAACTTTCCTTAATTTGCACTTGCAGAAATGTTGAAGTTTTAAGAAGAAATTTCTTTCAAAATATCTGTTGTTTAAAGAAACTTGGAATTTTTACTTATTTTTTTAATGGAAAGAGTCCAAATTTCAAATAAAAGGGAAAATTTCCATTTTGAACTCGAAATTTCAAGTTTGAATTTCCAAAAAGAAAGTCAGGTATTCGCAATTTTGTCACATTAATTCTGAAGTTTTGTAAATCTTTTTAAAATAAATTTTAAGTGTTTCCCAAAATATCATTTTTTTCAAAATTTGAATGGAGTTTACCTACCTTTTAAACTCAGAATTACGAATTTTCTTATATAATTTTTTTAACTAAATATTTGAAGTAAAAAGGTCTACATTTTCACTTCAAATGTTAAGGAAAATATTGAAATCTTGAATTCTTTTTCAAAATTTAGACTTTAACATCAACATTTTGATTTTGCAAAACTTCGACACAAAACATCGATTTAAGTAAACTTTGCTTATTTAGATTTGAACGTAAAGTTCAGCTTTAACGACAGATTAAATTAGAAATTTTGACTTTAAGTTAAAGTTACGATTTTTTCCGAATTTTTAAGTTGCATTTATCATTTGTACAGAGAAAAAGATGAACTTTCGGAGGGGAATTCAAAATATTGAGTTTAAAAGATGAAGTACCGAAAAATTTCTCAATATTTTGCTTTTAACTGCTAAACATTTTTCTCAACATTTTTGCAATGTGCGGAAATTTCGACCTGCACAGGTATTTTTCCAGAAGAGTTTCGGCTCTGGTATGGTGGACATACTGAGTTACCGTGCTCTGATGTTTTGAAATTGGCCTTTTTTCCTTTTTGTATATTTCCTTTTAGTTTATTTTTCATTTATTATTTCTTTGTTCCTGAAGAAGCCCCCTACGATGGTGGGCGAAACGTCGAACACTTTAGTAGTTCTTTGACATGGTTCAATCCCGGAAAAAGTATACCTGTACTGACTCTGGCCGTGGAAGCCTTCGTTATCAATTTTTCTCAAAATTATAAACTTATAATTTCGATTTCTTTGTCGAATTTCTGTTCATAAACTGAAAATTTCACTTTTATCAATCCTTTAATTGATTGTAATATATTAAAATTTTCGAGCCTTTTTATCTAATTTTCATTTATAATTGAATTTTTTTCCAAATTTAGTTTTAATTGAAATATTCCTGTGAGTAAATCTTCGATTTTCATGCTCGAAATGTTTAAAAGTTTTAAATTCATCATTTAAATTTCCAGACTGTAGTTTCGTATACAAATTTGGAAAAATAGTAAAAAAACTTATAAAAAAGAACACATGATTTTCAGATTAAATTCGAATTTTGTAAATACAGTTCATTTTTTTTCCCAAAAAACCTTGGGTTTAAATGTCGAAACTTCGAGATTATAAATTCAAAAATTTAAAAATAAGCTCTTAAACTTCTAAGAATTTCTTTTATATAAAATACGAGTTTTTTCGAGTTATAAATTTTCTTCTGCTGTTTTCGCAAAATTGGAGGTTTAACCTGGAAATGTTTTTTTTTGTCATATGTTAATTTGAGAACAAGTCCAAATTTTGGATCAAAATAAAAACTTGAAGAAAAATTAAATTTTATAACAATCGTTTTTTTCAATAACATTTTGACTGAAATATTTAAGGTATTACTGTCGGTTTTAGAATTATCGTTCAGAATTTCATGAAACTGGATTATAGTAAGACAAGATCCAGTTAAATTTTTGAAGAGCTACAGAAAACCAGTTAAAAGTTGTTGACACTTGAAATTTGACGCTCTTAACATTGAGCTTTAGGAAAAAAACCAACGATTTTATCATGTTTTACAAAAAAGTACTGTTCAGATTTTAGTAAATGAAGAAAACGATGGAAAATAAAATATAAAACATTTTAGATATTTCGAAGTACAGCTCTTAGAGCATGTAATAGAAGTAATCCATGAATAAATAACAAAAATTTATTTTTCATTCTACTTTTTCCTTAGTTTATAAATATGGCAATGCTGCTTTTATATGAACGATTCAGCGAGTTTTCATAGAATGAATCACTAGTGTTTATTTCCGTTTTAAGGTGTAAATCTTTTCAAGATTGCCCGTTAATTAACTTCTCAATTCAATCTATTGTAGACAGTTTTCTAATGTTTTTTAACTAACTCTTTTATTTTCAAATGAAATATTTTTTTATTATGACTGAATGATTTTGATGATGACACTATTCAGTCATAGAAAGTTTCTCTGTCTTTAATTTCATTGCGACGTTGTCTAGTCTAAATACTACGTTAATCTAAAAAAAAGACGTTAATCAAACGAGATAATGTAACTTTTGACTCTAGCAGAATCGACAATAGTATCCTTAATCTCCGAAATTTTACCTTTTCTACAAGTTGTTGAGCAAAGTCGAAATTTTAGTCAAAATTCCAAGTTCACAGGGAGATTTTTAAATGTTTGTCTATAAAATTTAAGATTTTTTTAAAACATCTTTCTCAGAAGTTCCAGTTAAATTAGAATTTTATTATAAATTTTCAGTTCCCCTTCACCTTTTTTTTTTTATTTTAAAATTTAAGAAGAAATTACGAACCGAGGTTTTGGAAAATATTTAATTTATTTAAAAAATGTGCTTTAATGTGCAAGGTCTAATTTTGAAGATTTCCCCTGAAATTTTCTCAAAATTCTAAATTTAACCTTGAAATCGGAATTTTTTTTAAATTAAACTTACGCGAAAAGCCCAAATTTTGAGTCAAAATAAAAGCTTTAATTTTCACATTAAATTTGAACGTTATTTATGCGTTTAACTTTCGAACTTTTTTTTAATAAGTTTTCAAGCCGAAATTTTGGAAAAAGTTTGATTTACTAAAAAATGTTTTTCAATATTTCAAGTGTAATATTGAAATGTTAGGTTTTCCTCGGATCTTTGACTTTCAAGGTTTTTTAGAAATGTTAAGGTTCAAGTGAAGCCCACGTTTAATATGCAACGTCAAATATTCGAGTTTAATCTCGAATTTGTTTTGCGTTTCGAGTTTTTCCGAAACTTGATTTTTTTTTTGGAAAATTCAGAATTGAAACTTGAAATTTCGAGTATTAGCTGAGCAACTTTGGATTAGGCCAAAATCAAAACCACGGCCGCAACTGGTCTTTTGGCCGAAAACAAAACTTGGGGATCGGTGCCTAGAATTTAGACAACTTACCTTTGTATAAATTTGCTTATTTATGAAGTTGCACTCAAGAAAATATTTTTATATAATTTTTTAGTATAGCTTATGTTGCTTACAATTTTCTTTGATGTTGTAACGAATTGATAGCATTAAATTTTAAATTAATAATCGCGGAGTGCATGAACCGCTTTAGTGGAAATTATAAGAAGTGACTGGAGATTTATGAGGGTAGAATAATGGTTTCTATGTAGATGTTAAGTCCAAATATTTCAGCAATATCGTTAGCAGTGGCGGCTAGAGCTAAGGTTTGCACAACCTCCAAAAAAAAGAGCCGGGATAAAAATAAAGTAATTGTCGTTTATTTTATTTATTAATATAACAGATTTATCGTTACCAAACATGACTATAACGGATTCCCCACGTTCATTAGAATTTGGCGAGGTTGTTGGGTCCATGGTTTGCAGAGTTTGCTTTCCACATATGCACCTGCCCCTTAACTCATATTTTGTTCATTTAAATACTTGGTCATAAGCAAGTATTAGTTGCACTTGTGGATGCAAACCAAATATCAACTCGCTATTTTAATTTGTTGTCGGTCAATGTTGTGAGATGTGAAACACAAATAAAAATGAATTCAGTGCAAAGTTTAATTGCACAACCATTCTGTAACTGAT
This sequence comes from Dastarcus helophoroides, assembly GCA_028583605.1. Taxonomy (NCBI): domain Eukaryota; kingdom Metazoa; phylum Arthropoda; class Insecta; order Coleoptera; family Bothrideridae; genus Dastarcus; species Dastarcus helophoroides. Next base: position 28,260,936 of record CM053328.1, read on the forward strand.
GTGTCGGAAAAACTGGAAATTAAGCGACTTGGGCGACCTATTCCAGACTTAAATATTGTGCAGACGATGTTTAATAAAAAGCGAAGTTTTAACAGAACTATGTAGTTCGCGAAGTTAAAGTACTAGGCAACATTATTATCCGCCTAGCTAAAGAACAATTCAGCTTCACTGGCCATTTAATTGCAGCAACCTTATTTTTTTCTGAAAAATTTAAGCAATATAGAACCACTTTTCCCGAAAAGAATGTTAAAGAAACCACTACGGTATATCCATTTTTTAATGTACAAAAACTAAGAACTGAAATAACTGTTATTTACGAAATAGAGCTTAGTAAAATTTTTAGTGGAACTCTAAAAATCGTGATAAGTATCCTTCTGCTGAAGCAGAGGGTGCTTCTTCACCCTGAAAATAATTAAAAACTTTTTTAAGAAATACATTATGCCAGGAAAAATTGTCCGCATTAACGATGCTTTCCAAAGAAAAGGACTTAATCTAAGGAATACCCGACCGCAATCAAAAAGTTATTGATAAATTTGCAGCTGCCAAAGATCATCATATGAACTTCCGCTTCCAATAAGTAAATATCTGATTTTTGTGAATATTATTAAAGGGGAATTTTAATAATATACTATACATGTATAACATATATCATTTAAAATCCTAAATATCTCCTAATTCCAGATTAATTTAAAATTTCCAATTTCGACACATTTTGGTAAGTGTCTCTTTGCAACCCCCAATTTTTTTTAGCACCAGCCGCCACTCATCGTTAGTGTGAAGTATTCTGGATGTATGAATGTATAAATAAAACAGGCAATTGACTTTAGATTCATTCAGTAATTCATTAATGGTATTCGATGCCGATGTATTCCGTTTCTTTTTTTTTAAGTCACTTTTTTAAACGAACTGAACGGTAACACCTAACAAAATGTTAGCAGTTGGTTAATTTAAGTTGCTGATGATAAGCTTGCTCTTTTTTGCTCAATATGATATAAACTTTATAATAAAACAGTAAAATAATATTACAAAGTCTGCATGCAGATATTAGTTGTTTTTAAAAGAAAACATCAAAATTAAAAACACACTTAACAAAAAACGACATATTTATCTTACGTCTTGAAAATCGAGGTATAACATGTATGTGAATATTATCACCTGGAGCAGCAGACACTATAAAAGAAAAACAAAAAATTAACAAAACTTTATTGCGACTTAAACCAAAATCAATAATATTATTAACAAAATAGCTCTACATCTATGATGTACCTTTTTTTCTATCACATATGTGTACACACAATATACTGTCAGAAATATTTTCTGACAACTTATTTGCATATTTCTATTACTATCCTTAAAATATACTTTGCATCAAGGACGCCGAGAGCCGGATTGGGCCCAGAGTCTTTCTTTTTATATATTGGGACCTACTCCAACAAACTTACAAGGCCCCTTTTTAGAAGACCCGAATTGTGAGGATTTTGACACCCGATACCCCACCTTCTGGGCGGCCCAGCTTTTCATAGTTATCATATAACTGAATGCAATTACTGTGCCTCTTTGGAAGAAGCCAGTAAATTTATTTGTGATTTAAAATTGTAGCAAAATTACCACCACGGTAATTTGTGACAAATGATTCCAAAACAAAGTTTTGGTTTCCTGCTCTCTTAATTTATATTCGTTTTTTTAACATTAACACGGTAAAGAAGCCATCTTAAAAGGTATTAAACTGTTAAGTTGAATGCATGAATTATTTAATTTATGCATTCCACTTCCACTTAAAAGTGGATTTTTGCTTAAAACCTTAGGTCACTCTCATAAGAAATTTATCAAGCATACACAAGCAGTAAATAATTCAAAAATGCATTAATATTTATAAGTACGCTTAAATCAATCTTCATTATTATTAGACGCAGTTTGCACATTAGTTGGTATCTGATTGTTAAATGGTATCCAGCCATAAGCCGGCGGTGGAGCATTTCTGGAAGGAATCGCATAATTTTCATACGTATGCACAGTACGAACGTCCACGGATCCAGGTATTGCAATCTGGATGGGTTGCTGGGTACAGTTAAGCGCGGTGGGCAATGAATTGCAAACAGCTTGAAGCATATCCTCTAGATTGGCGGTTGAGGAGGGTATATTACCGTGAAAAATTCGAGGCATGTCGCATTGCTCGCATTTATCTAAATCCGGATGATTCAGGAATGTACACATGTGGCAATTCCACTTAGGACCTTCCACTTCAGGTTGGGAAAAGCCCACAGGTTGCCTATTTCGCGCCGCAGGCGCCCTCCTGGGTCGAGGTGCGTTGAGTCTGGAAGTTTGTTGGCCCGTATACAGAGAGCTGTAGAATTCGGATTCCGCACCTTGAAAAAAAAACAACATATCATTTATTCACAATTTGAGACTCGTTGCATGAACACATTTCCAAATCAGAAACGGTAAACTATAAGCAGATAGAATTTTTAAAATGGGGATTCTTTGTATTGAAATAAGAATGTGTGCTTCCATATTTACTTACTTTTATCAGCTTCAACTGCTAATTGTTCGCACTGACACCGAAGATGTTTAATTTCGCATTGCAGCTGTTTTTCAAATTCAGCATCACTTCTTTCTTCCAAAGTGTTATTCTCCATGTTGCTAATATCTTTCTGCAGTATGACTAGTCTTGCCTTTTCATTCCTTAATTCTATCCGTAATCTTTCTATCCGGGCTTGTTGCTTTATTATCACAGGTGCTAAAACAAGTAATCATATTGAAAACTAATATAAAATGTTATTTTATGTATACTTTAGCACTAAATATGGGATTGATTAAAAAACATCCAGACTGATTAATAGAAAGGGTAGCTATTCTGCAACATGACTTGGAAAGTAATTTTTAAACATTTTATTATCCAGAGAATATACAGTCAAATTATTGTTCCTATGAAATACTTTCTCTTGTTGCTATGGAATCCCTCGCATTTCTAGAAACGTCAGGAATCCGTGGATGTGTGACCGGCCTTAGCTTTTAAACTTTGCATGAAATTTCGACAAGTTTCTTCAAAGAATTCTGTTGGATTTTAAACTATTAAGATTAATTTTACCAATTAAAAAGAAGAGAAAAGTAAAAATTCCGGTAATAAAATCTTTTTTCGGTATCTTGACTTTGAAACTCAAAATTTTGACGCGTTCCTTGAAAATTCAACTTTTTGTAGAAGTACAGAAAATTTGACCTAAATCTTAAAATTTCGCCTTTTTATCAAAATTGCGAATTAACGCATTTTTATAAATTCTAAAAAAAATATCGAACTTCTGAGAATAGTGTTGAATATGAAAGACATTGAAATTTTATGAACAATTTTTTATAAAGATTTCGAGTTTTTATTTTGAAATTTTATTTTTTCTTGAAATCCCAAATTTAAACCTGAACTTTTTACTTTTTCCCATAAAATTACGACTTCTAAACTTAAAATTTATATTTTTTCTTTCATTTCTCTTTTTCGAAATTAAAAACTAGATTTAATATGGCTTCTTAAATTTTTCAGATTAAAATGGAGGTTTTATAGTTTTTTTCCCAAGATTTCGACTTAAAAGCATAGATATTTTTTTATTGGGAGTATAAATAGAAAATCGCCGTTTTCCCAGAGGTAGCGCCAGCATTGAAAATCGTTAGAAAAGTCCGATCAGAAACGTCATATAGCAAGCTGAGGCATCGATCAACAACTCTACATCATCTCGTTTGTCTATTTTTACTGTGCTTTGTTTTGTTCGTACATGAAAATGGCGACATTCGAGCCGAACAAGCGTCATTTGCGGGAAGTGTTGCTTTTTGCATTTCATTCGAGAAAAAATGCAGCTGAGGCACGTCGAATGATTGTAGAAACTTATGGTGAGAGTTCTATTAGTGAAAGAACGTGTCGGGAATGGTTTTTCAAAAGTTTAAAAATGGCGAATACGACGTGGAAGACAAGGAGCGTCCCGGACCCGCGAAAAAGTTCGAGGATGCTGAATTGGAAGCTTTGCTGGATGAAGATTCTTGTAGAACGCAACAGGAACTTGCAACTTCATTAGGCGTGACTCAACAAGCCGTTTCCCATCGCTTAAAATGCTTGGGAATGATCCAGAAACAGGGACATTGGGTGCCGTACGAACTGAAGCCTAGGGACATCGAACGGCGCCTTTTCACGTGCGAACAACTCCTCCAACGGCAAAAAAGAAAGGGTTTTTTTGCATCGCATCGTGACCAGCGATGAAAAGTGGATACACTATGACAACCCAAAGCGGAAAAAATCGTGGGGACTTCCCGGCCATGCATCAACTTCGACAGCGAAACCAAACATTCATGGCTCGAAGCTGATACTGTGTATTTGGTGGGACCAGCTCGGCGTAGTGTACTATGAGCTATTGCAACCAGGCGCAACCATTACGTGAGCCTTTTATCAGACGCAACTCATACGTTTGAGCCGAGCGCAGAAAGAAAAACGCCCACAATACTCGAAAAGGCACGACAAGGTGATACTTCTGCATGACAACGCTCGGCCACATGTTTCCAAGGTCGTGAAAACATACCTGGAAACTTTGAAATGGGACGTCCTACCCCACCCGCCGTACTCTCCTGACATCGCCCCTTCTGATTTCTACTTGTTTCGATTGATGAGGCATGACCTGGCCGGACAGCACTTTCGTTCTCACGAAGAGGCCAAAAATTGGATCGATTCGTGGATCGCGTCAAAAGAAGTACAGTTTTTTCGCCGAGGAATTCAGAAGCTGCCAGAAAGATGGGAAAAAGTTGTAACTAACGATGGAAGTTATTTTGAAGAATGAGTATGTAATGAGCTTTTTACAATAAAGCCTCAAATCGTGAGAAAAAACGGCGGTTTTCCATTTGTACCCCCAATAGAATTTACTCTAGGCTTTTATTTACAATTTTCACTTCACTTTTTCGCAATTTCGAGTTTAATCTGAGTATTTAGAATCCTTAATACATTTTAGTGATATAAAGAATATTCGCATTCGCATTCCTGAATATTCGCGGGTTTTTAATATTCGCATAAGCATCGCAAGAAATTATGCGAATATATTGCGAATGATTTGGCAATAAAACGGAAAATTATTTATGAAATAGCGGTACAACAGCTAAGGTAGAGTTTCTTAAACTGGGCATGTTGGGGGTCCATGGGTAGCGTAGTTAACAATATTTATTAAGATAATAACTGATAAAGTAATTTATGCAATCCCATCTAATAAAAAATATTTTTAAATTTTCTTGTTTTCTTTTTCTATCAGCCAGCTACATTAGAGTAAGGTGAGTCACTTGCTTTCCCTTGATCAAAAATTTATATTTTCAACAGCGGGAACCTTTTCAAAAATTTCGATTTATTTCTGATAATTAATTCTTTCTTTGAAATTTACACATTTTCTTGAAAATTCGACTTCTTTCTGCCTTTTTTCATAAAATTTCTTTCCTTCTTTTAAAGTTTTGAGTGTATTCTGAAATTAGACTTTATCAAAATAAGACTTTCTTAAAATTTTAAATTTTTATCTGAAAAATTCGTCGTTTTTTTTTCAAAATTTCTCCACTTCCCAAATTCGACTTTTTCTGAATTTTTTTAATTCATCTTTTTGTACATTTCGGCTTATTTATTAAACTTTGCCTTTTCTTGAAATGTGGTTCATCCTTTGATAAAAAAAAGTAAAAATATTTCGAGTAGTAAAAAATACCAAAAAATTCAAATTCCAACTTGTTTCTCAAAATTTCGACGTTTACCTTCAATAGTCGATATTTTCTGACATCATAGTGGGAGGGGGGAAGCTTGCTTCTTCACTCAGACAAGTCATTAAAAAAATAATATTCAGTCGAGAAATGTCGACTCTTTTTTCTTAAAATTTCGATTCTTTTGCTGACATTTTTTTCAAAATTCGCCCTTTTTGTGAAATTTTGATAAAATTTGAATTTTTCTGGAAAAATCGAATTTTTAGTAAACGAGTTTTTTCTATAAATTATTCAAATGTCGCTATTTTATTATTATTTTTTTAAAGTTGTTTGGATTTTCGAAACTTTGGATTTTTACTTCGAAAATCGTCTTTTTCTCGAAATTTCGATGTTAATCAAGTTTTTCCAAAGGATGACGTTTCATATTACATTTAATTTTCTGAAAATTCAGACAAAACTGTACTATTTCTAAATTACGACTTTATACTCAAAATTGTATTTTTTTTCTCAAAATTGTAAATTTTAAATATTCGTTTTTTTCTTGAAGTTTTCGACTTTTTTTTGAAATTCATCTTTCTGAAAAATTCGACTTGTTTATCAAACTTCGCCTTTTTTGGAAAATTGGTAAAAAAGTAAAAAAAAATAGAATAATATTTGCATGGAAATTTTAAAACATATTTAAAAACTTTGAATTTTTGTTAAGAGACTAAAACTCCTAGAAATTTCAAATCCAACTTGTTTCTCACAGTTTCGCAGTTTATCTCAATAATGGATATTTTCTGATATCACAGTTGGGGAGAGTTAAAAAATAAATATTCAGTCAAGAAATGTCGACTCTTTGTCTTGACATTTAGACCTTTTTTCTGAAATTTTTCCCAAAATTTGCCCGTCTTTTCGAAATTTCGACAACATTTGACATTTCTCTGGGAAATTTAGACTTTTTACTAAATTTCGACGTTTTTTAAAAATGTCGATCTTTTCTCAAAATGTCAATCTTTTCCTTGAAATGTTGATATTTTTTTTCAAAATTTAGGTTTTAGAAACTTGTGATTTTTATTTCAAAAATCGCCTTTTCTCTAAATTTTGATATTTTTCAAGCAAGTTTTTCAAAAAGTCAGGTTTTTATATTAAATTTGATTTCCTGAAAATTCCACCTTTATACCAAAGCTGGATTTTTTAAATTATAATTCGTTTGTTTCTACAATAAATTACGACTTTAGTGCTCAAAATTCTACTTTCTTCTCTTAAAATTTTAAATATTTTATAAAAATTTCAGCGTTTTTTCGAAATTTTGAGTGTCTGGAAATTTCAACCTGTTTCCTAAAATTCATCTTATTCTCAAAGTTTCGACTAAATTTCTACTTAAAATTGAGATTTTTAACCAAAATTAGGCTTTTTCTCAAAATTTGTTTATTTTTGTAAAATTGGATTAAAATTTCAATAAAAGCACAAAAATTTTGCGAATAATTCTACGAAATTTAGAGAAAAATATTACTTGTAAATTACGAGATGATGTCAAAGTTTAAATGAAAATAAAAACTGGATGAAAAATTTTTTTTCTTTCTCGATGTTTTTTATTAATGTACATTTTATTTTTGATTTAAATAAAGACGTTTATTATTATTATTAAATATCTTTATTCTGGAAAACTTTCTCACAAAATTCTCCAAGTGGTAGTGAAATGTTTGAAATGAATATCCGTATTCGCATTCCGAATGTGGGAAACCTAACCTAACCTACTCGACACCAATTTATCCAATTTTTTGCAGGTAATCAGTGCATATTTGGTCTTTTCATGAGTTCCTTTTTTACATATTATCTTTTAAACATTTATATTTTAAAGTCGAAATTAGGGCTTCAATTTGGCACTTCCTAGGTTTAAATCGAAATGTTGAGGATCATTTTTTAGCCATTTTGAAGTTCTTTTTTCGAAATTTCGATATCATTTCCAAATTTTGCATTTGAACTCAAAATTTCTCGAAATAGTTTTATAGAAATTCAAATTTTTAAATTAAGTCGTTGTGCTCTATTTTTTAAATTCCCATTTTGAATTTAATTCAAAATTCTAGTAAATTTTGACTTTTTGTTGAAAATTTTTAGTTTAAAGTTAAAAAATACACCTTTTTAAAATGCCAGCATTAGAATCGAAATTTAATCAAGTCTCCAATTCGTTTTTATACAATTCGTTCAAAATTTTAAAATTCGAAATTTAGAAAGCCAGATTCTTAAAAAAATTCAAAATCTCCAGAAATAGGCAAATTTAAAAAAAAAATCGAAGTTATAAAAATTTGAAGTTTTGAGAAAAAGGTTGCAAAAAAATTTTTAAAAGAAAGGTAAAATTTCCACAAAAAGTCGACATTTTGAAAAAAGTTTAAATTCTGAAAAAAGTCATTACTTTGCGAAAGACTCGCAATTTGATCATAAAAGGTTCGGAATTTAAAAAAAAGTGAAAATTCTGAAAAAGTTCGAAAATTCGTAAAATCAAAATTTTGAAAAATTCATTTTTTTAAACAAGTGGAATTCTTATAAAAAATGAAATTTTCCAAATAAATCTCCAATTTGTTAAATAAAAGTTCAATAGAACAGAAATGTACAAAAAAAAGTAAAAACTTCGAAAAATAGTCAAAGTTTGAATAAAGGTGGGAAATTAACAAAAAAGTGGATATTTTTAAAGAAGATAGAGGCTTTCAAAAAACACATTTCAACATAATCAGATTTATAAAAAAAATCTAAAAAGATCAAAATTTTGTGTCAAAATTTTTCAAAGTTGTGAAAGGGTTGAAATTTATAAAATAAATTAAAATTTGGAAAAATTGGAAATAAAAAATAGAAAATTGGAAATTCAAAACTTTCAAAAAAAAGTCGAAATGTTCAAGAAATTTAACATTTTTTAAACAAATCGAAAGGTCAGATTTTTAAAGATTCGTAACTTTCAAGCCAAATTTTGAGGCGAATTAAACAAAAACAAACATTTCAAGTGTGTCAATGTTTTCAAAAACAGAAACTTCCAAAGAATTCAACTTTTTCGAAAAGAATTTAAATCTTAAAAAAATTGAAATTAATGATAGTCCATATTTGCAAAAAAGTTGAAATTTCGAGTTACGATGTTAAAAAAAATGTATACATTTTCAATAAGCAAGGTAAGAATTTTGAAAAAAGGTCAAAATTTTAATAATTTAGATCAAAAATGTGAAAAAAGTCAAAATTTTTCAAAAAGATCAAAATTTCGAGATCAAGTTAAAATATTAAAAAAACTGAAATATTAAAAAGAAAATTTTCAAAAAAGTAGAAATGTTCACAAAAACTGTTTTAGAATATTGTCAACAAACAATAAAAATTTAAATATTTCCAAACTGGGTCGTAGAAATGTTAAATAAAATTAATAAACATAATGTTTCCGATCAATAAGAGTCCACATGAAAAATAAGGAAATTTTTAATAAAGACATAAATTATCAAAATAGTTTTCCGAAAAAAATAAAAAAAAGAAAGCCAGAATTTCAAAGAATTTTCAAATAAATGTCAAAACTACGAAAAAGTCGAAGTTTTCAAAATTGAGTCAAAATTTCGAGAAAAGGTTGACATTTTAGGAATCGAACGAGGAAATGCCGACATTTTGATAAAAATTGATATTTTAAAATGTTGACATTTTCAATAAAAATCGAATTCTTCAAAAAAAAACAGGAATTTTGAAAAAAGTGGTCCAAGAATCCTTTCTTTTAGGAAGACAAAGGCGGAGGTATCAACTGGTAAAAATTGAGAAAGTAACAAACGTGAAGTAGATCATAAAAACGATGTTAACAAGAACGGTGAAGTTGCTGTCTAATCGATATTGATGGTTATAAAAAAATTGTCCACTAGAAAGATACGTGATTTTATTATGTTTTAAAAATGTTTCATGTTATTTCTAACTGCAATGTTTGACCTTTTATTCGCTTTTTACGGTAGTTAGTCGTGTCATTGGCGTTGGAGAACATTTTTAATTAAGAGGCGATTACAGCAGACTCCCGCTAAAGTTGCGCTCACCGTACTGGATCGGCCGTTAAAGTTGCTACTCCCCGTCATCCCTACCATTGTCGAAAAATATATACGTTTTATTGCTCCTTGCGCAGTTGAGTGGATTATTCAAAAGTGGCGCTAAAACTCGGAAGTCCAATTCGTTGTTCGAAAATCAGAGTGGGGGAATATCCACGCAACTTTAACGAGAAAACTCGTTGACATGCCATATCTAAAATTGAAATACAAATTTTGTCCCCTGAAACCAAGAAAGATCAAAAAACAGAAAGATACTTAGTATCTCTCGGAAGATGATAACTTGGCTATCGAATCGCGCTTGTGTTTTTTAATCTTTCTTGGTTCCAGGGGACAAAATTTGTATTTCAATTTCTGAAGATAACCAAGGACAGTCCGTTGCATCAAACAATGCCATATCTATGATACAAATCAATTTTCATAATTAGGAGCCTTAAGATCTACTGTGGTTGAAGATTATTTAAATATGTGAGGTTATTAAATTACCACACTTATTAATTTTTTTATTGCAGCTTAATACATTTCTTGATAATTTCCGTCGAATGGTCAGGCAAATTATCATGTCTTTTGCATGGCCCATTTACAGTAATTGATTCGTTAAATAAACTAATACCTTGTTTTAGAATAGTGTTGGCAAGGTAAGTGCACAAAACACAAAATGAGTAATGCATAAACAGATATAGTTCGTGTAATTTTCGTAAACCGGGTGAAGTCAACATCGATCTCAGTGACTTACGATGTTATGTATGAAGGTTTCAATTGCAATAATAATTAATGACCTTGCTCGTTTTAAAATAACATTGGTCTATTGCGTGGGATGGTGCGCATTATTTTTAGAAAGACCTGTAGGTTTTCGAATTTCGCGAGTATACCTGTAAGGTAAGCTACTTTCATGGTATAACTGTAATTTATGATTCATTTCAGAGTTCGGAAATCACGTCTTAAAACGATTAAAAGTGAGGGGGAATTAGAATAGAAAGTCGACAGTTATAATAAATAATCGTGTTTTAAAGAAATTTCCCAGACCAAAGCGCAATTGATGTCAATTCCAAAGTTCTGCTATTATTCAATAATTACAGTTTTTTATATTAGATTACTAGTTATGGTTAATTATGCATGAGATGTTTTGCAACGTTTATTCTCGATAATATACCAGGTGTCCGTAGTCGAAAAGGAAGGATGATTATATTGGAGTTTTGAAAAAAAAATATATTTTAGATATTTTCTGTTGAAGTTGAAATTTTACCTCTAAAGTGAACATTAAAATATGTTCTCTCGAAATTTCGATTTTAATAAAGCATAGATTTCTAAACTGAAGCCAAAATTTTGGAATTTAAAATTGAACTTTCGAAATTTTTCTCCAAATTGGACTTGAAGGACAAACTTAAAATTTTGAGAATTTTTTTAAAATAAATAAAACTTTTCTCAAAATTATGACTTTTTCATTTGAAATAAGCATTTACGCAATAAGCTTTTACTTTCGATTTTACGCTAAAATTTATAAAAATGTTTAGAAATTTTCATTTAAAAATTTCAAGCTTAAACTTCAAAGTTAAAACAAAAATTTGTTTGAGAGAAACTCGAATAAAAAAAGAAATTCAGAGTTTTGACACCACAAGTTTAGTAAACCTTGGAAATGGAAATATTTCTGTGCCTAAATACGGAATTTTTATAATATCCTAATGTTTTACCTCAAAATTTGTACAAAAAATCAAAATTTTGCGGTGAAAGTGGAAATGTTAATTTTTAACTAACGTTTATTTTTTTAGTAGATTTCATTTTGATCAGAAATGTAGACATTTTTTTAACTTGTAACTTCCCCTTTCGAGTGAAATTTCGAAAAAAAGTGGAAATTTAGCTGCAAAATTAGAAAGTTTTTGTTTCCTGCTCCTTTCTTTTAAAATAAAAAATATGTACTTTTCCATTGTTTAAGTGAAGCTTCCATGGAAAACTGATTCTACGTTGAAGATATTCCTTGGAGAATTTACTTTTTGCTTTCATTGCGTATAATTTTGTGGTGTACGGTTAAGGAAGAACTTTGGCATGTTTTGTATAGAAATACGGGTCCTGCGTCCGCCCAACAGAGGTTTACTTATTTGGAATTTTCTATGATACAATTCCGGACTATGAAAAACTGTCCGCTTAATAGAGGTAATCCGTTCATTGGAAGTCTCCGCTATAGGAAGATTTCACTGTATATTTCGATTAGTTCTCAAAATTTCGACCTACTACTTAAAATTCTGAGTTTATACTTCCAGTTTTTTACTTTTCACTTCTAATTTTCGATTTTATTTCAAAATTTGACTCCTTAAAAGTTTTCGATTTCAGGAACAGTACGTTTTCTCGAAATATTAAGTTTTAACTAGAAAATTTGCTAAACATTTTTTTTTGTATAAACAGTTTGATTTTTTCTCAAAGCGCGTTAGAATACTACTAGGGAAGGTAATGCCAACATACCGATATCCCGTATGAATTTTGCGGGACTAGTCTTGCATGTAAATCGTGGAGCATCCGACTAAAGGTGCGGGATTATGCAGAAATCTTACTTTTTTTTTAACTCTACTTTAAAATTAGTACTTATTTTTTTTTGAAATTTATCATATCTATGTTTTCTGGTTTATTTTGTAAGCTTTATTTTGGCTTCTTCTAAAGATTTAAGTTTTCTCTGAAATTTCGAATTTAAATGTGTTCTTAAAGTGATTTTTATTTCAAAATTCCAAGTTTAACTTTCACTTTTCACTTTTGTCCGAATTTCTTTTATAGATGGGAATTTTCTTTCTAAATTTTGACTTTTTCGGGAAATGTTGAATTTTTTCCTCAAAATGTTGACTGACTGCAGAAAGTTGCGTTCTCAATTTCCTCTTAAATTTTTTATCGAATCTTAAATTCTCGACTTTTTCCAAAGATTTTAATTTTTTCGAAAAGTCTACCGTTTTTCTTAAAATTTCATGTTTCAAATTTGCTAAAATTCCAATTGTTTTTTAAAACATTGTATTTCTCAAAATTCTGCTAGTTATTCAAAATTTTGGGTTGAGTTCTTTAGTTTTTATTTTTAATATATCAATTATTAACTCAAAATTTCTACATTTTTCTTGAAATTTTAAGTGCAAACTCGAAGCTTTCTTTCCAAGTTCCTATTTCGAATTCAAAATTACGATCTATTAACATGATTTTTCAAAATTGTGACTTGACTTTCTCGAAATTTCTAGTTTTTTCCCATAGGCTCTCCAAGGCAATCGATAAGGATTTAATAGTGTGGCTGTTATTGCTGGCATAGCCGCAGATAGAATAGGGCATAACAGGGCTCTTGTCCCCCTCGTTCATGCAGTTAAATGAAAATTTATTTTCAATTGAGGAGCCTTTTTCTAAAAAAATCCATTTCTTCTCGAAAATTCGTTCTTTCCTTGAAATATCGATATTTTTGAGATATCGACATTTTTTCGAAATTTGAGTTTATTTCTCAAAATTCGTCTTTTTTCACAAAATTGGTCTTTTTCTTTAAAAATATAAGTTTATTTTTAAAATTAGACTTCTTTAATTAGAATCCGACTTTCCCAAAATTTCGAATTTTTATCTCCAAGTTCGTCTTTTTTTTTAAATTTCAAAATTTCCTTTGTTTAATTTTGATTTTTTTTTAAATCTTGAACTTCTGCAAATTTCGGCTTCTTTATTAAAATTTATTCGACTTTTTTTCTTCGAAATTTCAACATTTGTCGAAGTTTTCCGAAAGGTTCGGTTTTTATTTTAGATTCGATTTATTGACCGTTTTTTCAAAGTTCGAGTCTATTTCGAAGTTTTAGATTTAATCTGGAAATTCGAGTTCCCAGTTGATGTCATAAAGTAAAGATATACGTATGCTCAGCCGGAAGGTTTTTTGGGTTTTTTCCATCAATTTTTCAAAATAATTATTGCCTTCCCCTGAACCAAATTCTGCCTACGTTCGTGGCTTTTGGTTTTACTTTTTTTAGTTGTTCGATGTGGGTTAGGGGTTCATGACGGTTATAAGATAGGGGAATGTTTTATTCAGCCCTTAAATACTGCTCTCCTTATTTTTTTTTCATAATTGTATAATATTTGTTATTAAAACTTGTAATCTTTTTCTTTAAATTATTGTTTTTCTTTCGAAACTTCAATTTTTTTTCACAAAATGGTGGGTTAGCACTTCAGTTTTTACTTTTTTTTTTCGTGAAGGCTCGATTTTAAATTAGACTTTCTTTTTGTAATTGTAACTTATTTTTAAAAACTCAATTTATTCTCAAATTTTGTCTAAATTCGAATTTTTGTTTTATAAATTTTGGGTTTTATTAAAATGTTGACGTTTCCTTATAATTCGAGCAACACTTCATTCTAGTTTCTCATAGTAGATCACTCACTATGTCGTAACTTTACCACTTGTAGCGCAGGACCTCTACGATTATTTGAGGCATTAACGCTGCTTGTTGGTTATATTGGCATTTTCTTGATTCTTGATTTCAACTGGTTAGCAATTTTGAGGTTATGCTCGTTTAGAACATTACTTGGGCAAAAGTTCTAACTTGGTACAAAGTAAATTAGAGAATCAAAAATAAATGTACCCGGATCTAACTAACGGATCCAATGCATAATGTGTAATAAATCTAAAAGTAAAAACTATATACCTTGAGTTTTCATTCTGTCATATAAAACTGATGCACTTTAATCAGCGAATAAATATGACGGAATTACTATAAAATATACAAGCCAATTTCTCTACAATATTTTGTTTAAACTGATAAGGTATATCTGAAGTTCCTTCATGTTTATAGTTATTTAGTATAAGATAGATAAGACGTAAGCCCTATTTATAGCTTAAAGATTTAAACATTGAACGATTACAGCAATAAAATTGGCGTTTTTTCAAACAAAACGACAAAGGTAATGCCGAAAAAAAAAAGCTTCTAAGTAGTCTTCGAGCATTGAAATCAGGCGGACCTGCAAGGGGTGTAAAGGTCGTAATTTTTAGAAAATATCTAACTCCGTAATTTTAAGAGAAAGGTAGAATTTTGAGAAAAAAGTCGAAATTTCGAAAAAAAAAACTTTCGCGAGTATACCCAATTTTAGGGAAGTCAGAATTTTCAGGAAATCAAATATAAAATAAAAAAGTGAAATATGTGGGTGTCGAATTTTGTGAAAAACATCCAATTTCTGGAAAGTCAAATCTCGAGAACAAAAAATCGGAATTTTCAAAAAATTGTTTTTCGAAATTTTCAGTATTTTGGTTAAATTTTAATAAAATCTTCAAATATCAATAACGTAGTTGAATTTCAGAAAATCTTTTCCTCAAAATTGCTCAGAAATATTGTTCTCAAAGTTTCTATTTTTTTTTACTAAAATTCTAAAAAAATAAACCAAATTTCAGGAAGTGCCAATTCCGAGGGAAAAGTCCAAATTTAAATAAAAAACAAAACAGAGAAATTTCAACAATAACGCGACTTTTAATGTACAACTTGAAAGTTCAGGAAATGCAAATTTAAAAAAGTCTAAACTATTAAAAAAGACGAATGTTAAGAAAAATGACGTATTATGGAAAATAGTAATTTTACGAAAAAAAAAAAATTGCCAGAAATGTTCGAAACTTTGAGAGATGTTCGAAATTTCGAGAAAAAGTTTGAAATTTCAAAACAAAGATAATTTCTGAACAAAGGTCCACATTTCTGTAAAAAATGGGGAGAAAGGCAACCTTTACGAAACCAGTTAAAATTTCGGCCAAGTCAGATTATAAAATGTCGAAATCTCGAAAAAAAATAACAAAATTTCGAAACTGAGAAAAATTTCGAAACAGAAAAGGGAAAGGGGAAAATGTTACGAAAAATATCACATTTTGCGAATAAGTCGAAATTTTGAAAAAAAGAGACAAATTTTGAAAAAAGAGACAAATTCTGGAAAAAATCAAGGAAAAGTTACAATTTGAAAAATAAATGGAAATTTTGTATAAAAAGTCAAATTTTAAGAAAATAGTTAGATCTGGAGAATACTACTTTCAAAAAGAGACGTTACTTTGAGAAAAAATTGAAAATTCTAAAAAAGGATGAATTTCGACAAAGTCGAAAATTATTCAAAAACAAAAAACATCGGATTTTCATATAAAAATCCGAATTTCGAAAAAAGTCGTTTCTAAGAAAAAATGCAAGATTTATAAAAAAGACGGATTTAGAGAAAAATTTGCGAATTTCTAAGAAAAACTTGAAATTTCCAAAAACAAAAATGAATTAAAAAAATATCCGAAATTTCGCGAAATGTTTGAAACTTCGAGAAATGTTTGAAACTTCGAGAAATGTTCGAAATCTCGAGAAAAAGTTTGAAATTTCAAATAAAAGATAATTTGTGGACAAAGATCTGAATTTCAATAAAAAATGGAAAATTAGTAAAATTTTGAAATTTCTCAGTCAAAAAAGAAGACGGATATAAAGAAAAATATCGAAATTTCTAAGAAAAAACTGCAATTTCTGAGAAAAATTTGAAATTTCCAAACACAAAAACGAATTTAAAAAAATTCGAAATTTCGAGTAATGTTCGAAATTTCGAGAAATGTTCGAAACGTCGAGAAAAAGTTTGAAATTTCAAAACAAAAATAATTTCTGGATAAAGATCCGAATTTCTTTAAAAAATGGAAAGATAGTAAAAATTTGAAACTTCTCAGTGAAAAAAAAAAGACGGATTTAGAGAAACATAATATTTCTAAGAAAAAAATGCAATTTCTGAGAAAAATTTAAAATCTTCAAAAACAAAACGAATTGTTAAAAAAATCCGAAATTTCAAATAAAAGATAATTTGTGGACAAAGATCTGAATTTCAATAAAAAATGAAAAGTTAGTAAAATTTTGAAATTTCTCAGTCAAAAAAGAAGACGGATTTAGAGAAAAATATCGAAATTTCTAAGAAAAAATTGCAATTTCTGAGAAAAATTTGAAATTTCCAAAAACAAAAACAAATTTCAAAAAATCCGAAATTTTGAGTAATGTTCGAAATTTCGAGAAAAATTTTGAAATTTTAAAACAAAAATAATTTCTGGACAAAGATCCGAATTTCTATAAAAAATGGGAACTTGGTAAAAATTTGAAATTTCCCAGACAAAAATAGATAAATTGAGAGAAAAATAACGACATTTCCAAGAAGAATTTGAAATTTCCAAAAACAAAAACGATTTAAAAAAAATCCGAATTTTCGAAAAATGTTAGAACTTTCAAGAAATTTCGAAACTTCGAGAAATATTCGAAATTTCGAAAAAAGTTCGAAATTTCAAAACAAAGATCGAAATTTCAGGACAAAGATCGAAATTTCTGGACAAAGCTTTGAATTTCTAGAAAAAAGTGAAAAGTTCAAAAAATTCGAAATATTTCAGAGAAAGTCAAATTTGGTCGTAATTTCGAAAAAAGCGTACATTTTGGAAAAGTTAAACTGTCAAGAAAAAAGTCGAAATTTCTCGGCTAAATATTTATTTTCTCTTGACTGCATAACTAAGGGAGACACACCACCATCCTGCTCTGTGGCGTCAGAAAATGCCCAGTATTGAGAAAAATGTCGAAATTTTGAGAAACGAGTCAAAAATTCTCGAAAGTTGCTGCTACTGGCGTCAAAAAATGCCCAATATTGAGAAAAACGTCGAAATTTTGAGAAACGAGTCGAAAATTCCCGAAAGTTGCTGCTCCTGGCGACAGAAAATGCCCCGTATTGAGAAAAAACGTCGAAATTTTGAGAAATGAGTCGAAAATTCCCGAAAGCTGCATTAAAAAAAACAAATGATAACAAAAAAGCTCTACTCCGAATTTTTTTGCAAAGATTCAAAATTCAAAAAGAAATAAATTTAGGTTAATATTTGTCTCAAAATGTTTACGTTTTTATAAAAAGATTGACCAAACTTCATAAAAAAAGCAAATGTTGATAAACAAGTCGAAAATTTTCGAAAAATTCGAACTTTGAAAAAATAAAATACCAATTTTGAGATAAAAATCAGAACTTTGAGAATGCCAAATTTTGAATAACACAAGTTGAATTTAAAGAACAGATTCCAAATTTCAAAAAATGACATATTTTTTGAAAAAGGACGGATTTTCAGGAAGTCGACATTTCGAAAGAAAATACGAAATTTTAACGCAAGAACGAATTTTGAAGAAAAATGAAAATTACGAAAAGTCTCTCCAATTAAATATAGATTTTGATCAGCATCATAACTGTTAAAATAATCGGGATCTTAATGATCAAGGTCCAAGAACCGTTTACAATTATATTTTTAAACATTAAATTCAAAAAGTAATCACTGGACTAAAAATTCGAAATCTTCACAGTGGTTAGTTATAAAGTAGTGTGGTCAGTGGCCATAGATCATCCAAACATTACTTACGTTCATTTTTCGTTGCCACCAAATCAGTCAAGGAGCCACTCCTAACAGGTACATTGCTTTGCTCAAACTCTCGAGCTTGATAGCTGCTCTTGGGTCTTGTTCTAACCGAAGACACGGTACCTCCGGCAGGCCCGACAGTAATTTGGAAACGACTTTGCAACCCTTTTTGTGGATCGAAGCTACTAGTGGAATAAGTCAAGCTTGAGTTTTGCGAGGTGATGTCGATGGGTTGTTGAGGCGTGGAAGAAGGAGGTCGAAGAGTAAGATTAACGCTGGTATAACTTCTGGGAGATGCTGGGGGTTCTTGAAGCCATGGCTGTTGAGGTGTTACTTCCAGTAAGGACTTTCGACGGGGAGTTGGGCTTTTAACTAAGTCCATTGAACAGTTCACATTGAGGGAAAGATTAACACTGCCACCTACTAAAGTGTCTGTGGTCTGTGTCGGTGTTGATACTTTTTTCTTTATTTCTTGGTCTTTATCACTGTCACTAACACTAGGTTTAGGGGCATCTTTAGTTGGAGATGTTGTTAAACTAGGAGGTTTTTTTGGAGTGCTTGGTGTACCTCTAGGAGGTTTTGCACTTAAAGGCGACCTTGGAGGTTTTTCACTTACGTTCTCACTAAGTAATTTAAAAACATTACTACATTTATTAGATAACTGAACCGGATTTTTCAAATTTTGATTTAATGGTTGCTTAATATCTAAAGATGTTGGGCGCTTAGGTACCTCTTTATCTAGAGGAGTTGAAGTTACTTCGGCGGTTTCTTCATTTTCACTATAGTTCATGTCGTATCGTTTAGTTTCGTCGATATTTTTACGATCTCTCCTTTTCGTGGAATCGAACGATTTTTGAAGAAGTAGAAATGGGATATTTTGAGCTTCTTTTAAAACAGCGTGTGGGTTTTCATGAAAATTATGTAAAAATTTTTCGGCTTTTTTAATGGATTTTTCAGTCTTGCCTAATAATTTCCCAGTATGAGATGAAAATTTACCCTTTTTCTTGTGTAATGCTTTAGTAGATCCTTCACTAAGTTCCTCGGTAAATTGTTCCGAACTATCTTTATTTTTTCCTTTTTTTAATTTTCTATCACTTTTATCATTTAATGGATGGGGTGATGATTCAGTCTTACTCAAATTCGTCTTCTTTGAATACTTTTTCTCTGTATCTTCGGCTTCGACGGGCGAATTTTTTTCTCTCTCTTCTTGGGAGTGTCTGCTTTCAAGTGCGGAGGTGCGTGGTTCAGATAAAGGTCGTCCCATCTGCTCCTGTAATGCGTTGTAAGTTTTAATGACTTCTTGGATTGTTTCCTCTTTGTTGGAGGCGTGTTTGGCGATGCAAGCAGATACGACGTGATCGGGCACAGTTGGAAATTGCTGCTTTAATTCATGGAACAGCTGCCTGATACGTATGGTGGACGACTTGCGCCTGTTTTGGCCAAACATGACCGGCCATACTGATCTGGAAGGCAAAAAATAACGATTAAAGGAAACATCAATCGACATAAATGGGATATCACTCGAAAATAGTTTCAAATTGCGCTAGTAATACATCTTTCAAAACTGAATTACAGTTCCTTATCGCCTATTGGCCAAATAGTTTTTTTTTTACAATGGGAAGGGGGGATGTTCGACTAACTTCTTTTCAATAACACTATTAATGAAAAAGACACTTATGACGATTATAAAAAATGCTAGGGTTCCAGGAGAGGACAACCGGAACATTTCTGCGGAGCAGCAAATCCAAAGGACGACATTTTGGTTGGTAACAAGTGGTCTGGTGATAAGTTTTTTTGATTTAAATATCCAGTTAATCAGAATTTATATTTGTTGGTGCCAAATACTAGAAAATTTTTAATTATGTATTAGTGCCTTTGTTGCAATATTCACTTTTTCTCGAATTCCTGACTGTTCGGGATCACTATCAGGTCTTGATAGCTCCGATAAATGAAACGCATTTTATAAAAAGTTAACGACGTTTATTAAGTGAATTGCATCCATCCCAGATCTCGGCGATGTCAGTTCACTTAATAACCGTCGTGAACTTTTTATAAAACGCATTTCATTTATCGGAGCTATCCTGATAGTGATCCCGAACACTGACATTAAAGTTAAAGACGACATTTCAAGTTTTTAAGTCGAAAGGGAAACAAAAAAAAGTGGAAAATTGCACGTTTAGCCTTGTAGTGTATTTGCTCTAGCAGCTCAACTTTAAAGTCAAAATTTTTACTTTTCTTACAAGTCTTGAATCTCGTATTTTTGCTCGTTCGAGCTTTTTTCTACAAACATCGACCCTTTTTCTCAAAATTGAATTTACATTTCCAAATACCTTTAGGCCCAAAATTTCGTTTGTAAACTAGAAATCTTGACTTTTTCCAGAAATGTCTTTTTTCTCGATATTTCGAGTTTATTTACAAATTTCAGAGTTATTTCTTGAAATTTCGTCTTTGGAGTTCGATTTCTTATACTCGTTACTGATACCAAACAATTAATATTATTTTTATTTGCTTGCTATTTTCACTGCTCTCATGTTTGGAAGTCACTGGTCGACTTTATTTCGAAATAAGACGATTTCTGAAAAAAAAATCTAAAAAGTAGAATTTTGAAAATATAGCAGAAAATTCGAAGAAGGCGAATTTTTAGGAAAAGGTGAATTTTGGAAAATAGTAATTATACGAAAAAAAACTCAAACTTTCGAGAAAAAAACGAACATCGAGAAAAAATCGAATTTTCAAAAAATAATAAATAAATATCCAATTTTCAGATATAAATCAACATTTCGAGAAAAAGGAAAACTTAAAAAAAACAGTTAAAATTTCGGGAGTCAGATTTTAATTTTCGAAATTTCTCAAAAAAGACGAAATTTCGAAACTGAGAAAAAATTCTAAAGAAAAGGAGAGAAATTATAAGAAAAAGCTCGCATTTTGCGAATGAAGTCGAAATTTTGAAAAAAGGACAAATTTTGGAGAAAGAGCCAATTTCGAGGAAAAAGTCCAATTTCCAAAAAAAAACATGGAATGTCGAAATAAAAGGCAAAATTTCGTTGATAACGCCACTTTTAATATACAACTTGAAATTTTAGGAAATGCAAATTTAAAAAAGTCTAAACTATTAAAAAGGACGAATGTTAAGAAAAATGACTTTATTTCGAAAAAAGACGATTTTTGGAAAAAAATCTAAAAAGTAGAATTTTGAAAATAAAATAGAAAATTCGAAGAATATGAAATTTTAAGAAATAGTAATTTTACCAAAAAAACTCAAACTTTCGAGGAAGATGAACATCGAGAAAAAATTCGAAATTTCCAAAAATATTAAATAAATATCGAATTTTGAGATAAAAATTAACTTGTCGAGAAAAGGGCAACTTTAAGAAACTAGATAAAATTTCGAGAAAGTCAGATTTTAAAATGTCGAAATTTCGAAAAAAAGACGAAATTTCGAAACTGACAAAAAATGGAAAAAGAGAAAATGTTTAGAAAAAGGTCATATTTTGCGAATAAAGACGAAATTTTGGAGAAAAAGCTAATTACGAGGAAAAAGTTCAATTTTCAAAAAAAAAAACATCGAATGTCGCAATAAAAGGCGAAATTTCGTCAATAATGTGACTTAATACACAACTTGAAATTTTAGGAAATCCAAATTAAAAAAAGACAAATGTTAAAAAAATGACTTAATTTCGAAAAAGACGAATTTTTAGGAAAAGGCGAATTTTGGAAAATAGTAATTTTACGAAAAAAAGCTCAAATTTTCGAGAAAAAGACTAACATCGAGAAAAAATTCGAAATTGTCAAAAATATTAAATAAATATCCAATTTTGAGATAAAAATCGACATTTCGAGAAAAAGGCAAACTTTACGAAACCAGTTAAAATTTCGAGAAAGTCAAATTCTAAAATGTCGAAATTTCGAAAAAAAAAAAGACGAAATTTCGAAACAGAAAAAATTCGAAAAAGAAAAAGGTCTTATTTTGCGAATAAAGCCTACATTTTGAAAAAAAAGACAAATTTTGGAAAAAATGGTTAAAATTTCTGGAAGACTTTTAAGAAAAAGTCCCAATTTCGAAAAATAAATGAAAACTTTGCACAAAAAGTCAAATTTTATATGGTCACTTCTGGAGAAGAACACTTTAAAAAAAGACTCAACAAGCTCAACTTTAAAGTCAAAATTTCTACTTTTCCTACAAATCTTCAATCTCGTATTTTTGCTTTTTTTCTACAAACAGCCACTCTTTTTCTCAAAATTGAATTTATATTTCCAAATACCTTTTTGCCCAAAATTTCGTTTGTAAACTTAAAATCTTGACTTTTTCCAGAAATGACTTTTTTCTCGATATTTGGAGTTTATTTACAAACATCTGAGTAATTTCTTGAAATTTCGGCTTTGGAGTTCGATTTCTTATACTCCTTATTAATACCAAACAATTAATATTATTTTTATTTGCTTGCTATTTTCACTGCTCTCATGTTTGGAGTTCACTGGTCGACTTCAACACTTCAAAAGCTCAGGCAGCGGTGTTCTCTAAGAAAACATCAAAGGGTAATGCAACAAACCTACTCATGGACGGTAAAATCCTCTCGATGGGATCTAATCTGTCTATCCTAGGAGTGAATGCGAGCACTAACTTCTTTTGGGATGATCATGTGCGCGCCATTGTCAAGTCCGCCTCTTAGAAGCTAGGCTTTCTTTTTAGAGCTAAAAAGTACTTCACATCTCATCTGCTAATCACACTATATAAAGCTCAAGTTAGGCCTACACTAGAATACTGTTCTCATGTTTGGAGTTCAGCCCCAAAGCACACTTTAGCTCTTTTGGATTCAATTTTTTCTCTAAAGTTTAATCCACTCGCAAAGGGTAACCTCATTATGCTTTCAAAGCACTGCGAGTGTCAATCTTTTCTCGCTCGACCAAAATTTCATTTTTTTCTCGACAGTTTGACTTGATTTTGAAAATTTCGACTTCTTTCTAAATTTTGATCTTTTGAAAACATTAATTTTTTCAAATTCTTCAAAATTCTGTCTTACTTGGATATATTTTGATTTCTTTAAAACTTTTTACTTTTTTTATAACTTCTGTTCTTGTTTTTGAAATTTTCAACCTGTTTGAAAATTTTCTTTTCAATGTTTATAAAAATATCATGTTGCAGAAGCACCTCTTTACCAGACCCATCAATTACTGAGAAGCATTTAGAAAATGGTTCAATTCATGGGTATAAACTATAAAAGAATTATCATTCTTCTTTTATTAGAAAATTGGAAAAGAATGTTATATTTTTCTCAATGCACAATGGATTTTTAATTCGTTATTAGTGTTAATTTTAGCGTTGATTTACTAACAAATTCGTATTTGATTAACTAGGTTTAAATTAAAAAATGATCGTATTATTTATAAATTTACTTTACAGAGAAAATTGTTTTGTTAATTATGATTTATTTAAGTCACACCTTCGCTGTCAGTTTTTCACCACCTGCTACAATATATTGAACTGCCAAGCTTTGGAACGGTATAGCTGAACTTATGACGTATTTTATTTTGGCTCGGATATGTAACCGGTCATTTTCTTGTTTATTAAAAGCGTGAGTACAAGTATAACATGTAAAGGAAGCAAGATCAACTTTTTTATGAAATGAATGTTTCAGAAAGATGGACTATAGTTAATATAAGATCTAAATTAAGTTTCCCTTTGGCACTGGCGCCATTATCGTTAACAAATCCAATCATGAGGCGTCATAATATCGTAAAAAACTTTTTTATTATGAAGAATGCAATACTGAAAAAATGATGGAGGCTTCTTGAAATTTATGAATTAAAAAAAGTTCCGTGCTGAATGAACAATGTTTCCATTTTGAATCCAAAAAACAATTTAGGAATAATATTTTTGAAAACCAAAGCTGCATGGGCTCGATGCTAAAAGGGAACAAAATGTTGTAATAAATGTATCCTCAGGAAGATTAATTCCTTCGGTTATCAAGGTGACATATATGAATAATTCCATTTTTTTAGAATATCTTTGTACTTAATAATGATTATGACTAAGGTACTGGAAATTACCTGTTATGCAATTTGGTTTTATGTAAAGTACCTTGTATAATGTTAGAAGTAAACTATTTACGGCGTTTTATTTACTGTATATGTAAATATCTTTTTTTTAGGTTAGCTTAACCTCATCAGCGAATGTATTTCACAGATTTGTTTAATTTGTGTTGTTTAATCGAGTATTATTGTTCAACTGGTCGGCTTCAACGCTTCAAAAACTCAGGCCGTGGTGTTCTCTAAGAAAACATGAAAGGATAATGCAACAAACATACTCATGGACGGTAAAATCCTTTCCATGGGATCTAATCTATCTATCCTAGGAGTGAATGCAAACACTAACTTCTCTTGGGACGATCATGTGCGCGCCATTGCCAAATCGGCCTCTCAGAAATTAGGCTTTCTTTTTAGAGCTAAAAAGTACTTCACACCTCATCAGCTATTTGCACTGTACAAAACCCAAGTTAGGCCAACACTAGAATACTGTTATCATGTTTGGAGTTCAGCCCCAAAACACATTTTAGTTCTTTTGGATTTAAAGAATAGCGATTGGCCTAATTGATGACGAGTTTGACCGATTCTCTGGAAACACTAGCGCAAAAGAGGATGGTTGGTGATTTATCTCTAGTCTACAAGTACTTTCATGGCAGATGCTCACAAGAACAAATAGGACTGATCCCCCAAGGGGAAGATTTTTGAGGCATACAAGACACTCAGAGACAGCAAATTCCTGCGCGATCCAATTTGACACAGTGAAGACTTCTGTCTGCGGAGGCTCTTTTTTCTGTAGAACTTCCAAGTTGTGGACTCGTTACCGAACGGAATTTTCCCCAAAAATTACAACCTATCTTTGTTGAAGAAGGGCATCGCCATCTATTCTCGTTTCCGCATCCTACTCGCGGTGCTTTGAAGGCATAATAGAATTACCCTTTGCGAGTGGATTGAACATTAAAAAAAATCAATTTTTATGGAAAATTTCGACCTATTTCGAAAATTTTGACATTTCAAAAACCCCACTTATTTTCACAAAATATTTTTTTTCGCGTTCGACCAAAATTTCATTTATTCTCCAATTGATTTTGAAAATTTCGACTTTTTTCAAAATTTTGACCTCTTAAAAAATCAACTTCTCCAAATTCTTCAGAATTCTGTTCTATTTGGATATATTTCGATTTTTTAAACTTTTTACTTTTTTATAACTTTTGCATTTGTTAAAAATTTTATTTTTTGAAATTTGTAACTTTTTTGAAAATTTCGTTTTCGATTTTGGTGGAACGGACTGGTCCTTGGTTATCTTCAAAAATTGAAATACAAATCTTGTCCCCTGAAACCAAGAAAGATTAAAAAAACACAACAGAGGTTGCTTTAACGCGTTTTGCTATCGTCTTCAAAGAGTTACTGGTATCTCTCTAAAGATGATAGCTTGGCTATCGAAACGAGTTAGAGCAACCTTTGTTGTTTTTTAATCTTTCTTAGTTTCAGAAGACAACATTTGTATTTCAATTTCCTTTCAATTTATCAAATTTTTTTGAATATTTTGAATTCACCTTAAAGTTTTGAAGTTTTTCGAAAATTTCGACTTTTTTAAAACGTTTGACCTTATTTTTGAAAATGTTGACCTTTTTTGAAATTCCGAGTCGAAATTCCACATTTTTTTACAGATGAACTGCTTTTAAATTCGATTTTTTCAAAACATTTCAATTCTTTTTGAAAATTTGAATTTTTTGCAAATCACGAGTGTTTAATTTTTTTTTAATTCGACTATTTTCAAAATGTTGACTTTCGAAATTCTGACTTTCTGAAAATGATGATGTTTTTGGAAAGTCATCCATATTCATTGAAAACTCTTAAACATTTTTCGACAGGACGTTGCACTGATGAAGAATGTTCGATACACTGTTGAGTTAACATCAGTTAGTGAGCTCAGCTCAGACCACAACCCAGTGATGATGACCATCGGAGATGATCGTGGACCTAAGCCTCCAGACACCTGCAAGAAAACAAACTGGACACAGTTCAGGGAGTATCTAGCAGAAAACCTGGAAGAGCCTGGAGAGATCAATACAAACGATGACATCAACGCAGCGGTGGAAAGACTGGAAATCACCATAACAGATTCAATTCTGGCAGCGACCAAAACTTTCAGGCGTATAGAAGAAAGGGAACCACTGCCAAATCACTTGGTGGAGCTAATTAGAAGGAAAAATCGTGCCAGGAAGAGAGCAAGACGGACCAATCTACAAGCAGATAAGGCGGAAGTCAACAGGCTCATCCACGAGCTCAGGTATGAACTCAGAGAGCACAAAACTTCTAAGTTTCAAGAACACCTAAGAAGTTGCAACCTCGAAACTTCATCAGATCTCTGGCGCACAGCCAAAGCTCTAAGAGGAGTTAGGAAACCTTTCCCTCCGATACACGGACCTCAAGGAATGGCTTACTCAGATCAGGAAAAAGCCGCAGCTTTTGCTGAGATCTTTGAACGACACTGTCAGGCCACACTTGAAGAAGTGGACTTAGACTTCGTAGATGAGGTGGAAAAAGAGGTTCAAATTCTTCAGGATAAAGTGCCAGAAGAAGACGACGTCATCCAGCCGACTAACGAGGAGGAAATCCAAAGCTTTCTGCGCAAGCTAAATGTCAAAAAGTCTCCAGGTCCAGATGGCATTCCAAACCAAGCTCTGAAGTCTCTTCCGGACCAAGCTGTCAAATACTTTGAAGCAATAGTTAATTCCATGTTTAAATTCCGGTATTTTCCAACAAGACGGAAAACTGCAAACGTTATCTTCATTCCTAAACCAGGTAAGGATGGGAAATTTTCCCAAAATTACAGGCCAATCAGCCTCTTATCCAATTTGGGTAAGGTGGCGGAAAGGATTTTAAGAAAACGTCTGCAGAATATCATCAGCGATCGCGACATAATTCCTAAGGAACAATTTGGGTTTCAACCTATGCACTCTACCTCAGACCAACTGCTGAGAGTAGTTGAAACAATCACTCAACGCATGAACTGGAACCAGGTAGTGGGAGCTATTTTCTTCGATATCTCCAAGGCATTT
The DNA here is from genome assembly GCA_028583605.1 of Dastarcus helophoroides. NCBI lineage: Eukaryota > Metazoa > Arthropoda > Insecta > Coleoptera > Bothrideridae > Dastarcus > Dastarcus helophoroides. The sequence continues at coordinate 28,288,106 of CM053328.1, forward strand.
GACACAGTTTGGCACCAAGGATTGGTCTACAAGATGCACCAGTTTGGAATACCTCTAACAATGGTTCAAATGGTAAGCTCGTTCCTGGACCAGCGCTCATTCAGAGCAAAGGTGGGACAGGAACTATCAAACCAGTTTAGGCTACAGTATGGGGTGCCTCAAGGCTCTGCCTTGTCACCTCTGCTGTATTCTCTGTTCACAGCAGACATTCCGAGAACCAATCCAACAATCGACCACACCTTATTGGCAACTTACGCAGACGACACAGCTTTAGTGGCGTACTCTTTCAGTCCAGAGGTGGTCACGAGACGACTTCAGGATGCAACAGACAGTCTACTAGATTACTTCGGCCAAGGAGAATCAAAGTCAACGCAGACAAGACCCAAGCAGTCTTTTTCACTCGAAAAAGACTCCAACCATATGGACATGTAAATGTTCATGGGCAAAACGTCGACTGGAGACTTCAGGCAAAGTATCTAGGTGTCATTCTAGACAAAACACTAACATTCGAGGCACACATCGATTATGCAGTGTCCAAAGCCAAAATGCTGAAGGGACTGCTGCAAGCGATGATTGGTAGAAATAGTAACCTGTCCATTGGACTTAAAGTGTTACTGTACAAATCCATCATAAGACCAGCGATGACCTACGCATCTGTAGCTTGGTCACAGGCGACGGATAATCAGATGAAGAAACTCCAGGTGTTCCAGAACGTCTTTCTAAGACAAGCCATGGACGCTCCATGGTTTGTGAGAAACAATCAGCTCCACAGAGAAGCTGAACTACCTTTGGTAAGAGAATTTCTTAGGGAAATTAATTCCAGGGCGATGGTGAGAGCGGAAACGCATCCGAACGAACTAGTTCGACAAGCAGTGGATTACGATCCAAACATCCCAACCAGGATTAGAAGACCAAGGATGGTCCTCTAGGCTAAGACTTCCATTTCGAAAAATTTTGTTTTGTTTATTCTTATGTTTCAGACAAAACAGCTTACAACAGTGCTCCAGCACTATTGTACTGTTCCAACGGAAGGATTGGGGGCCAAGGGCCCGGCCCGAAGAAGTAGGGGTTTTTAGTCGGTACCCGTAGTTCGAGCGGAAGCCCGATACTATCTGGGTTATCTTCCCAGATGTGCGTAAAGCATTTTCCCCTACTTTAACAAAAAAAATAAAAAAAATTTTCGACTTTTTTTTAGCATTTCATCTTTATATTTTGAAAACTTCGAAATTCAAATTTTCTTATTTTTTGTTTTTAGCTCCACTTTTTTTCAAATGTTTACTTATTTTATTAATCGCAAGACTTTTCAGTTTCGTCGTTCTTTAGGATTTCAATTTCTTTTCTAATTTCTGAAATTTTTTAAAAAATCTTTACACAAAAAATCGGTCTTCTCTCAAAATTGTGATATTTTTAAAATTTTGATTTTTTTTAATAAATTTGTTCATATTAAAAAACTGACTTTTGAAAACTCCTTTTTTTTAAATTTCCACCTTTGTTCAACTTTTGATAAGTTCTTCAAATTTTGACCCTTTTTGAAAAATGCCACTTTTTTTCAAAATTTTTGACTTTTTCCCGAGGTTTTGACTTCTTGACATCTTCTCTCAAAATTGTAATATTTTTAAAAATTTTGATTTCTTTAAATAAATTTGATCATACTGAAAACTGACTTTTGTTAGCTTTTCCTTTTTTTAAATTTCCACCTTTGTTCAATTTTTGACAACTTCTTGAAATTTTGACCCTTTTTGAAAATAGCGACTATTTTTCAAAATTTTCGACTTTCTCCAGGTTTCGACTATTATGTAGTAAATTGAACTTTTATTTTTGAAAAATTCGATTATTTTAAAACTTTCACTTCCTTAAAAAATTGAATTTTTCTCAAAATTTTGACATTTTTAATATTTTGGCACTTTCATAATTTTCACCCTTTTTGAAGGTTTCGACACTTGATCATCAAAGTTTTGACTTTTGCTGTAACTTTTTTTATGATTTGATTTTATTCGAAAATGTCTCATTTTCTCAAAATTTCGATATTTTTCAAATGTTTGGTTTTTTGTAAATATAATTAGTTGAAACATTTTTATAAAAACCTTAATCTTATTTAAAATATTCACTTTTTTTGAGAATTTTCACTTTTTTCAAACTTCCTACTATTTTTAGTTTTTACTTTTTGTTGAAAATTCTGACTTTTATCAAAAATGTTGCCTTTTTCTCGAAGTTTCGACTTTTGTGTAGTAAATTTGAGAAATTCGACTTTCTTTCGAAAAGGTTCACTTTTTTTCAAAAAATTGATTTTTTTTTCACAATTACTTTTTGAAATTATCGATTTTTTTCAGGATTTTCATCTTTTTTACAAATTTTTACCTTTTATCACCAAAAGTTATGGCTTTTTCAGAATTTACGGTTTTTCGAAATTTCTCTTTTTAAAAAAATTCAACTCTTTGTTAAAATTGCGACTTTTATTCAAAATTTTCGACTTTTTCTCGAGGTTTCGACTTTTATGTAGTGAATTGAACTTTTTCTTTGAAAAATTCGATTATTTTTAACTTTCACTTTTTTAAAAAATTGAATTTTTCTCAAAATTTTGACATTTTCAATATTTTGGAACTTTCATAATTTTCATCCTTTCTGAAGGTTTCGACCTTTTATTATCAAAAGTTGGACTTTTTTCGAAGTTATGGCTTTTTCAGAATTTACGGTTTTTTCGAAATTTCTAGCTTTTTTGAAAAGTTCAACTCTGTGAAAATTGCGAATTTTATTCAAAATTTTGGATTTTTTCTCGAAGTTTCGACTTATGTAGTAAATTGAACTTTTTTTTGATTCATTTTTTTTAAAACTTTCACTTCTTTAACAAATTGGAGTTTTCTCAAAATTTTGACATTTTTAATATTTTGGAACTTTTATAGTTCTCATCCCTTTTGAAGGATTCGACCTTTTATCACCAAAATTTTGACTTTTGCTACTTTTTTAATAATTTGAATTTTTTTTTGGAAAATTTTTCCTTTTCTCAAAATTTCGTCTTTTTTCAAATAATTGATTTTTTTAAATAAATATAATTAGTTGAAACATTTTCTTGAAAACCTTTATCTTTTTTAAAATATTCACTTTTTTTGAGAATTTCCACTACTTTTAAACTTTCTGTCATTTTTCGAAGTTTTGACTTTTTTTTGAAATTTCTGACTTTTTTCAAAAATGTTGTCCTTTTCTTGAAGTTTCGACTTTTGTGTAGTAAATTTTAGAAATTCGATTTTTTTTTAATAAATTTTTAGCTTTTATCATCAAAATTTGGACTTTTTTCGAAGTTATCGCTTTGTTAGAATTTACGGTTTTTTCGAAATTTCTATCTTTTTTCAAAAGTTCAACTCTTTGTAAAAATTGGACTTTCATTCAAAATTTTCGACTTTTTCTTAAGATTTCGACTTTTATGTAGTAAAGTGAACTTTTTTTTTTAACTTTAACTTCTTTAAAAAATGTTTCTCTAAATTTTGACATTTTTAATATTTTGGAACTTTCATAATTTTCACCCTTTTGAAAGTTTTGACTTTATATCATCAAAATTTTGACTTGCTATAACTTTTTTTATAATTTGATTTTTTTTAGAAAATTTCTCGTTTTCTGAAAATTTCGATTTTTTTCAAATATTTGTTTTTTTTTAAATATAATCAGTTGAAACATTTTTTTGAAAACCTTTATTTGTGTAAAATATTTTTTCGAAGTTTTAACTTTTTTTTGTTGAAAATTCTGACTTCTTTCAAAAATCTTGTCTTTTTCTCGCAAGTTTCAACTTTTGTGTAGTGACTTTGAAAAATTCGACTTTCTTCCGAAAATGTTCACCTTTTTCGAAAAATTGATTTTCTTTCCACAATTACTTTTTGAAATTATTGAGTTTTTTCAGAATTTTCATCTTTTTTACACATTGTTTTTATCATCAAAATTTGGACTTCTTTCGAAGTTATGGTTTTTTCAGAATTTACGGTTTTTTTTCGAAATTTCTATCTTTTTTCAAAAGTTCAACTCTTTGTGAAAACTTGTGACATTTTTCAAAATTTTTTTGAAAGTATTGAGCGATTTAATGAAACCTCAAATGTTTGTAATTTTAACTTTTTGAAAAATTCGCCTATTTCAAATTTTTTTAAATTTTTTGAAGAATCTAATTTTCCAAATTACGAATTTTTAAATTTTGAATGAATTATATAAAACGAATTCAAGATTTAACTAAATTTCTACTTTAAAGCTGCCATTTTAACAGGAACATTTTTCAAGTAAAAAAGTAAAAAGTTTCAAAAAAAAGTCGAAATTTAGAAGTATTTTCAAGAAATAGTAAATGTTTTTTTTAACATTTTAAAGTTTCTTCCTGAAATTCCATTTTCAAATTTTGGCATTGAATTAAAAATTTCCAAAAAAAATTCAACTTTAACTGAAAAAATTAATTCATAAAAAGACAAAATATGCACTGACCACCTACAAAAATTTAGATAAATTTGTGCAGACACATTAATCAACGATATCAGCTTTCAACGCTTATTGGCAACTATAAATACAGTCTTATGTATTATTCGTTACATAACTTAGCGACTGAATTTTAACAAAGCCTCCCTTAGTGCTCACCTACGTATTATGGGAAAAACCTGTGTAAAATTACATGCTCTTAGACCCATCCGTTTAAGCTGTGCGTTGTCTGTCAGTCAATGCTTAGAGATTTATTAAATAGATTTCTTAAATTACAAAGGTATTTTTTTCGTCCAAGAACAATTAATTTAAAATTTCAATTTATTTCTACAAATTTTAACTTTCAGTTTCGCCATTTTTTAATTCAGGCAATAAGCCGAGAAAAAGGCTAAAATAGATAAAAACAATATAGTATCTTAGATTTTCGAAATTCTTTCTGCATTCGATTTCTGATGACCCAAGGATCATTCACTCTTACTAAGACGATCCTCCTTCACCCCTTAATCTTGAAAACAACCCCCTAAATCGGGCGTTTTGCTGAGGAATTCCTAAAGTTGGGAAAATTAATGTAAATTGCCCTCGGAAATGTATCCTAGGAGGTTATTTGGGTCACTGATCACAAATCCATTGTTGGTTTTCCCGGCAAACTCATGTCTTGTATGTAGTAAAATTTTTACTCGAAACGGTTTCCTAGGGGTTTTCGGGGTCGCTGATTAAGAATCCGATATCTGTTTTTTCCGAAAAACTCATTTTCTGGTCGAAAAATCATGAAATTTCTGTAATATCCTAGTGGGTTTGTAGGGGTTTTGAGGCAATATGATCAACATATTTTTTCGAAGTTGTGTCTCAGGGGATTTTTTGGGTCACTGAGCAAAAATCCAAGGCTTGCTATTCCGAAAAAACTCATTTTCCGGTCGGAAAATTAAGAACATTTTCCATTTTGATTGTTTTAAGACAATGTAGTAAAATTTTTACTCGAAACGGTGTCCTAGAGGTTTTCGGTGTCGCTGATTAAGAATCCGAGGTCTGTTTTTTCGAAAAACTCATTTTCCGGTCGGAAAACCAAGAAAATTCGCCATTTTTAGAAGTTTTAATTACACTTTGTGTTATTTTTCAATAAAATAAAAAAAAATATCGGTAAACCTGTATTATTTCGATATTTTTAAAATTTTCGGTTTAAATAGTTTTCTTAACCATCTGGCTTTAATGTCGACATTTTAACTTTAACATAGACATCTTTACTTCTGTATTTGAATATTTTCCCCACGTGAATAAAGCCCTAAAATTTATTTCTTGTAATATTTTACGTATACACGTTAATTGCGAGACCCACGTATCGATAAGAACGATTGTTTTGTTCACACATTTAATGCTCCCTAAATAATCGATTTAGTAATCAATTTTTCTCCCATGTATCTGCTATGCTGAATATCAGACCTGATCTAAAATTTAACGGCTTTCATTTACTTACGGTACAAAGGTGTAGTATGGGCTTAGAAAAATTAAAGAAATTAGATGTAAAATGCACGAATTTCGCAGAAGCCTATCGACCTGGTTCTATAAATATATTACATTCACCTTAATTAGGTTCAGATGCTTAACATATTTGCAGATTCTTCGCTTGTTTTTTGACAAAACAAAGTTTGCACCGACTAAACCTAGTCTATTCATTAAAAAAACATTTCCGGCTGAAATCTTGCAATTGATGCCCCCATCTGTCAAAATTAGAGACCCTGTCTGTTGAAATTGATTTCGACGTAATTACAATTTCCAAACTTCACCGTCAAGCGTTTAAATAAAATCTTACATTTTATAAAAATTACAAAACGTGCCTTTATTTTGTCAACATTAAAAATAAGTTATATTTTTGTAACTCAGTAAAATTCATATTTTAATGTCTAAGTTCACACGTGGTTCCATTATTTTGTGGCTAAAACACTGCCTGTTGAAATTTCGCTGTTTATCTTGCCAAAAAAAATGACTTTTATTTTTTAGATCGTCACTGACTTTTTAGAGTAAAATGGTAGGATAAGCAACATTTCAGACGATATAAAATACTTAATCTCTTTGTTGATTAGTTGACTTACAAGTTTTGTTATTATAAACAATCAGGCCTGCCAATCTTGGGTCGGGAGCACTTACGAGACCGAGCCCACTTACATTCTGTTAAGTCATTTACAAGCTTTAAGGAAACTAAAAAATGGGCAGGATATAAATAAGGTTTTAGTTTTAGATCAGTATTTTTTAATTGATATTTTCATTGATATTTTAATTTATATTTATGTACTATAATCGATTGATTGTCAAGTTTTAGTTGTTACTAATTCGACTATTTCCGAATTTCGAATTAAACCAGTTTAGTATTCAAATTCAATTTCAAATTATTGCATCGGATCTGGTCTTGAAATTTGTAAACTCAAGAATTCGAATTTTATTAATAGACATTGAGCTTTTCCTCGAAATTTGAAATGAAAGTGAAAAATTCGATAAGAATTAAAATATTTGAAAAATTCGAAAATTCGACTTAAAGATGAAATTTCCTAAAAAAAAACTCGAGTTCATAAAAACTTGAGGTTAGAATGTAAAACTCTGAAAAGAATAATAATAAAAACTGAAAATGTAAATACAGAATTAGGAGAAAAGGACAAAATTTCGAAAAAACTGTAATTTTCGAGTTTGAAACAATCGAAATCTTAAAAGTAAAGAATTTTTTAAAATAAATAACAAAATGTCTATTAATTAAAAAATTTGCAAAAAAAGTTAATTTTGAAAAAAAATCATAATATTGAAAAATAGCTGAAAATTTCAAAAAAAGGCGAATTTTGGAAAAATGTCTACATTAAAAAAGAAATTTAAAAAAATTCAACATTTTTGGGGTCTTGCTAATTTAAAAAAAATAGCGAGATTTTGAGAAAAGTATATTTTACAAAAAAATTTAAAAGAACAGGAAAATTCTCAAAAAACCGATTTTTAATCAAAACAATTTTTAATTCGAAGATTTTGAAAAATTTTCAAAAAAAACTCCAACTTTTTAAATTAGTCTGAATTTTGAAAACCAAATGAATTTTGAAAAAATGTTGAAATTCGTAAGTCGGAATTTTCAAAAAATAAAAATTTTGGAAAAAATTGAGAAAAAAGTCAAAATTTTCATAAAATAGTAGAATTTAAAAAAAGTACCGATTTGTAAAAGCTAAAATTTTGAATAAATTTAAAATTTTTAAAGAAGTCGAAATTATGAAAAATAGTTAAAAATTTCAAAATAATGCCACATTTCGAAATATCGAATTTTAAAAGCAATGAAAGTCATATAAGTACCATAATTAAAAGAGAAATTTTGTACAGTCAAGACTTTCAAAAAAAGTCGAAAATTTAAAGAAAGTCAACGTTTATGAAATAAAAAACGAATTTTGTAAATGTGTCGAAACTTTAAAGTCGAAATTTCAACAAAGTCGAAATTCTGAAATACTTCGAAATTAAAAAGAGATAAAAAAAATCGAAATTTTTGAAATAAATGGGAATTTTGAAATCGAAATTTTCAAAAAATATCAAAACTTTCGAAAATGGCAAAAATTTGAAAAAGTCGAAACTTTAAAAAGTAGACATTTTGAAAAATAGTTAAAAATAAAAAAAAAAGAAGAAATTAAAAAAAAATATTTACATTACAAAAAAAAGTCAAAATATTTGGAGTTTTGTTAATTTTCAAAAAATGGCGAGATTGTGAGAAACATTTCATATTTTCAAAGAACATTTAAAAGTTAATGGGAAATTCCTATTTTATATAAAAATAAAATCTTCAAAATATAATTTTAAAAACAAGAAAAGTCAAGATTTTCAAAAAAAGTCGAAGTTTTGAAAAAAGTCGACGTTTACAAGACAAACGAATTTTAAAAATGTGTCCAAACCTTAAGGTCAAAATTTTTAAAAAAGTCGAAATTTTTAAAAACTTATCAACTTATCAAGCGATTTAAAAATTCGAAATTTATAAGACAAAATTTCAAAAAATATCCAAAACTTCAAAAATGGCGAAAACTAAAAAAAAGTCAAAACTTTAAATAAGTAGACGTTTTGAAAATATCGAAAATTTGAGAAAAAAATTTAAAACAATTTAAATTTTGAAAAAAGAAGTCCAAAATTGGAAAAAAAAATCGAAACTTTGAAAAAATTTTCGCCTTTGAAAAAACCGACATTTTTATAAAACCAAAACTTTGTAAAAAGTGGAAATTTTGTATTAAGTAAAAAATTTGAAAAAAATCTAAATTTTGAAAAAGTCTACAATTTGAAAAGGTTAAAATTTGGGTAAAGTCGACATTTTGAAAAAAGTCGAAATTTTGAAACTAGTGGAAGTTAATATTAGAAATTAAAAAAAAACAAATTTTGAAAATCACATTTTCGAAAAAAGTCGAAATTTTCAAAAAATATCGAAACTGTCAAAAATGGCAGAAATTTTAAAAAGTCGAAACTTTAAAGAAGTAGGACGATTTTAAAATATCGAAAATTTGAGAAAAAATATAAAATTTCAAAAAATCGCAAATTTTTAAACTAGTTTCAATTAAAAGAAAAAAAAACCGATGAATTTTGAAAAAATGTTGAAATCGGAACAAATAAGTTAAATTTCTGAGTCAAAATTTTCATAAAATATTAAAATGCTAAAGAATTTTAAAATTTTGAAAAATAGTTACAAATTTCGAAAAAATGCCACATTTTAAAATATATCGAAATTAAAAGAAAAATGAAAAAGTCGTTATCCACAATAATTAAAAAATAAAAGTCTTTTCAAAAAGAGTTGAAATTTTGAAGAAAGTCGACATTTTCAATAAAAATCGAATTTTCGAAAAAGTGGCGAAACCTTAAATTTTCCAAAAAAGTTCAAATTTAAAAAAAAATCGGAATTTTGAAGTAGAAATTTTCAAAAAATATGGAAACTTAAGCAGAAAATTTCAAAGAAGTAGACATTTTGAAAATATCAAAAATTTCAGAAAAAATAGAAAATTTAAAACAATTCAAATTAAAAAAAAATTGAAACTGAAAAAAATTTTCAAAAAAAAACAAAATGTAAAAATATCGAAATTTTAAAGAGTTTAAAAAGTTAACATTTTGAAAGAAAATCATACTATTGAAAAATTTCAAAAAAAAGGCGAAATTTGTTAAGACTTCTACATTTAAAAAACCAAAAAAGGCAAAATGTTTGGAGTTTTGCTAATTTACCAAAAAATGGCGAGACTTGGAGGAAAGTTTAAGATTTTCAAGAAAAATTAAAAGTTACGAAGCGGGGGAATTATCAAAACAAAATCGATTTTTATTTAAAACAAAATCTTCAAAATAATTCGAAAATTTCGAAACATTTTCAAAAAATTCCAAATTTTGAAATTAGACTGGATTTTAAAAAGGCAGAAGAATTTTGAAAAAAATATTGAAATTTGTGAGTCGAAATTTTCGAAAAAAATAAAAATTTTGGAAAAGAGTGAAAATTTGAAAAAAAATGTTAAAAAAAGTCAAAATTTTAGAAAAAGTCGGAATCTTTAAAAAAGTCGAAATTTTGAAAAGCAGTTAAATATTTCAAAAAATGCCACATTTTGAAAATCAAGATTTTCAAAGAAAATTATATCGATGTTTACTTCAGTTTTTGAGGTTATGTGACAAAATTTGCAAGACTGTCCGTTAATTAATTTCGACTTTTTTTCTCAAAATTTCGACTATTTCTCAAAATTTTGACTTTTTTCCCAAATTTCGATTTTTTCTCGAAATTTCTACCTTTTTCTCGAAACTTCGTTTTTTTTCTTAAACTTCGCCTTTTTTTCGAAATGTTGACCTTAATATCGACATTTCGATATTTTTCTCAAGATTTCGACTTCAAATTCAAATTTTCGACATTTTTTCTCAAAATTTCGACTTTTCTGCAAATTTCGACTTTTTTCTGAAAATTTGGATTTTTTTTCGCGAAATTTTGACTTTTTTCTCAAAGTTTCGACTTTTTCCCAAATTTCGATTTTTTCTCGAAATTCGACCTTTTTCCCGAAATTTGGTTTTTTTTTTCAAATTTCAACTTTATTGTCGAAATTTTGACCTTTATATCGACATTTCAATATTTTTTTCAAAATTTCGACTTTAAACTCAAAATTTCAACTTTTTTTCTCGAAATTTCGACTTTTCTCACAAATTTCGATTTTTTTTTCGAAATTTCGGCTTTTTTCTTAAATTTCTACTTTTTTCCCGAAATATTTCGAAACTTCGACTTTTTTTTTGAAATTTTGACGTTTTTTTCAAATTTCGACTTTTTCTCGAAATTTTGACTTTAATATCGAAATTCCGACATTTTTCTCGAAATGTCGACTTTTAAACTCAAAATTTCGACTTTTTTTTCTCAAAATTTCGATTTTTTTCTTAAATTTCGCCTTTTTTCTCAAAATTCGACTTTTTTCTGGAAATTTCAACTTTTTCAAAATTTTAATTTTTTTCTCAAACTTCGATTTTTTTCCTCGAAATTACGACCTTCTCGAAATTTCGTTTTTTTTCTCAAATTTCGACTTTTTTCTCGAAATTTTGACCTGAATATCGACATTTGGACATTTTCCCCGAAATTTCGACTTTTTTCCCGAAATTTTGACTTTTTTCTCAAATTTCGACTTTTTTCTCGAAACATTTCAAAATTTCGACTTCTTTCTCCAAACTTTGATCTTAATATCGAAATTTCGAGATTGTTGTCGAAATTTCGACTTTAAACTCAAAATTTCGACTTTTTTTCTCAAAATTTCGCCTTTTCCTTAAATTTCGAATTTTCTGGAAATTTCGACTTTTTTCTGGAAATTTCAACTTTTTCGAAATGTTACAAAGGCGTAGAAAGGACATCGATTAAAAATAATGTTATTTTTAAAAATTTCGACTTTTTTTCTCAAATTTCAATTTTAATCTTGAAATTTCGACTTTTTTCTGAAATTTTGACATTTTTCTCAAATTTCGACCTTTTTTTTCAAACTTTCGACTCTTTTCTTGAAATTAGGACCTTTTTCTCGAAATTTCGTTTTTTTCTCAGATTTCAACTTTTTCTCGAATTTTTGACCTTAATATCGAAATTTCGACATTTTTCTGGAAATTTTGACTTCATCTTTTTTCTCGAAATTTTGACCTTAATATCGAAATTTCGTCATTTTTTTTTTTGGAAATTTTCACGTTAAAGTCAAAATTTCGACTTTTTTTCGAAATTTGACTTTTTTTCTCGAAATTTCGACGTTTTTTCTCGAAATTTTGATTTTTTTCGAAATCTCGACTTTTTCTCAAAATTTCGTATTTTTACTAAAAATTTCGACTTTTTTCTCGAAATTTCTACCTTAATCTGAAAAGTTCGACTTTTTTCTCGAAATTTTGACCTTAATATTGAAATTTCGACATTTTTCTCGAAATTTCGACTTTAAACTCAAAATTTTAACTATTTTCTATAAATTTCGACTTTTTTCTCAAATTTCGACTCATTTTCTCGAAATTTCGATTTTTTTCTCAAATTTCGACTTTTTTCTCGAAATTTTGATCTTAATCACGGAATTTCGATTTAAAACCTGAAATTTCGACCTTTTTCTCGAAATTTCAACTTTTTTTTTTGAAATTTTTAAAAAAACACCAAAATTTGCTGATTAAAAATAGCAATTATTGAACGCACCCTACTACCAACTGACAAGATTGTTGGGGAAGAAGAGTAGTGGAATGTAACTGTCATCTGCCTAATTTAACCATAGAGTGTGCTTATTATAGAGCGACTTATTCTCGAAATTTTAGGAAAAGGTAAAAATTTTAAGAAAAAAGCCGAATTTTTGAAAAAAAAGTAGAAATTTTGAGTGTAAAGACGAAATTTCGACTTTAAAGCAGAAATTTCGAATTTAAATCCGAAATTTCGAGATTAAAGTCGACATTGTGAAAAAAAAGTCGAAATTTCGAAAAAAAATGAAAATTTCGAGAAAAAAGCCGAAAACTCTAAAAATATTTTTTACTTTTTACGCTTTGTAAAATGTCGACTTTGAACTCGAAATTTCGACCTTTTTTTCAAAAATTCTACTTTAACTTTGAAATTTCAAGAAAAGGTCGAAATTTTAGGTAATAAAAAATTGAATTTATTGAACGTACCCTACTGCTAAGTGTCAACATTAAATTGTAAAAGTGTTGGTGCTTAGAATATACTCTTATATTCTAAGGGTTGGTGGGGCTAAACTGTCATTTGCCTAACTTAACCGTAGAATAAGAAATTTCGACGTATCTTGAAATTTCGTGAAAAAAAGTTGAAATTTCAAGATTAAAGCCGAAATTTCGACTTTATCTATGACATTTTTTCAAAAAAGTCGAAATTTGGAAAATAAAGTAGAAATTTCCACTTTAATCTCGTAATTTCCAGTTTAAACTTCATATTTCTAAATATATTTTTATAAATTAATGCGCAAAAATACATAAATAAAAAACAAAGCAGAAAATAAATAAGTATCGGATTTTTCTAATTAGGAATAAATAATTAAAATATTAGTCTTTCAAATCCAAGAAAAAACTTTCAAAATTAAACTACGCCAATTCATCATTATTATTCAATTTTTCTTTTATTAGAAATGTTTAAAAATTTCACCAACAAGGCGATTATTCGGAAATCGATCTTTCGGCACCCATCGGGAATCGATACTTTTGCTCACGACTCGAATCGATCCAAAAATCGATTATTTTAAAAAGGAATCGGCATCCCTATTGCCTAGTCTAAATATTACGTTAGTCCAACGAGACAGTGTATACTTTTGATATGGTTTTGACTCTAGCAGTATCGACAGTACTATCTTAGGTTTGACCTCGAGACCGTTAAACCCAAATTACGTAAAATTTTTAACAGAATGCAATCGAAAATTAAATAAATAAACAATTGAAGTTCAAACTTGGAATTTTAAGAACAAAGCAAGTTTCAATAGTAAAAATAATATTACAACAATTACAACTGCAAGTTGAGTACAATTTAAATTTCGAAAAGTTCAAAAATGAAATTTCGAGGAAAAAACAAAAGAGAAACGTAAAAATCGGCAAGTGGACTACAGGCCAAACAGTTTGGTAACCTTTGGTCTATTGATTTAAATCAGTTTTCCCAAAATTTCGACATCTGTGTAGTACTCTTTCCAATGAAAAAGAAAAAAACGGGCTCAAATATTTAAAAAAATAAACGTGTTTTAAAAATAATGACGTAATAAAATTGTTGGCTCGACAACGGAAAGGGTCCACAAATATTTCTGTCAACAGAAAAAAACGTACCCTTAAACAATTTTTATTGCATCCTATGCCGCCCGATATGTCGCACCAAATCCTTCCCGCCCCCTGGGGGTACGTATACAACACTTTCGGAAATACTGCCCTGAATAAAGAATTCGAGACAGAAGAAAGTGAAAGGCATATAGAACGCCAAACGGTAAAAGAGAGGGACTTCAAAAGCCATCATCAAATTAATTATTTTTTCTTCATATAAATAATTCAATTCGTGCGCTACTTTAAAACAATCGCACATTTAAAGAAACTAATTCCAAACATTGACATCCTTGGTGCGTATTGGGGATTTACTAGAATTCGAAAGACTTCAACTGATTACAAATTACTATCTTTAGTGAACGGTGCAACGAACAATGAAGGCTATCGAAGTGGCAAAATATTAAAGACCAAAATACTCCCGATTCAGGATGCTAGCATGTTTTTGACCAGCCTCATTGATGCGATGTGTTTTTTTAACAATTACATTGTACACAAATGAACATTTCGAAGTGAAATTACTCTTAACAGGCAGTGAAAGCAAAACGTGTCAACAAATGTATTTCGATTTTATGATCAACATTTAAAATAAATTTTTTGGGAAGCGGGGGCGTCAATTTTGACGTCACTGTTGACGTTTGACATACCAAAATTTACAGTGGGCGATCGTGTCCCATGGTGGACTATTTTGTTGTAAACTTTACGGCTAACTTAAATATAAACTCTAATACACTAACACAAACTGAAGTATTAACAAATTACCTACCAGTTTCAATCACATAGCAAGAGTGTCACCTTATTGTTCACTATATTCACAAATACAAATACACTCGCTCTAAAAATTTATCTAGTTGGTGCAGAGAAACAACAAAAACTAATCGAAGTGGAAAATGGTCGCGGAAAGTTGTACACTTTGTAGACTGAGAATGATTAAATGTTATGTTACTTTATCGTATAAACTGAGGTGCGTTCTTGTTTTTTAACACGTAAATAATCGTAACGCCATTTTGTTAGTTACTTGACTTAAGTAAAGATAAACGAAATAGGTTACTTTTTGTCACTAATATCATTGACGTGTTTTGCGTAATGTTGCTTAGTTAGTTTATGCTACCGCCATCTATAAAACTAAAAATATATTACTTTACAACGATACATGACTTCGATATAAATAGTTGCATACTTTTATACCAAATGATGGAGCTAATACTTCGTCTATCGTGAGCTAATACAGTGCTGGTTTTAGCACTACTGACACTCTGGGCAAGATTTCTGCGTCTCTCTAATTTACAAATGTGAAAAAGAAGAACGAAAAACAAGGGTAGGGTCAAGTTTTCAAAAGTAGAGAGCGGAACACTGCATGAAAATGCTCCGACGCTCCGAATGAAAATTTTTGAGATCAAAACAAACAAAAATATTCTGTAATAAAATTTGTCGGCCCAAAAAATAGGATACCACGTTATCTCTCAAAAAAGCTAGTTACTAGGCCAAGCGCAGGACATTCAGTATTTTATCAATAAAATCGGGACTATTTCGTCTAAATCAGAACTGTTTCGTCTAAATCAGGACACCTGACAGCCCTAGCTAGGGCAGTGCATGGGAGACATAGATAGCTTTTGTATTATTACTGTCATTTCTCGATTTTCTGAAATTTCAAAATTATTGAGAAACTCTTAAAGTTCTAAAGTTTGATGTTTTATGGACTTTTTCAAGCTTTCGACTTTGTTCTCAAAAGCTCTAGCGGAGTTTTTAAAACTCAGTTTATTTTTCGAAACTTCGACGTTGAACTCGAAATTTGGATTTTCTTCTTAAAATTTTGAGAATTTTTTTAAATATTAGGGGTGTTTTTAAATTTTCACTTTTTTTTTCAATTTTGACATCTTTACTTTTTTTTCATACAATTTTCACTTTAAATTCACATTTTGAATTTTTCTAAAAATTTTCCTTTTTCAATATGTCGGATTTTTTTTGAAAATTTGAATGTAAATCTTAAAACTCAAGTCATTTTTGCAGAAATTTGAAATAAGGGCTTTTCTAATAATTTTATATTTTAATTTTTCTTGTAAACTTCAAATGTCGACATGTTTTTCTAAATTTTCGGATTTTTCGAAATATAGAGTACTAGCGTCTTCGTGAAAGAAAAGTAAGAATTCTGTTAGCTATCTAAGATATTCAGTGTAAGAAATGGTCAGATCGCCACTTGACCACCGGAAGCATGTGGACTGACCAGCGACCCTATTAGAACAATAGAACACATGTGGGGTAAAACTTGGTGTTTTGAAGGAATCTGTAGGTTTTGTACAAAAGAATTGCATCCCAGATCTCGGCGATGTCAGTTCACTTAATAAACGTCGTTAAGTTTACATAAAACGCGTTTCATTTTATCGGAGCTATCAAGACCTGATAGTGATCCCGAACATTTGGTCCTTCGAGCCGGATCCACCTTCGAACGTAGGGTTGGATCAGAATCAGAACAGAACTTAGTTAATTAGTGTTCGTGAAACGGTTACTCTGTGAGCGCAACTCCGAACGAGGGTTCTAGCACAGCAGCAACAATTGATCGAGTTATATCAACAAACAAGTAAGTGATTCTCCTCCTTTATGCTTGGAATTCCTTTTGTTAATTGGTTACGTTGAACAAATTAGCAGATTTGGTAGATTTGAGTTTGCATGCTTTTGGGAGAAGCAGGAAGTTTTTGATTGTTCGTATCGGAAGTTTTAATCTTTCAAAATGAGTTTATCGCAATTAAAAGTAGAACGTGGAAGGGTTAAAGGAAAGTTAACTAGGTTCGAAACATTTTTAGACAGTTTCCGAGATTCCGCGAATGATTTGTCGGATTTAAAGGAACGCTTTACACTAATAGTGGAAACGTTGAAGCAATTTGATATCATACAGGACCAGATAGAGAATTTTCAAACAGGCACAGATGAACATGATACAGAACAGTGGCATCGAGATCGTGTCGAGTTTGAAAATTCTTACTATCGCCTAACGGGTCGCGCGCGCGATATTCTAGCCAGGCTTACCCCTGTCGTACCCGCGAGTCAAAATCAAGAAAATGCTGCCCTGAATGGCAATGGAGTGACAAATAATGTAATCATTCAGCCTAGCGAAATTGATTTCAATTTGCCTAAAATAACAATACCTAGATTCTCTCGTGACTATTCAAAGTGGATGTCCTTTTCCGATTTGTTTAAAACTTTAATTCATAACAATAATAAGTTGAGTGATGCACAAAGACTGCATTATTTAAAATCATGTTTAGACGGCGAAGCCAAACAAACTGTCAATAATTTGACCATATGCGAGGCAAATTATCAAATAGCTTGGGATTTGTTAGAAGGTCGATACAAAAATGACAGGCTTATTGTTCAGGAATACATTGGGGCAATATTAAACATTCCACCGGTTACAAAAAACGGAAATAGTCTGAGAAGGTTGCTAAATACTTTAAACCTAAACTTAGAGGCGTTAAAGGCATTTAACATAGGCGTAGATTCGTGGGACGCGATTATTGTACAGATAATTTCGTCAAAATTTGACTATGTAACGTTGAGGGAATGGGAAGGCACACTGAACTCCTCGATTCCAACAATTTCGCAGATAAAATTATTTTTAGATAAAAGGTGTCGGTTTTTGGAATCGCTAGACACGGCAAACAAAACAAGCAATAAAGTGAATCAACCGGTAGCATCATTCAAATCAAAATTTAACATAAGGGCACAAACAGGTAATTCTCATGTTGCAACAAATAAACCATTTCATTGTTATCATTGTAAAGAGCAACATTCAATTTTTCAATGTGCCGAATTTTTAGCGTTGTCGGTAGGTGACCGAATTAGGCGAGTGGATCATTTGCGCTTATGCAAAAATTGTTTAAGGGCAAACCACGCAATAGCAAACTGCAAGAGCGGCAAGTGCCGCAAATGTAATCAAAACCATCATTCCTTGTTCCAAATCAGATCTCATTAATCAGTCAGCATTCATCACTAAGGGATTATTGCCGACATAATGACGAAATATTATTGTCGACGGCGGTGGTCCATATTCGTGCACAAGACGGAAAATTGATTAATTGTCGAGCTATCTTAGATATGGGCTCACAATTACACTTTGCGACAGAAGCTTTGTGCAAAAAACTTAAAGTGAAAGTGTTACGATCAAACCAAATTGTATGTGGCATTGGACTAACGAATCAGAATATATCCCAATCAGTGGATAACAAGATAACTTCTCGAGTAAATCAGCAGTCCTACTCAATTAATTGTTTAGTCGTTCCTCAGATAACGGGTAACGTCCCTAATTATTCTATTAAAAGGTCTAATTTCAAGATACCAAAGAACTTGATTTTAGCAGATCCGCAATTTTACGAAGCTAGTTCAATTGATTTGTTAATAGGTGCAGAATTATATTGGGATCTCATATGTGATAGAAGTTTTCGCTTAGACCATTCTCAACCATATTTCCAACAGACACAATTGGGTTGAATTGTGGGTGGCGCTATGAAAAGTGAAAGTAACGGGAAACATTCGCTTTGTCATTTAACCTTGAAGCCAGCAGAAACGGCCCTTGAGAATGCAGTTCAGAAATTCTGGGAACTAGAGGGAATTAGGACCGACACAATTCTCACAGAAGAGGAACGAACATGTGAAACCCACTTCCGAAAAACTACCGAGCGACAGAAAACTGGTCGATTCGTCGTAAAACTACCATTTATCGATAACATTGATTTAGGTGCGTCGGAGAAGGCGCCTTAAAGCGATTTGTTACTTTAGAAACAAAACTAAAGAAAAATCCGAAGCTTAAGAATCAGTATTCGGATTTCATGACAGATTATTTAAACTTAGATCATATGGAAAGGGTTCCATTAAATGAAATTGATAATGCTCGAGCTCATTATCTCCCTCACCACGCAATTTTGAAGGAATCGAGTGTAACAACAAAATTAAAAGTGGTGTTTGACGCATCCGCGAAAACGAGCAATGGTCGCAGCTTAAATGATAATTTACTCTGCGGTCCTGTTGTTCAAGATGATCTCTTCACTATTTTAATGAGATTTCGGTGCTACCAGTACGTGTTTACCGCCGACATAGGCAAAATGTATCGGCAGATTGCGATAAATGCGTGCCATACCGATTATCAAAGAATATTTTGGCGTTTTAATGCTGATGAACCGATAAAAACATTCAGATTGACTACTTTGACATATGGCACGAAACCAGAAAGCTTTTTAGCCAGTCGTTGTTTAAAGGAACTTGCCAAATCTCATGTTTCACAAAGGAGAAACCTACCCAAATCAAGAACCGAGCCTTTACGCCCTTTTTTAAGAACCGGAGTTGATTACGCAGGCCCGATTTTGATTAAAGATAAAAGAAGGCGAGGTAAGGCCAAGTCTAAGACTTATATTGCCATATTCGTTTGTTTTGCCACTAAGGCTGTGCATATTGAACTTACGACGGAATCTTTTATAAATTGCCTGAAAAGATTTATAGCGCGTCGCGGACATGTCTCCGATATCTATTGTGACAAACAAATTAATTTTCATTTTAATCCTCCACGATCTGCTCATTTTGGAGGTCTTTGGGAAAGAGGGGTCCGTTCAATCAAATTTCATTTAAAACGACCAATCGGAGATGTTTCTGTCACTTTCGAGGAGATGTATACTCTATTGACCCAAATCGAAGCAATTTTGAATTCGCGACCATTAACCCTTTTATTCCTCCGATCCCAACGATTTCTCAGTCCTTACACCGGCTCATTTCCTTATTGGAGAATCGCTAATGGCTCCAGTGGAACCCGATCTAGAATGTGTAAAATTGAACCTACTTTCCCGATGTCAACATTTTTAGAAAAGATGGACCCGCGAATATCTTCAGCAACTACAAGCTCGAACTAAGTGGCAACAATCGGTTGATCAATCGCCAGTTCGGTTGGACGCCATGGTGAAAATCTACCACCGATTCGATGGTCGCTTGGAAGAATCGTGGAAACTCACCCAGGCAGAGACGGCATTATCCGCGTCGTCACAGTGCGAACAAAGTGCGGATTAGTGAAAAGGGTAGTCTCCAAGGTGTGCGTGATACCTGGAGTGAGCTCATCGGAGTGAAGGTAAAAATGAGTTCTCATAAAAATGATAGTGCAAGGACACGTTTGCTCAAAAATTGACATATATGTAACGTATGATTATTACTTTTTCGTTTGCGAAAACACGAACAGAAATTTGTTGAACTGAATGTTTGTGTTTATACGTGTTTATTTTATTTATTTCTGTGTACCATGTATTGTTGTTTGTGATTTCTTTATTATATGTCTCTATAGTTCGTAAGAATTGTAACATTTCATGGTTGCTAATTTCTCAACTATCTTAATGTCTTTTGTAGGTTTGTTTTATATTTTCTATGTAGCTATGTTGGAAGCCTCCTGGTTCCAAGGGGGGCAATATGTTAGCTATCTAAGATATTCAGTGTAAGAAATGGTCAGATCGCCACTTGACCACCGGAAGCATGTGGACTGACCAGCGACCCTATTAGAACAATAGAACACATGTGGGGTAAAACTTGGTGTTTTGAAGGAATCTGTAGGTTTTGTACAAAAGAATTGCATCCCAGATCTCGGCGATGTCAGTTCACTTAATAAACGTCGTTAAGTTTACATAAAACGCGTTTCATTTTATCGGAGCTATCAAGACCTGATAGTGATTCCGAACAAATTCTTAGGTCACCTTTTTGGAAATTCCGACTTTTTTTGAAGAATTCGATTTTTACTGAGAATATAGAATTATGTATTTTGAAAATTTCGCCATTTTTAAATACCAACCTTATTTAAATACCAACAAAATTGTCAACATTTTCTCATTCGACTCCCAAAATATCAAGTTTTTTCGAAGTTTTGACTTAGCTTGGAAAATTTCGACTTTTTTAGAAGTTTTTACTTTTTATGAAAAGTTCAGCTTTAAAATAATGATCTTTGGGTACATTTTGATTTTCTTTTTTGGAAACTTTTTATAATAATTTTTGTTTTTGGTAAAAAATTTCTTTTTTGAAAATTTACTTTTCAGTAGTTTAAATTTTTAATATTTTGACTTCATTTAGGAGTTTTTTTTTTGGCTAATTCTAACTTTTTATCACATTTTTGGCCAAATTTTTGAAAATGTTGACCTTTTTTTAAAATACCCATCTTATTATTGAATATTTATGCAACGTTTTTTAAATTTTGACTCGAAATTTCAAATTTTTTTCAAACATGACCGTTTTTAAATTTGATTTTTATAAAACATTTCCATTGTAAATTCGACTTTTTTTTCAAAGTTTCAGTTTTTTCTTGTTACGACTTTCTGTAACGATTTTTTTTTAATCTGACTTTTGTTTTGTTAAAAATTTCGACTTTATATTTTGAAAATTTCGAATTTCCAATTTTCCATTTTTTTAATTTCCACTTTTTCTAACTTTTAACTTAATGCGTAAATTTGAACTCTTTCCCAATTTTGACTCTTGAAGATTTTGATTTATTTTCCAATTTTTTAAAAATTCTTATACAAAATATTGAATTCTCAAAATTTTGACTCTATTTTTTAAACCCCCTTTTTTAATTTCCACTTTTGTTCAAATTTTTTATTATTTCTCGAAGTTTTGACATTTCCTGAAAATTTCAACTTTTTTCAAAAGTTTCGACTTTTATGTAGCAAATGGATTTTTTGTTTAAAAATTTTAGAGATTCGACATTTTTTAACATTTTCACTTTTCTGAAAAATTGGATTTTTCTCACAATTTCGATTATTAAAATTTTCGAACTATTTTTTAGAATGTTTACTTTTTTTGAAAATGTTAACCTTCTGTCAGCAAATTTCGGTTTTTTTTTCAAGATATGATTTTTTCCAGAATTTAAATTTTTTTAAAAATTTTAATTTTTTCTGAAAATTTCGACTATTTTTCAAGAATTTTTACTTTTTTTTTTTGAAGTTGCGACTGATATGTAGTAAATAATTTATTTGAAAAATTGAAAAATTTGAATTTTTTTTGAACATTTTCACTTTTTTCAAAAATTAGATTTTTCTCAAAGTTCCGATTTTTTTTCGAACTTTTTTAAAATTTTTACTCTTCTGAAAATGTGTGTGTTTTGTCATCAAATTCCGCTTTTTTAAAGATATTATACTTCAGAATTTAAGTTTTTTCAAAATTTCAATTTTTTGTGAAAATTTTCACTTTATTTTAAAATTTCGACGTTTTCTCGAAGTGTTGACTTTTACGTAACAAATTGGTTCTTTATTTAAAATTTTTTTTTCTCACAATTTCGATTTTTAAAATTTTCGAACTTTTTTTAGAATGTTTACTTTTTTTGAAAATGTCTCATCATCATCATCAAATTCCGTTTTTTTAAATATGATTTTTTCCAAAATTTCAACTTTTTTTTCATTTTAATTTTTTCTGAAAATATGGACTATTTTTTTAAAAATTTTAATTTTTTTTCGAAATTTCAACTTTTATGTAGGAAATGGTATTTTTATTTGAAAAATTGAAAAATTCGGCTTTTGTTGAAAATTTCCACTTTTTTTCAAAAATTGGATTTTTCTCAAAATTTCGATTTTTTTGACCTTTATTCAGAATGTTTACTTTTCTAAAAATTTTAAATGTATAAAATTCATAATTCATTCAAATTACAAATGATTCATAAAAGAATGGTAACAATAATAATATTAATAATAAATAGATACATATTATGACAAAATGACAATAAATTAATCTAACATATTAAAAAAAAATACACATATATAAAATTCCGAATCTATTTTCTAGGGATAATTTTTCGTAAAAGACTCTTAAATTGATAGAGGGAATTAGAATTTTTTATTGCAACAGGTAAGTTGTTGAATTCACATAAACCATCAAAAAATAGTGATCTTTTGGTACTTTGCTTTTTAACTGTGTTTATATAAAAATTTGTTGTGTTGCGGGTATTATGGTTGTGAATATCTTTAACATTGATTAAACAAATTTTTAAATAATTCGGCAAAAGGTTTTTAGTTATTTTAAAAATAAAGCACATGTTAAGAGAGAACAGATATTGTTTTACGGACAAGAACTGGAGACATTCAAGCATGAAGTCAACACTAATATGATTATTGCATCGCAAAATGGTTCTTAATGCTCTATTTTGTAATAGTTGTAGTTTATTTAAGAGTTCTTGAGTGAAATAATGCGTAATTGTTGGGCAATAGATGAATAAAGGGGCAATCCATGACTTATAGAGGTCAATTCTAGCAGGAAGATTTAAAGATTGACAAATACGCCAAAAATATTTAACTCTAGATGAAAGTTTATCAATAGTAGTCTTAGCATGATTTTTAAAGTTCAGGGATGAATCTATAATAATACCTAAGTATTTGATCTCATTGACATATTCTAAATTTGTTTGGTTTAATATTATTGGTCGTATATTAGATGCATCATAGTTTCCCATTATCATTACTTTGGATTTGTTTGTGTTAATTAGCAATTTATTTGTTTGTAACCAGCGACTCATTGAATCTAGCACTAAGTTTATTTTATCAATAGCACTGTCAATGTTATCATCAAGCACAGTAACAAGGGTATCATCCGCAAAAAGGTTTAGGAATGTATTTGGATCACTAATAACATTATTCATGTCATTAATATACATTAAAAATAATATTGGTCCCAGGATCGTTCCTTGTGGAACTCCATAAATGTTGTCGACAGGATTACATCGATCGTTGTTCTCTGACTTCTACCAAATAGATATGAACTAAACCATTGTACTGTAGAATCATGAAAGCCCATATTTTCCAGTTTTACTAGAAGAGTCGATCTATCAAGTTTCGAAAGCACGTTTTAAGTCGAGGAATGTCGCAATGGCTACACAGTTATTATTGTTCAACCATTTTTTCCATTTTGATACTACTAATTGCAGAGAAGATTCACAGGAGTGTTTTTCACGAAAACCCGATTGCTGTTCAATTAAAATATTATTGAAGTTTATGTAATTAATAAGTTGAGTATATATTAATGATTAAAAAACTTTTTCGAGGTATGGCATAGTACTAACATAGGTCTATAATCACTGGGTTGTATTGAATTTGGTACTTTTTGTTTAGGGAAAATTAATGGTGTTTTCGACGTGTTGGGAAAGTGGTAGTAGAAATTGATTTATTGTATATATCGGTCAATTTGGTTGCAATGAACCCTCCGCCGGCTTCTATGACAGATTTGGTGACTAAATCAGTCGACGAATTTTTTGTGTTCCTAATGGCCTTTGATACTTCTTCGTACGTAAATGATTTAAGGATAAACGTACTCTCAATAGGTTCATTTGAGATAGTTGTTCTTGTTGATGGGTTTGATTGTACTAATAGCTCAATGCTATTTACAATAAATTTATTATAATTTTCAGCAATGTCTTGGGGGTTAGTTAAATTAATATTATCAAATTCCATTTTTGCGGGAGAAGTTTTTTGAGCATCATCCATAATTTCTCTAAGTACTTTCCACATCTTTTTGCTATCATTTTTGTTTTGATTAATTAAATTTGTATAGTAATTTTTCTTTTTCTCCCTTATAAGCTTGGTCACATTATTTCTTAATCTTCTGTATTCTTTCCAAATGTCGGTGGAATTAATCAAAATTGCTTTCTGGTAATATAGATCTCGATGTTTAGCTAACTCTTTTATTTCCGTGTCGTACCATTTATTTTTACTATTATTTACGGTAAATGTTCTTAAAGGTGCAAATTCATCCAAGGCGATAGTGATATTTTCATAAAATACGTCCAGCATAGAATTTACATTATTATTTGAGGGATCATTCCAATTCATTGTTTCAAGTTTTACTTGGAATAAATTTTTGTTCATTCTAGTAATGTTTCGGTGCGAGATTGTGGTTATAATATTTTCCCGTGGTTTAAACGTTGACTTACTTTTTTGATTTCCTGAGATTTCTAGCATTGAATGGTCTGATATTTTTGGTGTATGTAATACTTTAGCCTGAATTGCCTGAATGTTTATACCAGGTGTGGCCAACTTTGGTGCACATAAGATCTACTTTTTATTTTAAAATTGTGTCGCGATCGACCTATTTTTTAGGTAAGAAGGGGATGTTTTTGCAATGTGCTTTTATACCGACGTGCACTTTGGCGAGCTCCATGATTAAGGGGTAAATAATCTACATACATGAGTATTTATTTAATGGGTTAAAAAACTTATGTCCAGAGGAATTAAAACAACATGAGCACTTATTAATAACATTTATTCATTCAAACTTTTTAAATTAATGAGAAACCTGAGTCTGCATTTCCTTTACTAGTGCATCATAATTTGGAGTATATCCTGACAAAGACAATAACAATGAGTCCTCAGTATGAGAATCGGTCAGGACGGAACGAAGTTTAGTTTTAGTCAATTGTAAATATGAAAATGCCGATTCGCACAGATACGTAGATCCAAAGCAAGAATAAATATATTCGCTACATTTGATAATATTGGGATACTTTTCTCGGTTAACATATTTCCAAAAATTTTCTTCAAATTTTCTGGCTTGTAAGATTAAATCAGATTGTAAAATTATAATTTCATTTTCCAAGGCGTTTTGCTCCATATCAAATAAGTCTGCAATTTTTTTGCTAATTTCCTTCACAATTAAATCTTTTTTGAAAGGAAAAGATGTAAATTCCACAATTTCTTTAATTTTTTTAAAATCTTGGAATCGCTTCTCAAAATCTTCCATTACATTTTGTATTTCGGCCACGTACTTGTCAATCTCATAAATAATATTTTTATTTTTTTGTAAGTTGTCTGCCATATTTGGAAAATGGTTCATATTATTTTGTTGTAAATCTTCTATCAACAAAATAAATTTGGTTTTATATGCATCTATGCTGCTAATCATATCAATTATTGTTTTATTTTTACCTTGTAATTCTAAATTTAAATGGCTTAATATGGAAGTAAAATCTGTAAGGAATGCTAAGTCACTAAGCCAGGTTTTGTCATTTAAATATGCATATTTTTTCTCTTGTTCATTAAGAAATTCTATTATTTCAGGCAATAAATCACGAAATCGTTGCAGAAATTTACCTCTACTTAGCCATCTTACATCAGTATGCAATAATAAATCAGACTGACCTTCATCGAGTTTTAGTTGAAAAAGACGACGTTTGAGAGAACTTCCACGAATTGAATTAACAATTTCAAACGCGATGTCCATTACTTCTTTTGTATTTAGTCTCTTGCTGGATAATACTTGCTGGTGAATTATACAGTGGTAACTCAAAAAATCTGGGAATTCATCGTCATTTCGACATAGGGCTATAAATCCATTTTTGCGGCCTATCATTGCAGCTGCGCCATCCGTTGTTATTGAAACTAATTTAAAAAGAGGTACTTTCTTATCATTAAGCAGACTTTTAAACCCGTTGAATATATCTACACCTCTAGTCCTTTCTTTCAAAGAAATCATATCCAACAATTCTTCTTTAGATGTAAAATCTTCAAAAACTAAACGAATGAAAACAAGTAACTGTGCAGTATCACTTATATCTGTCGATTCATCACATTGAAGAGAAAAACAAGAGCATCTGTTAATATCATTTTGTAACTGTTCCTTTAAATTTCCACCCATCTTTTCGATTCGTCGCATCACTGTGTTTCGGGACAGTTGTAGATCTTGAATTGCAGCAGTAATTTCGCTCTTGTTCTTAAAATCATTAAAAAGGGAATCCGGAGATTTCCAAGAACATTTCCTTTACAAATTCACCATCAGAAAATGGTTTACATTTTTTAGCTAATAGATAGCTTACTTTGAAGGATGCAGTTGTTACTGCTTGTGACTTCAATATTGGCTTTTTGAAAATATTTTGTTGATTTGTTAATTGAGTTTTAAGATCCCGAACTTTACGTTTTCGTAATTCGGAATTTGGTGGATAATCTGTTTGATACTTGTTATGTAAAGATAAGAAATTATATCCTTTCTATGAGCTAATCACAGAAAACATTTGAATAAAAAGTATTTGTACTTTTTAAGTTAAAGTTTTTATGAGATACTTTTCGCAAACCCCGAACTTGCGAGTGATCGACCAAAATTGGTCTCGCGATCGACCGGTCGATCGCGATCGACTTGTTGGCCACCCCTGGTTTATACCATTTGTGAATACCAAGACAATAAGTGTCCGGCTGCGTGATGTAATTCTGGTATAATCAGTAATTAGTTGTACAAATCCCTTTTCAAGCATCATTTCTAGTAATCTTCTCGAATAAGTAGTCTCTTTCTTTATATTGATGTTCAAATCGCCTAAAATATTCACATTGGGGACATTGATAAAAGGTATAATTATTTCTTCAAGGTTCTGTAAAAATGTGGTCATACTAGAAGCAGGAGATTTGTATACACATATATAAATACTCTGATATATTTTTATAGCAATTATCCAGTATTGTAAGTTAGTATTCTCATTAATAATTATTTCATATTCAATATCTTTTTGGAGATAAACAGTAATGCCACCCGTAAATCTACTGCGTGAATCACAGCGAAGGATATTGTACTGTTCCATGTAAATTTCGTTGTTATTGATATCGTTGGTTATGTGTGATTCAGTTAATATAAGTAATACAGGTTTAACGTCTATAAGAAATTGTTCAATTTCATGTTTATGGCACCAAAACCCTTGCACATTTAAACAAAAAATATTATACGTTAATGGCTATAATGAGTATGTAATTTTCTTACCTATGGCTTTTTTTACAGTTTGGTACGTACAACACTGATGATCAAATACTCTGTGATTGGTGCTTAATTCCGCCTGAAACTTTTTATTGTTTTCCTCACAATTAACGCATCTCCATTGTATTGAATCCTTATTTTCTTTTAATCGACAATTTCTTGTTTCATGTTTTTGTGCACAGATACCACAAATTGCATCGGTCTTACATTCGCTAACTTTATGGCCATATTTCGAGCAATTATAACAACGGAGAACCTGAATATTTTCTTCTAATTTACATTTGTTTAGTCCAATATATAAAAATTAACCTTTTGCCTTCAAATTTCGACTTTTTTCTTGTGATAATTTGACTTTACTTTTACTTGTTTACTTTTTTGAAAATATTAACCTTTTGTCATTAAATTTCGGTTTTATTTTAAATATTATTTTTTCCAGAATTTCTGAAAATTTGGACCATTTTTCAAAAATTTTTAGTTTTTTCGAAATTTCGACTTTTATGTAGCAAATGATATTTTTATTTGAAAAATTGGAAAATTTAACTTTTTGTTGAAAATTTCCTCTTTTTTCAAAAATTGGATTTTTCTCAAAATTTCGATTTTTTCGAGTTTTTTCAAAATTTTCACTTTTCTGAAAATGTTAACCTTTTGTCTTCAAATTTCGACTTTTTTCTTGAGATAATTTGACTTTTTTGAGAATTTAAATTTTTTTCAAAATTTCAATTTTTTTTGAAAATTTTGACTTTAAAAAAAATCAAAATTTTGACTTTCACGTAACAAATTGGTTTTTTATTTAAAATTTTTCAAAATTTGACTTTTTTTGAAAATTTTCACTGTTTTGAACAATTGGATTATCGCAATTCCAATTATTAACATTTTCGAACTTTTTTTAGAATGTTTGCTTTTCTTGAAAATGTTAACCTTCTGTCAGCAAATTTCGGCTTTTTTTTTAAGATATGATTTTTCCAGAATTTAAAATTTTTTCAAAATTTTACATTTTTATAAAAATTTCGCCTACTTTGCAAGAATTTTTACTTTTTTTTCGAAATTTCGACTTTTATGTAGTAAATGGTATTTTTACTCGAAAAATGGAAAATTTTTTTTTGAAAATTTCCACTTTTTTCAAAAATTGGATTCTTCTCAAAATTTCAATTTTTTTCAAACTTTATTAAGAATTTTTAGTTTTCTGAAAATCTTAATCATCAAATTACAGCGTTTTTCTTAGGACATTATAAATTTTCAGAATTTACCAACTTTTTTCAAAATTACAATTTTTTGTGAAAATTTCCGGTATTTTTAAAAAATTTCGACCTTTTTTCAAAGTTTTGACTGTTATGTAGAAAACTGGATTTTTGTTTAAAAAATTTAAAACTTCTACTCTTTCAAAATTTTCACTATTCTGAAGAATTGGATCTTTTTCAAAATTTCGATTTTTGAAATACAGACGTCTTTAGATGACGATGGCGTTGTGTCGCCATTGCTAAGCTTTGCATTTATTTACATAGAAAATGTGTCACGAGAGTAGAAAATCGAGAAAGTGTGCGAGATCTGGCAACACTGAAGCGGACAAACACACTTTTGTTTTTATATATTAGTAAAAATGTTATAGGTTCAATTCAATATTCACATTGCTTCATTATTTTCCCCAAAATTTTGATTTATTTTCGAAATCACATTAACCTCAAAAAATCTCGGAAGGTGAATTTTAATTATGGAATTTTTACTGTTTTTCCTCACGTTATTTCAAAAATTTAGAAACAGTTTTTAAATACCTTTTTGGGGAAAAAAGTTTAAACCGAAAAGTTTTGGAAAAAGTTAACTCTTACTTCGAGGGAAAGCTCGAAATAAAATAATATTTAAACATAATTTTTTGATAAAAACGTAAGTTTTGGAAAAAACTAAAAGTTTTTATAAAAAATGGGTATTCATATTAAAATTCAGGTTTAAATTTGAACAAATCATATGGGGTTAAAGTCAAAATTTTGAGAAAACAAAGGGTAAACTTTTTTAACAAAAGTTTTCCCAGTTTTGAATCGAAAATTAGCAAAAATAACAAACTTTTTATATGGTGTACGATTACTTTAAATCTGAACTAATTTCAAATAGCCGGGAGTGCATTTTGTCAAAAAGGATTTTTATTTGCTTTCGAAAACCAGTTACGAAACTTTAACTTCTTTACATGTAAATAAAACGTCAAAGATTTACAATGACACGAAGGCAAATGAAAGTCATTTTTGACGAAAGGCACTTCCAAAAATAATAAACCACAATTTAAACTCAAAATGTTTAGAAAAGTCAAAGTTTCAACAAAAAACCTAATTCTATAAAAAATTCTTACAATTTGAATTTGTCTGTCGAATGGTTTAAATTCAATGTCGAAATTTTGATTTTTAAACGTAATTTTTTTGGAAACTTTGACATTATAGTCGATATTTTGAGGAAAACTCGATTTAAATTTTAGTAAAACACAAAACATTTTCAGGTTTAAATATGTCGAGGTTCAAAATTTTTAGACAAACTCGGAATTAAGAAAAACTAATTTGAGTTTAGTCACAAATTTTTGAAAATGATTTGAACTTTGTGAAAGAAATATCGCAATTTATTTTCATCTTCAAAAATATTCAGGTTAGACTTGGAACAAAGTTCGAATATTGGATCTTTTGCTCGATATCAAATTCTTGGAAAAATCCAAATTTCGAGACCAAAGTCTATAATTTGTTTTGACATTTGGACTAATACTAAAAATGTTGACTTTTTTTTCGAAAATTTCCATTTTGTAAGATTTCGAACTTTTCTCAAAATTTTGAAAACATCAAAAGTTTTAAGTAAATAAAAAATTAAGTCTTAACTCACAGCTTTAGGAAGACAATTTCGGAAAAACTCAAATGTTTGGGCCAAAAAAAAAATCGGAAAATTTTGAATTTAATTTTGAAATATTGACTTTTCCAAAATTTAGACTCTAATTTCTAAATTTCGATTTTTTTTTCAAAACGTCTACATTTTTCATACCCAAGCCAAATTTTTAAATGTTAAAAATCAAGTTGAACTCCAGAATCTAAAAAAATACAAATTTTGAGTATCATTTAACTTTTTTTTGCCTATAGAGACTCTTTTTTTTATAGCATTTAAAACCATGGAATTCGCTGCTGAACGAAATTTAAAAAAATGAAAATTTCAAGTTTAAATTTTTTATTTCAAATATCAACTTTTGGAAAAAAAAACAAATGTCAAAATGTTTACCTTATTTTTAATAACTCCTAACTAGATTGCCATCTTTTATTTAAGAAAATAAAGTATACTGGTTATGAAAAAATACACTTTATCAAAATAAAGTACATACTATTTATTTTATTTTATTATTTTCTATTCTAGGCTTTATAAAGTTCTATCAAATATCAACGTAGGCGTAGCATCCGGCAAACCGAAAATTTATATTGTTACGGGCTTTATCGGTTCGACTTGATTCACACGTGAATTGAAAATAATACCCACTTTATTACTAAACTAAACTTGGACCACCACAATTGAACAATTAACTCACTTATTATTGACTTCTACTAACTCACTAATTACATTGACTCTAACTGATTGACTCGAGGGAAAGCTGACCGCCTTATACAGTTTTGGCATCCAGGTTTTTTTTTTTGGCCATTTCTCGAAATTTGACTTTTTGTGAAAATTTCGACTTTTTAAAAAATCTTTTTGCAAATCTCAGCTTGTTTTATTAAATTTGGCCTATTACTTGAAATTTGGTCGAGCTTCTGATAAAAAAGAAAAAATTTTGAAAAGATATTTATGTAGACATTTTAAAAAATATTTATTGGAAATTTTAAATTTTTGTAAAAGGGGCAGAAATTAGGAAAACATTTGCTTTGTAAATTCCAATTGGGTTTTAATGATTATCAAAATTTTGACGTTTATGTCAATATTGGACATTTTCTGACGCTATATTGAGACAAGGTGGGAGGGCGTCTGTGTCCTTCGACTCGACCAATCAACAAAAAATAAATAGTCAGCCAGGAAATTTTGATTTTTTTTTCTCAAAATTCGGATTTTTCTTAAAATTTGTTTTTCCCAAATTTAAAGAAACTCAGATTGTTTCTGGGAAATTTTGAATTTTCACTGATAAGATTTTATCTCAAAATTTAGGTGATTTTCTGGAAATTTTAATCTTTTCCTCAAAATTTCAATTTTTTTTTAAATTTCCAGTTTTTTAGAAATTCATTTTTGTCTTTGGAAGGGTTTTTTTTTCCAGAAATTCGTCTTTTTCTATAAATTTTGATATTATTCATAAAATCCGTCATGTTTCAAAATTTCGACTTTAGGTCAAATTTCGATCCTGTATGTATGTTCCTGGAAATCTCAATTTTTTCCTCGAAGTTTGTCATTTTCTTGAAGATTCGATTTTTTTCAAAATTGTTTCAAAATTTCGACTTTAGGTCAAATTTCGATCCTGTATGTATGTTCCTGGAAATCTCAATTTTTTCCTCGAAGTTTGTCATTTTCTCGAAGATTCGATTTTTTTCAAAATTTCCCATTTTTGTAATTTCCCATTTTTGTAAAAGAGTATTCTCAGAATTTTGACTATTTTCTCAAAATTGGATTTTCTTTTTTTCGATTTCGATTACCTTCTAAATCTTTGTCTTTTTTACCTTGACTATTCCAAAATTCGTCTTTCTTTTCTTAAAATTTTGGAGATTTTGCACACTTCGGTCTTTTTCTCGAAAGTGCAACGGTATGTTTCAAAAATCTTTTATTTTTCAAAGGCCACAAGTACTATGTTTTTTATGATTTTTGTTTTTTAATTAGATTTCTGGTAAATTCAACTTATCTTTCGAAATTGATCTTATTCTCTAAATTTTGACTTTTATCTCAAAACTGGATATTTTTGGTTTCTTTCCATTTAAAATTGATTTTTTTCTCAAAATTTTGATTTTCACAAAATTTGGTTATTTTTCAAAATTGGATCTAAAAATTTTGAGTGGAAATAATATTTTTAGGAAATTTTGAGAAAAAGATTTCAAGAATTTGAAAATTTAAATAAAGTAAATATTCTGAGGGAAATATTTTTGAAAATTGCAATTTTTTTCTAAGTTCGACTTGTTCTGGAAATTGCCACTTTTTTTTGACAAAAATCGTCTTTGGAACTTTCCACTTGTTTTGAAATCTCCACTTTTTAGAAATTTCGACATTTCTGGAAGTTCTCCTAAAGGTTTTTTCTCAAAGTTGGTCTTTTTTCGAAATTTCGGCTTTAATATAGGCATTCAACTGGAAGGTTTTTCTTCTCGTAAATTACTAAGTGATTTAAAGTATTTTCGCGTACTTTAATACTCTCATAAAGTATAGAGTGCATTTGCCCGATATAACGTACAATACTTTATTATAAATATACTCCCTGAAGATGATATCTTGGCTATTAGAGAGATACTCTTTGAAGATTGGAATACGAATCCTGTCCCCTAAAACCAAGATTAAAAAACACAACAAAGGTTGGTCTAATGCGTTTCGATAGCCAAGCTATCACCTTCAGCGAGATACTAGATACCACAGTATCTCTCTGAAGATGATAGGTTGCTCTAAAGCGTTTCGGTAGCCAAGCTATCATCTTCAGAGAGGTACTAGATGCTACCGTATCTCTAGATAGTACAGTATCTCTCTGAAGATGATAGGTTGCTCTAAAGCGTTTCGATAGCCAAGCTATCATCTTCAGAGAGGTACTAGATGCTACCGTATCTCTAGATAGTACAGTATCTCTCTGAAGATGATTGTGTTTTTGTGATTGTGTTTTCTATTCTTTCTTGGTTTCAGGGGACAAGATTTGTATTTCTTTAATGAAACTGATTACAGTATTGAAACTATCGACCCTCACATTTCGGACCATAAAGCTCAGTGTCTGTTCTTGCGTAACAAGAAACATGGAGGATCATCTCGAGACACTCGAAAAGTACACCATGTTGTTAATGAAAGTAACTTGGATCTCCTAAAGCAGAATTTGTATTAGATCGAATGAAAATACATAATCGATATAAAAAATGCAGGTTCAGCATTCTCTGTCTTTCTTCAAATCTTTAATTATGAATTCAATTTAGCTTGTCCAGAATTAATAGTTCGTCAGAAGTATAATACCAAGACATTAAATTGGTACACTAAGGAGTTGGAATTAATAAAAGGCAAGCTAGACCCTATGGAAATTATAGTGCGAACAACTAAAGATGATCAACTTCGTCTCTTATATAAAAATATAAGAAAAAAATTATCAACGAAGTATTTCTGCGTCGAAAAGGGAAGTAAATTGTAAATACATTATGAATGACAAAGACAAACAAAGAGCTATTTGGAATGTTATAAAAATAGAAACGAGGAAAAAATCGTATGTTAGAAAACCAGACATCACTCCAGAAGATTTTAATACTTTTTTCTCAGAGATTGGCAATCGAACACAAAATAAAATTCCCCTAACTACGCTTACAGCAGATCATTATTTGTCTCATTCAAGACATTCCGCTATTAATTCCATTTATATAAAAGAAATAGATGTTCAAGAAGTACGTACAATAGTTAGATCACTAAAGCCAAAAAAATCAAAAGATATTCATGGACATTCCACCATTATGCTAAAGCATATACTAGAGTCGATCAAAATCCCATTAACGTCTCTACTAAATAAATGTTTAGACCATGTTATTTCGCATCAAATTTCAAGTTAGCAAAAGTAGTGCCACTACATAAGAAAGGAGATATAAATCAACTAGCAAATTGATCGACCCATATCCATTTTGCCAACCTTTTCCAAGATCTTGGAAGTAACTTTAAAACAGAGACTTACTGATTACTCAAATTCAGTATACTTGATAGTAATCAACATGGTTTTCGAAACTACAGATCTACTACTACTGCTCTGATTGATATAACTGAATATTTTTTAAATACCTTGAATGAAGGTTCAATTTGTCACATGGATTCCTGTGATATCAGCAAAGCATTTGACTCTGTTGATATTGAGATTCTCCTAAATAAACTACATTTCTATGGAATAAAAGGAATACCCTGGAGATTAATGAAGTCATATTTTGGAAGTAGCTTTAAAACAGAGACTTATTGGTTACTTTGAAATTCTTAAATTCTATTTCATGCCTATCTGAAGCAGAAAAATGGTTTGCAGCAACTAAATGGTCTTAAATATTGATAAAACACAATCGACAGTCTTCACAGCTAATACCTTGTCCGTAAAGGCGAAACTAAAATTCTTGGGAATATACTTTCAGCAAAACTTAAAATTGAATGAGCAAATAATTAGTCTCACTAGTCGTTTATCCAGAGAGGTATATTCAGTGCGACGTCTAATGCAAATTGGAACATTTGAATCTGCCTTGATGGCATACTATGGGAATTTTCACAGTCGAATTACATATGGGATAATCATCTGGGGAAATAACACACTAATAGATAAAGTCCTAAAACTGCAGAAAAAATGTGTACTTCTACTATTCAAAGTTGCCTATGCAGCAAGTTGTAGAAATTTATTTAAAAAATTAGGTATACTTACTCTTATATCTCTTTATGTACTTGCCTGGGTAACATATGTGCACGAAAACAAATCTACGTTTCTACGGAATAAGAACTTTCATACATATAATACTAGATTAAGGAGAAACCGGTGATTCCCTATCAGCGTTTGCATTCAGCATCCCAAGGAGTAAACTCGATTAGCTGGAAATTATATAACGCAGTCTCAGATGAATATAAATTGCTATCAATTATTTCGTTTAAAAAAAGACTTAAGTCGATCTTATTACAAAGGACTCTATATAATATTAATGAATTTAATGAAAATTGTAGGTAATTGATCATTATTGTATATACATAAAGTTGTTCTGACAATCCATGTAAAAATTGATGGAAAATATATATTATTGTTATTCTTTTAAATTTTTGAAGATAACCAAGGACCAGTCCGTTCCACCAAAAAAGAAAAAAAACTCTCTGAAGATGATAGCTTAGCTATCGAAACGAGCGACCTTTGTTGTGTTTTCTAATCTTTCTCGATTTCAGGGGACGAGATTTGAATTTCAACTTTTGAAAATAACTAACCAAAGACCAGCCCGTTCCACCAAAAAATAAAGTTAGGGTGGTAACCCTACTTTTAACTCTGACTCACGGGAAATTTAGGCTACTTCTTAATTCTCTCGAAACAGAATTTTTTCAAAATTTTATATCTAAAAAGAAAATAAATTTTAAAAAATGCGCAGTCACAATTCGTCGTCAATATCACGTAGTGGTGTAAGTCATTTTTGGTAATTCTTCAGGAGAAGCTTTTAAAGATTTTCATGATTTTCACTTTAATGCTCTGTCCCGTTTTGAACATAGTGTATATACGTATAAGTGCTATTTAAATATGGTAAGAAAACTGCATATTATATTTTACATTTTAAGTAATATAGGATAAAAGTAGATACGCCAGTTTGTAAAATTGATAAGTGAAATTAAATAAAGTAAAAATTAGTTACGTCACTGGTTCACTATATTATTGCAACGGCTAAAAAGGCCACCAAATAATTAAAAGTCACATACAAATTTTATTTTATTAATATGGTTATTCAACTACACAAAAAGTTACAAAAAAGAATAAAACATTATATTTTAACAACATAAATAAATAAAAACACGGAAAAAAGTAATGTTTGAAACAATACATAATATCTAAATACTACAGTTTATTTACATACAACTGACAATAATAAAGACGCAAACACATTATAAACTTTGGTTTAACAAAATCATCAATTGCTTGTAAAAAAATGCTTTTGTAAAAGAACTGTTACCCAAAGGAGGATGCATTAATACCGCGCGGGATCTACTCATGATGAGAGATATCTAAATAAAATTTTTTATATTATTCCATCCGAATAACAGGTGTGTCCCCTTGGCATAATGACTTTAAATCTAAAAACTTTTCTTTAGTGATTTATTTGGTTCCTTATTTAAATTTTCAATAGTATAATTTTTAAGGCCAATTTTTGTTTGTCTTTTTAATTTAAGTTTTTTGTAACTTTCATGAAGATGACTCGTTTTATAAAAAATTGCTTTAAACGATGGACCGTCGTTTTTGGTGCTACAATAAAAAAATCGTTAGTTTCAATAAATAAAAAAGTCAACAAGGAGAGATGGCTATATGAGAGATAAAAATATTGAGAGTAGCTCTCATATAAAATTTCTTTCTAAATATCATTGATTTTCGAGTTACCAGCCTGTCAAAGTTCAATTTTTTTATTTCTGTATTTTTAACTATTTTATTTTAAATCCGATTTGGGTAATGTTTGCTACAAAATATTATATTATTTACACAACTTACCGCTTTTTAAGTTATCTTGTGCTGAATTCAACTCCGTCTTATTCCTTTTTACTAAATATTCCAAAGGAGCATCTTCAGAACTATCACTTTCTCTAGTTTCTCCACGTCCCCGTTTTATCAACTCTGCTAATGGAATATCTTCAGAATCGCTACTATCCAAGATTTCTTCTGTTTCCATATCCAGAACGGTGC
Source organism: Dastarcus helophoroides (assembly GCA_028583605.1). Lineage (NCBI taxonomy): Eukaryota > Metazoa > Arthropoda > Insecta > Coleoptera > Bothrideridae > Dastarcus > Dastarcus helophoroides. Next base: position 28,325,070 of record CM053328.1, read on the forward strand.
CGGTGTACCACTTTTTTATATAAAACATTTTTACTTTACAGCCCACTTTAATTTTCTGTTTGCCGATACATTTAAGTTCACTGGATCGCGCCGTATTTTTAGTACCATCATCCCAAAGCACGAGCATATCCATAATATATTTTTTATTTCTCATAAGAAATAACGCTTAAGCACCAGCACCGTACAGATACCTCAATCTAACTTACACTAAAACAAAGCCAGCCACGCACTTGATCGACCTCCTGACGAAAACAAACAAGTCTTAACAAGAGAATACTGAGGTAAAATCATAGATATCGACATTTAATCAATTTCACAAAGAGGCTTAACTAAGATACGCCTTAGGATGGCCAGTAAAAAAATAAATCGAAATTTCACAAAGAGGCGTAAGTGGAGTTAAGTCTGTTTGTGAATTTGCGCCATTGATTAAAACTAGATACGCCCCTCAATTCAAACTCACTAACCTAGATACTAGGAGTAATCGAGATAAGCCACTTCGTGGTATTGTGGGGCATACATTGTTATATATAAAAATGGGCTTAACTCAAATTTAGAATTTTTCGAGTTACGCCACTTTGTGATATTGACGACGAATTGTGAAGAAAGAATTCCAAAATTAGTACCTTAACTTGGAAATATTGATCTTAAAGGGTATTTAACTTTTCCCAAAATTTTTTGGTGTCTTGATATGCCTATCGATAAATTTGTTTTTATATTTGGAACTCTGTAAATTCCGGATTTGAACTTGAGATTTTGTCTATAATGGCGCCATTATCATATTTTTATTGATAAGCCGCATTTTTTTTTTTTGGATAACTTTTTGCATTGCCTTAAGGATGATATAAAACTGTTGGTATTTTAGATTACATTCATTTTGAAACCTTGGGGAATAAAGTTTGGTACCAAGTATAATCAAATTCATACGATTTATCAATTTAGAGAAACTGGCTTGAAAAAGTCAACTGCTATTTTTAAAATGCAATCTGTTGCCAGGCAAAAATTGATAAGACTTCTGAAGAATGACGTCATCATCATCCTTCTTAATGTCTGATTTGAATTTGTTCAATTGCTTTTAATAACTTTGATAATTCGCATAAATCAAAAGAACTTTTGGGGCAAATAAAGTTATTATTCTTTGTCTGCTGATATGTTTTTTTTGTAATATCACAGAAATCGAGAATGGTTATAATTCTGAAATCGTAATGACGATAGCGACGAATGAAAAGCAGCAATTGAATAAAGCACATGATCGAAAAGTAAATATGCACAATTAACTCAAACTTGTCCTACTTAAGGTACTAATTGTCTACATAAACAGACTACATTAGGAATGGTATATCAAATTAAGATTCTAGGTCTTCCCAGTAAAATGCAATTCATGGTCTTCCTTCCATTGGTAATATTATATTTTGTAGTTTGTATCCAAGGCGATCACACAGTTACTAAAAGGGCTTTATTATTTCCAACATCAACAGTTCTTCAGGTAAGTCAGATTCAATTTTTTTTAAAGGATATACTATATGTTGACATAATTTTTAGTTCACTTATGGCTTAAGTGTACCGGTAATGTTACCAAATAGATCAATTACGTTAAGTGCATGTGTGCAAGCTAATTATGATTTACCAAAAACACTATCCGCCTTACGAACTCAAACCATACAGGCACGATCTCTACCTGAATATACTTTTGATTACAGCAGAGAAACCTTCTATAAATACCTCATTGCCTTCTTAAATAAGTAAGTTTCAACCAGAGACTAGTTTCAACGAAACATCATAGCAATGACGAGGGCAGTTTGATAAGTCAATGACTTTTTGAATTTTCTATGCAGAAACTTCAACTGCAACACTGCTACCATCAACTGCCATATATGAGTAGACTATTGTCAAAGTTTGAGCAAACTGCGTAATTTAGTTTATATTTAATAGTCATTGAAAGCGGACAACCCCGCGAAATTTCAAGACAACCATAGGTGCACACGTCTGTAGTCACCATGGCAAAATCCATAAATTGGGCTACGAACTGATGTCTCATCCAGCATATTCTCCGGATTTAGCCCCCTGCGACTATTTCCTATTTCCAACACTGAAGAAATAGCTGGGCAGTAATCGATTTGGGTTAAATGAAGAGGTCATCAAAGGCATATTTTGAGGGCCTTAGGGAAACCTACTATTTGGAAGAAATAAAAATATAATAAATTGGAAAAACGCTGGACTAAATACATTGAACTAAAAGGAGGAGGTGAAATATAAGATACTTATTTGCCGAAAAATTATTTATTCAAAAAGTCACTGATTTATCACTCTGCTCCCGCATAAAAACAATTCCTGGTACATAGTAGAACTATTTTTTTAGTTTTGGCTACGAAGGTGAACCTTGTTTGCACCAAGCAATATGTGAAGTTGCGGAGACTCCTATGCATCTTGAAAAGGACACGAACCTTTTGGAAAAAATCATACATTTTCTATTTACGTAAGAACCCCTCATCATTTTTTAGGAATTGCTGCATTTTTTTAATAATTTTAGACCTTCCCTAGATTTGGGGAGCAAATTTGAGAGTAATTTTACCAGAGGGATCGTTTTAGCTGAGCATCGCGGAAGGTTACAAGACTGTGGAAAATATTATAAGTGTGATATTTCAATAATAGATTTATTTACTTCTAAATATATTATCTAACACTAAGGTTACATTCCATTTCTTTCCTTTTCCCTTTTGTTGAATGAAAAATGAATCGTAAATTAATTCAGTCCAATGCATGCAGACTTGACTAATTAACCGGTTCTACGTAGACGTTGGCGTAGCCAGGCGGAGACAAGAACCAGACTAGGAGCTCACTGTCCATCTTGGATAGGGATGCAAACGATAGTTCGATATTTTGAAAATATCGATGTTTCAACATCAATGGTAAGTCATAAAAAATATCGATACATAGTTCAGTTTACAAACGATGTTTGAAAAATCGATGTATTGTATCGCAATAGAATTAGCGCCATCTGTTGCATAAAATAAATATTGATAATACAAATGACCACACAATTTTGTTGCAACTAGTCACTTGATGGCAGCAGTCTATATTTAACAAATTGTTACTGAATTTATATGCCACAGTTATATAAACAATACAATTATCTGACAATTTATAGTTTATATATTTTTATTTGACAGTCAATAAAAAAATACAAATTTTGAAAGAAAAATGAGAATTTTTAGAAAAGAATTAATTTAAAAACTCGAAACTATAAACTGAATTTTCACAATTATTTACTGATTGTTTAATATCCTAAAGAAAATTTTTATCTATCAAGATTTCTAGATTGAACTTCAAATTTTCAGTTCCTTTAAGACAACTTTCTTTACATAAATTTCCTTTTTTCGAACTTTTAATTTTGTTAATTTCGTATTTTCATTGCAAACCTCTGGAAAAAAGTCGAAATTTTCATAAAAAAGATAGACATTTCTAGAAATAGACCAATTTTCAACTTAAAAATAAAAATTTCCAAATTAAAATCTAAACAGAATTTTCAAAATTTCGAACCTAATTTTCCAATTTGGAATATTTGAGAATTTATCAATTTTTGAATAAGTAAATCTTCATATATACTACCAGAAATTAAAATTTTTTATCAAAATTCCATGTTTAATTTGAAAATTGCATACTTTTTAATTCCAAATTTGCTTAGAAATCTCGAATCTCTCCTGAAATTTTGTATTAAATCAAATTTTGTTTTTATAAATTTTAGTTTTTTCCAGAATTGTTTCCTCCAAATCAGGAGTTTTATCGAAAATTGGAACATTTTTTATAAATATTTAAGATTAAAGTGGAAATTTTTAGAACTTTGAGTTTAGCTTTTAAAGTTTTTCCCATGTGTGTCTATAATTTCGAAAAGTCTGCTTTGTTCGAAAAATATAAACTTTAAATGTATTCAAGGGGCAAAATTTTTTTTTAGAAATTTCGACTTTTTCAAAATATCCACTTGTTTGGAAATCTTGCCTTTTTATTGAACATTTTAACTTTTTATGAAAATGTCCATATTTTTCAAAATTTCGGCTATTAAAAATTTTAATATTTTTTTCTGTTTTTTAATTAGTTTTTCGAAAACTTGGAATTTTTTGAAAATTTCGATTTTCAAAAAATTTCGAATTTTTAATTTTCAGACTTGCACTCTTTTTGAAAATTACTAAGACCCAAAGCTTGGCTTTTTAAAAGTTTGGCATTTTCACAAAATCTGCTTTGAATTTTACAAAAAGTTTGAATTTTTTAAAAATTTCGAATTGTTTTTGTAAATCTGGAATTTTTTCTGAAAATTTTAATTTTTTATGAAAATTTCAACATTTTTCAAAATTTCAACTTTTAATTTCTTTAAAATGCTAATTTCTTTTTCAAAACCGTGAATTTTTAAAAATGTCGACATTTTTCAGATCTCTTTAATTTTTAAGATACCAAAATTTGGAATTTTCTAAACATTTCACTTTTTAATAAAAACTTTTGAATTTTTTTTTTAATTTCGATGTTTGTTAAATTGTCGATTATTTATTTTTAATTTTGACTTGATTTTAAAATTTTAACTATTTTGGAAATTCTGATTTATATCAATTCACATTTTTTCAAAATTTCACCATGTTTAAAATTTGTGGCTATTTCTCAAAATTTTGAATTTTTCATACAACATTTTGAAATTTTCCTGAAAGGCACCTTTTGACATTTTCCAATCGTATTTAAAATTTCCACTTTTTTTTTAAACATTTCGATATTTTTCAACCTTCAACATTATTTCAAAATTTTGTCCTTTTTGAAATTTTGACTCTTTCAAAATTTCGACCTTTTTTGAAAATCTTTACTTTGGTCAATTTCTTCAAATGAAATTAGTACGATTTCAAAAATTTCGCTTTTTTTTAAAAAATTGAATATTTTCAAATTTCTTTTAAAATTTTGTCTTGAACTTTTTACTATTTTTTCAGAATTTCCACATTTTTGGAAATTTTAACTTTTTATGAAAATGCCGATATTTTTCCAAATTTTGACTATTGAAATTTCCATTCAAAATTCGTCTGTTAAAATTCCGCCTTTTTCAAAAATTTGAAATGTTTTAAAAATTTCTTTTTTCAGAAGATTTCGAATTCTTTTCTGTTTAATTAGTGCGACTACAAAAATTTTCGAAATTTAATATATTCTCAAAACTTCGCTTTTTTTGAATTCCGACTATTTTAAAGTTTGGCATTTTTACAACATTTTGCCTGACGTTATAAAAAAAGTTTTATCGAAATTTCGATTCTTTTTGAAAAACCTGAATTTTTCATGAAAATTTCAACGTTTCAAAATTTAGCCTTTTCCTTTTAAATTTCCAATGTTCCTCAAAATTTTAAGTTCTTTTTCAAAATTTTGCCCATTTTCTTCTTTTTCAAAATTCCAAAATTTGTATCAAACCAGATTTTATTTTATAAATTTTAGTTTTTTCCCAAAATTTGAACTTTTTGTCATTTTATAAGAAATAATTAAAGAAATTAAACGAAGAAAGACCATCAATGACAAAAAAAAAGGTTAGAAACTTCGAGTTTAAAGGCGAATTGTCGAGTTTTTTCTCAAAATTTCGACTTCAATCTCAAAATATTAACTTTTTTCACGAAATTCCAGAAGTAAAGTCAAAATTTCGACTTTAATCTCGAACTTCGACTTTAACCTGAACATTTCGAGAAATAAGTCAAAATTTTGGTTATTAAAAATTAAAGTAACTGAACACATCCTACCTTCATCTGTCAATATTGTATGAATGTTCAAAATTAAAGTCGAAATTTTGACTTTAATCTCAGAATTTCTAGGAAAAAGTTGAAATTTCGAGGTTAGGGGCGAAATTTCGAAAAAAAAGTCGTATTTTCAAGAAAAAAGTTGAAATTTCAACACTAGAGAAAAGGTTGTTGATCTTTTTGAAATCGGTTACTTTTATGAAAATTTTAACTTCGAAAGCTTGATTTTTTTAAATCTTGAGATTTTTCCAAATTTTAACTTTATTTGAGAATTTCGACTGATTTTATTTTCAAAAACTCGATTTTTTTCGACCATTGAATATTTGAATATTTTTCAAAAGTTGGACCACTTGAATTTCGCCCTTTTTCGGGTTCTTTGACCTTCTTTCGAAATTCGAATTCTCTTGAAAATTTGATCCTTTTTCAAAATTTTGACCTTTTTTGAAAAAAGTTAGATCTTTTTTAAATTTCCACTTTTTTAAAAATTGCAACCTTTTCTCAAAATTTCGATTTTTTTTAATCTGAACTTTTTAAAAATTGATTGTTTTAAAAAATTTGAATTTTTCAAAATTTGTGGTTTTTGTCAAGACTTTAACTTATTTTGAAATTTTAATTTATTTCTGGAAAGTATTTTGTTTTCGTTTCAATTTTTTTTGAAAAATGCTGCTTATTTTGAAAATTTTAAAAATATTAAATTTTCGAAAAATCCACCTTTATTTCAGAATTTTCTGCATTCCTTGAAATTTGCTTCTCTTGTGTAAATTTCGACTTTTTGAAAAACTTGACTTTTTTTTTAAATTTTGTTTACTTTTGAAAAATTTGATTATTTAAAAGTTACATTTTTTAAATTTCGATTTTTTTTTACAATTATGTTAAGTCAGTTTTTTGCAAATTTTAGCATTGTCTTAAAATGTTGCCGTTTGAAAGTTTGATTTTTAAATTTTAACATTTTTTTAAACTTCAAAATTGTTTCAATGTCTCTACTGATTTTAATTATTTAAAAATTGTTGCTTGACATTTTCTACTAATGAAAATTAGGACTTTTTTCGAATGTTAAATGAACTTAAAAAATCCCTCTTGCTAGTCTTTTTGTTATTTTTTTTAAATTTGATTTTCTGAAAATTGTGACTTCAAGATTTTGATTTTTTTTAAAAAGGGTTTGATCTTTTCGAAATTTTCACTTTTTTGAAAATTTCCACCTTTTCTGAAAGGTTGGACTTTTTTCAAAATCATTTTTGAAAATTTTGGATTTTTAATTTTTGTCAAGATTTTTTCTTTTCTTTCTCTTTCTCTTTTCCTCTTGCCTCTTTTAATCTTTATTGCCTTTTCTTTTTCTCTTTCCCTTTCTCTTTATCTCTTCTTCTTTTCCTTTATTTTTTATCGTCCCCTTTCTTTGTAATTCTTATTCCTTGTTCTCTTCCTTATCATCTTCCTATTCTTCCCTCTTTCGCTGTCTCTTTAATTTCAAGACAATTTCCTTAGAAAATGTTACTTTTTTTGAAAAACTTGATTCCCTCTCTCTCTCTCTCTCTTTTTATGAAGCTTTCACCTATTATTTCCAGTATAATTATAAATGTCTAGTTAAATAAAAAATGAGCGAACTTCGGAATTTTCCGTTCTCGAGTTTCTGCTTCCATCCTAGTTGTTCAAATAACCAACAAGGAGTGGGCAAAAATTCAAATAAACAACAATTTAATTAAAATTCGTGTTCTTCTTTCAGCAATATTTGTAAAATATTCATATGTTCATTAAAAAAAAGTCCCTAATTTTAATTTGAGTGAACGACTTCCATCTATCATCAGAGGATCCACGCTGGGGTACTTTGGCCTAGTGTGGCCAGTTTGAGAGAGGTGCACCTAAGAACAAACCGGGCTCGATAAGGTAGAGTAAAATTATGTTTTACGTTTGGGAATTTCCTAAGTTTTGATTTTTTCTATACATTTATGGGTTTTTTCTTCAAATTTTTCATTTTAATCTCAAGATTTTTTCTAATAGTGACTATAATTATTGGATATATATAGATTGGTATGTGTAGCTTCACCTACTTCTTTGGATTTTTAAAATGATGAAGATGTTTAGTTATTTCCTTCATATATTCTTTACAAAGAGCTTTGAGTTTTGAAACGCTTTTTTTAATTTTTTTATATAAACCTCGATACTATTCTTTCTTCAGTAGGGGCCGAACTGTTTACAACGCCCAATATACGTGTTTAATTATTATTTTTATAAATTCTTTGAACAAAAAAATAAAATGAATTTTTAATTATTCCTATAACGAATGTGATACCTCTTTTTACCCCGATGCAGCAGTGTGCAGCAAACAGCCCTGAGCCTGTAAGAAGAAACTTCTAACAAACAAAAGATGAGGCTACGGAAATTTTTACTTCAAAATGCAACTCTTAAATAAACTCTGCTGGTTTAGAATGGTCGAATCTTATAATAAAATCTGAAAAAACCTTTTTTTAAATTTATTTACTGCGAACTATTTTACATTGTTCTGTACATTTAATCCAGATATGTAATAATTTTTAAGAAGCATTATAAATGAAAATAATTTTTCCATATAATCGTCTCTTATATCAACAATATGCAAGCACCATTCAGAAAGTATCAAGCTCAATATAAGAGATATTCATCCTTTTTAATAAAGTCTCAGCAGATTCTTTAATTTTCTCTTCTTGGGACCCTGTTAAGAGGACAGCTCCATCTTTAAGAACGCAAGCCAACGGTGAAAGTTTCTCAGAAGTTAAACTTCCCAACAACTCCAAGCAAGCTTCCATAGTTTCAATGCGACTTGTTTTAAATACTTCGGAATCCTACACAAGAAAAATGGTATAAAAATTGAAACGAATCGTTGAGACTTACCTTGAAAATACTCATAGCTCTTTGTTGCTGTATTTCTGGCAACACCGGCTGAGGTGGAGGCATGTAATTAGGAGAGAGAAACGGATTTTTTCTTGGGCTAGCATTTGATGTTTTTTTAGCACTCTCCTGATGTTTTGATTCACTATCTGCTACATCGTAATCGGCAGATTTCGATTTTTCCAAAGATTTTCTACTTGTCATAGCTGCTATATTATCTGATGACAACGTAGAACTTCGCATTTGCAAAATAGTATTCGCATCGTATTTTATCGCGTTCAGTTCAGTTTTGTATTTTTCGTAAATGTGCTTGGTGTATTTAGCTGCCTTTTCATTAGTTTCATCGTCTGTTGAATTCGTGTTCTCCTGCGGTGTCTTTGTAAAATCGGGGGTAGTTCTCGCGTATGAAATAGTTTCTTTTTCCAGGTAATTTTCAGAATCACTACTGGAATAGTCTTCTTGCTCCTGATAATCGTCCATTTGGGCCAGTGGTTTTTCAAAACACTCTTTCTCACTGGTACATTCTTCGGGTATATTAATAGTTAAATTAATGTAAGATTCACACAAGTGGTCCCATTTGTTCTTCAGTTTTTGTATGAATTGTTCAACGTATTCAAGATCACATGTGCAGATTGATATGTCATCCTTCGCTAGAATACATTTTAAATCCTTTGGGCATATATTGTATTTTTGGATACCATCTAAACAAAGCTCAATCAAGACAATAATTTGGACCACTTCAGATGTGTTGGCTTGTTTGTAGAGATTGGCCGCTTTGCTGAGGTTTCCCACTTTTTGGGTCAAAAATTTCAATCCTGGTCTCGCATCGAACTCTTTTGCTCGTACGTTTGAAAGTTCCAAGCATTTAAGCAAAATGTCTACATGTTTTGCGTTGACGTTAGTCAGTATCCCTCGAAGACTGCAAGAGTTAATTTGTAGAGTGTTTAAAATTGGGGTTATGTGGTTTAAATTTTGTAGTAAAGCGCTCGAAATAGTTTGAATTAGCATTTCGTGCGCTAGTATACCAACAACTAGGTTTCTAAAAGGTACCCTAACTGTGTATAATTCTGGGTTTAAAATCGACACTGTATCGAGAGGGTACAGAAGGAAGACGTAACTTCTGTCATCGATTGCTATTCCGTTTACTAGTTCACAGTCGCAGAATTTGCCAATGCATTTCGTACAGCTTCTTTGCGATTGCATCAGGAAAACTTGTTGCGCTAACTCGTATAACCGTTCATTTTCTAGTATGCTACTATCTTTTCTAGCAGCTACTTTTACCGTGGCTAAGTCTCCGTAGAAGCTATCAGAATTTTCCTTAAAAGCCAAAGTAATTTGATGCAATGGGTTAAGACTGATTGAAGAAGCTCTGTACAAGGCTGTCGTGACTATTTCCCATTGATTTGAAGTTAGAATTTTGCCAGCGCTCAGCATAATGTGACGTAGGCAGGATGTGCCTAGACGCGCCATGTTCTCCAATGGTTGTGAAATACATTCAATCAAAATGATCAGCAATTGCTTTAGAGCTAAAGTAGCAGCTGGATTTTTCTTGGCTTCGTTATTGTGAAGATAATCGACAACCAGTTCACTAGCTAAGCCGCAACAATGTTTAAAATTTTGCCATATCACGCCCGGTTTCATAATTTTTGTATTTTGTCTTAACCAATTTTGAACCGTTGGTAGAAGTAAGTGGTTGATACAATAAAAACCAAAATTTATTCCTGGACTTGTTGCAAGATCTCTAAGAATTTTAAATAAACTTTCTATAACGTGTGGCTGATTTTTAAAATGCGCTGTTATGGAAGCTGAGCAGAGTCCCTCTATTAGAATATACCAGATTTTTAAAACACCACTTCCTTTATCCATTTTGCTCAATTTATCACATAATTCCACCTCAGCTTTGGTTGAAAATATCTTGTAATCGATATCATCGATTGTTTCCTGATTAAAACTAACAATGTCTATATTTTGTATAACGGGATCAACCAACTGCGGCTCTACGTCGATATTCATTCGATGCGTTAAATTAAAACTAGGACATTTTGGCATATTATACATCATGGATAAAATAGAAGCACAATTTTGTAATAATTTCAAAGATTCCATACAAATATCCATCTGCCCAGGATTCTTGTTCAAATATTCAGAATCCTTATTCTTATCGGTACTACCAACCAAGAAATCATCCTCAAATCCCCCATTCTTAATATGGGCCAAAAGGCACAATATATAATCTAAAGCAGCATTGGCGAAAACCAAAGTATTATCAGTCGACAAAAATATTCTAAAAACTTCCAAAATCGCAGTCGCGTTATTTTTGGCATTTGCCACTCGCAAAGTACCAAATAGAGTTCTCCATCCGGAGCAAATTTCGGTTCTGTTGGCCTCCACGAATTCACAAAGACAAGCAACTATTTGATCTTGAACATCTAAATCGCACAACTCCAAGCAGAGTAAATTTTCGAACGGTTTAATTAGAGCTTCGTTGAAGTGGAAATGGGGTAGTTCCGCCTGCTCATTAATCAGAGTCGCAAAAGCATCATGAATGCAAGCCACGGCTTTCTTAGAGACAGTTCTATCTTTGTGGCAAGCTGCTTCCATAAAATGCGGCCCCACAATCGACCAAACCTTCATAGTGTGAATGAGGGGTCTTCCCGATCTGATGCACTTAAGCGTGACCTCACCGATGCGATGCAGCAGGAGTACAGAGGGTGGTTTCTTTTCCATTTCAAGCTCTTTCTTCCACCATTTTTTCTGTTGTCTGGGGTTTTCTTCATACCTGGTAAATAGCTGGGCGTGTGATACTTTGCACAATTCGGACAAAAAACCACATAGTCCCGGTAATGACAACCTGAGGCCGGCAGAGTGAAAGAGTTCATCAGCTTTTTGCGAAAGGACACAACAAACTTTAGCAGCGTGAACCCCTCGTAGATTGCATTGGCCTTGAGCACCCAACATGCCGCTTTTTTCGATAATTTCGGATATTGTGGCATCGTGTTGATTGGAGTTGGACATTGAACTGTATGTGTTGTTTTGCAGAAAACTGTAAACGTCAACACTGAAACAGAAATAATAAAGTATGGAATAGATTCATTAAAAAATTTTGATTTTTGTTTAAAGTTTGACGATTTATCGTGGTTTTTGTATTTTTACCTCTACAGTGAGTTGAAACTGAAGTCAACTATTTTTTTTTTAATGAGAGTATGTTTTGTGACTCTTGATTGAAAAGATCATATCAAAGGGGATCAGGCCCACCGAGAAAATTCCCCGGGGACAATAGCCCATATTGTCCCCGGGGAAGGAGCCCATCCTTCTGTTCTAGGCATTTGGCACGCGGGTCCCTACTATACCCTTTTCAAGCAAAACGACATAAATTAAAAATCTAATTCGTAATTTTTATTTTTGGCGAATACAAATAATACCGACTTCTTTCAAACTTCAGATATTTTAATTTCTATTTTGAAAATTTAGAATTTTTCAAAACTTACACTTTTTTAAAAAATGTTGACTCCTTTCCAAAATTTGGGTAATTTTTTGATATTTTGAATTTATCTCACAGTTATGAATTTTTGAAGAATTTAGGCCTTTTCCTTATTTTTGAAAAATTTGACCTTTTTTTTTTCGAAATTTTCCTTTTTGTTGAAAACTCATACTTTTTAAAAATATTGACTAATCGACTTTTTTGTAAATTCATTTTTTTTAAATTTCAAATATTGCTAAAAATCATGAGCGTAGACAAAAAAATCCTGTCTGTCATCCAGGAGAAGGCAGCAATTATTTTGAAAATTGATGGGCAAAAAAATAAAACCAGAAAATCTTCAGCTGAGTATATTGTATATTTTTACTGAACTTTCAAATTCTAAATCTAAATTTCGAAAAGAGGGAATTTTTAGAAAAATGTCAGAAAATTGAGTTTGAGATAAAAACTGAACCTTTCAAAATATTTTGAAAAATGCTGAAATTTCTAAAAACAGTCGAAATTTCCAAAAGACAAATTTTGTAATAAGTCACAATTTCCAGAATAAATCGAATTTAGAAAAAATCAAAATGAAATAACAAACAGTATTTTCCTAAGAATTTTACTTTATTTAAATTTTAATATGATCGAAAAGCTTGTTTTGAAATATTCTAAGCATATTATTCTCGGAATTATGGTATTTTATTAATATTTTGTTCCGATTTTGAAAAAATTAAACGAATTTTGAGAAAAAGTCGAAATTTGGAGAAGATAGAAATTTCTAGAAATAAAACGTCAAATTTTGGGGTATATCCTGTTCCGAAAATAACAGGAATTTGGAGAAACAAGTGAAAATCTTTTTTTTTGTGGAACAGACTTGTCCTCGGTTATCTTTCAAAATTGATGTAGACATCTTGTCCTCTGAAACCAAGAAATATTAAAAAATACAACAAAAATTGCTCTAACGCTTTTCGATAGCCAAGTTATCATCTTCGGAGAGATACTGATATGAGATACTGTATCTCTCCGAAGATGATAACTTGGTTATCGAAACGTGTTAGAACAGCTTTAGTTTTTTTTTATATTTCTTGGTTTCAGGGGACCAAATTTGTATTTCAACGATTTTTGAACAAAACTCTAAAAGGCAGAATTTTAAGAAGTCGAAATTTATAAAAAAAAAGAATTTTTAAGGAAAGGAGATTTTTGAAAAAATCACAAATTTTATAAGAGAAAAAATGAAAACTGCCGAATCTCCGAATCGAGAGATTAAAATCAAAATTTCAAACAAACGATAAACATTAAGAAATCAGTCGAAATTTTCAATGTCAATTTTGAAATAAATTGTCAAGTTGCAAAAATAATTGAAATTTCGAACAAAAGAAAAATTGAAACTAATCGAATTTTGAATTAAAAAAGGGGGGGGGGGGGAATTTTGCAGAGAAAATCTAATTTGCAGAAAATATTAGAATTTTGGGAAATCCACAGTCAATAAAAAAAAAAAAACTGAACATTAATAAAAACAAATTTCGAAAAATATCTCCAACATTTCGAGAAAAAAATCGAAATTTCTAGAAAATATTCAAATTTAGAAGAAAAGGAAAGAAAGAGCGAAAAAAGTAGAATTCAATAAAAGTTGTAATTAAGAAAAAGACGAATTTCGAGAAAATTTTCAGAAAATCAAATTTCCTTCTGAAAATATTTAAAAACTGTTGAAAAATCGAAAAAAAGGCAAAATTTTCGAAGGCCGAATTTTAGGAAAAAAATCTGAATTTCAAAAAAAATCGCAATTTGCCAAAAATATTCTTTTCGAAATATTTTCTTTTTTATTTAAATGTTAAAATAATATTTAAATTTCGGTAAAGAAATTCAATATTTTTCTTTAAATACAAAAATAATTTCTATACATGGTTGCTTTTTTATTAACATTCCGATCGAATTTAGAGAACATAAATGATTTTAGAGAAAGTAGAAATTTCAAAAAGAGCCAATTTCGAGGAAAAAGTCTACCATTGTGGAAACAAATATGTCCAGATAAAAGTCGAAATGTCGAAAATAAGGCGATTTTTGAGATAAGTGCAATTTGAAATTTCCGGAGATTGTAATTTGAAAAAGTCGAAATATAAAGAAAAAAAAATATATTAAGAAAAGTAGCAGAATTTCAAAAAAAGATGAATACGTATTTAGAAAAATAGCGAAATTTAAAAAAAAAGATTTTTGAAAGAACATTCCACAAAAAGGATTTTAAGAATAAAGGCGAAATCTCGAATATTTGATGATACGGAAACTTTTACAAAAAAAAGACAGATTTAAAGAAGAAAAGTCAAGATTTTCGACGAATTACAAGCACAATCAAAACTTTTAGAAATTTTAAGTATGAAATTTTGAGACAAAAATCAAAATTTCAAAAAAAAGCAAACTCTAAGAAAGTAGTCAAAATTTTTGAAAAATTAGATTCTATAAGGCTGAAATTTACCATATGTTAAGAAAAATAAAGGAATTAGGAGAAATAGGCGAAATTTTGAGAAATCGATTTTAAATATTCAAGTGAAACTTGAAAATTGAGGGGAAATTCGAAATTTTTCAGAGAATGTCGAAAAAATTGGAAATTTCGCACAGAAAGTTAAATTTTAATAAAATGGTTAAATTTTGAAAATTTTTGTTTTTAAAAAAAATTTAAAAAATCGAAATTTTTGGATAAAAAGAAACTTGGACGAAAATATTAAGATTTTCAGGAACAAAAGGATTTGATTTGAAACAGAATCAAAATTTCTAAAAAAAAAACAATTTTGAGAAAACTATGGACATTTTGCACAAAATTACAAAAACAAAAACAAATTTTGGAGAAAATTTGAATTTTCGAGATAAAGATCGAAATTTCCAAAAATATCACAATTTCTCGAGAAAGTTCGAAAGTTTGTAAAAATTTGAAAGCCAACATGTGCCATAAATTAAAAAGAATTTTTTTTTGAAAAATCACGAAATGTGAAAAAAAATTAAAATTATCAACAAATGTCGACATTTCAAGTACGAATTCTGAAGAAAAAATGGAAATTTCAATTAAATATAAATTTTCGGCGGCTCCAAGCAGGGCTTCGAACCGTTATTATTTCCGTTCCGGTTTTCGGTTTTCTTTCCGAAAAAAAATTATATCGTTTTAGTTCCCGTTTTCGTTCCGACAAAAATAACGGGTTTTTTCCGGTTTCGGTTTTCGGTTCAGCTCCAAGTGACTAATTTTTAATTTTTTATTTAAAAGAAAGAAAATATTTCAAGTAATCTCGAAACAAAAGTCCGAATTTCAAAAAAATAAACCCTGAAACTTAGGGAATAATCCAAGTTGAAATTTTGAGTATAAAGTCAATTTTTTTAGAAAATGCAGAAATTGTAAGTTTGTAATCTAACTTTTAGAATAAATAGATTAGAATAAAAAAACATTATCATGATTGAAGTAATGACAAAAAAACGGATGAATCACAGCAAACTTCTTTTAATATAAAACCTATGATCATTATGTATTACAAAATATTGAGTTTAAACTATTTAGAAATCTTAAAACATATTAACTTTAAGTTATGTTTAGAAAATAATATATAAAACAGAGTTAGTATTTCTAGAAAATTGAATTTGAAGTAAAATTTTCAAAAAAAAACTAGCAATTGCAGAATTTTGCAAAAAATTCAAGATTAAAAAAAGTATTAATTTGCAAAATTTCGACTTATATTAGAGATTTTAAGAGAAAACACTCAAACAATCCAGTTGAAGGTCAAAATATTATGATTAAAATGAAAAAAAATTACATTAATTTCGAGTGTTTTTTTCAAATTTTGACTACTTTCTTAAAAGTATAAGTTAAACCTTCCTTTTCTTTTTCATTTCGTGTTTTAATTCGACATTCTGAAGAAAACATTCAAATTTAAGGGAAACAATTTCACAGTTGTATAAAGAAATCTAAATTTCAATTCAATCAAAGATCAAAGTTCGAAAAAACAAACTAAATTCATAAATAAAAATATCTCAAGATTTCAACTTTTCAACATTCGAATTTGAGATTTATGTGTAAACACAAAAAGTCATAATGTTTGGAAAAGGACTACATTTCGTGTTTCAAATCGAAATTTTAGAAGAAAAAAAACACAAAAATTGCAATTTTTATATCAATTTTTAAGACAAATGTGAAAATTAAAAAAAAGATCAAATATATTAAAAAAAACTGTATCCAAATTCTGAATTCCTTTTAAGCATTTTGAAGTTTTTAGGAAATTTGAAGAAGACATTTTCAGGTTCTTTTCGAAATTTTATTATATTCTAAAGATCAAAAGTTCAAATTGGAAATTCTAATTTTTTTAAGATAAAAGTAGTCTAAATTTGAAGAGAAAAATATCAACATTTTTTAAATAGTCTATATTTTGATCAAAAAGCGTATATCAAAATTTAAACTTAATAACCAATGTGATTTCCATTTTTTTAGAAACTTTGATTTTTTAAGCAAATGTTGAGAATTCCAAATTTCATCGAAAATCCGAGTTAGCACTTTTAATTGATAAGAAATTTTAATAAACTTTTAGGTTTTTTAAAAACTTTTTTTTCGAAATGTGGCGATTAAAAATTTAAATATTTCGAAACTGGGTCGCAAAAATGTTAAATAAAATTAATAAACATGACGACTAAAGTTCAGAAATTCGATAAACAAGTTAAAATAATGAGTTTATATTCGAAATTTCCTGATTAAAGTCAATGTACGTAAATAATGAAGACCAAAATTTACCTATTAAGTTGAAATTTTTTGATTAAGGACAAAAATTAAAAAATTTTTTTTTTAAGCTTTGACCTCAGAAGATCAAATCAAAAAATTTCAACTTCAAATAATTTTGGGTTCTAACTCAAAATTTCATGAAAACCCGAGTGTTTAAATTAAAAGTCTAAATAAAGTTAATATTTTGATTCTAAAGTTAAAATTTTCTGAAAAATGTAAAAATATAAATTTTAAGTTGAACATTTTGACAGAAAACTCGAAATTTGAACAAAAACCACAGATTTTAAGAAAGTTCCGGTATTTTCGATTTTGATAATTTAAGTTATTATTGCCGTGGGTAAAATGAAAATTTATAAAAAAATTCGTTTTACCTCAAAACTTCGAAAAAAACTAAGGTTTCTTAAAAATTTTGTATCAAAATAAAAACATTATTTATTAAAAAAAATCAAAATTCCGACTTTAAACTTGACATTTACCAACTCGAAAGTTTATAGTAAAAAATTATGAATTTCTAGTTTTTCCTAAAATATTCGAATTTTTCTCATAATTTCTTATCAACTAAAATAAATTTTTATCAATTTTAAGCTTCTCTGGACATTTAAACTTTTTTTCTCAAAGTAAAGTGGTTAGGTCTAAAATTTTAAGGTTAAAACTGTAGTTTCGAGAAAAAAGTCACAATTTCCAAAAAAGTTGCATTCGTTAAAGAAAAACGATTCTTAAAAATTTTAATTTAAAGTTTTAGCTACTTCAACGAAATTTTTACTTTCATCTCAAAATGCGAAAATAAGACCGAAATTTTAAGACTTTCTTAGGCGAGTTGCTTCTGAAAATTGTGGATTCAAACTTGAACCTTGTTATTATTTTTCAAAATTTTCGATGTAAAACTCGAAACCTAGACTCTTTTTTTTAGAGATTTTGACTTTTAATCTCAAAATGTTATCTTAATCCCAAAGTTCTCATTTTTTCTCGAAATTTCGATTTTAAACTAAAAGTTTAGACCATTTTCTCGAAATTTCGTGCTAGAACTAAATTCTTGTGAATAGCTTTTAGTTTTTTATTTCAAAATTTCGATATTTTCTCAAAATTTTGTATTTAAATTTTAGAATTGAAAATTCCTGAAGAGTTTTGTTGTAAGAGTTTATCTTTTCAATGTTTTGCATAAAATTTTTAATTGAAAATTGAAAATTATACTTTTTAAAGTCCTACATATCTTACAGATTTTCTTTTTAAACTCTTTTTTGATAATTTCGAGTCTTAAACTTGAAGTTTGAAAACTAATTTTTTTTAAATAAATTAATTTCAAATAATTTTTAGAATTTTTGACTTTTACGTTTAACTTTTAACGTCAAGGTTAGATTTTAAAATTTTTTTTCGATTTTAAAATTTAAATTTCGATTTTTTTACAGAGTGTTTGACTTCATTTTAAAGACATGAAATTATTAAACAAAATGGGATACCTTTTTCCTTCATAGTCAACGCGAGTCACATCAAAAGTTACTGCAAACCTAATGTGACTCAAGAACTATGGATCAGGCACCAATGTTTTATAACAATTGAAATAATAGAAAAAAATTGAAAATGTAAACCCAGAATTTTTAGAAAAAAAGATGAAGTTGAAGAAAATATTCCAAATTTATTTTACAAAAATTCAACATATTTTTGATTCAAATGTTGGTGATAAAGGTCGGAATATTTAAAAATAAACATCAATATTTCTAGAAAAATTCAACATTTTAAATTTAAAGCCGACATTTATGGGACAAAATAAAAATAAGTTCAAATTCGAAATTTTAATAAAAAAAAGTCGAAGTTTTAAAAAAAACTCGAGAACAACACAATAATAATAGTCAAGCAAAATATTGGGTTGAAATTTGAGACTATTAATGTAAAATTGACATTGAAGGGGGAGGGTTTGTTAACTGTGGACTTTTGAATCTGCATTGAACCGAAATAAACCAATATTTTCTTTTCGGTTCGGTTCCGGTTTTCGTTCCGACACAAATAACGGTTTTTTTCGGTTTACGGTTTTCGGTTCAGTTCCGGTTCGAAGCCTGGCTCCAAGAGCCCGTGGGGAGGGGGGCTATCATCTTCAGAGAGATATCAGTATATCTCTGAAGATGATAGCTTGGCTGTCGAAAACGCGTTAGAGCAACCTTTGTTGTGTTTTTTAATCTTTCTTGGTTTCAGGGGACAATTTTTGTATTTTAATTTTTGAAGATAGCCAAGGATCAGTCCTGTTCCACCAAAATTCTGACTTTCTGAAAATAACAAATTTTACTTTCAATTTTTATTAAAAATTTCGATGTTTTTTGTTTATTTTGAGCTAATTGGAAAATTTTCAATTGAACTCAATTTTTTATTTTCTTCCAAAGTTTCCACATTTTTCAAGATTTGACTTTTGTTTTCAAAATTTCGACTTTTTCTGGAAAGTTTTTAATTTTGCCTTAATTTGTATTTTTTCTGAAAATGTTGACACTAAATTTTGATTTTTTTTCTCAAAATTGACCTCTTTAATTTTTTATTTTGTATATTTAATTATTTAAAAATTGTTTTCTTGAAAAATTTGACCTTTTCTCAAGCTTATGACTTTTTTTCGAATCTTCAAACTTTTGTAAATTTGACCTTTTTAAAAATTTTCCTTCTAAATATTTCCAAATTTATTTTATTTTTTTTATTTGCTCTTTTAATTGTGAATTCGAAGATGGTATTTAAGCTTCATGGTAGACCCTTATTGACCGGAAATTTTTTAATTTATTTAACATTTCTTCGGCCCAGTAGTTGTTTCTTGTGGATCGGGCTTCAAATATTTAAATTTTTAACACAGTAAATTTTTAACACAGTAAATTGATGATGAAACGTCTATTCATGTTAAAATTTCTTTATTTTTCTTTTTTATATTTTAAAATTTTTTTATTTTTAAGTATTTCTTCCTCATTCCCTTTCCATGTTATGCTCTGCTGACGAGCTTAAATGAGAGCGAAACATCGATGTCCAGTGCTACAACCTTTTTTATGTATTTTTTTTTATATTTTCCTAATTTATCAAAAATACAAACATTTTTATTTTTTCCATATCTAATTTTTGGTCTCCTATTTTTCATTATTCCTATTCTATGTAAAATAAACTAACCTCTTAATTTGTAAACTGTCATGAAGTGACGTTTTCAATAAATTTAAATATCACGTAGTCGCATTTCAAAAATTGTTTAGAAAATTGTCAACAAACCATAAAAATTTAAATATTTCCAAACTGGGCCGAAGAAATGTTAAATAAATTTAAAAAAAACATGGTATTTAAGGTTTCAAATCTAAACGTGGAATTTTGAGAAAAAGAACACAAGCGAGTAAAAAAGGTTTTAATATTTTTATAAAATTCACGAACTGTTGATATGGCAGTTCACCGGACGCACATGAAGGACGGGTCCGGGGCGTTTGCCCCTATTACATCCTCTCTCGGTGGACCTGAAGGGGATTACACTACTCGATTTTTCGATTATATCAAAAGCAAAAAAAATTAATAAATAAAAACAAACATAATTATAGAAAATATTAACTTTATTTCAAATAGGTATGAAAAATATTTAAACAATCCTTAAGAAATTACTCGGAGAGCTAATTCCCCTTCCGCCTGTCCTCAGTTTTTTTTTTCATCTTGCACAATAGTATGGTAGGGAAACATTTATATATTTATTAGGGGGCTCTGATTTTTCTGTAAAATGCGAGTAGAACTTATTAAAAAAATTAACAAATTCGATTATTGTTTACAGAAATATATTCTGTTTTAAAAAAGGTGCATTTAAAAAATCAGTTTGTCTTAAATCAACTGAGATAAGTAAAAAAAATTATAGATGTAACTTGAGGCTTCCTCTTGCTAAAAATATTATAGTCTCAAGTCTTTGGTCATAATTTTAGAAATTTTTCTTGAAGTTAATAACTTCCTAGAATTTCTTTGAATCGAAATTTCTGAAAAAAGAATCTTTTCAACCTAAATTTTTTATATTTTTTCTTAAATTTAACTTTAGGCACTAGTGATGTAACGAATATTCGCATTCGCATTCGTGAATATTTGCATCTTTTTTAATATTTGCATTCGCATTCGCATTCGCAAGAAATTATGCGAATGTATTTGGCAATAAGGCGGGAAATTATTTATGAAATAATAATGCAACTGCTAAGGGATTCTTAAACTGGGGTTCATGGACCCTTGAGAAATCCATGTCGTTAGTGTTGGGGGCTCATGGGTAGCGTAGCTAACAACATTTTTGAAGATCATAAGTAATCCAGTAATTTATCTAGTTCCACCTCATAAAAAGTATTTTTAAATTCCCTTGTTTTCTTCCCCTATTAGCTAGCTACAATATGGCAGCGTGGGACCCTTGCTCCTCCCTGGTTCATACACTCAACAGAAAATTCATGTTCCCAAATGAGGTAGCCTTTTCCAGAATTTTTTTTCTGAAATTTAGTCCTTTCCTTGTGATTTCGACATTTTCTCGAAATTTCGACTTTTTTCCCAAAATCCGAATTTGCTCAAAAAATTTCTCTTTTTCTTTACAAATTTAGAATTCGTTTTAAAATTTGACTTCTTATATCAAAATTCGACTTTCTTAAAATTTCGAATTCTTATCCCAAAATTCGTCTTTTTATTTTAAATTTCATTATTTCTGAAAATTCGACTTTTTTTTAAATTCATTTTTCTGAACATTTCGACTTGTTTATCAAACTTCGCCTTTTTCTCGAAAATTGGTAGATCTTTGATAAAAAAGTAAAAATTTTTAGAATAATATTTATATGGATATTTAAAAAAATATTTTTTAAAAACTTTAAACTCACTTTAAAATCTTTAAACTTTAAAGAGACTATAATTCCAGTCATTTCAAATGCCAACTTGTTTCTCAAAATTTTGCCGTTTATCTCAATAGTGGATATTTTCTGATGTCACGGAGCGCAGGGTTAAAAAATAAATATTCAGTCAATAAATGTAGACATTTTTTCTTGACATTTCGACTGTTTTTTCTGATATTTTCCCCAAAATTCGCCATTTTTTCCAAATTTCGACAATATTTGACTTTCTCTGGGAAATTATGACGTTTTACTAAATTTTCTCCAAAAAGTGTCGATCTTTTTCTCAAAATTTTGATATTTTTCAAGCAAGTTTTTTCAAAAAGTCAGGTTTTTATATTAAATTTGGTTTCCTAAAAATTCCGACTTTATACCAAAACTGGATGTATTTAATTATAATTCGTCTTTTTCTAAATTACGACTTTATACTCAAAATTCTACTTTTTTTTCTTAAAATTCTGAATATTTTATAAAAATTTCGGCGGTTTTTCGAAATTTTGACTGTCCTGCTTCAACCTCTTTCTTAAAATTCGTCTTATTCTCGAAATTTAGACTAAATTTCTACTTAAAATTGAGCTTTTTAATTAAAATTCGACTTTTTCTCAAAATTCGTTTATTTTTTGAAAATTGGATTGAAATTTTAATAAAAATAAAAATTTTTAAAATAATAATTTAACGAAATTTAGAGAAAAATATTTCTTGTAAAATACGAGATTATGTCATAATTTAAATGAAAATAAAAATTGTAAGAGAAATATTTTTATTCTAGAAATTGCGAGTTTTCTCACAAAATTCTCCAAGTGCTAGTGAAACAGTCAGTATTCGGATTCGCATTCGCGAATGTGGGAAAACCAACATTCGTTACATTGCTATTAGGTATGATGACTTTCCTTTCAAATTTCAAGTTTCCAGTCAACATTTCCATCAATCTCAAAATCTCTCTCTTAATCTAAAAATTTCAGCTACACTCTTCAAATCTTCAAGCACACGCTTGACTGTCCGTTGATTCTTTAGTACTTACTTTTCGGAACATTTGTTAGCATTTGAGTTGGACTATACCAAACTGACGAGAGCTAACAAGACCGAAACCGGTCTTTGGGATCCAAACTTTGAATCTAATAAATGTTTAAACCTATTTCTGTGCATTAGAATCCTTGTCTTCTGGGGGACTTTCCTAGAGAGCAACCGCCTCGCTAGGTGGTTTGGTGTTTCAACTGTTGGTAGTTCAGCTACCCTATGATTCCACTATACACGCCTAGTTGCATACGACATTGTTGACGATGGCCATAGTTTCTCTATCGACCACAAGGTGGCGGCAGTACTAAGAGTCACACGCTTGGATCTCCGTTGATTCTTTGGTACTTACTTATCGGAACATTTGTTAGCATTCGAGTTGGATGTACTAAACTGACAAGATCTAACACAATCGAAACCGGTCTTTGGTTTCCAAACTTTGATTCTAATAAATGTTCAAACCTATTGGTCTGTGCATTAGAATCCAATTTAGAGATTCTTGCTAGCTTCTAAGAAGAACACATTTTATATTAAAAGATGTTTGAAGTGGTTTATCCAACCACAAACATTTCTGATGAATTTGAAGGAGCAGAAATAATCAGTAATGAAATAAAATTTGGATTCACTTTCTTATGAACATGTGGACATATTTTATCAGTTCTAAAGAGGTCCTCTTAAGAGATATTTTATTGTATTATATTAATTGCGTGTCAGAATATTTTTTTTAAAATTTGTAGCCTTTTAAATTCATTTCAACAATTTATACTTTTACAGAAATGTTTCAAAAGCCAAAACAAAACGAATTAAGGAGATTGCACAACATATTAACATTTCAAAGAAAAGCCAATATTGGAAATAATTATATTATTATTAAAAGCTAAATATGGAGTAAAAATTTGATGCCAAATTTGCAAACCCTCTGAACTTAATTTTACTCAAAATACTCACCATGTTTCCTCATCGCTGACAGGATTAAAGCTAAGATTCAACCTATCAATCGTACTAGAGCTAGAACAGGTTGTGGAAGTAATAATATTATTTTGAGTATTCTGGGCAACCATAAGAAGCTGAGTTGAACCTGTTTTGCTAAACAAAGTACGTTCTAAAGTTGCTATTGTAATGCAGGCGTTAAAAATGTGGGGCCAACTAGCCGAATTATGGGACCCTAAAGCTAAACCTACAAAATTTGGGTTACATATGTTTACTGGTGCCACATTTATTACCTTTTGTAACCAGAACATCTAAGGAGAGGGCGTGTGATGCTGGTAGTTCAGGCCCTTGATTCTTGCAAGAAGAATTCGATAACAAAGCCAAAATACTGCTGCTTCTCGACTGAAGTTTAAGTGTATTACTCAAACTGGCCGCCTAAAGCCAATGATGCTTAATTAACGTGTATTACGAATTGACAAGATTACCTTATGAAGGCCATCCAAGCTAGCTGTTATTATATCGTCTCGAATGCGTTGTCGGTATTTTTGTCTAGCTCTTCTGGCAACAAGTCTACTTAAAGCTGAAGTTCCATCGAAAGAAGGTTTTTCTGTTAATGGTGCACCTAAAACTGAAACTACAGAATCCCAACAGCACGTTAAAACCCTTCTGGATAACTTGATGCCAGCTTCAATTTCGGGGGTAATCTCGGGAGTACCACGAACTTTTTGCAGCTTCTGATAGTCCGTTAATAACTGTGACGATGAGAGTCCTCCAACATCTAAAAAAACTGTGTAACAAAATTCTTCTCGATCTTAAGCAACCTACCAGTTAGTAAGTTAACAACAGCTGGCTGTTGAGCAGAATTGGGGTCATAGCCCGCCGAAAGAAGTAGAGATTTGGCCAAAACATTCTGATAGAGTTCACACAGCCAAGTAGCTGAAACGTACACAAGCACACCACTACCATGAATTTCTTCAACGAATTGTGCTTCTGTAATTGGAATTGTGGCCTACAAAGATTTCGAATTTGGTGGAATTTCCGATTGTTATTTTAATAAATTACGTCTTTGTTTTCATGGTAGTGTCCATTTCTTATCAGTTTCAAATCAAGTAATAACGCCGAGTAAGTAGCCAAATATATACCATCTGCATTCATAATTGTTGCTGGAATTTGATAATTTTGCGCAGAATTATGTTGGCAGCATTTAGATGCAAACTCTTGTAAAACTTCATCGACTTGAATCGAGGAGCGAAGAGTCAGTAAATTCGGTAGCAAAATAGTTTCTAAAGTTCTAACAAAATGTCTAGCATTGTGTCTTTCCACATCTGTATTGCACTCGGCATAAACGCTTCGTCCCTATAAGAAACTGATGCCAATTTGTCCTGATCCTCATTATTAACTTACTAAATTTAAAGACTTTGGAAGTTTGTGCAGTTTCTGCAACTGCTGATTGGTTAAAAAACTATCATCATCTATTATGCTATCATCAGAAGGACTGGCATATTCCTCTGGTCCTTCTGTGACACCAGAACAGTCGGATTCAGAGCCGCCTTCTACGTCTGGTAGATTTCCATCGATGCCACTGCTATCTGAGTCTGCTTGGTATTTTAAGTTAGCAACGACATCTCTAAAATTTAATACAAAGAAATCGATATTTTGATATGAAACTTAGGAGCAACTTACCTGTATGGTTTAGGCAATCTAGCCAAAGACTGGTAAGTTAATGGTCCCAAATAATCCGCTTGTTCAAGAGATGGGTATCGAGTGTTAGCGATGTCAGCAGCTTCAAGGCTTAATCCTTCCCCTCGACATAAAGCTTCTAAGGATCCTAAAAGTGCTCCAACGCATTCTACGCTTGCAAGTAATACGTTTGAATCCGTACATTGGGATGATTCTTCAATCGAATCCATTATTCTTAAAGCATATTTAATAAAAAATAGAATCTAAGAACTAAGAAATGTAATGTTTACTACTGATAGCATTTAAAATTGTATGATGTATTTGGATGTCTTGTAGAATAAAACACCGAAAGCTCTTTGATAGTGTATTCCAAAAAAAACTTTGGGGAACTAATGTTCACTTTTTAGAGTACACGGATATTTTCATTGTTCAGGTTTTAGAAATCTAGATGTACGAAATCAGCAATCATGATTTTGGATTTTCACCTTTGGAATGTTGATACTTTGGGCACTCTGCTATATACGTTGCTAATTTTGCTTTTAATCACATAGGTGGTGCTAAATTATTTCATTATCAAACTTTAGAGCCGTGGAATGTTCCTTATGTTTTAAAGGTAGTTTTAAATGACCTGTTATAAACATTTACAACAAGCAATAATAATTATGTAAATAAAAAATTGTTTTTAATTTAATACGTTTTTAAAACAAACCAAAAACTAGAAAATAATTTCTCCATGCAGTCCTAAGCCATACAGATTTTCCTCAATGATTTGGATTCTGACTCTTTAATAGCTGTGAAAATAATTTCAATATTAAAAAAAATTGTTTGGCGCATGCGACAAATCAGAGGTGGGCAAGTTTTTTTTGTCGATGGAGTAAAATAAATGTTCGTATTAACGACCACAAATGTCCACCCTGTGAGTTGTTGTAGAGATTTCGATTTTTAAATAAAAATTAATCTTTTTAAAATCTTATTTTTTTTCCAAATTTGTCTTTTTTGAAATTTCAAATTTTTTCTAGAAATTCCACCATTTCTAAAACTCGTCTTTATTAAATCCCAATTTATGAAAATTCGTTTTGTTTCTTAAATTTTGTCATTCTTTAATATTTCAACTTTTCTTTCAAATTTGTTTCTATAAAATTTTTGATTTCTGTAAACGATTTTTTTTAAGAAATTCGTCTTTTTTTTCGAATATAGTCGACTTTTCTTTTAAGTACAATTTTATTCCTAATATTGGAACATCTTTCCTAATTTAACTTTCTGGTGAAGGATCCTTTATGGAAGTTAGGGAAGCACGATTTCTCTTTATGAATGGAAAAGTACATATTGTGTATTTTAAAGGGAAAAAAATGTTTTTGAAATGAAATTTCTAATTTTTTATCAAAATTTTGAGTTTAAACTAGTCGAGTTTTTCTCAGAATTTTGATTATTTTCCCAAAGTTGCCAATTTAGATTAACATTTTTATTTTTTCGATTGGAATTTTAATTCGAAGGAGAAAAGTTTAAAATATTAGAAAAAGTCAAAGCAAAATGATAACCAACAAAAGAAATTATAATTTATTCAAAAATTAACTAAATGGTGTCAAAAACTCCAAATTTTAAACAACATTTTTAAGCTCAAAAATTTTAGAAATATTCCCACCTCTAAGATTTTCTCAACAGTTCGTGTTAAAACTCCGATTTTTTTTATAAATTGTGAGTTTTTCCCGAATTTTGAATTTTTATTGTAAATCTAAAGTTTCAGATTGAAATTTTTAAACTTTGGGAAAACTTTTGGGATTAAAATCGAAATTTTCAGTAAAAAAACTCAAATTTTAATAAACCGTACTATGCAGAAAAAAATCAAATTTTGAGAAAAGCTTTATTTATTTTTCAAAATTTACAAAATTTTAAGTTTCTTCTCAAAATGCTTGCCCTAAAGTCCAATTTCGAGAAAAATTTCAAAAATATTTTGAAACTCTAAAATTTTCACTTCGGTTTGGAGAGCATTTTTTTATACCTAGTTTCTATAAATTTAATTTACACATGTTCAACTTTTTTTTCACAATAATGTCGAAATCTGAAGATTTTTTTAGACATTTCAAAGCTTCTTCTCAAAAGTTCAATTTCGAAGTTATCGTCAACAAACTTTTTTGTAGAAAACAAAGTATTTTGACTATTCCTACTTGTCAATTTTAACCTCAAACTTTATAGATAATAATTTACAGATTAAATCTCTAAAAAAGTTTTTTTTAAGTCTTAAAAATCGTCGACATTGTTGGCGATGGCCATAGTTTCTCTATGGACTAATAGGTGGTAGTGCTAAGAGTCACACGCTTGACGTCCGTGAACTCTTTAGTAATTACTTGTCGGAACATTTGTTAGCATTCGAGTTGGATATACCAAGCTGACGAGATCTAACAAGATCGAAACCGGTCTTTGGTTTCCAAACTTCGAATCTAATAAAATGTTCACACCTATTAGTTTTGTGCATTAGAATCCTTGTCTTCTGGGAAATGTTTCCTAGAGAGCAACCTCTTCGCTAGGAGGCAGTGTTTCAACTGTTGGTGGTAGTTCAGCTACCTTTATGATTCACTACACACGCCTGGAGGGCTGCATGAATTTGTAGTCTAGGTTGCATTCTACTTGCATACCAAACTTCATTCTCAGAATTCGACTTTTATTCAGAACTTATTTTTCTGTGGAAAGTGGGTCTTTTTCTAAAAATTTAGGAGTATTTCTCTAAACATTTTTTTCTGTTGACTTTTTTAAAGTTGGTATTCTTAAAATTTCAGCTGATTTCCAAAATTCACCTTTTTTTAAAATTTTAATCCCAAAATTCAACTTTTGTTCCAAAGTTAAACATTTTGATGGGAAATCTAATTATTTTCTCAAAACTTTAATCCTTTATTCATTATTTCTTTGGTAATTTTTTTCCTTTTTTCATTATTTTTATGAAAGTTTTTTTTTGGAAGTGTTAACTTTTTTGTTTCTACAAATTTTATTTCGACTTGAAATTCATTTTTTTAACATTTCGACATTTTATTTTTGAAATCAGGTTCAAATTTTATTAGAAAGATTAGAATTTTCTCCCGAAATTTCGACTTTTCTTTAAAAATGTAACTACAAATTTCAAGCTTTTCCTTGAAATTCATTTTTTTTAATCAAAATTTTGACATTTGTTCTCAAATTTTAACCTTTTTCATTTCTAAAAATTGAGACTTTTTCCTTAAAACTCGTTATCAAAATTAGACTTTTGTTGAGAAAATTCTCTTTTTAAAGCTCGGTCTTTGTCCGGCTTTGTTCGACTAGTTTTAAATTGGTCTTTTTCTCCAGTTCTCGAAATTCCAATTTAATTTCACAATGTATCTTTTTTCCAAAATTTTTATTTCTCAAAATTCAAATTATTTCTCAAAATTCCACTTTTTTCTCAAAATTTAAATTTCTATCCGAAGAATCCATATTTCTCAAAAAATTAGCCTTTTACTTATTAAAATATATAGACTTTTTGGAATTTCTATTTCTTTCTTAATATTTCTTAAACTGGTTTTTGTCTCGAAATGTCGACTTTTACGTTAAATGTTTTTTTTCAATTTATTTAACATTTCTTCGGCCCAGTTTGGAAATATTTAAATTTTTATTGTTTGTTGACAATTTTCTAAACAAACTGGGCCGAAGAAATGTTAAATAAATTGAAAAAAAAACAAAATATTTCCGGTCAATAAGGGTCTACCATGAAGAATTTTACGTTAAAATTTAGCATTTTATACTTCTCTAAATTTCGATTTTTTTTTCATCGCAATCGACTATTTACTTTAGCAATTGGTACGGAATACTAATTGTGTGAGCCCGACTTGCTCTTGACTGAATTATTTTATCAAAGCCATCATTCGTTCTGAAAATTCGCTTTTTTATTAAAATTTTGGCCTTTGTCAACATTTGACTCTTATTGAGAAAATTCTTTTTAAAAAGTTTTTGCCTAGAAATTTAAAGATTTTTCTCTAAATTCGATTAGTTTTAAATTAATATTTTTGTCCAGTTCTAAATCGCAATTTTTTCTAAAGATGCATCTTTTTTTAATTTTGACTTCTTAAAATTCGATTTTTTTTAAATTAAACTTTGACTTTCTATTAGAAAAATCCATTTTTCCCAACAAGTTAACCTTTTACTTGAAATATAGACTTCTTGGAATTTCTAATTCTTTCTTAACATCTCTCAAACTTTAATTAATAAGTAGTATTCTTGTAAATTTAACCTTTTTCAACATTTTAATGATTTTGAATAAAAATATTGTAAAAAATCTAATTTTGGAGAAACCTTGAAAATTCTAAGAAAATTTTTCAGATAAAAATGTGTTATTTCCATCTTAATTAGAAATTTTGAAGAACCAAAAAATATTAAAGGCAAATTATTAGAATTAACGCCGTATTTGGAAAAAAATCAAGTAGAATGTCGATAACATTTTATGGAAAAATCTACAGCAAAATTCTGTATCAACCATGACATTTTTAAGAAAAGAAATATTTAAAGCTCAAAATTAGGAGAAGAAAATGGAAAATTTAAAATGTTTGGATAATTGCAAAAATGGAAAATTTTCAATTTTGAGAAAATTGAAATTTGGAAAAAATCTATGCGTTGGGCCGGATTCGACATCATCACAAGCCACCTATTGTCCACCTCTGTCTTCTTGAAAAAAATGGTACAAAAAATGACGTCAAAATTGGAAGTGAATTCGAAGTTTGCTGTTAATGAAATAAAACAAATAGCTTTTTTCCATTAATATGCAAATGTTCTTTGACGTCTTTGGCTGCTCCTTCGCCCTTCTCCTTTCAGAATCTACTTAAGATTTCCCCTAGACGGTTCCTATTTTGTTATTAATTAACCTTTATTAACCAAGTAATTGTAAGAAATAGACATGTTTGTTTTCAAAGAATATCTTTGCTTAATGCTGTACACCTTCAGAAGTATCAAATTATGAAGGTTTTTTTTTAACTTACAAACGAATAATAGCCATATCGTCCCCAGCATGCCGCTGTATAGGACCACTGATCAACAGGAGGTCCGCCAAACGACCCGGTGATCTCAAAAGTTCTCTTGCAGCTTTCAAAGGTTCCAGTCTTTTCTGTGGACTTGGCAACAGTAAAATTCGATGAAATAAGGCTTCTAGCACAGGTCGCAATGCCCTTTCTCTACCAACCAATCTTACAACTTGTATACCAATGCTGAAAATACTAAAGATTAATGTCTGTGTGGTTTTTCTGAATATGCTT
This sequence comes from Dastarcus helophoroides, assembly GCA_028583605.1. NCBI lineage: Eukaryota > Metazoa > Arthropoda > Insecta > Coleoptera > Bothrideridae > Dastarcus > Dastarcus helophoroides. Next base: position 28,355,594 of record CM053328.1, read on the forward strand.
ACCTGTAAACAATTTTTGACTGGCTTGTGGTGAGGTACTGCCCCGAAGGGTCGCCAGGAGCACCCAGAAACGATAGCAAAGCTGGGCAAAATCGCTGCCATAGAAACGTCGTAAAGTGTATGTTCGAATGAACTGTCTGTGGTAATGTGTTTACTAGAGTAAGTAGACACTCCAGAAGGAAAACTGTTATATCATTCGATTTTGGTATCCTAGACAACATATAACACTCTCTAGTCCACATTAGTCTTAAGGCTAGAACACACTCCTAGACAAAATCGCGGAACTGACTGCATACAAATTGAGGATATTGTCTGTAGACAGTCTCGAATAAATCCCGGGGTTTAGGGACTTTGTCAGGTATCCAGACTTGCGCAATTCAGCCAAATTAGTGTCTGAGACATCGTAACAAATGCTACAGAGACGAGTGGAATTGCTGCTTGTTCATGGGGAGTTGTGAAACAAGTGATTTGTTTCCCATTTGTTTATAAACTATGGCAGAACTTTGTCTAGTAGTCTATAGACACAAGTTTCGCAATTTTGATGCGAGTGTACTGGACTATTAAGGCTTGTACATATTTGTAAACAAAATCGCGAGACTGTTTTTAAACAAATCGAGGAATTTGTCTCTAGATAGTTTCCAAAATAAATCTCAAAATGGTCTAAAGGACTTTGTCATCCATCCACACCTGCGCAATTGAGCTAAATTAGTTTCCAAGCGAGACAGCTACCTGTGGAATTTCTTTTTTTTTTCGCAGGGGAGTCGTAGAACAGGTGATTTGTTTCCCATCTGTCTATAGGCATGAGTTCTGAGATTTTGTTGCTAGTGTGTAGTAGCCATTAGACTTGTGGGGGATTAAAACTTACGTTTTCATTTCTTCTAATCTGCTACATAAATACTGCATTACTGGTATTGCCTCATTAAAGCAGGCAACAGCTGAAGTTTTTGTGTAAACCATTTCTGCGCTGCTTCCAGAGTTTTTGTGCTTTTGCTGCTGTTGTAAAATTTCCTGACATTCTTCGTCTAAAATATTTTAAAAATCGGTCAACCACCATTGGAATGTTGCGTATATCATACCCAAAAAAGTACAAAATGCAGTCAGCGTTTGGCTGGCAGCTGCTTGTGCAGCAGCTCTAACCGGTTGCGTTCCAGTCTCGTATGCGTCCCCACATCGATTAATTAAAAGCATCACTAATCGCCCATTTAAAGCCCAACTAGCGGAGCAAGCCAAATTTAACATTACCCGCAAAATGTGGACTTGGGTGTCTTCACATTGTGTGAGCATGCAGGAAGTGGCTGCGAGTAGTTGAGCTGGTAGCCACTGGGAATCATCTTCAGGTTCGATGCCGACTTGAAATCGCTCGTCTCTGACGAGTTTCTAGACATAATTATTAAGTTGTACTCTCTATTTTAATGAGTGCGAAACTTACATTCAAACCTGTCAGTGAAAATGAGACGAGTTTGCTTCGTTTACTCTCAAGACCTAATCTCAAAGGTAGAAAACATGCTGCTCTTAGTTCATGTGTTGGTGTGCGCATTAAACTGTTTTGGGAGGATAATAAATCTAAAAGAAATGACGAAATTTTAATGTTATGTTGGGTGCAATGGCAATTTGTTGTTAAAGTAAAAAAATGCAATAAAAATACACACACGCTGAAAATACAAGCGTATGTGTTGTGACTAATGTCTTATTTAAATCAGTTCAAAAGTATATTTACCGTAGGCTTCTTGAGCACTTTGTTTTATAGGTGCTAATTTAAAACCGGTACATTCTTTCACAATATTTAATAACAGATCTTCCATTTTCACCTTATTTTCGACGCACGTTACAAATATGGTAAAGGCTCAAGTAATGGCACAGTGGGCATGCTCGTGAAGGAAATCAATATTACATTCTCAAAATCAACAAGTAAAGCCACCAATTCATGTTTACTTTTTTATTTATAAAAATACATTTCCATACTAGTGGTATCAGTATTTCATTTATCGCATTTCCTCTTCTAATATTATTGTTGATAAGGAGAATATACCAGATAGTAATAATTAGTGCTTAAACAAACCGATTGAAATTATTCCAAAATATGCCACAACCTCAGGGATTTGATCCCATTTTTTTTAAACTCGTTTAATATCCCTAATTAATGATGTCTTTGTTGAAATTTATTCTATTTATAAAAAAATACGAAAGCTTAGTCTTTAGATAATTAAAAGTTCTAAAAATAGTTAAATGATTTTGCATCATGATATGTTTGAATTTGATTATAAAAATTTATTGATACAAGATACCTATAAGAAAGTTATTAACTATTTTTCTACATAATCTCCTGATTTTGTTGTGAATTTTTCCCAACGGATTGAGAGTTTTTTAATGCCATTTTCATAAAAAGAAGAGAGAAGTGTTTGCAGACAATTGCGTATAAATGTCTCAACAGTCGCATCATCATGGAATCGCTCACTTTCTAGAGCTTCTTTCGGTGGCCCAAACATATGGTGATAAGTCGAGACTATATGGAGGGTGTCCTAATGTTGCCCAATGATTTTCCCCTAATTTTTAATGTGTCACATTCGCTGAGTGGGGGGTGGGCATTGTCGTGAAGCAACATCACATTTCTGAACGAAAATTCGCGCCTCTTCCGCCGATATGCATGTTTTGTTTCATCCAATAGCTGGCAGGGTAGGCAGCATTAACCGTAGGACATTCATGCAGAAAATCAACGTGCAGAACATCGTTAATCTTGTCCGTAGTCACAGTGGTCTGAGGATGACTGGCATGGGGTTCATTTTCAACTTGATTTCGTCCTTCCAAACATTTTTGTGCCATTCATACACTTGAGTTTTCTCCAAAAATATCCCCAAACTGTGCTTCTAGTTTACGAAGAATTTTGGCAGATTTTACACCTTCAACGCCAATAATAATACGCTGCGCAACGTGCGGATGAACATCTCGCTCACTAAATGTATTTACAATTGACGAACAGCGAGAACGGAATTCTCTTGAGCGCAGGAAGTCACGTGATATCTCCTCTCCACCTAACATGTCTAAAAGCGTGTGCACAGTCTCGACGCTTGTTACGGTTTAAATTTTCGCTGGAAATAGTTGCTTGTGGTTAGGCCACCAAACATGCATGTTGCTTTTGTAAGTGGTGGTATATCATCAGTCAGTCTTTGTCTGGGGGAAATCGGCCATCTTCTCTCTTGTCGTTCACTTGGGTGTCATCCTTTTTAAGATGTGGTTGCAGATCTTTCCAAGTGGATCCTAGGTATCTTTCCCTTAAGAGATTTACTGTAACCCATCTTCGGACCGTCTGGGGCTATTGTATTTCGTGGTGTTACTGGGTTAGAACGAAAGCCTCAGATGGTTCCGGTATTTCCGGGATAAACAGGGAGTTGCTCCCCAGCACGCGGCATAGCCGACCAACAACCAAGGTATGAGCATGTGCCCCTTAACCATCAGTATTTGGAGGGCTAATTCTATTTTCTTAATCTTTATAGGCTCTTTCTGTTAGGGATCCTTGTAAGCTGTTTTTTTTCTGGGGTCAGTCTTACTTTAAGATCTGTTCGTTTTGTGATCCTGTTTGACGGATTCTTTTCTCTTTTATTCCCTTGCGACATGATAGAAATTCGGTCCATATTTGATTTACCCTCGTATAAAGCTGCACAAGCTTAGTTTAGAGTCCCTAAAGTCTGTATTATGCGAATGATATCCCGTTCTTTAATGGAAGAAAGAACCAAATCAAATCAATGGCGTACTAGAGCTTTTGTCGTCTGGAGGGTTCACCAATTTTCCGCCCTTTGAAGTCAATCAAAATTAACGAGACCACTTATTTTGTTCCTTAAACGAGACAAAGACTCACAGTTTTTTTTATTAATAAAAAGAAAAGAGCATATTGCTTACGTAATTTTTTACAAATTTTTAGTTTTTTCTCGAAGTTTGAACTTTTTTAGTCAAAATTCCCAATTGTAACTTAAAATTTTAAATGCTTTTCCTCGATTCTACCTATGCCTTGGCTAAATAATTCAAATGTAAATTAAAGCTTACAATTTCAATTTATTTGTCAAAAATTCTGACTTTGAACTCAAAATTTCGACCTTTTTTTTTTAGAGATTTTTGTCTTTTTTCATATTGCGATTTTAAAAGCAAAACGTTTTTTACATTTTTCTTTATTTCTGGCACTAGGGAACGCAATCCCGCCACAAAATTTCAATCTGGTTATTCGTGAGATTATGAGTTCTTAGTTCCGCGGGATTTGCAAGATCCCTCTATTTCGCAGAAGGAAGAGAGAGTTCGGAAAGAAATTTTTATTTCATCAGATTGTGCAAGTTTTCAAAGCAATTAAATAAACTAAAAAATTTTATTTGAAGTCGAAATTCTAAAGGGACAAGTAAAAACTAATTACAATTTTGAAAAAAAGGACTAAATTTTAAGCGATATCAAACTTTACCGAAAAAAATTACCGATAAAAAATCGAACCTAAGCTTCAAGTTGGAAAAAGTTCAACTTTTAAAAGAATTTCGAAATTCCATATGTTTTGAAAAAAATTCTCATTTAAATTGGAATTTAAAAAAAAGAATTTTTAGTCTCAATTTGTGACAGCAAAACATGTAAAAAATTCAAAATTTCTAACGAAAAACTTGAATAAAATAGTTTAATCTAAATGGCCAAAATCTGGTGAAAGATCAAAATTTAGATTTTAACTTTAAACTTTTAGAAAAAACATTAATCCTAGAAATGTTTGGGAAAAGTAACACTTTTTAAAAAAGTTTGGAATTTATAACAATCTTTTCTAGATTTTTAGTGAAAACAGTGGAGAAAATTATACCATTTTTGAAAATTTTAGGTTATTTTGCCATTTTTGCTGTTATTGCCATTTTTTTTGCCTTATATTCAGAAAAAGAAAGACATAAAAAAGATTTAAGTTGCATCAATTAAAATTTTATAATAATTATATTTCTCATAATTTATTTTTATTTGATTAATGGTCCATTAACCATGGTGTAGGCAGAACTTGTTTCAGGGGAAGCTTTAATTATCTTGAAAAATTGATGAACAAAAAAAACCTGTCGGTTAAGTATTTGTAAATATTTAACTACATTATATTTTCATTTAATTACATGAACTGGTAGTAGAAATTTAGAAAAATAACTAAACAGTTAGAAAATCGATTTCAAAAGAGAAATCTAAACTTTTCAAACATTTAAAAAAATTTAGACATTTTTAAAACAAAAATTCAATTCCAAAAGTCGAATTTTGTGAAAGACAGCATTTGGAAAAAAAGCAATTTCCAAACATCAGAATTTTTGTCATTTTGTCATTGTGAATTTTGACAATCTTGAAATTTGCAAGAAATCTTTTTCGAAATTGTTAGCTTTATATTAAAATTTCGATACAATTTTGGAGAAATAAGCGAATTTTAAGAAGGTGTTATTTTAAGAAAAAAAATCTATTTCGAGTTTAAATTTTCATAAAAAAAATTTTGAAGTACAAGTCAAAATTTCGAAAATTAGACGAATTATGCAAACCAAGCTAAAACTCCCAAAAGTCAAATTTCAAAATGTTCAGAAAAAGCTAAATACTAATGAAAATAATTTGAAAAAATAAACGATTTTTGAAAAATACAGTCGAAATTTAGAAAAAAAGGGTGACATTTTCAAAAAGAAAACCAGTTTTGGGAAAAAAAAAATTAAAATCAAAATTAAACTAAGAAATTAATATTTGGGTAATATCGAAAAACCTAAAAAATTTGGAAAATATCAAAATGTCTGAAAGTCAAATTTTGTGAAAAAAAAGTTGCAAGTTCCACGAGAAGTTGAATTTTGAAAAACAAGTTGTAATTTCATACAATATTCTTTCCCGGAAAAAATCGAAATTTCAGAAACATCGAATTTTGAAATTACAATCTGAAATCTCGAGAATAATGCGAATCTTGATACACGAGCTGAAATTTCTTTCAAATTTAAAAAGGTTAAACTTTTCAGAAAAAAACATACATTAAGGAAAATGGCGAAATTTTGAAAAGGGGCGAATGTTGGAAGAAAAGTCGAAAAAGTGTAATTTTGAGAATAAAGTCGAAATTTATAGAAATACGCTTTTTTAGAAAAAGAAGAATTTTGGGAAAAAGACTTATTTTACGAGAAGATAGTTCGAGGAAAAACTAAATATGGAATTTGTGTTACAAATTTGAATCTTATGAAATCAGTAAAAATCAGTCAAATTCGAAAAAAGTTTGAACCTTCAGAAAAAGTCCAAAAGTTGAAAATATAATGGAATTTCGAGGAGAAATTGAAATACCAAGAAAAAAATAAAACTTTGAAAAGAGGTCACCTTTTCCAGAAAAAATTATTAAAAGTAATTAAGAAAAGAACATCGATTTAGGTCGAAAAAAAGAGGCATTTTGAAAAAAAAAATAGTCGAAATTTCGAAGAAAAGTAACATTTCAAAATAAATGGATATTTGCGTTTGTCAATTTCTTTGAGAAATTATTTAAGAGTGTGAATAAAATTGTTTGCAATTTTTATCATTTTAGAAAAGTTCATTTTTGAAAAATAAGAATGTTCCCAAACAAATATTGTTCGCAAAATTTTGAAGAAAGTACAAATTTTGATAAGTAAGTTGACATTTGAGAAAAGCTTTGTTTAAAAAAAATCGAAACTTGAAGAAAAACGATAATTTTAAAATAAAAACAACGAATTTTGAGACAAAAATTGACCATTTTTAGAAAATCAGGTTTTTCAAAGAAAAATCTAAAAAAATCACAATCTCGAAAACGACGAATATAGAGAAAGAGGGGATTTTTGGGATAAAATAAATCTAAGGGAAAAACTCAAAATTTTGAGAAAAAGACGAAGTTCAAGATAATAGTAAGGTTTCTAAATCTGAAAAGAGATAAAAATCAAAATTTCACGAAAAACGCAAAAAAATTACCCAAAATTTCCAAAAAGTCAAGTTCTAAAAGCCCAGTGTTAAGAAATACAACAGAATTTTAAAAAAATCAACATTTTGAGGGAAAGCTCGACATTATAAGAAAAATACTTAAAATTGAAAAGAAATCCAGAATTTTTCACAAAAAGTGAAATTTTAATACAGGAAGTCAAATTTTGCGAATAAAGTCAAAATTTGGAAAAAAGACTAATCATTAAACAAAAACTCTTAATTTGGGAAAAGGCGACCTTTGCTGAAAAAGTCGTTATTTTCAAAATAGAATCGAAATTTTTCAGAGAAAGTCTGATTTTAAGAAATTTTGAGAATAAATTTGAACTTTTAAGAAAGCAATTTTCGCCTTTTTACAGAACTTCCAAAAAATGTTTTTCAAAATCTCCCAATCAATATTTTTCTCCAAATCTTTGACTTTTTATCAAAATATCGACCAAATTTTAAAAAAAATCATATTTTGGTTAATAACGCGAAAGTTGCAGAAATTAGAATTGTGAAAAGAGTTGTAATTTTCACAAAAAATTTTGAGAAATGGAAAATTTGAAAAAGAACTGACAAATTTGAAGATGTCCAAAGAAGGTTTCACCCCTTTACCACATCGGCAATTAAATAAATAATTACGCGATACGTATTTCGCCAGCAGAACTGGCATTTTCAAGCGCACTAATCTAAAAAGATTAGCAAAAGATGCATCGACGTCATCTGCATTGAGATTCAAATCGATACTGGCGGTCTTTTGCTTTCTTTCCTATTTCTAATTGTTTAACACATCTGGTGCATGCAATTTTGACCTGCCACAAATAGCCTTCAACAAACTGGAGGCCGCCAATGGTCCTTTATCTCCGTTAAGGGTAACTGGCCTCTGATTGATATAAATTGTTTCGTATGCATCAAGTTCTCTGCTATTTGTGACCGATCTTAACAATTTTAAATTTTCAATGTTAATTTTGTGTCCTGTACTTATCATATGTAGGGCGACACTTGATTTTTCTTCTCTATTGTATCTAAAATGAACGATATGTTCTTTAAATCTGGTTTTAATGGATCTCTTGGTCTGTCCAACATATGATAAATTACAATTGTTACAGCTTATTTGGTAAATTCTGGAATTCTCAAGCTTGTCCAAAGTGGCAGGTCAAAATTGCATGCACCAGATGTGTTAAATAATTAGAAATAGGAAAGAAAGCAAAAGACCGCCAGTATCGATTTGAATCTCAATGCAGATGACGTCGATGCATCTTTTGCTAATCTTTTTAGATTAGTGCGCTTGAAAATGCCAGTTCTGCTGGCGAAATACGTATCGCGTAATTATTTAGTTAATTGCCGATGTGGTAAAGGGGTGAAACCTTCTTTGGACTTAATCACAAGCCACAGTGTTTAGTTTAGTGCTTTAGTAAATTTGAAGATAAAAATTCAAAATTTTGAGGAAAAAAAGACGACAAATTTTAGGAATACATTTGAAATAAAAAAGACGAATTTTATAAAAGAAGTCTAAACGAGAAAAATGTCGAAATTTGAAGGCAAAAATTAAGGAATCAGTTGAAAATATTCCGGAATGTTAAATTCTAAAAAAAAATCAAAACTTACAGAAAAAGCCCGACATAGGAGAAATAATCGAGAAAAAGATCGAATTTTCAAGAGAAAAGTCAACATCTTGAGAAATTGAAATTTTAATTAAAAAAAATCGAATTTTGCGAATAGAATCATAATTTTGGAAGAAAAGACGAATTTTGACAAAAGTAAACCTTTTAAGGAAAAGGCGAATTTGGAGGAAAAATTCGCCATTTTGAAATAGAATGGAGATTTCGCAGAGAAAACCTAATTTGAGAATAAGGTTTAAATTTTTTGAAAGAAAATTTTCTCGCAGGTTTTATTTTCTATAAAAATGCAATATTATTTCCAAAACTCAAAATCTGTAAATAAATATGTTTTAAAGATTTTTCCTTTTTTATCAAAAGATCGAACAAATTTGGACAAAAGCTAAATTTTAAGAAATCTGAGGAAAGGCGTATTTTAAAAACAGTCCAATTTTTCAGAAAAATCTGAATTTTGAGAAAGGACTAAATTTCGGACAAAAAACAACGAATTTTAAAATAAAAATTCGAAACTTTGAGAAAGCCAGATTTTAGGGAAAAAAAATCGAATTCCAAGAATATATTCGAAAATTCAAAAAAACGAATTTGTTGGAAAAACTCGAAACCTCGAGGAGAAAACGAATTTGGAAATATAAAAATAAAAATTTCTGAATAAACTCCTTTTCTGGTTAAATATGTATTTTCAGTTGACTGCATAAGCCAGAGGGGTGGAAAGTGACATCAATCTGGTACAACATTGCTATGAGAGAAAGGTTTTTTTCCATATACATATAAACCTATAATAATAAAAATTAATAAATGCCATTTTATACGTTTTTACTGCCATTTTCGCTTATTTCATTTGTCATTTATGGCGCCAAAACTTAACACTTTTTTACTGCCACAACTTTCGGGCTCCAGTTATCTCTTTTCATGAAATATCACTTTACTTCCGAAATTTGGAGTTTAATGTTATCAATCTTGAGATTTTAACGATAAAGTCTCTGTATCTTCTTTGTGAAGTATTAGTATTTCTATTCATGTTTCATTGGCTTTTTCTTTAGAATTGTGAAAGGAGTAACTGGCGAAGAAAAAGCCAATAAAACGTGAATGTAAAGTAGGTCAAAGTTAAAAAAATAAAAAAAACCAAAATTTCGAAAATATGACTTGAGCTAAAAAGTGTTTATCGTTTTTTGAATCTCGACACTAATTTTAAATGTTTCACTTTCTATATCAAACTATATCAAAATTTGGTAACAATGTAATATAAGAAAAAACTGAAATTTTAAAGTTATTACTTTGAAATTTCGATTTTTCCAATTTTAGATTTTTTTGGTGAAGCAATTTAGATTTAATCTTCTTTTCAAATGTGTAACAAAAAAGTAATTTTTACAATACCATGTTTTTTACATAACATTTTTACTACAGAATTAGCTGTAACGAATATAGGTAAGTAAAAATCTAAATGTATTATACAAATTTAATATAACACGTTATGTAAACTATGTTCATATTTCTTAATGTTAAAAGCTATATTAGTTGAGATTTTTTAATTTTAAATAATGATAATAAGAAATTGCAAATAAATAGGGTAACTAATACACCTAATACGATATTTATCAGTAAAAAGCAATTTGATATACTGGAGTTTACACTGTCCATATTTGCCCTTATGCTAGTTAGGGTAGAATTTAATAACATCAATAAAACTGCCATATGTTTACTAATTTTACGAACAGGGAAATGCTCTTCAATATCATTTGTATGTTTACAATTTAAACCCTCAATTTTAATGGAATTCATTTCTTGTAGCATGTTTACGACTTTCACTGAACACAAAATATTATTATTATGAAGACTAATATTTTTTAAATTACCACAATGATCAATTAAATGTTTGACATTAATATCCTCAATTTCATTAAAACTTAGATTTAAACTCTCTAAATTAGTTAAAATATAAAAAACACGTTCTTCAATATAAACCAGTTTGTTATAACTTAGGTCTAAAAATGTTAAGTTTTTTAAATAATTAAAACCACCGAAGTCAATTTTGCGAATTTTATTTTGCGATAAATTCAACTCTGATAAACTTGTCGATCCTAAAAATGCAGCTTCTTCAATAACTGTAATGTAATTACATTCAAGGTTTAAAACTTTCAAATTTCTTAAAGATCTAAAGGAAGTTAAATATGAAATGCTGTTTTTCGCGGCGAAAATGAATTGCAAGTTTATAAAATCTCTAAGAGAAATGTTGTCTATATTATTATTCGTTATGTCTAAAATTTCTAAACTTCTGGGCCAGAGCTTTGTATTTAACAAATTTACTCGATTCGATGATATATTTAATAACCTGAGAACACTACAAGGAGTTAAATTAACAGTAAAATCAAAAATGTGGTTGTTATTTAAAATAAGCTTGGCCAAGTGTGAATTTTTTTCAAAGCTGCCATTCATCCATTCAATTTTATTGAAAGACAAATCAATAGTATGTAACTTTACATTGTTAAAAACGAAATTTTCAGAAAAGTTTTGTATTGCGTTGTGATCTAATTTCAACAAGTGTAAATGATGTAAATTAATGAAACTATCGGATTTTACGTCAGATATGTTATTGTAGCTTAAATGTAGATATTTTAGCGCCTTTAACCCTTCAAATTGTTCTGCTTGTACGTGTGATAAATTATTATGTTGTAAATTTAGTTCGGTTAAATTATAAAGGCCTAAAAAAGCCCCTTCCTGTATATCTCTCAGTTGAATGTTATCCAAATACAAATTGTTGATGTGATCAAGGTTCTCAAAAACCCCTCTTGGCAAAATATTGATTTTACTATTACTGAAAACTATGCGATCGGTGTTTATCATGTACACTAATTTAAGAACACTGTTTAAATTGAATACGTTATCATTTGTAACATTGTTGCATATAATAGAAGTTCCACGAAACACAAAAGGATCATTCTTCACAACAGTGCATAGTTCAGCAAGTGCTGTAACCGTGAAGGCCAAAAATGTTACCATCTGCTTTGTTGTTATTATCTGCATTGTTGTTATTATCTGCGATGTGCACCTAAAACAAGGGATTCATAAGTATTTGTTCCAAAAGAAATAAACAGTGAAAGAGATAAAAAAAACGTTTTAATATAGTGTAAGAATATTGTGATGCAGTTGACATTTTCATTTGAAAAGGGGAACAGAAAATATGCGTGCATTTTGTGATTTGGACGTTTCGGTTACGACCAAAAAAAGCGTTTTGACTTACAATAGGTGGAAACTTGGGGAATGTTTTAGAAAAAACTTATTATTTATTTTATTCGACATTTAATTTCATACCTATGTAGTTTATAAAGTTCAAACTTCCGAAACAGATATAATTAAGTTAAATTAAAAAAAAAATAATAGATATATTCTCAAAATCAAACTCAAAATGTAAGCGTAGAAGTTTGAGATAACAGTTTAAACAAAAAAAAATTTAAAACTAAGTATAAAAATTTTGAAATCTCGATTTCAAATTCATTATTCGATTTATTCTCAAAGTTCTTACGTTAAGTTTTTGAAGGTTTATCTCTGGTATTTATAAATAAATAAAGCCTTCAAATACTATTCCAGTGCAAAATTTTGAGATGCCATAAAAGAAGCTCTTGTTTCTGAAAGTGTTTCCTGCAAACATATAAAGCTCATATAATCTAAAATTATAAACAAAGGCAGAACCGTGCGGTAGATTTTCTCAGTATGATGCAACTCTTCGAAATGCCGCCCCATAAAAGTTTATTTTTTAAAACAAACAAATAAAACAACCTTTGATTGTGTAAGTGTATGCTTAACGCAGAACTGTCAACACATATACAGAATGGACCGTAAGTAACAGTTCACAGAGCAATGGTGGATTTTTCGAATAAAAATAATGTGATTTAGCTACATTTACCTTATACTAAAAGTTGATATTAACAGAGATACAGGGTGTCAAAGTTGAAAAAAAAATTCGATTTTTTCGTATAACTTTGGAATGAATTGTAATATAGGCACGAAATTTGGCACAACGGGGTCTCTTAAGTAGACAAACTCTAATTTGCTAACATATTATCAATATCTGATAGGGGGCGCTACCTGCGCTATCCTGCATAATAAGTCGTAATTTGAAAAAAAAAGGAATTTTTCGAAAAAAATCCAAGTGACAAAAAAAAGTAAAAATGTTGAAAATTTGAAAAAAATTACTTTTTTTAAAAAGTCTGACCATTTAGAAGACAAAATTTTGAGAGACGAAATTTTCAAAATAAGTCAAAATTTTTATAAAGTGGAAATGGAGACGAAATTTTGGGAGTCGAAATTTTCAAAATAAGTCAAAATTTTTGTAAAGTGGAAATTTTGGGAAAAGTGGAATTTTCAAATGTCGAAACTGTCAAAAAAATCAGATATTTTAAAAAGGCCAACATTTTAATAGTTAGTTTTCAGAAAAAAATTAAATTTTAAGAAAAATGTCAAGGTCAAACTTCATGTTTCGACCTTTAATGTTAAAGTGTGCAAGCTTTGTCTGAAGATTTAATTAATAAATAGTAGTCGTATGTATACACATACAAAAACTTCATTTTTAGCTTAGCTTATTAGCTTTTCTTCAAAATAAAGCATTCATGTTTTTTGTAAATAATGCAATTTGTTTTTTAATTGGATATTATTCTAAAAAAGTTTGCATTTTTTGTATATTACGTAAATTATTATTCTTTTCAAATTTTGATTTTTGCCGAATTCTAATTTTTTCAGTTCTGTTACCTTTTTCCTGAAATTTTGACTTAACACTTTGTATTTTTGAAATATTTACTATGTTCTCGAAATTTACTTGTCCATCTTTGATCTTAAAATTTTCAGACATTTTTCACATTTCGATTCTTTTTCGAAATTTCTAGGTTAGTTTCGAAAATAATAAAAATTTTAAAATGTAAATTCGGAATTTTGAGAAAAAAAAATGAAAATTTCGAGAAAAGATTACGCTTATGAACAAACTGTCAACCTTTTTTTAGTTTTCTTTTCTTTCTCGTAAATGCCAAACAATTAAGAGTTATAAAAACCGTTCTGAATTAATTTAAAAAAACTTTAAAATTTCAACGGGAGCCGCACACAACGAAGAGCCGCATTTCCCCACTCTTGAATAGACCGACATAAAAAGCGATGTGTAAAAATTTTTATTTATTAAATGGCTCAAATTATATTTTGATTTAGCTGCTTATGCCGCCTCTTTAAGATGCCGCCTGGTGCGGTTGCCTCTTTGCATCATAGCACGGCACGGCCCTGAATAAGGCTGTAAAAGGACAGTGGACTGAGTAAGTAATGTACTAATGTAATTAGAATTTTGAGTTTTCTTCGTTTAATTTGCTTGGGAAATATATTAACTATGGATTTTTCTTATTCTTCGATTCAAATCATATTTACTGGTAGATTTAAAGCGAATTGTACTTTTAAAATCAAAAGTTGTAATTTTATGCGGCAATCTGTCTTTTTTTCTCCTAGTGTTTAAAAAAAAATGCCACTAAGCTTTAGTTTCACGGCAAAATTTCTGCCTACTTAAAATTTCAGCTTTCTAAATTTATTAAGAAATTTTTGTAACATACCTCTTTTGCTCTATTCTTTTTCATTACTCAACAAACAACACAGTCTGATACATTTATTTACATAGATGAGTCGAACTTCTTTTAATTTAATGCATTCTAGTCGCATGAATCGTGATTTTAAGCTGAGTAGGGAAATAATATATGCACGTTTTGCTTATGGTGCACTTTAAAATTATAAGCCTTATTTTCTAAAGATTGATCGAATTTCACTACGCATTATTTAAAACTGGAAAATTATATTTAAAAAAAATCTTCCGGAATCAATAAAATTCTATCAACATTTTGGGAAAGATATGGAAGTTATATTGATTAGTAAGTTAGATACCCAAAGGTGCTACTTTCAAGGTATTGTCCACCAGGGCCGGACAGGACATATCAAGCCTGATGCAGTGACGGACTGACTCGGCGGAGCCTTCAGGACCACCGTCTCCAGATAGTTTGCGGGGCCGTCAGAGTAGTTTACTGAGGGAGATATATTCTCTCAACTATGTGTCTGCACTTTTTACTTTAATTTCCTTAAAAATTTAGTTCTAAAATTCTAAATTTTGACTCTTTCTAGATATGTTGAATTTTTCCAAATTTCGTCTTTGGTGGTATTCAGCTCAATACATATACTTGGCAACATTGTTATTTGATATAAATGGTACCACTTTTTTAATAAACATGAGAGTAGTTATAGTTCACTGCTTTAAGGCTCCTCCGGACCAGTGCGGAAAAGTCGCAGCACTTGGGAAATTTCGCTCCGCATACGATTCGCATCATATTGTTTCCTCTGCGGTAAATAGACAACTTTAGACTGACACGATTTTTTTCGTTTAAGCTTCGAATTGTCTACGAATTTATTCGCACCGAATCTAATTCGCAGCTGACTGCGTTTTTTGTCGGATTTGCAGTGGCTATAAATAAAAAAATATTTAAAATACAAAAGTTATTTAATAATTGGTCCCAAATTATCATTCTGTATACTACAGATTATGTGTTTAATTATGAAAGTATGTGAGCTAGAACTGGGTTGGGAAGTAGGGCAAGTACTGTTTTAGAAGTTATCCATGGCGATTTATGCGGTCCAATGGAAGTGACTTGACTGGGGGGCTCAAAATACTTTATGGCTCTTGAAGATGATTTTTCAAGAATGGTTTTCATATATTTTTTGGAGCATAAAGGCCAGCCTTTAAAAAATTCAAGGAATTCAAGGCATACACAGAGAATCAGCAGGGTAAAAAAATTAAAATTTTCCGTAGTGACCGGGGAACTGAATCCAGCAGTAAGGAGTTCAGGGACTTCTATAAGAAAAGTGGAATTTTGCATCAGCAAACGAACGCATATACACCTCAACAGAATGGCATGAGCGAGAGGATGAACCGTACTATCCTAGAGAAGGCTCGATGTTGGCTGTATGATGCAAAGTTGGAAAAGGTCTTCTGGGCAGAAGCAGTGAGTACAGTTGTTTACTTAAGGAATTGTTCTTCTGTATCAGGACTGGAAAAAATACCTTTTGAAATTTGGCACGGTAGAAAACCTGATGTAAGTAGCATAAGAATTTTTGGCAGCAAGGCTATGGCACTGGTCCCAAAAGAGAAAAGCTTAAGTGGGACAAGAAATATGAATCTAGTTGGTTTTAGTGATCACCTCAAGGGTTACAGATCATATAATCGTGAAGAAAAGAAGATCATAGTCAGTAGATATGTGGTTATAGAAGAAACTATGTTTGAATCCAAAGTACCTGTGTGTGAAATTCAAGAGAAGTCAGTTTCAGTGGGAGGTGACATTCCAAAAGAGGCAGAATCCTGTGAAACAGATGAAATAATCAGCAATTATTCTTCTGAGCACGTTGGTCAAAGTGACGATGATTACTTACCTGACGTCATGGTAGATGTGCTTGAAAATGTAGGTAGATCACAACGAGTACTTAAACCTAAGAAAATTGATGACTATATAACTTGATAACGAAGGCTTCCACGGTCGGAGTCAGTACAGGATATACTTCTTCCTGGATTGGACCGTGTCAAAGAACTTCTAAAAGTGTTCGACGTTTCGCCTACCATCGTAGGGGGGCTTCTTCAGGAACAAAGAACAACGAAAAGGAAAAAGAAAAAATGGAAATATAACGGAATATGCAAAAATGAAAGAATGAAAAGGCCAATTTCAAAACATCAGAGCACGGTAACTCAGTATGACCACCATACCAAAGGCGCAATGCCTTTTGAATTAAAAATTGGTACAAAGGATAAGAAATTTTAGACAGTAGAGCACGATAACCCAGTATATCCACCACACCAGAGGTGAAACTCTTCTGAAAGGAAAGAAAGAAAGGGAAACTGTATATACCATTCGATCACTTCCGAAGATTTCCGATGTTTGGTTTCCAAATGGAGGAAAGCATGTAACCGCTGGCTCTGTTGATGTTTTTGGCGAATTTTTGGATTTCAATGGCTTCGCGTATCTTCCTATTATAGCAATTGGGAATACTGGATATAATTGAAATATTATCAAAGAGAATCTTATGTCCGGTCTCATGTTGATGTTCCGCAATGGCTGACTGCAAAAATAAACCAGACCTAAGACATCTTTGGTGCTCGGATATTCGCGTCTTAAATGATCGCCCTGTTTCTTCGATGTACACTGAACCACAAAAACAAGGAACCCTGTACACACCATTAGAACAAAAGGATGAAATTTTATCTTTGGGAGATGGGAGGAACTGTTAGATCTTTGAGGATGATGAAAAAATGGGTTTAATGTTGTGTTTTTTCAATAATTTTCCGACTTGATTTGTTACTCCGTGAACATAAGGAAGAAATGCTTTAGAAGAAATTATTGAATTTTGTGAAGGACGAGGGGTAGGGTGAAGATGTCGTTTAATGACAGTTTCAATGTCGCGCAATTTGTAACCATTGTTGCGCAGGTTGAAACAAATTTTGTTCAACTCGTCTGAAAGATTTATCGGTTGTGAAGTTGCTACAGCTCGTGAAACTAGTGAATTTATGACAGAACGTTTTTGGGAAGGGTGATGATGGGACTCTGCAAGCAAATAACGATTAGTATGGGTGGGTTTTCGATAAACGGAATGAGAAACGCGACCGTTTGGTAAACGGGTGACCAGTACGTCAAGAAAAGGAAGAGAATTGTTGTTTTCGATTTCCATAGTGAAGCTAATGGAAGAATGTAAACTGTTTAGGTGTTCCAAAAATAAATTTAGTGAATCCTTGCCATGTGGCCATACAATAAATGTGTCATCTACATAACGAACCCAAACCTTAGGTTTTAAATCCGCAGTTTCCAACACAGTGTTTTCAAAAGATTCCATGATATATAACTTACCTCTGCGTGGATATTGATCTGGATCAAATAGCTGTTGAGGAAGCTCTGTCTAGAGGTGATGGGGACAAATGGATGTCAGCCGTGCAGGAGGAGCTACAATCATTTGCAGACAATGAAGCATGGGAGGTGGTAAGTGATTCCAGAGGCAAAACGGTAGTGAAAAACAAATGGGTTTTCAAGCGAAAAATTGATCTTGAGGAAAATGTACAGTATCGTGCGCGACTTGTGGCGAAAGGTTTCACACAGAAAGCTAGGATTAACTTTAATGAGACCTTTTCCTCGGTAGTACGTTTCTCTACATTAAGACTATTATTTGCTTTGTCTCAAAAATTGTCATTGAATGTTTGTCATTTAGATGTAGCAACGGCTTTTCTCAATGGTTATCTGAAGGAAAATGTTTATATACAAATACCCGAAGGTTTCGAGATTGCTGACAGTAAAAATAAAGTGTTGAAGCTTAAAAAGACCATTTATGGGCTAAAGCAATCCTCCAGATCATGGCATGAGGAAGTTGAGTTTATTGCAAAATTTTGAATATAAAAAGTCACAGTATAAACCTTGCCTTTACACAAAAATGGAAAACAACTTAATAACTATAGTTCGTATTTATGTGGATGATTTTTTTATTTTTGGTAACGATGACAAGCAAATAGATTGTTGGAAAATAAGGTTAGGAAAATTGTTCAAAATTAAGGACGTAGTAGAAGTAAAAAATTGTTTGGGCATAAATGTAAAACTTGATAAGGAAAACGATACTATTTCACTTCATCAGGGTAATTATATAGATCAACTTTTAGAGATTTAGAATGGTGGATTGTAAAGCTGTAACTACTCATATGGAAGCTGGGTTAAGTTTAGAATAGAGGTGAGGATGTAGAATGTAAAAAATTCTTTCCTTATCAATAACTTCTAGGAGGTCTTATGTATCTATCAGTTTTAACAAGACCGGATATTTCTTAGGCTGTGAGTTATTTAAGCCAGTTCAATAATTCCCATATAGAAACTCATTGGAAACAGGTTAAGAGAATATTGAAATATCTAAAGGGTACCAGAAATTATGGTTTATGTTTTTGTAAAACTGGTAAACCCTCTTGGAAGTTATGTTGATGCCGATTGGGGCAGCAATACATTTGAGAGAAAGCCGTATACATGCTTCTGCTTTACTTTTGTTGCTGGTCCAATTTCATGGGAAAGTAGGAAGCAGAAAACTGTAGCACTTTCAAGCACAGAAGCCAAATATATGGCTATGTCTGAAGCTTCGAAAGAAGCTATATATTTGAAGAACCTATTTTTTGAGCTGATTGGTGTAAACCAATGCATAACTTTGTTTAATGATAATGTGGGAGCACAGAAATGGTCTATGAATCCCGTATTCTATAAAAGAAGTAAACATTTTGATTAAAAGCATCATTTTTTAAGAGATGTGGTAGATGGTAGACTGGAACTTTCAGTCGTCCGAGGTAGTACCACCCCACGTATCACTAGGAGGCGGTGAGATGATGCTTACATCATGTTTCCGTCTCTGACACGTGAGTCGGTTTCTGCTGTTCTTCTTTCCTCATCCTGTCATTTTCCTTATTTCCTTTTTTCAGCTACTCCGATTTTTTCGTCTAATTATTAAAAACAAATATGATGGATTCTCTTCGTGCAAAAAATTCCGTTCGGATGTCCGGGTGGAGGGTGTACGAGGGAATCCAAAATCGACGGAAAATTTTAATGTGCCACGGCCCAAGTTTCTTTCAAACAATTCATTCAAAATTCAATACCGGGGACTAAACTCAAATCTAAACTCGGTTCATCAACACGTTCAAAATGAAAGACCACATGACAGAAACCCAAGTTTCCCCATCCATCAATACAGTCTATTTGCTTTGCCCTAACTACGGCTTGCACGCAAAATTTCGATCCAAGTGGGGAATTTGTGCTTTTACGCGAAGCGACCTCGATCCCTCATACAGACAGCTTTTCCCTTATTTCTCCGTAACCTTTGATCACCTGCAGATGAATTATCCAAAAGCTGAGGTTGTCTTTCTCGGTGACATCAATGTACACAACATCACCTGGTTAAGGTTTTCTTTCCGAACTGACGACGTGGGAAAAGTGGCAGAGGCTTTCGCCATCACTTGTGGACTATCGCAATTAGTTGAGGAACCCACAAGATTCCTGATGTAGATACCCATCAACTTAATTTACTCGACCTTTTCATTGCAAATTCACCAAATTCGTATAAAATCTCTGTGACATCACCGCTTGGAAATTCGGATCACAAGCTTGTAACAGCCTCTCGCTCGCTTCATATACCACCTTCTTCTCATTCGCAGTCCCGTAGGGTTTGGCACTTTAACTCTGCAAACTGGGAAGAATTAAGAGACTTCTTTGCATCTTTCCCATGGCAGGAAGTCTGCTTTAACTCAGACAATCCTTCCTTAGTCGCCGAATCCATCACGGAAACTATCCTGATTGGTATGTAATGCTCAATTCCCAACTCCCAAAAGAAGTCTGCCTCCAGTAAATCTTGGTTCAGTAAAAAATGTGCTCGGGCTGTCTTCTGCAAAAATCGCGCATGTCGTCGTTGGCGAAATAATAACTCAGTCGAGACTCGGACCATCTTTGTAGATGCACGAAATTCTTGTAAACAGGTTATTGACGAGACAAAAGGTGATTTCGATCGTAAAATGCGCCAGAGGCTTATCAACTGTCCGAACGATTCCAGGTCCTCTTGGGGATTTGCAAAGTCGATTGGAAAGAATTTAAATCTTTAAATTTTCCACCTTTACTCGATGAAAATAGCAATATTGCTATCTCCAAGGAAAAGGCTGACATGTTAGCCTTAATGTTTGCTAAAAATTCCAATCTTGATTTTCGAAACGCAGAACCCCCTATTCTTCCTAAGATTGGCAGTTCGATGCCTGAAGTCAATCAGACAATCTTTGAGCTCGACACCTCGAAAGCTTCTGGCCTTGATGGTATTCCCGCTATTGTTCTTAAGAAGTGCGCCCTAGAGTTGACTCCTGTCCTGAGCAAATTGTTCACAGTCTCTTACAACAAAGGTGTATTCCCTAACATCTGGAAATCTGCTAGAGTGCAGTCTGTCCCTAAAAAAGGAAAAAGGAATCTGGATAACAACTATCGCCCTATATCTTTGTTACATGTTATATCTAAAGTGATGGAAAAGGTTATCAACATCGAGATTCTCAAATATCTGGAGAAAAATAGAATCATTCCGACAAGCAATACGGTTTTAGACAACAACGTTCCACTGGCGATCTACTGGCATATATTACTCATATCTGTAACTCAGCTATGGAAAAACATGGTGGGACTAGTATTGTGGCATTGGATATCTCAAAGGCTTTCGACATAGACTGGCACCGATCTCTTCTCGCCAAATTAACATCTTATGGTCTTCCTCCTGGACTTTGTCATTTGATATCCAATTTTCTCTCTGACAGATCCCTTCAGGTCTTCGTACGATGGCATCTCATCCGAGACATTTGCGATTAACGCAGGGGTGCCTCAGGGGTCTGTTCTGTCTCCTTCTCTATTTCTGTTACACATAAACGATCTCTTAGCTTCAACTTCCAATCCTATATACAGCTACGCAGATGATAGTAACCTTGTGTCATCTTTTTTCTCTGACAAACCATTATCTATCGCTGCTTCAGATCGACTAAGGGAATAGCAGATACAGACGATTAATCAAGATCTCGAGATTATTCTGGAATGGGATAAGAACAATTTGGCCGACTTCAACGCTTCAAAAACTCAGACAGCGATTTTCTCTAAGAAAACATCAAGGGATAATGCAACAAACATACTAATGGACGGTAAAATCCTTCCGATGGGATCTAATCTATCTCTCCTAGGAGTGAATGCGAGCACTAACTTCTCTTGGGGCGATCATATGCGCGCCAATGCCAAATCGGCCTGTCAGAAGCTAGGCTTTCTTTTTAGAGCTAAAAAGTACTTCACATCTCATCAGCTATTAACACTATACAAAGCTCAAATTAGGCCAACACTAGAATAATGTTCTCATGTTTGGAGTTCAGCCCCAAAACACACTTTAGCTCTCTTGGATTCAATTCAAAGAAGAGCGATTCGCCTAATTGATGACGAGAGTCTGACCGATTCTCTCGAAACACTGGAGCACAGGCGTGTGGTTGGTGACTTGTCTCTTTTCTACAAGTACTATCATGGAAGATGCTCGCAGGAACCAATAGGATTGATACCCCCAAGGGCAAGATTCTTGAGGCGTACTAGACAGTCGGAGACAGCAAATTCCTGTGCGGTCCAACTTGACACAGTGAGGACTCCTGTCTATGGAGACTCTTTTTTTATAGAACTTCCAAGTTATGGAACTTGTTACCGAAAGGAATTTTCCACAAAAATTACAACCTATCCTTGTTTAAGAAGGCGGTTCATCGCCATCTATCCTTTTTTCCACATCCTACTCGCAGTGCTTTGAAAGCATAATGGGGTTACCCTTTGCAAGTGGATTAAACTTTAAAAAAATGGGTTCAACTCAAATATTTAGAAACTCCAAACATGCCAGCCGATGATTTAACAAAAAGTTTGAGTGGTGTGAAACATCTTAAATTTATTGATAATCTCGGTATTATGTGTGTTATTGACAGTTAATTTTTTTGTAACTATTAAGTTATGATATTGACCTAGTGGGAGTGTTGGTATTGAGCTCATTACATATACTTGGCAACATTGTTATTTGATATAGTTGGTAGCACCTTTTTAATAAACATGAGAGTAGTTATCGTTCACTGCTTTAACCGAAAACACATCGCCTTTCTTTTTCCGGCTCATTCTAACAGACTTTAAAATCGAAATACTTCGCTTAAAATTACGATTGTAATCTGAACGTTTACATTTTCTCATGTTTGTAATAATTTAAATGTTTTGCAAAATTTCGATTTTTTCAAATTTAGACATTAAAATTGCAATGTTTTTTTCTCCTTTAAACTTCATTTCAATTTTTTGTAAAAATTTTCATTTTTATCTTTTAAACATCAACCTTATGTGCTCAATGCTCAAGAACGAAATTAAAAAAATAATTTTTTTAACTTTTAAATTTAGACCGAAAATTTAGAGAAAAAACTTAATATTTAGAGAAAATACTCCAAAAATTGTTCTAGTAATAATTTCGTGGAATGTTTACCTTATTTATGAAATTTGAAGTTCAACAAATTTCAAAATCTCAATTTTACAACCAAAATTTTCGACTTCTCAGGAAACAGTCAATATGTTTTTAAGGTAAAGTATGTGTCAGCTGACCAGATGTACCCCTTGAAAATAAAATTGGCGTTTTTGTCTAATTCTCTATTTTATAAAACAACTAAAATATTAAAGGTGGTACGCTTTTAAATTGACACACTGTATATTTTGCAGGAAACGTAAAATTCGTAAACTGATGAGTTTTTTGGGAAAAAATTTAACTATGCTAATAAAACTATTTTACAAAAAATGACTTTTTGTTAAACTCAAAGATCATACATTAATACACCTACAAGAAGTTTTAAAACAATCTTGTTCATAGTGTTCAGTTTATCAACCGTTATTGTGTTAAGCTACTTACTAAACATTTTAATTTCTTTAAAATATCACCAACAGGATGTAAATTAAGTCCAAAGATGTTTTTCTTGGTTTGTGGTAAAATTATTGTAACAAAGATTAAGAGACCAATGTGAGAACTTTCAATTCTGTACCTCAAAGCTCAGCGTTCGATTATTGTCTGATACAAAATTTACCAAAAATAAGGAAACAAATTTGCTAATTAACATCTCAAAAACGGTTTAAGGTAGGTATATGAGAGTATAAATAAGTTATTCACAATCAAATGTAGATTTGCAAAATCCTAAAAAATGCAGGATATTTCACTTAAAGTAACAAAGCCCATTATAGCAATAAGCAAATTTGTAATACAATTAGTTGATCTGTTCCTAATAGATTTCTAACACTTCATTCATCACGGATCACCCTGCATAAATTGAGTCTGTTATGTCTTCTCTTTGCTATTCATATTACATTTCAAATATTGAATAAAATATTAAAAATAAAATATTATTTATTAAAACATAATAGACTTAAAATCTAAAAATATAAATAATAGTATTATATTTCTCTTAATTTATAAATATTCATTCATATTCAAAAATATCTTTCAGTCTACTTAGGATAACTATTTGTTCAGTAGTTAAACTACTAGTATTACTAAAGGATTTAATATGGAAGGATGCTGAAAATAATACAGATGATTTCTCAGGAACCAATCGTTCTAAGACACGGTGCATCTGTGTTTTTAACAGATCATGATAGAACGTCAAGTTATCATGTAGATGTATTAAATCCTCTTTGTTCAGTAGTGTAGCAAGATGGCCAATCCCTAAGCATATCTAGAAAAAATAAATATTTAACATAATTACAAATAGAAAATATAAAAAAAACGATAAAAATAGTAGTTTGTACAACAAGAGCGGATATGATGTGCAAACTTCTTTCTCATGCGATATGATGTCTATATCACATGAGAACGAAGTTTGCAGAGTAATCAATCGTTGTTGGCCAAACAAGTGTAAGACTACTCAACCGCTAAGTACTTTAAGTACTTCTACAGACGTTCAATAACATACTCATATTATTCAGTCTATTTTACTTTTTTTAATATTAATTTTGAGGGAGTATTTAGAAGGCAGCACGTGTCAACCCGTGTTATTATCTGAGTGCACCCTTGCTGTTGTGGTAAATAACATTACCTGTTCAACCAAATGATCCTGATGTTTATATTCACTAAAATCTTCCATATTTTGCGAATTTTCCAGAGCCTCTAATAAGGTGGTCCAAGTAAAATGATAAAACTGCCCATAAGAAGCCCTATGCGTTGGAGAAGCTAGAGCTAACGAAGCGTTAATTCTAACTTTGAAATTTCGAAAATTCTTCACTAAGTCAGACAGTGCATTAAATACTGAAACCTATTGAAAACCTTGTTAAAATAACATAATAAAATAAGAATGTTTATCACCACCTGCCAGGAATTGTTCTTGTACAGAGCATTATTTTTTAAAATATTTCCAAGTGCATAGCAGGAATTCCATCGTACCTAAAATATTTTATGAATTAGTAGATGGTCCGATTTACAGCAAGGAAACCAACCTTCATATTTGATCCACTAGTGGCACTTTTGATTAAACAATCAATAGCTTTATCTATAACTTCCACATATTTCGGATTTTCCATCAGATCGTGTGTAATTAATTGTAAAAGGTTGCCCAAGGCTCTAACAGTATTCATCTTGATTTTGTCGTTACCACTTGAAGCTTTTATGCTAGCTTCTGTTAGTTTCATCAGCCAATTATTTGGTAAATCCTCGGAACTTGTCCCCTCAGATCTAAAATTTTATTTCTAAAATAATGTAACGTTACTTAACACTGGTAGCAACCTATTTAAGACTAGAGCATCACTTAAGTTTCCCAATGACCATGATGCCTTGATTCTAACGGCGATGTTATCATCTTTCAGGGAACGAAAGATAGCTTCTGTTGTATCGACAATAAAACCGGGATCCTGGGGGGGGGTCACATGGTAGTAGTAGAAACATGAAAAAAGGGATAAAATATACTGACCTCTCGCATAGAGGGGTACAGCACCCAGATTGCCAAAGCCCTGACTGCAGCTCCTCTGACACTATTTTCATCATCTCGGCTGCACCCAAAGAGAAGAGTTATGCAGAAGATTTTTTTATCAGTCTGTAACAAAAATTGCCTTTTCTTTTATTAACCTAAACAGTTGATTGTTTCTTTGATTAGAAAATTAAAAGACATTTGCTTAGACCAGCGGTCGGCAACAGGCAAATTTTGACAGAAGTCTAAATTTTCAAAGGTCTAGATTTTGAAAAAAAGTCTAAATTGAGAAAATGAGTCGCCAGTACAAAGTCGAACTTTTCGAATAAAATTCGAAACTTGGATGAAGTAAAATTTTGAACAAAGTTCGAAATTTTCGATTTTCGAGTATGACGTTTTATCAAAATTTAATTTTTTTCCATAAAATTCGACTTTTTGTCAAAATTTGGACTCCTTTTTAATAACTTTCGACTTTTTCTCATATTTCTTTTTTTTTCAAATAATTTACTTTTTCAAAATTCCGACATTTTTAGTTTAAATTTTGTTAAAAATTTGCACTTTTTTGAAAATCTCGTTTTTTTTGAGAATTTTGACTCTTGTTTAGATTTTTTCGTAAATTAATTTCTTTTTAAACATTACGACATTGGCTTAGCATTTTCATTTTTCGAAAAATTTTCCATTTTTTTTAAATTCGATTTTTACCTTTTGACCAAATTTTCCAAAAATTTCTAGTTTTTTGATTTTCTAAAATTTAGCCTTTTTTGTAAATTCGTACTTTTTAAAAATATAGAATTTTTGAAAGCTAGTGTTTTAAAAATGTCACTTTTTTAAATTTTCGACTTCAACATTTTCATTTTTTTTCAAAATTTCGACTTTTTGCAAGTTTTTATTTGAAAATTTCGATTTTTTGAAAGCGTCTCATTTTTCTAAATGTCGAATCTTTTTGAAATTTCCGATTATTTTGCAACATTTTGAATTTTTTTTCAAAATATTGATCTTTTTTCCAAAATTGTGATTTTTTTGCAGGGTTTCGTTTCGGTTTTCGTTCCAGCAAAAAAATTATACCGGTTCAGTTCCGGTTTTCGTTCCGACAAAAATAACGGTTTTTTCCGGCTTTCGGTTTTCGATTCAGTTCCGGGAGACCAATTTTTTTTTGATTTTTCAAAAGTTTTTCGAATTATAAATTGCTTTTCGAACATAATTTGACAATTGTTATGCCTTTTTTCTTTTTCTTTAATATTACAACATTTAACTGCCCTGATCTTGCCTAAAAAAAGGAAAATATTTGTTATTTTTCAAATAAAAAAATTTCAAGCTGAAACCCTGAATTTTGAGTTTAATTTGAGTTCAAATTTCAAGCAAAACCTGAACTTTACAAAACACTAAATCGCATTTTCGGGTTTAGAAATGTTAAATTTTAAATTATTGTTCATTGTAGACTTATTGATCGTAAACATTATCATTATTAATTTTATTTAACATTTCTGCGTTAAATATTTCCAAGGTGGGTTGCAGAAATTTCGACAAAAGAACTTTAAAATTTAACAGAAAAACTTTTAAAATTTTAACCCAAATATTTGATTTTTTTCTGAAAATGTTGCTGAAAACTTTAAAGTTTCTAAAAAAAGTAAAATTTTCCAGAAAGTTGTGGCAAGTATATTTAGTTTCTTTCGATATTTGAACTTTTTTCTTTTGAATTTTCCAATTTAAACTTGTATGTACTTTATATTATTATTTTTTTTCTCTAAAATTTCGACTTTAAATAAAATTTAGCCTTTCTTTAGCAAGTATAACCATTTTTATCTATATGTCGACTTTTATTCTTTAGTTCTAGACATTTTTCTAGAACTTTTGAGTTAAGACTAGAACTATAAGTTTAAGTTTGGAATTTTCAACTTTTACCTCGAAAACTCAAAATTTTAAGGACTTGAAACTGTGCGTTTAATTTTGAAAGATTGTTAATCATAAATTTAGTTAGTTTTTCTTCAAAATTTAAACTTTTTTTAAGAATGTTAATTTTTCTCTTTAAATGTGGATATTCTTTCGAAGTTTTAAATTAAGATTCAAATTAAAAAATAACATAAAATATTCAAATTCAAATTAGCACTTTTGCATCTGAAATCTAGCTTCTGCTAATATTTTTGGGAAAAATTCGAAATGTTTAAGTTAAATGTACATTTTAAGCGGAACAATAAAGAATCCACAAGAAATGCAACTTCAAGGATTTCTAAATTTTAATTTTCTGTAGAAAAATTGAAATTTCAAGATAAACGACCAATATTCTAAAAAAAAAACGCAAATTTCAATTTTAAAGACGAAATTGTAGGCAAAATTTTAGCTATAGCTAAAAAGTTCGTGAAGAGATTTAACATTTTGAGAATCGATTTTGGACACAAAAGTTTAAGGAGCAAAGGGCCGAACTTTCGAGTTAATATCGGAAGTTTCGCGAAAACAATTAATATTTAAAAAACACACAATTTTGACTTCTAAATTCTAAACAATCTGAAAAAAATATCGCAATTTCCAGGCTAAAGTCGAAATCTTGAGAAAAAAATCAAAGTTTTCAGATCAAAAATTCATAACTATTTAACTTTATTAATGCTAAAAACGCAACAAAATTTAAAAATTATATATATATATATAGTAAAATTTGTAACATGAAATTTAAACATTTCAGGGTTAAATTTGAAATAACGAAATTGCAGCGAAAATTTTAAGAAAAAAATCATATCTTGGAATTTTGGGAAGTTTTAGGAAGTCAGCATTGTATAAAATCATAAGAATTTAAATTTGGGGTTTCGAAAAGAATTAAAATACTAAAAAAGATGGAATTTGAAAGAAAAATTGGCGAAAAATTGAAAATTTGACTAATACCTACAAAAAATAGAGATATCAAATTGGAAAAGGAAAATCGAAGTTTAAGGAAAAAAGTAAATTTGGAGTTTTCTAAAAAAAAGTTCAAATTTGCAAAAAAATTTGAATTTGCAAATAAAAATGTAAGGAAAGCCCAGTTTCCCTAGCTTGCTTTACGCTACTCCTTTATTCTAAAGTTACAACGGAGGATATATATTTTTTTACTTTAAACTCGAAATTTTAAGAGAAGAAAAGATATATTTTGAGTAATTTCTAAATGAAAGTGGAAATTTCAAAAAAAAGTCAAAAATCTTGAAAAAAAGATTCATTTGAAACTGCGAGATTTTAGCGAAAATTGAAAATTTTAATTTGGTTTGAAATTTTCAAAATAAGGTCAATATTTTTTAGAAAATGTGGAAATTGTTAGTTTCTAATGTAATTTTTAAACAGAAATGAGAAATTGAAAGTAAACTCCTAATTTTGAGATCAAGGTTGCACGGATTTGTGCAAAATTAAAAAAAAAATTGAAATCTCTAAAAAAATCCAAACTAAAGGGTAAAATAAAACTATTTTAAGTAATACATAAATTCAACGAACCGAAATAAACCGTTATTTTTTTCCGGTTTCACTCCGATTTTCGTTCCGACGAAAATAAAGGTTTTTTTCAGTTTCCGGTTTTCGGTGCAGCTCCGGTTCGAAGTCCTGTTTTTTTGAAAGTTTTGACATTTTAAAAAATTTTGATAATTTTTTCAAATTTTAATTTTTAAAAAAAATCTTTTCCCACTCCCACCCGTATATTCACTGCTTTCTTTATACCTTACGAGCAGGATAGATAGACCATATCAGTCTGGTGAACGGATATAACGAAAGTCGCGCCGTGATTGGTCGATTTCATATCCACACTAGTGTGGATATAAAATTGACCAATTACGGCATGTGATAAAGACGAATGTCATTTTTAGATTCAGAATTATACCATAGAATCTGTCAAACTGACTTCGGTATTTACCAAAGAAAGTATTTAAAATGAGTGCTTTTAGTGCAGAATCAGTAAACTTTATCCCAGCGAACATTTCTGAGGCTGCAAGTGAAATATTCAAGATATGATTACCTTAAAAATCAAATAGTAAATATGAATTTTGTTGCGATAAATTTATGACGTTTCATTGACACATGGACACTATATAAAATATATTAGAAACTGCAAATGTCACATGAAAAATTATTAATTTTCTAAATCGTATTTTAGTCTTTGATAGATCGTAGTCGTGGGAAAAATTCGCTGTACAACTCGAGCGGATTGTCCATATCGCACTCGAACGAGTGAGGCACTCCGCCTTCGGCGTCGTGCTCAAACTTCGTTCTCGTGCGATATGGACATCATATCCGCTCTTGTTGTACAAACTACTATTGTTATTTCAAAATTTTAACTCCAAAACTTCGCATTTTTCCAAATATTAATTCCTCAAAATTTGATTTTTTTTTTGAAATTTTCGACTTTCCTGATAATTTTGGCTTTCGTTCAATATTCAAACTTCGACAATTTTGACTTTATTTAAAATTTGATTTAATGAAAATTAAATTTTTTTCGAATTTCGAATTTTTTTAATCTTGACATTGTATTCCAATTTTTTTTTATCCAAATATTTTCAATAAAGTTACGATTTTTAAAAAAGTTCCACTTTCCTGATAAATTTGTCTTTTCTTAAATGAAGTGATCTTTTAAAAATTTAGGTTTTCTGAAAAACTGATTGAAAATTCTTCATTTTGTTTTAAATTTCGACACTTTTTAAAAATTTTAAATCTGTTTGACATTTTAGATTATTTCTCAAATCAAAATTTCTGTTAGAAAAATTTAGAATTTTATTGAAAGTTTCTTCATTTTTGAAATATTCGAGTTTTTTGAAGAATGTTAAAATTTTGACCTTTTATGACCCTTTAAAAATTCTAAACTTTTTTTGGAAATTTTAACTATGAAAATCTTAGCATTTTTCAAAATTTCGATTTTGAGTTGAAAATTTCGACCATTTCAAAATTTTAACTTATTTTTTTGAAAATTTGGACTTTTTTCAAACTCTGCAATTTTTTTAAAATGTTAACTTTCGTTGAAAATTTCAACTCCTAAATTTCAACTTCTTTATAAATTTAAAAATTTTTGGAAAATTTGTCTATCTTCAAATATTTAATTTTATCGAAAATTTCATTTGTTCTAAATTTTGACATTTTTTAAAATGAAAAGAAACCTTTAAAATCTCTATTTCTCAGAATTCCGACTTTTTCTAAATGTTGACTTTTATTTAGATTCCCGTTTTTTTTTGAAAATTGGCTTTCAAATTTTCGATTTGATATTTTTTCGAAAATAGTGACCACTTTTAAAAAATGTTACATGTGTACTTAGAACAGATTCATGGGTCTTCTCCTTAGATAAATATCGAACTATTTAAGGGGTTTTTTAAACACCTGACTATTTCTCGAAGTTTTAATTTTTTATAAATCGACTTTTTCAAAATTTTGACTTTTATGTAGTAAATTATAGTATACAAATACTTGCTAATAACACATAAAATTCTTCAAACTGCTATTTAAATTATAAAATATAAATTTTCAACAAGTGTCAACTTGTAACATGCAACACGAAAGCGATAATATAAACTTCATGATTAAAAATGAGTATATTCGGTACGATGCTACAATGCCTCGATGCCAACGATGCCAATTCCCTGATTACATACTTCGGAAAAATAATCGGTGATTAAAATCCGATTACATTTTTATTTACTCGCGTAGGAATTTGGAATATATCCATTGTTAAGTGATAGTATTAGTTCGATTCCTTAAAAATTATGTTAGTGGTTCATGTAATTTTAAATTGTAAATTTATTAGTCCCCAAAATCTGAAACGATTGCCGAATCCTGCTTTAATTTTTTTTCTAGTTTAACAGCTTATTTTTTCTTGGTGAATACCAGAGACTAAATAGACTGAACGTTGCAGGGTAACCAGTGAAGGCAGTTGGAAGCCTGGCGAAAGCCCAGCTCGCAACGCGCTCTTATTCCTTAACAGACCTTTGCGAAGATAACATCGGTTTTTTTTTAGCAAATAGGCATTAAATATGAGAAAATGTATTGTGGAACATTATCGGAACATAAGTGGACATTCTTCATGGTATTGACCGGAAATATTATGTTTTTTTCAATTTATTTAACATTTTTTCGGCCCAAGAAATGTTAAATAAATTGAAAAAAACATAAGTGAACATATTAGTGAAGGAAAATCAAGAGTTTCAGTCTTAGGGAAGGTAAAAATAAAATATATAAATATTCAATTATCAATGTGCGCGAGTCGCCGTTTCACTGCAATCATCACATATTGGCAGCATCCGCTTAACAATATTGTGCACACGTGTCGCGTATTGAAAGTTACATCTAAATCGTTAGAACCTTTGCGCGGAAGGTTTAATATTTACAAATTTGACTTAATCCGGCAGTCAAGAGTAGGCGGATACCGAAATCTCTCTTCCCCTTATTTTACATTCAATTGTTCCCATGATGTGATATTGAAACGTTCAGTCTATTTAGTCTCTGGTGAATACAAACACCAACACTTACTGACAAATGTTCAAAAATGTAAGACCCAATGCTACCCAAACAGTCACAACCAACTGCCCTCAGAGTAGCATGTTCCTCGTTTTGTATTAAAGAAATTAGCGGCCCACTGAGTAAAGTTTGCCAAAATAACAGTCCTTGGTCCAAAGCTTTAACATCTAAAAGGTAGAGATATAAATTTGATTTAAGCAGTGCCACAATATTTACCTTCATTACTCAAGTATTGGGCCATGGACTGCCCAATAAAATCCACACATCGTCCAGCGTGTAATCTTAAATCCGTGTATTTGTCAAGTAGAGATAGTTCTATGGCTTTTGTTATATGATTCATGTGGGGTAACATAAGCGAATCGAAATAATTCCTGCTCATGGCTGAGAGAGTTTGGACGGATTCCAATTTTAAAGGAGCTGGGATATTGGGGTCTACAAGTGGTTCATCAGTTAGGGAGACACCGAGGTTGTATAAACATTTTTCCAACAACCAAGGGATTCTAACTTCATCAATAGATGAAATATTGTCTTTATTAGGAGGCAACGAGTTATCATTTTTTAATGAGTCAATTTTAAATGACGGATTTTTAAAGTAACAAATTGTAGTTGAGGCCAAACGATGTATCAACTTTTTCTGTGGCGTTTTTGTTAGATATATCACTATTATCTGCTGAATTAGTGTTATTTGATAAGATACTTTCCGTCATTAAATAACTGGGGGGAATCTATTTCCTCTTCATTCGAATCATCATCTAAATATTGCAGTGCTTTAGAGGTATGACGCAAAAATGACTCTTTGGTTTCTGGTATTGATGGTTCAGAAGCCAGTAAGCATCCCAACACAATCAACGTACCAACTTGAATAGTAGTATCTACAAAAATAAATTATATTTACAGCATGTTAATGTGCGTTATTTCACCTTTGTGTCGCAAAAACCCTTTGAGATTTCGAACTAGCTTGAACACTAAACCAGGAGGCATCTTATGGTAAGGTGTTGCTTGCACTAAGGCGGCCAGGCATTTTAGAACTTGGGTGAGAACTGGCACTGAATTTTCATTTAATGCTAGGACTAAGCTTCGATGGAGTTCAATTAAGTTTAAAGATAACACTTCGGAAAAGGTCGTAAATGCTGAGTGCCGGGAGCTGAAATTTCAATATGTTAGAAGGCTGGAAATGTATGATTCTGAAAGAAATTAGATCTTCAACATAAACACGATTCATGATGGGTCGTTTATTGAAAATATTTAAGCTTGGCCACGGCCGTCTTAACAGGTCATGACGTAGGAAATTTGGCAACATAGCATGGTTGTCCACCCTAGCCACCCAGACCCTTGTGCTTTTACTCGTTGCATTTGTTGATTATGGTAACATGCTGGCAGCTAAACAAATTGCAGCGGCTTTTACTAATCAGGTTTGGTGTTTATATTAGTTCAATCTTTGTAAACTTGTACAAGCCTAAGTTTTTTGACGTTTAACATAATGCCAAAAACCTGCTGCGTCCCTAGATGCAAATCCAATTATAATAGTACTTTAAACGCTGGAGAATTTGTGGTATCGACTTTTGGTTTTCAAAAAGATCCTCTTTTGAAAAGTAAATTGGCTAAAAGCTATCCCCGAGATGAATGGTGTCGTTCTAAATATTCAGTTGTTTGTAGTAAGCATTTTTCAGAAAACGATGTTATTAGGGAAGATAATTTTTTATTACCAGACGAAAATGTGAAGAAAATTCCAACAAAAACTAATCTTAAACCTAATTCAGTGCCTTCAATTTTTTCAAATATACCTCAATACTTATCTAAAAAATTACCTATTCCAAGAAAAAATCCGGAAGAGAGACATAATGAAACCTTAGCTTGTCATAATGAATTAAGCGAATCATTTGAAAAATCAGACTTAATTAATAGTTTCAACAATTTAGTTTTAAATTATTAAGGAAATCAATATTTCTGAGTCTAGGGCAATAAAAGTGATAAAAGATAAGAGAATTTATTTTTACATTCTAATATGATAACGAAGGCTTCCACGGCCAGAGTCAGTACAGGATATACTTCTTCCGGGATTGGACCGTGTCAAAGAACTACTAAAAGTGTTCGACGTTTCGCCCACCATCGTAGGGGGCTTCTTCAGGAACAAAGAAAGAAAATAGAAGAAAAGAGGAATATGAGGGAATATGCAAAAAAGAAAATTAAAAAGGCCAATTTCAAAACATCAGAGCACGGTAACTCAGTATGTCTACCATACCAGGGCGAAACTCTTCTGAATTGAAAATTGGTACAAAGGATAAGAAAGTTTAGACAGAAGAGCACGGTAACTCAGTATGTCCACCATACCAGAGGCGAAACTCTTCTGAATTGAAACTTGGTACAAGATAAGAAAGTTTAGTTTAGAGTTTCGCCTCTGGTATGGTCGACATACTGAGTTACCGTGCTCTGATGTTTTGAAATTGCCCTTTTTATTTTTCTTTTTTGCATATTCCCTCATATTCCTCTTTTTATCTGTTTTCTTTCTTTGTTCCTGAAGAAGCCCCCTACGATGGTGGGCGAAACGTCGAACAGTTCTTTGACACGGTCCAATCCCGGAAGAAGTATATCCTGTATTTTACATTCTAAATTTAACAGAGCAGATGATTAAAATTGTCAATCAGATTTCAGTAGATGTAGATATGGTTGTTGAGGTATTTATAAATGAAACAGAATTAACTTTTAAGGATATAAGGTGGATTCTACCTTTTGATTTAAAATTAACTAGGTGGTCCCAGCTAGAAAATTTATTAGTTAGATACAAAGATCAAATAAATATTGATCAATCCTTTACGGTTTTGATAGAAAAAAGTATATATTTTTTGAGTAGTGGCAGATTCTGATAATTTGGAGGCTGTGGATAAAGTGATAAAGTAGTAATCATTTAAATAATATATTACCAATATTGATCAATCAGGTACAGCTCTTAATTATTAAAAAAAAAACGATATTCTAGAGAAACCATAACTATGGCTTTTATGTTGTACACACTTTCTCCTGATTTAATGAGAGATTATTTAAATTTGCCAACCCAAAGATATCTCCAATACATTTCGTCCATTCTCCCAAATATTAATCTAAATACCACTGATAATGACAGAAGCGAAAAAAAGGTACCTAATTCTTTAAAACCCAGTGAAAAAATTGTTGTTCTTTTTAACTGATGAATTATATATTAGCAAGAGGTTGAACTGTAGGGGAAAAATTGACTTTCTAAAGGAGTGTAACCAAAAAGATATTTTATGCCATCTTACTCTTTTAAGTGCATCCCAAGCAGTGGCGGCTGGTGACTTTTTAACAGGTAGTTAAGAGTTTAGGTGACTCCGATGCCGTAGCAAGGTATTAAATTTAGGAGAAACAATAGTGATACACAGCGTGTGATATTTAATATTATTTTTACAAATTAAATTTAATTACCATCTAATAACAAAATACTTTCGGGTTATCATCTCTAAATTATATTGAGTACAAAAAAAAACATTATCGACATTTCTGAGCCTTTTTAAAGCACTCTGTACGGTTGCACCTCGCTACCGCTTTACGTTACTTAATTAAATTTATTTGCTTTCATAGGAATAAAATTATATTATTTTTTAATGAAAACTACATTGGAAGATAAAATGTATTTTATTACAAAGTTGTAATTAAACTATACAAAAACACAAAAGAAATATTTTCTATAAATAAAATCCGCTCTACAACCTTTTAAGGAAATAAAGTGTTCTATTACTTTTTCATCTCCTGCACCATATTTTTGTTGATAGACATCATCGCTAATGCATTTAAACGATCATTGTTCGTAGTATTGGGTAAGAAACTTTAATTCTTTTAAGCGTCGAAAAACAGCGTTCTGATTCTGCAGTTGTCACATTGATGTTGTTAAAATTATATTTAATAATTTTACTGTTTCAGAAAATGTTTCAGTTAAATTATTTTCTGACATAAATGACAATAAATTAACGGCACCAATAATATCAACATAATCCGGTCTTGAATAAATAACTGTCAGTTCTGTTTTCAATCGAAGCGCATATATGTGTGGATAAGCAGAAGTCACAGCTTCGAAAATACTAACTGGAAAAGTAGCTGCAAATCTTTTAAAAAGTTGATTTTTAAATAGTTCAGCAGCTAGAATGTGTCTACGGTACGAAAATCACTCCTTCATTTGTGTTACGATTACGTCGCAGATTTCTTTGGCATACACACTTTTTTGTAAATGATCATCACTTCTTTTCCTTCTTCTAGTTGGAAAGTTTGTATTGACGCATTTCTCAATGTCTTCTGTTTCATTTCTAATGGTAGAAATGGTGATTTCAAAATTAACTATGTCTTTTTGCAGCTGTATACTGTCCTTATTTCTCGACTGAATTTGATTATAAAGAACGTCGACGTGTGGAAGAATTTTGTGAAACAATCTCAACCAAAACATAAATTCTGTGTCTTCTACAGCTCGTCTGAAGCCGGAAGCTTTATTTAAAGTTGCACCATTTGTACATCGTTCTTCTATTTTTTCAAATACTTCATTAGCTCTTCCCGGTTTTCATACACAGTATTTACTGTTCTAATATTATGATTCCACCGAGTTTCTGCCACATTGGGCAATCTCTGTTTGACAATTTCTTTAAAGACATCACATGGATTAGACGAATTTAGGAAAAAAAAGCAGGAATAGCGCTGATAGGTTATTAAAAAATACACGAACTTTGGAATGTTCTACATTATAAGATTAAGCTGGTGAACATAACAGTGAACATAATGGGCATAAGGATATTTTGATTTAATTTGGGTCTGTACTCCATTTATAGAGCCACTCATAACATTTGCACCATCGTAAGTTTGTACAATTAATTTGTGAGGTGTTTGCAAAATTAAAGGGTCCAGTTCTTCTTCGATACATTCTGTTATGCCTTTGGCGGATTTGTCTTTAAGTCTTTTAAATCCCCAAAAGTTCTCACAAATTGTACTATTACGTACATATCTAAATGTCAATACCAACTGACACCAATTAGTTACGTCTGTAGTTTCGTCACATTGAACAGACAGAAATTCTGAATTTCTAATTTGTTTACTGATTTCATCTCTGCAAATCGCCAGTATAGAATCTAATATTTCATTTTGTATGGTTTTTGATGTTCCCTGAAAAACGGTTGCAGTTTTTATATTCTTGAAGGGTTACATCTAATTCAGCGGAAAAATCGACAAGTTCCCTAAATATTTCATGATTTTATGATTGTCCACTTTCTTCATGACCTCTGAGTGCTAATTCGAATGCGCTGCAAAATTTCATGCAGGAAATAATTCATTTCAAAATATAGCGATTTTTTCTAACTTTCTCATTATATTCCATTATATGTTGCCTATGAGCAGAATAAAGTTCAGCTATAATATTGACTTTTCCAAGTAAAGCGACCGCTGTGCAAGCATTAATATGACTATGCGATCCCTCATGTTTTTAAATAATAAATAGTTAAATCTTTTATTCCGGTTCTAGCCCAACTTAAATCTGACGGTGAAAACCCCGGTGGATTGTAAAATAACACACACGGAAAACAGTACAGCAAATTCGTTACCTCGCAACCACATATACAGTTATTCTTCTTATAGGTATTCGTAGAAAAATGCCTTGTAAAGGCTCTTTTTTTAGATTTTTTTTCACACTTCTGTTCTAGTTTTAACATTGGCAAAGGTCTACCTAGTTCTTTTATTTTTACTTTTTCTTCCAGTGGAAGTTAACTAAAATCTTTTTTTTTAATAAAAAACTGGTACTGTTCATTTTAAGCACAGAATTAAATCTTAAATCTAAAGGAAAATACTGAAACTGAAAAACATGCACTTCAAATTTTTACGCGTACTGTCAATGTCATCATTAGTAGTGCGTGTTCATTCAGCGACTATTTTCCCTATAATTAGAACGAAATCAACAAATTAATAATTAGACCCTAGAATGGGTACTGCTATCTCTTTGTGAATAGCGGTACTGTTAGCAGTTAAGCCTGTAAACGGCAGAATTAGTAATTGCAATCAGATCAGCCGGCACCTACGCATCTTGCATCATAAACCGTAAATACACACTCCAAACTCTGTCTCGTACTCACCATTTGGCAATAGCGCATAAG
Organism: Dastarcus helophoroides; assembly: GCA_028583605.1. Lineage (NCBI taxonomy): Eukaryota > Metazoa > Arthropoda > Insecta > Coleoptera > Bothrideridae > Dastarcus > Dastarcus helophoroides. The sequence continues at coordinate 28,393,233 of CM053328.1, forward strand.
CGGGGTGCAGCGTTTCCCGGGCTAGCTTTAACGCGGTGTATCTGTAGTTTATTTCTCCGTATCCCGTTGAGGCCGTTGATAGCCATCACACGACGACCACGATAGGTGCATAAATCTGCGCGCACCAACGTATTTCAATTTCCTCATAATATATAATATAATGAAATAAAACGTTTGCGTACGTTATTTCAAGTCACTCACAAGTATTAGTTAATTAGTATATTATTACTTTGTGCTTAAAAATGAGATAAATCCAAATCTTTTACATTAAATAAAAAAGAATAGTTCGCTCATTTCACGATGAGCGCGCGCTCTCGCGCTCTTTAAGACCAGCCGCCACTGATCCCAAGATATATTTTTAAAAGATGTTTATTCTCAATGTATCTGCGGTAGAGAACATAAAACTATTCTCATTCTGTTTTCTTCACTGTTTTCCAATATTTTACTAAATAACTATATTAAAAATAAAAACAGTGAATCCGGAGTCGAAAAGGTAGAATCAAAGAATAAAAGAAGGAAACTCAATACTTTTAATAAATAAAAATAGGAGAAAACACGACCTTATCTATTAAATTTTTTGTAATTAAAAATCATATGCCACAAAAGACATACTTATAACATCGTAACGATACATACCGTAAAAGAAATCTTCAAAAAATAATTTATAAAACTAATAAAGCGAACAGCAAAATATGATTTTAGTATAGCAGACTTTGACAGAGTGGACAACTATCTAACGTTTGGCAACACCGCATCAAGGGTTTGTTCATGGTCTGTTAGATAGAGACGGCCGTGGCTTGGCCAAGAGACTTTTGTTTGTTTTCGGTTCGTTTAGGATTTTTGTCGAAATTTCGATAATAAAGTTAAAAACAAAAGAAAAATCTTCAACAATTCAAAATAAAAAAAAACAAAATTTCTCAAAACAAAAAAAAACCTTAAATTTCAAGCTCACCGCGCAATTTTTGAAAATAAAACAGAAATTTTAGGAAAATATTTGGAGATTTCAATTAAAAAAAGCAGTTCTTTAAGAACTGTTGACTTTTTAAAAAAATTCAACTTTCATGTCTAGTTTTAACTCGAGATTTCAAAAATTTAGAAATAAAAAAATGTTGGAAAAAAAATTCGAAATTAGTAGAAAAAGTTTTAAATATAAAGCTGAAAAAATTTTGAAATTAAAAAAGTTTTGCCGAAGTTCTGAATTTTATAGATAGTTTTTTCAATTACTAGTTTAAGGTGTAATTTTTGAAAATTATTCCGAAACTTCGTGGAAAAAGTTTGGAAATTTCAAATGAAAAAAGCCAATTGTTTAAAAACTTCGATAAACTGAACTTTATTCTTGAAATTACGACTTTAAACTAGGGTTGTTAGTAGGAATGTTATAGAACTCCGTAATCGTAACCGAAACTATCGAAGATCCGAAACAAAAAATTATCCGAATCCGTAACCGAAACATATCTAAATGTTTTGGATAATTTAGGATGTTATTTGAAATAATTTAGCTAATTCTGACGATGACTTTTTTTTGGTCCATTAAAATTATGAAACAAATTTGCTGGTATGTCGCCTGACCTGACTCACTATTGCCATGGTCAATACTTTCTTTAACTTGTTAAATGAATTGATTGTGTTTAATTTCGACATGTTTCCAAAATTTCGATTGTTTTGACACCTTTTTAATTCTTCCATTTTTTTTTAAATTTCGCTTTTTGTGCAGACAAGAATTTTTGAGAAAATTTGGACTTTTCTATCAAATTTTCGATTTTTTTCAAAATTGCGGTTGTTTAAATGTTTGACTTTTTTAATTTTAACTCTTCAAAATATCGCCCTTTTGAAAATTTCGACATTTTTCAAAGCTTTTAGTTTTCGAGAATTTCAGATTTTTTTGAAAACAACAATAAATATTGTTAATAATGTTGAGGTTTTTTTTTGACTTATTTGGCTTTTTGTGAAGATATGAATATCGGAAAGTTTCGACTTTATTTCAAAATTTCGACATTTTCCAAATTTTGGTGTTTTTAAATGTTCGACCTATCACATAATTGATTTTTTTAAATTTCACCTTCTTGAAAATTTCCACACTTTCCAAAACCTAATTTTCGACAATCTTAGTTTTTTTGGATTAATAAATTTTTGATAATGTTTTTACTTTTTTTGGTTTTTTGTGAATATATGAATTTTGCACAAAATTTCAACTTTATTTCCAAATTTCAACTTTTTAATCAAAATTACGACTTTTTTAAAAAATGTTTTGATTTTCTAAAATGTCTGTTTTTCAAATATTTAATTTTTCAGAATTTCGTCTTTTAAAAAATTTCGACATTTTTCAAGAATTTTACTTTTTGAGAATTTCAGATTTCGTTCGAAAACTTAACAATAAAAAATTTTTACAATCTCGAAGGGTTCAGTTTTTCCAAAATTTCGATTTTATTTGAGACTGTTCAAAAGTTTGATTTCTTGTCAAAACTGGACTCTTTTTAGAAATTTCAACGTTTTTTTAAAATTGTAACTTTTCCGAACTTGTTACAGTTTTTCAAAATTTAGTCTTTTTTATACTTAAATTGTTTTCAAAAATGTGTACTTTGTAAAAATGATTTTTTTTTTAGAAATTTCGACTTAAATTTTTTCGAATATTTGGCATTTTTTGTTGAAAATTTGGACTTTTCTGACAGTTTCCAAGTTTTTGCACAATTTTTTATTCTTAAAAATCCTTACTTTTTTGAAAATGTAGATTTTGAAACCTGAACTTTCTTTAATATTTTTGAATTTTTCAAAATTTCATATTTTTCTGCAAAGCTTAAATATTATTTTTTAAAATTATAATTTAAAAAATATCAAAATTTTGACTATTTTTTTAACTCCAACTATTTTAAAACATCGACTTTAGTAAAACTTTTAATTTTTTTGATTTTTTGCTATGTTTTCAGTACTTCTTTAATATTTTCTAATTTTTCTGAAAATTTCAACCTTTTCAAAATGACTATTTTTTAGAAATCTTGGCTTTTTCAAAATTGCAATTTTTGAAAATATGCAATTAAAAAAATAATTATCGAAAACTTAACTTTTCAAAATTTACATTTTCTTTAAAACTTCGCCTTTTCTGATAATTTAGGCTTTTCTTCAATATTTAAACTTCAAAAATTTCGAATTTTATTAAAAGTTTGACTGAAAATGTTTTAAATCTCAATTTTTCTCGAAAGGTTGATTAATTTTAAAATTTTAGATAGTTTTTCAAAATTTCAACTTTTTAAGATTTTGAATTTTTTTTTAACTTTACGTATTTTGGGTAAATATCGATTTTTTTAAAATGTTGACATTTATGCTAGAACATCTTGACTTTCTTTTTAACTGTCCATGAAAATTGCGGCAAAATTTTAGCCTTGATCAAAATTTTAACCCTTTTTAATATTTTCGAGTTATTTTAAAACTTGCGACTTCTTAATATTTTTGAAAATATCGACTCCAACATTCATTCTATTTTTCAAAATTTAAAATTTATTGAAAACTTTGGCGTATTTTTGAATAATTTATTTTGAAAATTTTAAAATTTCATATGTTTGAAGAGTTTATATATGTTAGCATTAAGGAACCCGCCACTGTCTTTTCCACCTAGAATGTGCCACATGTGATACAAACCCAGGACCTCTAGGCACGTGAGGGAACAAGGGGAAGAAGGCAGTCGAGAATGAGCCGAGTAGATATCGTGAGCATATGTAGAAGAGACCAATAAAGCGTGTGTTAAGAAAATTGTGTGTTATTACATCGACAATTAATTAAGAACCATCATTAGAGTTTACATCAGAAGTGGGATACCTCCTTGTGTAAACAAAGGAGAAAGGACCTATAGTTTTTTTAAATAACTTTTTTGTGCGTGTAGTGGGTTAAGTACAATGGAAAACGATCGAGAACGCATTACTGTAAGTGTCGCATCCAACGACACCGACGGTGAGAATGAACTTTCCGCGTCAGAAAAAATGTTAAGGATGTGGAAAATTCAGCAAGAAGCAAACCAAAACTTGCAAATTGAAATGATAAAAATCTTATCAACAATGGCCACCGCCCAAACAGCCCAAGTGTATGCTGAAACAAGTGCGCAGGGTAGTCACGCGGCTGGGACTGATGGCGTCAACGCTTCGGCGCAAATCCGGCTAACAAGCTGCGACCCTGACGACACACCCTTTTCGATGGTCGAATGGATGCATGACGTCACCAGGATACAGCTGGAGTTTGGGATCTCCGATACCCTGATTATATTGAAAGCTGCAGACGCCCTTAGAGGTCGAGCGGCGCGATTCTTCAAACACTGGAAGCCTGTGCTGCGCGATTGGGTGTCATTTCGTCGGGACTTTGAAGTGGCTTTTCCCGAGCAAGGCACACCTGCTACTCGGATTCGCGCGTGTATGGCTATTGTTAGCTCCAATTTTGACAGTTTTGTGGAGTACGGAAATGCTAAACTGGCATCAATTAAACGCTTTTACTCCAGTTTTCCGTGGCACATAATTTTAAGTTTGATCGAGTACGATATACAGGACAAAGAGGTTAAAAGCCAAATTTCTTTGCAAGCACCTACAAACGAAATGGACTTACTAAAGTTACTAGCTAGGTGCGAGGCGCGAAAGGCTAGTAAAAAGGTGCACGTCCAAGATGTAACCCGAAATCGACGTTAAAATTTTAACTTTCGGGATGAACAGTACAGTTTCCAAGGAAAGTGCCGAAAATGTCACCGGTACGGTCATAAAAAAAACAAACTGCAAAAGTGCATCACAAAATCCGATAAAAATTGAATCATCAGCAGGTTCTTCTGGCGCAAATTCAAAGAACTTGAAAACGTAACACACAGAAGATGTCTGCTGTACCAAACATGGAGCACCAAAACGAGTCATGCTCACCCAGAACACTCATTTCATCGATCAATTACAATGCAACACTCACCAAAGACAATGCAGTTTCCCCAATTTTATATTTGGTCGACACAGGTGCAGGCGCTTTCTATACTGCACGAGAAAATTGCCAAAAGGTTAAACCTGAAAATTCAGCCGCAGACTCAATTTTTAACTGGAATGGGAAACTGTGTAATGAAACCCATAGGTAGCTGTATAGCTCTACTATTTACATCAACGATGACGCTCGAAATTGACTTTTTAATTGTGCCAGACGGATCAGTTCCCGGAGGCGAAACTGATACAATTATAGGTTTGGATGTGTTGTCTCGGCCAGGAATTAAGATCGAAATAGGTAAAAATGGCGTAGATATGCGACACAACCCACTTACCCTTTACAACATTTTGCCCATTCGCAAAACTGACGAAAGTAATTTGGATTTGTCAGGACTGGACGAGCGCGTTGCCGAAGCCATAAAAACAATGCTTAGACAAGCACAAAAACAAAACCATCTACTGTAACTTGTCTTTGACTGTAACAACAGGGAAGCTAAAGGTAACACTAAGAGATTCCCAGCCAGTAACTTGCAAGCCTCGTCATTTGTCATATGGCGAAAGAGTACAAGTTAAGCAGCATAAAGGAACAATTAAAAAATGGAATTATTCGGAAAAGTGAATCTGCATACGCCAGTACAATAGTGCTTGTTAAAAAAAAAAAAAGAACGGGGATACAAGAACGTGTGATGCGAACTTTATTTAATGCTATGCGCGCAACTGTGAACGATAAAGACGAAAAGAAATGGACAAAAGTGCTACCTGAAATTGAAAATGACCTAAATGTTATGGTCAATAAATCAACCGGGTATGCACCCTCGGTGTTAATGTTCGGCGAGAATAGTCGTTTGAAAGCTACGGATCAGCTGTTTTCTGGTGTACCATTACATAGTGATGTCGACTTGAAGTTTATGGGACAAGTAAACAAACGATTAAAAAGGATTACGGAGCGGGCCATAACCAATTTTAAGGAAAAGCGGGTCAAAGCAGTGCCGTACATTGTTGGTGATAAAGTGGTTGCAGAAAATAGTCAGATGCCCTATGGAGGAAAGCTGAAGCCTTTTCAAATTACGCATTGCCTGGAAAATGAAAGGTACGTCTTGCGGTGAGTAGCCAGATGTAGCAGAATGGCCGCAGCAGCAGCGCACGAGCAATGCGAAAGGGGTTGGAAGAGGGTATGCAAGCTTTCTAAAAATAATTTTGGCTACATAAGTTCCGTAAGTAGGTACACTAGATCCTCAAAATTAGTTTTGGTTTTTATTAGGTCCCTAAACACAGGTTTAGGCTATAGGTCCTCAAAAACAGTTTTGGGCTAAATAAGGTCCCTAAACCCAGGTTTAGGCTATAGGTCCTCAAAAACAGCTTTGGGCTAAATAAGGTCCCTAAACCCAGGTTTAGGATATAGGTCCCCAAAAACAGCTTTGGGCTAAATAAGGTCCCTAAACACAGGTTTAGGCTGTAGGTTCCCAAAAACAGTTTTGGGCTAAATAAGGTCGCTAAACACAGGTTTAGGCTGTAGGTCCCCAAAAACAGTTTTGGGCTAAATAAGGTCCCTAAACACAGGTTTAGGCAATAGGTCCCCAAAATAATGTTGGGCACGACGAGACAAAGTAGACTAAAAGTGACCAAAACAAAATTTAATTTCTCTTCACTTATGATCTCTCTAGGCTCAGGGTTAGGCAAAGATCCCCAGAAATCATTTTGGGCTGCCAAGTTTTTTCAGGTTAAGATTTGAATACAGAGGTTCAGAAATACTAACAAGGATGGTGCGAGGACGCCCCACAGTCAGGAAGGCCGTGTTAGCATTAAGGAACCCGCCACTGTCTTTTCCACCTAGAATGTGCCACATGTGATACAAACCCAGGACCTCTAGGCACGTGAGGGAACAAGGGGAAGAAGGCAGTCGAGAATGAGCCGAGTAGATATCGAGAGCATATGTACAAGAGACCAATAAAGCGTGTGTTAAGAAAATTGTGTGTTATTACATCGACAATTAATTAAGAACCATCATTAGAGTTTACATATATTTCAAAATTTTGACCTTTTTCAATGTCGAATGTTTTAAATTTTGGATTTTTTTAAGAATTCGCACTTTTTTAAAATTTTTGGATTCAAATTTTAGATTTTTTTAATATCCATATTGTTGTCGAAAATCGTGACTACTTTTTAAAATTTAACATATGCATTTGGAGAAGTACCTAAGTACCTTACCTTACCAATACCGAGTTATCCTGACAGTTGTTGCACTTACAAAGAAAAAAAAATGATTCGATGGGAAGCAGCACTTGTTTAGAAAAATTCCGGCAACATTTCCCTCATAGATTCACAAAACTGAAGACATTTGTATCTAATAATTAATTATGGTTTCTTCGATTATAAACTTAAAGTTCTACTTTTTTTCGCTCAAACTCCAGTAGTCCTAAACATTCAAAAACTCTTCTGAATATTTCATAAAAATTTCGGCCTTTTTCTAGAAATTTTGACTGTTCGGAGATTGTAAGTTGTTTCTCAAAATTCGTCCTATTCTTGAAGTTTCAACTAAATGTTTTATGTTTCTAGAATTTTCTACATAAAATTGAGCTTTTTATCTAAAATTCGAATTTTTTTAAAAAATTCGTTTATTTTTCTAGAATTGGATTTGGTAAAAACATCAAAATTCTAAGAACAGTATTTCTAGGAAATTTAGAGAAAAATATTTTTTGTAAATTTCGAGATTGTATCAAAATTTAAATGAAAATAAAAACTGTAAGGAAAGTGAAATTAAAAAAAGTTAAAATTTTCAAAAAAAAATCAAAATACTGAAAAAAAAATATTGAAATTTTAGAAAAGTCGACATTTTCAAAAAGTTTGTGGATTGGAAAAAATGAGAAATTTTTAAAATATCGAAATTTTATAAGTTAAAGTTTGGAAAAATAATCTAAAATTTTTACAAATAATCTAAAATTTTTACAAATAATCAAAAATTTGAAAAAATCCAAATTTAAAAATATTTTCAGTTAAATTTTAAACAAAATCCGAAATTTTAGAAGTCCACATTGGGAAGAAAAAATCAAAATTACCAGAAAAGTCAAAATTTTGGAAAATTTTATGTTTTGGGTAATTAAAATATTTCAATCGGAAATTTTCAAAACAATTAAAATCTTTAAAAAAATTCTTTAATTTTAAAAAGTTTAGATTTTCAAAAAAAAATGAAATTTTGGAAAAAATTATGAAATATGAAAAGAATAACGAATATAATAAAAAATGTAAAAAAAACACGAAATTTCAAAAAATTTCGTAAATTTTGGAGAACAATGATTTTAAAAAATAAAAATTTTCACAAGCAACTAAAATTTTGGAAAAGTTGAAAATTTTAAAAGGTCGAACTTTTTTAAAAGTCCAGTGGTTAAAAAACTGTTCATTTAATAAAGTAAGAATTTTTAAAAAGCAAAAATATTCAATAAAAAGTTAAAATTTTCAGAAAATTCGCGATTTAAAAAAAATGCTAAATCAAAAACTTTGCAAAAACCAAAATTAAAGAAAGATCGAAATTCCAAAGTCCAATTTTTGAAAAAGTAAAATTACAAATTGAAATGTCTAAATTTTCAAAAACAGTACAAATTTTGAAAAAATTGGGATTTTTAAAAGGATTTTTAAAAAGTAAAAGATTTAAAAAATTCAGAAATTTTCAAAAAAACGAAATTTTGGAATGTTAAAATTTTGGAAAAACACATTTAAAATATCAAAATTTAAAAAATCGAAATTTAAAAAATGAAATTAAAAAAATCAAAGGTTTGATAAAAACGTCGAAATTTTGAAATGAAATCGAAATTTTAAAAAAATTATAACATTAAAAATGCGACAATTACAAAATAATCGAAATTTCACTCGTTAATGAAAGAAGTGGCCGTGACAATAGTGAGTAAAGTCGGGTAACATACCAACTAGTTTGTCTCATAATTTTGGATAACCAAAAAAAGTCTTCAACTGGAATTAGCGAAATTATTCCAAATAACATCCGAAATTATCCGAAATGTTTATATTGATTTTGGATACTTTTTTATTTCGCATATCCGACAGTTTCGATTACGGAGCTCCATATCGTCCCTAATTTTAAGCCAAGTTTTAAAAATTCAACTCTAACCAAAATAAATATATCAGGTAAAACAAGAACATTTCGATACTAAAATCGGAGTTTTGACAAACATTTTCGAGAACAACAAAAAGCTGACTTAAAATTTCGAGTTTAAAGTAGAAGCTTGAAATAATATTTTAAAACTTTTAAAAATTCAATTTAAAAATATATTTTTTGAAATTAACATTTTGAAAAAAATGTTGACACTTTAATTTAAAGAAATATCGACATTTAGGTCAAAATTTCAAAAATTCCAAAATTCCAGGAAAACATAAAATTGGGGAAAACTTGGAATTAAAAAAAAATTTCTGTAAATTTAGGTCAAAAGTTAGCGTTAAAGTCGAAGTTTCGCGAAAGAACTCCCAAAAAAGGTTTTTTTTTTTAAATTCCAAGTTTAAAATTGAAATGTCCGAGAATCGTAAAAATGTTAACGTCAAAAAACTATTTTCTCAAAGTTTCGAATTATAAAGTGCAAAATTGAAGACTGAGCGTCAAAATTATTTTGAAAGTAGTCGAAATTTCGGATTTTGTAATAAGATTATTCTCCCAATTTCCAGCTTAAAGAAAAATTGTCGAAATTATAATCGAAATTTTGAGTTGTAAAGTGGAAAATTTGAGATTATTCCGAAGGTGAAAATTTCGGATTTTGAAATAATATTATGTTCTCAACTTTCAGTTGAAACCAAAATATTCGAAATTATAATTGAAATTCAAATAAAACCTTTGAAATGTCCAATTAAGCAAAATCATTTTCTTTGGAAATTTTCTCTTCTTTTCCAAAATGTGTTTTGGTCGAATTCTGATTGTGAAATCGTTGCAGAAAAATCAAACATTCAGAAATGATAAAAATTTCAGGTAAAAACAAGTGCAGGTTGTAACAACTGAGGAAGATTTTTTTCTGCAATGAATTACAAAGTTTGCAGACTTTGTTTTTAACATCTATAAAAACAGAGTCGCTGGTCTTAAATAATAAATCGAATATCCACAAATATGGTCAAAAATGAGATGTCTAGCGGACATCGAAAAACTTATGTGGCTTCGCACTTGAAGAAAATAACTATTGTTTGTAATTTTCACAAATTTTGTCTCTCAGTATTAAGGATAAAAACGTGCTCAGCACTAAAAATTACATGGATACTTCTATGAAGTATCTATGCCGAAGACGAATATTTCGATCGACCCCGATTATTACTATTAAAAATAAGTTACCTAGCTTCCGCCTGCAATAAATAGGGTTTCAAAGATGTCAACAAATAAAGGAGGACATTCAAAGCGGCCATCCTTCCCCTAGCCGATGGTTCTTTCAAAATGCATGTTATAAGATTGTGACAAGCTCTTACAGTATTATTCTCGGGAATAAAATTGGCCCAATACGAAAAAACCAGTTTCTTATCGACCAACTAAAACAACAAACCTGTATTGTGAAATACAAAAATATAAAATACTACTTTAAGTACAGACAAAAACAATGACAAGGAAGCCTGTCGCAGGCGCCCATTTGTTACATTCAATTTGGCGACTTTTCCTCCTTCACTGTCGGAAAAATCAGAGTCGCTGGTTTTAATTTGACCCAGGAATGACCCACTAAAAGCACGTTGTTAAAAAGCAGCAAAAAAGGGATTAAGGAAGACATACTTTAGACTATTATCAAGCGAAAAGTTGAACAAACTTGCATCGTTATTATCAGATTCCTCCTCTTTCTTTTGCGGCTTCTTATTTGTTCTATGCTTTCGTTGCTTCGTTACCTACAATATTACTCCATAACAGATCAAGTTTGCATTAAACATGTATTGGGTGTGTGAATATGACTCCGCCCTTCCCTAACAGATGTTGTTTTCAGTATTGTTTGGGTGTGCTAATAAATGACCATATTTGAATTCGATAGTACTGAATGTTAGCTACCTAATGCATTATGTGATATTTGGTTGAAGTGTAAGCAGAAAGTGTTTCCACGTTTTTGAAAATGTCGGTTTTCGTTCCAAATAGGCATCATTTGCAGGAAGTGTTATTACATTATTTTATTGCAAAGAAAATTGCAGCAGAAACTTATCGTTTGCTTGTGGAGATTTATGGTGAGCATACTTCATCTAATACAACTGGTAAGAATAGTTTCGACGATTTCAAAATAACGATTTTAACATTAAGGACAAAGAACATGGAAAACCACCAAAAAAATTTGAAGGTGCTGAATTGGGAGCATTATTGGCGGAGGATTCTTGTCCAACTCAATCAAAATTAGCTGCAGCATTAAATGTTAATCGTTCAACTGTTGCAAAGCATTTACAAATAGGAATGGTTCAAAAAGTTGGTAACATGAATTGAAAAAAAGAGCCATAGAATGTCGAATAACCAGCAAAGAAAAGGATTGCTGCTCGAATAGTTATATGAGATGAAAAATGGATACATTATGAGAATCCTAAACGCAAAAATGCTTGGGTGAAGCCAGGTGAACACGGCTCATCGCAGCCAAAAAGAAATATTAACTGTACTGTGCTCTGCATTTGGTGGGATCAGAAACTTGTTGTATATTATGAGTTACTGAAACCCTCTAAAATTATTAATGGAGAAATTCACCGATGACAACTAATGCGTTTGAAGTGAGCCATAGAAGAAAAACGATCAGAATGGGAGAACAGGCACAGTAAATTAATTCTTCAATATGACAATGCCAAATCACATACCGCAGAAGTTGTTGTAAAAAAATATTCAGACGGACAGGACTGGGAAGTGTTACTTTACCAGCCATAGCTCCCATATTACCACCTATTCCGGATGATGCAATTAGATCTTACTGGAGAACGGTTTACGTCATATGATATCAAACTTTGGTTTGATAATTGGATGAGCTCAAAAGACGAGGACTTGTTCACGCAAGGAATACGTAAATTACCTAAAAGTTGGGTTGTAGCTGCAGATGGAGCATACTTTCAATGAACTTTTCTTTAATTCTCTAAACAAGTAAATGCGTTTTACTTTAACAAAAAAAGGGTGGATTCATATTCACACACCCAATAGTTCATACCTTTCCTCCTTTTTTCTCTCTCGCAATATTGGAGGTTGGTTCAGGTATACTCATAGATGATGGCAATATTTTCTGCGGGGTTAAAAATTCTATATCCTTGATACCATAGAACATATAGCTTCGTATTACACCCAACACAAGGCTAATGTTGTCTGAAAGGTAGTCTTTGTTTTGGTGGAAAATATTTTGTAGGCCACGCAGACAAACTATCAAAATCTAAAATTTCATTGAGCTTTAGAAGCGAAAATCACAAAATAACACCCACCTTGCTATGAGTTAAATCTTCGAATTTTTTATCACTAACGCAGTATTTCAATAAAACGTCCCCACATACTTTCAACATTTCCAAATTTTTATCACCCACACATTCACCTTGTAGATTAGGTGTGGTGCACGTTTCCAAGCATTGAAAGCAAGCAAGTGAAATCTCTGCACTATTATCATCAGTTAAACTCAAAAGAGCACCTTTCTGCATAACGATATCCAAAATTGCCTAAAATGACAACTTATCAACGCCCCCGAGAAATCATATGTTATCATTACATTTAGATTCCGACAGTTACTCTTTAGTAACGCATCGATAGCTAACAAAACCGATAATTTTGTTTTGTCATCGCCCAATTTTAAAACTTGCAAACACCACTGAAGCACAACAACTAAAGTTCTTCCTTCTACTAAAATATTTTGGTAATTCACCAAATTGGTTATTAGCTGGCAGCATTTCGAAGCTAATATCAAATCCTCGGCTGGAATGAGGCTACAAAACTGGTTAATCAACAGAACGGCCTCCTGGAATCAAAAGTATGCCATTTGGAGGTTAGGAAGGGAAATCGTCGTTTACCGTTGGATTGGTGACTATGGCGTATCTGTAATTTAAAGAGTTTAGCTGTTTTAAGCGCGTCGTTTATTAGGTTTCTATCCCCTTCGGTCCTTCTATAAAATAACTGCGTTATTTTCGAACATAAACTACAAAATGTTTCACTGTCATTTTTATCAGCCATGATAAACAAACTGTCAAGCTGTCACTGTAGCACGTGTGCAATTGTCAAAAAGCAGGGTGCTAAATCTAAAAATATTTAGTTGACATGGTCGCCAATATGAGAAACATATGATATTTTAATAATTAATTAATACGTTCTACTTTAGTCGCCAATAATTCTAATAGAGATTATTAAACAGAAGAGTATTTTGGGAATAATTTGGTGCAACGTTAACGCTTTAATTTGTGTAGGCATTAATAAGTAATTGCGATGTTGTCACACTTATTTCCTGAATTATAGTATATGATTACAAGCAACCACTGCAACTGCGGAAAACCTGAATTTTATTTTTTTTAGATTTGAACTCTGAACATTGGGTAGTCAGAGTTTAAGGCCGCACTATTTTCAAATCGGGAATTCAGATTCGGGCTTCGGAATGAGCGCATTTCAAAGAAACGTAAAATTTGAAGTCCGTGCGTCTGCGGTCGGCTACTGAATTCTGAATCTGTATTACCGTGCGTGTGCTGCAGTCTTAAATTCAAAAGGTTCAATTTTTCTTAAAATAAATATTTATATTTGGCGTTTTACGCGTGGAACTCAATTTGTTTAGAACGAGAATGTGATCTACCGCAACAAAAATGGCGATCGTGACGTCATACTTTTGTGGTTTATTTTGACATTGAAATCGAAATTTGAGGTTAAACTCAACATTTGGAGAGTGCTTTCTAATTGTGGAGTTTTTCGAAATTTACACCTTTTTGTAGAACGTTCAAATTAGCACTTTTCACCCTTCTTATTTCTTTTTTTTTTCATTCATTTCCTTTCAAAAGTCTAGAAGGTTTTTAAAAGTTTAGTCTTTTTTTGAAATCTTGATTTTAATGAAGCCAAAAATTCTAAGTTTAAATTTGAAATTGTTCCCAGAAATGTTTACCTTTTTTTTTTTCAAAATTTAAAGATGGATTAATTTCATATTGTTTTTTCCGACTCTTCGACTTTGGACCTACGATTGTAGAGTATTATCTCGAAGTTTTGACTGTTTTCTGAAAATTTTCTTCCAAATTTCGGTTTTTTAGCATTCTTTCTAAAATTTTAAATCCACCATGAAATTTCGACTTTTTTTCTCAAGATTTCATCTTTTTCAAAATTTAGGAATTCACTTAAAAATGTTGACTGTTTTTTTCCTTTGTAGATTAAAGTGAAATATGGGGGCATTCATGGTGGGGTGGATGGGGTCACAACCTCCCACCTGTTTCATGTAATCAAACTAAAACAGATCAGTCGATGTTTTGAACTTTAGGTCTTCTCAAAGTTCAAAGTTCATCAGTTTTTTTTGACACATTTTTGAACTTTTCTTAAAATTTCGACTTCTGCTTTTGCAAATTTCAATTTTTTTCATTTTTTTTTTCGAATTTTTGACTTTTTCTCGAAATTTAACTTTTTCATCAAAGTTTTATTTTCTTGTGAAAAAACAACATTTTTTTTCTTAAAATCTTATTTTCTTTCTAAAATTACGACTTTTTGTAAAGTTCTACAGTGTTGCCAAATTTTCAAGTTTATCTTTTCATCTTCATCTTAGAAAGATTTATGCTCCTCATATGATGCTCATTGCCCAGCCTGACACCACATACTCGTCTGGTTTGGTGAAACCTTTTTTTTTACGTCAAAATTTATTTCGATAGTTTTACCCCCTTCACTAGCAAAAGATCCTAGCTGGGTCAAAGGATTTGGGGTTTATAAAACCCTCTTACCTCGATATGTCTGCTTTAATTTAAAATTTAAAAATTTTGAGCTTTAAATGAAATCGTTGGTTTGAAAATCAAAACTTCGTAAAAAAATCGAATACTCCATTTAAAATCGAAGTTTCGAGATTCGAAATTATAATCATATCAACTCATAAGAATTTTTGTTTGAAAATTTTGTGTTTTCGTTTAAAATTTATTGAACTTGAAGTTTTTAAGTTTTTCCTAAAAAAATCACGACTTTTTGGACATTTTGACTTGGTTTCCTAAAATTTGGAAATGTCTCCCCCTCTCTCTCTTTCATCCCATTTTTTAGTAGGAATAATAAACGGGGCCTCCAGATCCAACGCCAGGGGTTCCACCACAAAATTTGTCACCGATAGTAAAAAACAAATATGAAATGAAAAAGTTAGCTTGAAAGGAATATATCAACTTAAAAGATTTTCTCTCTAATTAATCCTCTGGCTGCGAAGTTTGGTAACTTTCAATGAGGAAACTGTGGTGGAATGAACACGCCCAAGAGATTTAACGAATTGGCCCGCCTAATTGCTAGGATTACTTGAAGAAGCTGGCAACGCCGAGCCGATACAACTGGAGCGATTCCCCGTGTTGAGCCGCTGCCCTCCTGCGTTTAACGTCAACCCAATTCAGTCAGCTTTCCTGCTACAAACTTATCAGTTGAGTGAGAGAGACAGTTAGGCTATCCCGGTGTTTCTTTAATCCTTTACCTTCATGTATGCTGCCGCACAGCAGGTTACTTAGTTTTTGCATGTTTAGACCATTTGGCACCTTGTTATTGTGCGATAATGTCGCGTTCAGTTATGTAAGAAGTGTGACAGTCGATGATCGCCACAGCCGTCGTCGCGAATGTTGTTAGTTCGGGTTGCAGGAACATGTTGATTTGGTGAGCTTGATTGAAAGAGGAGGTGGAGGGAAAGTGTAGTGCTGCATATTCGCTGATAGAACGGCAAAATGGCGGACTTGGAGGCCGTTTTGGCCGATGTCAGCTACCTGATGGCTATGGAGAAAAGCAAATGCACTCCAGCAGCCAGAGCCAGCAAGAAAATCATCTTGCCCGACCCCAGGTGAGTCATGAAGGTCGTTCACCCCCTCGCACTGTCAAATCCCAACCGCAAAAGTATACAATACATACGTCTTGCTTGCATATTATTTATTGAATCTACCCCTAGCCTATCTACATTATAGTTTTCTCTATGGGATACATTTTATCGACCTGTCCCTTTTTTACGATTTTTTTTTGCAGTTCGAACAGCGTTGTATTCTCTACGGAAACCAAACAAAATATATTATTTCTTAATGCGACAGAATTTAGTAGTTTCGACTAAACTTCAAATATCCCTAGGTTTTTAAGTTCGAGTTTAAATTAAAATTCAAATTTCTGAAAAAAACCTTGAAATTTCCAGTTTTTTTTATTTCGAAATTTTGATGGCCTTCTTAAAACTGTCACCCTGGATCTTCGTAATTCAAACAGTTTTAATGCACATTTCGAGAAAACATCTAGTTTTTAAAAAAGTTTAATTTCGAATAGTCGAATTAGTTCGAAAAACCCAACTGAATTTATTTGTCAACATTGCAACTTTTTTTTTTTAATATCGAACTTCCAATCAAAAAGTAAAAAGTATTCGAACTTTTAATCAAAATTATGTGTTTAAACTTGAAAATTTCAGTTTTTAAATTGAGTTAAACTGGAAATTCGAAAAAACTCGAAAGTTTGCGTGTACGTTGAACTTCATAATTTTTAGAAAAATTGTAAATTTTAAGTGCGATGTAGAAAGTGGAAAAAAACTATAGGATTGCAGGTTTAAACAAGGAATTTTGTGAAAAATGTCAAAATTGCAAAAAAGTCAAATTTATTAACAAATTAACAAATTGTGGCTTTTTTCAAAATTCCAAATTTAGACATTTTTCAGAATTGCGATTTTTTTGAAAATTTTGTTTACTTTTTTAACATTTTGATATAGTATTTTAAATTTTTGATTTTGAAAATGTTGATTTTTTTTAAATGCAATTTTGAAAAAAGCCACAATTTTGATTTTTGTTAATAAATTTAACCTTCTTCACAATTTTGTCATTTGTCACAAAATTTCTTTAAATTTTCAATTCTTCAATTAGTGTAGTGAAAATTTCAATTTTTTTTCAAAATTTCGATTTTTTTGAAAATTAGTATGACTAAAAATACAATCAATCATCAATTATCTTTCAAAACTTCGACTTTTTTAATAATTTCGAATTCTTTTAAAATTTCGTTGCTTTTGTTTTTAAAATTTTGGGCTTCTTATAAAATTTCAAATTTTTGTGAAAATTTTGACTTCATTTTTTAAAATTCTAATTTTTTTTATGTTGTCATTTTTCAGAATTGCGAATTGTTTTGAAAATTTCGATTTTTTTCCTTCCTTAACGATTTTGTTAAAATTTTTGAATTTGAAAATCTTGACTTTTGAAAATGCAATTTTATTTTGAAAATTAGTTGAACGTTGAACTTAAAATATTATTTGAAAATTGTTATTTTTTTCAGTCTCGACATTTTTTCAAAATTTCTTCTTTTTGAAAAATTGTCACTTTTTCAAAGTGTTGAATTTTATTTGAAAATCCTGATTTTATTTGAAAATCCTGATTTTATTTGAAAATCTTGATTTTTTTTTCTAATTTCAATTTTGACAAATAGTTCGACATATTTCAAAATTTTAACTTTTTTCAAAACTGAGATTTTCGACTTTTATTTTCAAAATTTCGATTTTTTTGAAAATTAGTGCGACTTTAAAAATACTGATTTTTTTTTAGTTTCGATCATTTTTCAAACATTGACACTTTTTCAAACTTCTGTTTTGTTAATTTTTGATTATTTTTCAAAATTTCGACTTTTTAAACAATTTTTACAAAATATCATTTTTTTTTCAATTTTTCGACTTCGAAAATTTCAGGTATTTGTAAAAATTTTGATCCTTTAAAATATGTTTTTTAAAATTTTGCTTTCTTCACAATTTAGATATTTTTTAAAATTGCGATTTTTTGTTGAAAGTTTCGATTGGTTCCCTTTTTAAAATTTTGATAAATTTCAAATTTTTGATTTTGAAAATCTTGACTTTTTTGAAAATGCTGCAATTTTATTTTGAAGATTAAGCAGTTCAATAATTCCCCCTTGTTTTGAAAATGTCAATTTTTTTGAAATTTCGACATTTTTTCAAAATTTCTCCTTTTTAAAAAATTGGCATTTTCCAAATGTCGACTTTTATTTTAAAATCTTGATTTTTTTTCTAATTTCAATTTTCACAAATACTTCGACATTTTTCAAAATTTTAACTTCATCTCGATTTTTAAAAATGTCTCCTTTTTTTAAAAGTTTTGATTATTTATCAAATATTTACACTTTCAAAATTTTTTTTTTGTAATTTTCAATTATTCAGAATTTCGACTTTTTAAATAATTTTTACAAAATATCGTTTTTTCAGAATTTTCGACTTCGAGTTTTTGTGAAAATTTCGACCCTTTAAAATTTCGAATTTTTAAAATTTGATTTTTTTAACAATTTGGACATTTTTCAAAATTGTTATTTTTTTTTAAATTTTAAAGTCAAAATTTCAGAAAAAAGTCGAAATTTCGAGAAAAAAAAGTCGAAATTTGCTAAACGAGTCGAGAATGGAGAAATAAAAAACGAAATTTCGAGAAAAAAGTCGAACTTTTCAGATTAAGGTCGAAATTAAAGAAAAAAGTCGAAATTTCGAGAAAAAAGTCGAAATTTAAGAAAAAGGTCGAAATTTCGAGAAAAATGTCACAATTTCGATATTAAGGTCAAAATTTCGAGAAAAAAGTCGATATTTGAGAAAAAGTCGAAAATTGAGAAAAAGAAAACGAAATTTCCAGAAAAAAGTCGAACTTTTCAGATTAAGGTCGAAATTTCGAAAAAAAGGTCGAAATTTGAGAAGGACGTCAAAATTTCGAGAAAAAAGTCGAAATTTTGAAATATTTCGAGAAGGAAGTAAAAATTGGAGAAAAAAGTCGAAATTTCTACAAAAGAGTCCAAATTTCGACTTTATCGACTAAATCACAATTTAGTTTCTTCCTTAAATTACATTTCGGAAAAATAGGAATATTGAGGCCTTTTTAATTGTTTTTAAATCGCGTCTTCTAGTTTCTGGATTTTAAATCTAATCTTTGTTATTTTTCTGTTAGTTTTTTTAAAGTATAATCTATAAAAAATTTGAAATTTTAAAAGAAAAGTCGAATATTTGAATTTAAAGCTGGAATTTCACTATTAAAATAAAAATTTCTACACTAAACCAGAAATCAGTTGTGAATTTTTCGGCCACTTGAACTTTTTCTTTGTAGATTTTTACTTTTCCAAAAGTTGTTCTTTTTTCTGGAAAATTTTAAATTAAACTGACTACTGATATAAGTATTTTCTTTTTAAAAACCGACTTACAGTTTCAAAATTTGAGGATTTGTTTGTTAAATTTCGACTTTTTTTTAGCTTTGCCTTAAACGTTCCCAAAATGTTGATCATTTTTTCATGTAGAAGTGTACTTTTCCAATAAATTTTGACATTCCATAAAAGCTAATCTTGAGGAAAACTGCTAGTTTCTAAAACATTTCATTTTCTTAAACTTATTTAGAAATTACGAATTTATTCTAGAACAAATTTTGTAATAATTTTGAATATTAGGTTAAACGTTTAAAGTCGAAATTTAAAAAAATTCAGAAGAAAGGAACTGTCATAACCTGTAAAATACCTTTTTTTCTGAAGGTGTGTTAAAATATTGAATTTGGTTTCGAAAAACCTCGACATTTTGATAATAAAGTTCATAAATAATCCAAGTGTTTTCCATCTTTTTTCATTAGAATCGAAATTCGAGAGATTTTCTTAGAACTTAAAACTAGAAATTTAAATTTTTTTCGGATTTCGAAAAAATGTTGACATTTTTAGTTCAAGAAAAACTTTCGAAATTTCACCTCTTTATTTACTTATTTTTATTACTTTCAGCTGAAAAATTTTTACTTCAACTTCTTTTATCAGAATTTTGACTTGTAATCTTGAGATTATCTCGACTATGATTAATAAAAAGTTGAAATATCAAAAAAAATTGAAATATATATAAAAAAAAGTCGAAAGGTTTAGCTTAAACCTCACTGTAGAAATAATTTGAAATTTGTAAAACATCCATCTTAAGAAAAACTTACGTTTGAAAATAATTTTCATCATTAATGTGAATAAATCAATTTCCGTTAACATTTTTAAATTTCCACTTTGACTTTGAAACTTTAGGTATGATCTCAAAATCTTCAGAAAAGATGCTGGAAGTTATAAAGGAAAGGTGAGTTTCCAAAAAAAATTTACAATTAAAAGTAATCTTAAAATGGAAATTTCAGGTTGCAAGAAACGTGAAAAATGTTTAACTTTTTTCTTTCTTTCTTGTGATTGCAGTATCTCGTGTTGAAAATTAAAAATTAATTACGTCAAATGAAAGAAAAATAAAAAATTATGCTACCGAATCAAGGAAAAAGCCAGTTTTAGAACAAGAATATTCAATATTGGGTATTCGAATTCAGTTTCGAAATTTCGACATACATTTTCAAAATTCTGATGACGAAAAACCCCGAAGTTTAACTTGAAGACGAAATTTGGCAAAAAAGATAAAAATTCCATTTTAAGTCTTAATCAAGTTTGAAGTTAAAATTATGAGTTTGATGTCAAAATGTTGAAGTTTCCTAAATCCTAAATGATAAATTTTAAGAAAAAAAGACAGAAAGTTTTGGAAAAAATCAGTTTTAGGGGCATGTAGAACATTTTTGAAATATACTTTTTTTTATATTTGTATTTATTTTGTTTTCCCTTCCATCCGACATATCGACATTTTAAAGAAAAAGTCTAGAATTGAAATTTTAACAAAAACCCCCGATATTTCAAATTTTCCCGGAAATCTGGGATTTTTTTTCTTCGAAATTCAGTTTCCTTGATAAATTTCAACCAGAACTGGAACTTTTTTTCCAAATTCCTACCTTTTTTATGAATATAGATTTTTCTCTAATCTTCCTGTACAAATTTGAAATTCGAATTTTTTCTTGTACTTTCCAGTTTATAAAAAAAATTCACTTTTTTTTGTCGAAGTATTGTAATTTTAATTGAATTTGAAAGAGGCATTATTTTAAATTTGACACAAGGGCGGCTGAAAAGCACGCGACGGGCCTGCTCCTCTGATTCACAATTTGACCAAAACGAGTTCAAGTTCTTTTTTCTTATTTCAGTTGTTTTGATTTAAATAGTGGAACAGAAAAACAAGTTTCCTGATTTTTCATTTCCTAGGCGATTTCGTGGCTTGAAGTCAATGAATCCAAAGTTCGAAAAAATTCTTTTCAGGCCAGCTGCTGTAATAGTAAAATAAATGAAAATGTTGATGTTTATAAAATCAAAAACGGGGTGTTTTAGGGTGCAATAGAATGTCGTTTTTGTGTATGATTTGAAGTACTTGTGCTTTACAAACTTTGCTTTAAGTCCCACTGTTCCGCAGCTACACGAGAAGTACTGATATTACCCAACAACAAAGGCATTTTGGAATCCGTATTGTTAAAAATGTATTTACAATCACCACTGTCTCTTGTGTTATATTCTGTTAATCTAAAAATACTTCATTTTCAGTCTGTCTGAACTCATTGGTTCGTTTAAACCAGGGCTTCGAACCGGAACTGAACCAAAAACCAGAAACCGAAAAAAACCGTTATTTCTTTAGGAACGAAAACTGGAACTGAACCGAAAAAAAAAATATCGGTTTATTTGGGTTCAGTGCAGATTCAAAAGTCCACATTTGACAAAATCTCTCCATTTCAATTTCAATTTTACATTGAAAGTCTCGAATTACAACCCACTATTTTCTCTCGATTATTTTTATTATTATTATTATATTATTCACGAGTCTTTTTGAAACTTAGACTTTTTTTATTAAAATTTTAAATTTATCTTTATTATGTTCCATAAAGGTCAGCTTTAAATTTAAAATTTGGAATATTTCTAAAAATATTGACGTTTATTTTTAAATATTTTGACATTTACTACTAGTATTTGAATCAAAATTATGTAGAATTTTTGTAAAATAAATTTCGAATATTTTCTTCAATTTTACCTTTTTTTTTCTCAAAATTCTGGGTTTACAATCTCAATTTTTTCCTATTGTTTCAATCGTTCTAAACAATTGATGCCTGATCCGTAGCTCGCGAGCTACATATGGCTTGCAGTAATTTTTGATGTGATCTGAGGGGCCTATGAAGAAAAGAGGCATCCCATTTTATTTAGCAAATTCATGTTTTCAGACTAAAATCGAAATTTCTAAAAAAAAGTCAAAATTTCAATTTTAAAATCGGGAAAAGTAAAAAAAAAAATATCTTAAACGTGAAAAATTTAAGACAAAGGTTAGAAAATTTTAAAAATTAGAAGTAAATTCATTTTAATGAATCCAATTGTCAGAGTTTAAATTAAACACGAAATTTTGACAAAAAAAGTTCAAACAGAAAAACTGGAAATGTATAGGGTGAGTCACTAAGTGGGAATCGGTCTTTGGTAGGCGGATCGTTCAAAATATCGAAAAATGTTTCGAATAAAAGTTGTTCGAAATAAAGTTCTCCACAACCTAAAATTATTGCCAAATATAGCGGCTTTCCGGTTGCACCGGAAATGAACACAACTTTCTTATTTTAAATAGAACACCCTATGTATTTTTACATTTTTGGATTCCTTGTTAAAAATGAATATGAATTTATTAAGACGACATAGACCCTTAGTTGAACCGTTTTCGCGTAATTTAATTTTTTTGGTTAAATTTGACTATTTCGGAGCATGACGCCATTAACGATATTTTCCAAACCCAATGACTCAGAGTTGTGTGGCATACGGTTTTAGATTCAGGAAGAAATGGAGTATTTGTTTACGTCTTTGCTGTTAGCAAGATTTCTTAAATTTCTTCACATCCGTCGACTCAATTCTTCAGTTGTTCAAACATGCATAACTTAATTTTTTCAAATGGAACCACCTATCTTGGATTATCTTATCGGATGCAAAATTAAATTACCTTTTTTTTGGTACCAGGGATTGCCACCTCCGTCCAATAATTTTTGAGAAATTTAGAATTTTGTAAAAATTTTAATTAATTTCGTATTATCGCGTTAGTCCTGGATGTCGCGGTTTTTTTTCGTCTCGTTTATCCTGCAAATTACAGAAAATGTTTTTCGAACAAGAATCGGTTGATGTGGTTTACACTTTACTTTTAAAGAAAATTATGTTTTGAAAACTAGGTCAAT
This sequence comes from Dastarcus helophoroides, assembly GCA_028583605.1. Taxonomy (NCBI): domain Eukaryota; kingdom Metazoa; phylum Arthropoda; class Insecta; order Coleoptera; family Bothrideridae; genus Dastarcus; species Dastarcus helophoroides. The sequence continues at coordinate 28,416,323 of CM053328.1, forward strand.
TGTTAGAGTAAGGCAAACACAATGACCCAAATATTAATTATGAACTAAAATAATTAAAATTCAAAAAAATAAACAATTTTATTAGAGTTTGTAACATGTAGGTATGCCCAACGGTTTGTCGACCAGAGATGTTCAAATTTAGTGGCATTTTTCAGGTTGTAGCTAACTGGAAGTACAGAATACGAGAAAAAGGAGTGTAGAAAACCAACGGCGCATGAAGAAAACCAAGTTTCAGTGGTGGCTGCTGCTGTCCAATATCCGCACTTAAGAACCAGAAGAATAAGTGTGACATTACAAATAAGCCAAAAATCGGTTTCATGATTGTTGTGTAAAAGCAAGTTTCATCCGCATCACACCTAGCTAGTTCAAGAACTCAATCAAGCTGACTAACAATCGATGCAGTTGTGTGAATGGACGTTACATAATCTGCAGGAACAAAATGACCGTTTCCGACATTGTACTATTTACCGACGAATGTACAAACATTTTTTAAGAACCGCTTCGTGGGAAGGAAACGATACACCACGATACTGAAAATCATCATTGGATTTCAGTGTAAAGTAAATAAACAATAAACAAATCGGTAACAGTAAGTTGCAAGAAATATTAAGAAGAATACATAAACAATGGTAATAATAACATTAAATTAAATGTTCAACATAACCACCAGCTTCACGATGGCAAATGCGCAGTCTCTGTAGCAACGAATTGTTCACATCCACCAAGACTTTTTCATTGATATTTTGGAAAGCAACACGAACCCGGTCCATCATGTCTTCTCGGGTAGTTGGTGCTTCCTGGTACACAACTTGCTTAACATGACCCCACAAGAAAAAGTCTGGCTTAGTTAAATCCGGTGATCTTGCGGGCCATGCCACTGGACCTCCTCTTCCTATCCACTTGTTAGGGAATTGTGTATTGAGGAACTCCCTTACATCCCTTCCATAATGTGCCGGTGCCCCATCATGTTGGAACCACATTTGCCGCACGACAGAAAGTGGCAAATTGTCTATCATTTCGAGCAATTGATTTTGCAAAAAATGCAAGTAATTGTTGGCATTCAAATGTTCATTCAAGAAGTGTGGTCCGACAACAAATCTTCCTATGACACCACCCCAAACATTCAGAGACCACCTATGCTGATGGTCTAAGGGCCTTATCCAATGAGGATTTCCAGTGTGGTAGTAATGGGAGTTGTGTCTTCCCACGAAGCCGTTCTTGTGAAATGTACATTCGTCGGTAAATAGTACATTGTCCAGTCATTTTGTTCTTGTAGTTTTCGTAACGCCCACTCACAAAACTGCATTCGGTTGTTGAAATCAGCTTGATTGAGTTCCTGTACTAGCTGGACACCATACGGATGAAACTTATTTTTACGCAAGATTCGTGAAACCGAGGTTTGACTTATTTGTAATTCCGTGCTTATTATTCTGGTACTTAAATGCGGATCTTGGACAACAGCAGCCGCTACTAAAACTTGGTTTTTTTTCATGCGTCGTTGGTTTTCTACGTTCCTTTTTCTCGCATTTCGTACTACCAGTTCGCTCAAACCTCTCTCCCAATTTAGCGAATGCCGCTGAATTTGGATGTCTCCGATCGGCAAAGCGTTGGGCATAAATTCTTGAAGCAAGAAATGGATTTCTGTCAGCACTGCCCAAGGCGTAAACCATATCGACCAATTCTTCTTGAGAAAACATTGTCTTTCAGTACTAATACCAAGATCTCGCGACAACAATGAGATAAACTGTCAGTTATTGCCGGACAAACGAGACGAAACAAAACCGTGACATCCAGGGCTAACGCGATAATACGAAATTAATTAAAATTTTTACCAAATTCTAAATTTCTCAAAAATTATTGGACGGAGGTGGCAATACCTGGTACCAAAAAAAAGGTAATTTAATTTCGCATCCGATAAGATAATCCAAGATAGGTGGTTCCATTTGAAAAAATTAAGTTATGCATGTTTGAACAACTGAAGAATTGAGTCGACGGATGTGAAGAAATTTAAGAAATCTTGCTAACAGCAAAGACGTAAACAAATACTCCATTTCTTCCTGAATCCAAAACCGTATGCCACACAACTCTGAGTCATTGTGTTTGGAAAATATCGATAATGGCGTCACGCTCCGAAATCGTCAAATTTAACCAAAAAAATTAAATTACGCGAAAACGGTTCAACTAAGGGCCTATGTCGTCTTAATAAATTTATATTCATTTTTAACAAAGAATCCAAAAATGTAAAAATACATAGGGTGTTCTATTTAAAATAAGAAAGTTGTGTTCATTTCCGGTGCAACCGGAAAGCCGCCATATTTGGCAATAATTTTAGGTTGTGGAGAACTTTATTTCGAACAACTTTTATTCGAAACATTTTTCGATACTTTGAACGATACGCCTACTTAAGACCGATTTCCGCTTAGTGACTCACCCTGTATAAGTGGAATTTTAAAAAGTATAATTTTTAACTTTAAATGAAAAATGTTATGCAAATCTTTGAAAAGATAAAAAACTCTTAAAACAAAAATATTCTCGAATTTTCAATTATAAAATTGAAATACAGAATTTTGAGAAAACATCCAAATTTTGAAAAAAAAAACTTAAAAGTCATTCACAAGAATTCAGTTCTGAAACGAAATTTCGAGAAAAACGTCTCAAATTTTAAGTTTAAATTCGAAATTTTGAGAAAAAAGTTCAAGCCTTGAGATGAAGGTCAACATTTTGAGATCAAAAGACAAAATTTCCAAAAGAAAGTCTAGATTTCGAGTTTTATAGCAAAATTTTAGAGAAAAAGGTTCAAATTTGAACTCAGAATTTTCAGAAGAAACTCCTAAGAAAATCTTAAAATTCCTTCTTTATTCTCCAATTTTTCGAATAAAGTATAAAATTCGATGAAATGGCTAAAATGTCAAATTTTTGTAAAAGGTTTTTCTTTAATAAATAGCACTTTTTTTGGAAATGTTGACTTTTTTCTCGAAATTTCGACTTTAGTCTTAAAATGTCAAACCTAATCACTACATTTTGAGAAAAAGTTTAAATGTCCAGAGAAGTTCAAAATTGATAAAAACAAATTTCAAGTTAACGAGAAATTATGAGAAAAATTAGTACATTTTAAGAGAAACTAGAAATTTATATTTAATTTTGTTTTACTATAAACTTTCGAGTTTGTAAATGTCAAGTTTAAACATGAAATTTCGATAAGTTTTTAAAAATTTCGAGATTAAAATCAAAATTTTGAATTTTTTAAAATAAATAATGTTTTTATTTTGATACAAACTTTCCCAAGAAACCAGAATTTTTTGAAGGTTTTTGGTTAAAACTAATTTTTTTTATAATTTGGAAGATATGCTATTAGTAGCTTTAAATTTTTAAAATCGAAAATAAAAAAGTTTCTTAAAATCTGTGGTTTTTGTTCAAACTTCGAGTTCTCTGTTAAAATGTTTAATTTGAAATTTAAATGTTTACTTTTTTCCGAAAATTCCAACTTTAGAATCAAAATATTGACTTTATTTCGACTTTAATTTCAAACTATCGAGATTTCTCGGAATTGTGAGTTCCAAGGTTAAAGCTTCGAAAAAAAAAAGAAAGAAAACAAAATTTCACCTTAGAAAATTTTAACTTTAATCGGTAAATTTCGACCTTCGTTACTTACGAGATTTGACATTAAAACTCTTGGTAAAAAAAACTTAAAAGTTTATGAAACTTTTTTATCAATTTCCGAATTTAAAAGTGTTAGCTCGAAATTTTGATAAAATTGGAATCCTCAACATTTGCTTAAAAATTCAAAGATATCTTGATTTTTCAAATTAATTAATATTTGTTAAATGTCTTTTAAATGACAAAAATAAAAAATTGAAATTTGGAAGGCATGTTTAACTTGATATAATCCTTTAAGAATAAGAATATTCAAGAAAAAAATAGGGTTGCCATTAAAAAAAATTGTCGATGACGCCATATCGTCACCCTAATATTACAAGGTCTTATGTGACAATTATGTCATTTTGAGAAAAATTTGTTTAAAAAAATGACCCCAGGTCCAAGTCACTCAGTTAGGTATTTTTTAAAATTTTCTTTCAAAGGGGGTTTTATTCGGGGCAATCAAGGTGCTTTTAATAAAAACATCCAAAAAATGCAAAACTCTCAAAAAAAACATTTATTTACAAAAACATAGAACTCTGATATTCTTAAACCTTTTTTTTTCAATAGAGGTAACATAGAACTTTGGAACTGAATAATATTTCCTAAAAACAAAATAAACAAAGCTTAATTTTTTTTTGATTCAAAATTGAATCATAATATTGCCTATCCATTTCAGGAATCCACTTATACATGGATTTTATTGCATCCACCTTAGCTTGTGGCAGTGCATCAATTTTATCACACTTTTTTAATTACAAAGGAATGGTCGGTTCTGTTTCGGCCGTAACGTGAGCCTTTCGCAAATTTGGTTGATGCAAGTTTACGGTCTTAAATACTTCAGGTTCTCCTATCCGTTCAAAAGATTCCTTATACTTGAGCTCATAAAAGTTTTTTGAAAATTGTAAAGATACAATTTTTGAGAATAGGACAGTGTTGTAGTTCAACTGACTTGAGTAGGACTGAAAATCTATGAAGTCTTGTTTCTCCATTTGAATTATTGTGTCGGGTTTTTGTCGGTTTACTTTCAGTAGGAAGCGAAGAAGTGATACCGGGGAATAAATAATATTCTACTTTGTTTAATGACCTTTCTATAGAGCTGTGGATGGCATCTACTTCTTGAATACAAGAATGTCCTGGAACAGAAAATTTCATTGTAATATTTGTAGATTTTTGTGGGTTTGAGTAAGGTGAGAGAGCATAGCTCTTAAGACTGTTTCTGTTTTGAGAAACGCAACTATCGCTCCACAAAATTATTTCTGTAAATTCTGGATGGTCTTCCATCATTTTATCAAATATTTTATAGACTGCCCTTGCCATGTCATTTCCTGTTCTCCCTTGTAAAGCCTCGGTTCATATCGCACAATAAACTTTTTTTTCCAACAGATAGGTGACCAGTCATATTGTAAACATTCAATTTGCTCTTATAAAAAAAGTTTTTTATATCTGCCTTTGGGCAAGTTAACACATTTTCGAGATCAAAACATAATATGGGCTTTCCACTTTCCTTATCTTTTTGTTTCTGTTCCCTCATGTATTCTTTTTCTTTCAAATGATCTATATGCTTTCTTTCTGAATTTTCATCCACCGTATTCTCTTCTTTCTTCACTTTCATTTCTTCGCAAGTATCGCATCTATCTTTTCGTGGTTTATGAAAGGCTATGTTAAAAGAATTGCAAAATATTTTTCTATATACGCAAAATGAAACCGGAGTTTTTTGATGATCATTTGCATATTCTAAATACAATTCATACAACTTTTTAATGCTCATTTCGCTTACGAAATATTCTTTGTTGTTTTTTTTTGCGGAATCAAGTTAATATGCAGCTTGACGAAATCACTATCTTCAGGTGATGTTACCCGTTTTTGATGTTTCCCTTGCTTACTTTCACGTAATGTATTGGTCAAGGTTTTATTTGCATGAACTGTATAATAAATTGGTTTAGGGCTAATACATAACGTCCCAGTACAAAAAGCTTTCCATACTTGAATTTTATGTCCATTCAACTTAAAGTAAAAACTAAAGATTCTACTCTTTCTAGAATTTTCATTATTATTGCTTTTTCTTCTTCTCCAAGGAACGTCAACTTCGGTGATGTTTAAAATATAATTTTTCTTTTCAGTAGCAGAAAGCAAATAATAATTCTTAAAAATGTCCTTTCTTTGATCGTCACTTATTTTGCGAGAGCACTTAAATAAGCATTTCTGGATGCAATCTTTTGTATTTTTAATTACTTTTGCCGGAACTGCTTTTTTTCGGGAAGAAATATAGTCAAGGCCCCGATCAAATCTTGCTTTTCTTATATTAGGGTGGGTGCACCAGTCCCACACCAGGAACCAGTAGTACACCATTTTAAACTTCAGATATAAATATTAAGTTTCTTTTAAATTGTTCGCCAATTTTTCTGCGATAGGTAGCTTTAGCGTACTTCTGCCAACCATATAATTATCACTAAAAGTGATGCAAGCGCTATCTACACGGGTTAAAACTACCTATTCCAAAACATGATTCGTTCACTTTGTTCTGGGTGATCATTCTGCTAAGCGCGCGTACGACGGTAAGTTATTTTAATCCTTTTAAATCTTTGTTTACATCAATTTTTGTACGCTATTTTCGTTTTAAATGGATATTATAATACATATATCAATAATATTACCTATTATTTTCTCAGAAAATACTAATTTGAATCGATAATTGTCTTTGGAAAACTAATGGAGCACAAATTCTATGGATTTCCAGTAATATTCCATTTGGTCAACAACTGGTGATTAAGCTGTGTAATATTTTTTTTTAGTTTTTCTATTACATTTATATTCACTTATGATGCCCTAGTAAAATATTATAACAAACTCTTCAAAAATTCACAATGTTCCAGTCGTGGACCAGTGGTATAATAGTGGTGATATCTATAGTATGAATTTGTTCCAATAATTTACCACTTATACTTTATACACAGACCCTGTGCCACCGAAAAGAACGTTTTTCAGATATAAAGAGGAAGACGTCATAAAAGCAATAGAAGAAATAAACAAAGGTGCCAAAGTGAGAGGAACGTACCGAAAATTCTCCCCACAAAATATTTCTCACACAACAATTATAAATAAAATGAAACTGAAATACCCTTGCAGAGAAAAATGGGACCTCCAACCATATTGACCGTACAAGAAGAAGTATTGCTTAAATCCTGGATAATAGCGATGGCAAAAAAGAAGAAAAAACTTTCAACCAATAAGTCCAGCATTTGCAGCAGTAATTGTGTGGCCCTCTGAATCTCCAATTAAAGGCAATCAGAAAAAGCGTAAGATTTGCCCGCCTGATGCAGTAGACAGCAGTGAATGGATGAAATATTGGAAAGAGAAAAAAAGATCAAGAAATAAAAAGAAGAAAGAAAAGCTCTGAAGGCAACAAATAGAGAAAAAAAATCAAAGAAGAATAGGAAACAGGAAACAGATTCAGATGAAAAAAGCAACCTCTCCAAAAAAAATAAACAATAACAAAACGACTAAGAATTTATTCTGATTCGGATGATGAGAATGTACTTTTCTTTGTTCATAAATCTTTGAAGATCACCCAAAAACCAAAGAAAGGCGATTACGTAATTGTTAAGTATGAAAGGGAATATTTTTCTGGGACTGTTATGATGATCACTTAGTATAAACTTAATTAAGTTCAATATTATTGAAAATAAAGTTATTCTTCATTAAAAATATTCACTTTATTTACTGGTCTGCTATTGGCACAATACCTGGTCTATTACTGGTACAATCTGGTCCACCTTAGGCACATTGAGACTTGCCACATTCACTTTTGAATAAAAATAAACCTAATGGTTATTAAAAAAATCGGAATAAACTATGTGATGATATGGGAGGCAAGGAATACGGTGTACTTTTATTACAATGATTGATGTAATAATTGAGTTACATTATCGAATTTTGTTTCAAAATGTCTCTTAAATGGTTTGTTATTGGTGCACCCACCCTACATGCCCATTCTGAAATATTGCTCTTTCGTTTTCGTGTCAATATTTTTTTTTTGTTTCATCGATTATATCTTCTCTAGAACCAGTGGTTGGATTTTGAGGATTTTCTGCAATATGGTCACCCTCAGAATCCTGGGGACGAGATTCTTCAGATGCTTCCTCGATCTCTGCGATATGGTCACTCTCAGAATCCTGGGGACGGGGTTCTTCTTCAGATGCTTCTTCGATCTGAATTTTATTGTTTACTGAAACTCGTTTTCTCGTTGGAGTCCCTAGTACTGGGATCATAGAACAACCAGGCCGACTTCTAAAAAAAATTTAAATGAAAAATATCCCCAACACCAAGATTAGGCTATAACCGAGGCCATTACCTGCTGGAATCAGTTTGTAAATTTGAAGAAGCATCTTTACTTGCATCAGATTTTTGGATTCGAAATCATGCCTATTATTTAAGGCTCGATTTATGGTTAATTTCTTAATCTCAGAGCAGCCAGGTTTATTTCTAAAAAACACAAAAACAACCGTTGTTGTTGTGTTTTTTAGAAATAGAATTTTAGAATCTGATTTAAGAAGGTATAATATTGTATATTTTTCGTACCAAAAATATACAATATTATACCTTCTTAAATCAGATTCTAAAATAGAATTATCACTTTCACTGCTACTGCTACTTGAAGATTGGGAAGACTTGGATATGTCGTAATAGCGGCCGCGAATTTTTATTCTAAAAAAAATATTGCTTCAAGCCCCCTAATCAAATTTACAAAATAATTTTTTAACTGACTACTTTTTTTGATGTTTTTTGATGTGGTAGGAATTCCCCATCTTTATTAGAGTCATAGCCGTGGCCATCACTTGAATCACTATCACTCAATGGAATAACAAGGTTGCATGTTACAACATAGGACTAAGTAATAGTATTTTTATTAAAAAAAATAAATTACGAAGTCCTATGTTTAACATACACTCTTGGTATACGCATGACTTATTATTTTTGACATACACCTTTGATTTCCACAGGATTAACAGAGTTCTATGAGAGCTACAGTGTTCGTTCGATAATTGTAACATAATTTATGTCACATAGAACAATGTTACACCAAGAACTTGAAATATTCGAAAATGTTACATAGCACCTTGTAATATTAGGGTGACGATATCTTAAATTGGGATATTCTGTATAAAAGGTTCCTACATCAAAAAGGGCGCAAATAAAAATATTAATCGACGTGTCCGAGCATATTTCCGAAAAAAAGCTCTCTTTGATTCACTGAATTTATCCAAGTTACAGACTAGCACTGCATATCATGCCAACCTTGCTCTCAAAATCTTCACAACTTCAACTGCTCAAAGCATTCTTTAGGACGTTAATTTTCTTCAAACGACGTGAGCCAATTCTAATTTTAATGAAGCGGATAATTTTGTGAATAAGAATAATAAATACCTATCGTAAACCATTATTAACATAGGAGTTGATAGTAGTGATTCCACAAAATAAAACAGGTGATACTGGTCTATTATTAAACGATAAAGTTACAAACACTGTACAGTCATAATGGAAATATTTTTATTACGATTATAGACTGAATATCATTCGTATTTTTCAGGTTTAAAGATAAAATATACTCCTATAAACATTAGCACTCATTTAAAGTAAATTTAGTCTAATGATAGCATGAAAAGCTCCGCTCACTTTGATTTGATTATGCCCGAGAAATCCCTATTCGTTTCAAATAAAAACATAAATTACCTTCATTTTCGTAATAATATATAAACTTGCCAAGCTGAAAATATTACCGCAGCGTATTTCAACGTTTTGCCATTTGTCGAAATTGTTCTCGTTTCGATAATTCAATTTTAAAGACGAACGTTCTCAGCTGTAGTTATTTGGGTGATATTATGTTCCTTAAGAATAATTGAGGTTCATTTTTAAGTTTTCCCGAATGATGAAAGGATCCTTGGGAAAAGTATGCATAAATTCCAGCAGCACTAAACTAATAAACGCGTTCTATTTCTGAACACGTAGAAATGTTTGGATTAAATCCTCAGCGTAATCTGTTTTTGTTACCATTCAAAAGTACGAAGTTTTTGCTTTAGTAAATTAGCTTAATTGATTATACGCAATTTCACTTTTTAACTCAGTTGCTGATTTATAAAAAGATGAAGTTTTTATTTATCGATTGCAATATAATGGGCGCTATTATGTAAATGTAGGTGATTAGGAAAATGATAGCTCTCGAATTACTTATCAATTTGAATCACGCAGTGAAAGTAAAAAGTAGATTTTCAATCGAAACCGAATTTCGGTTTCAGTTCTGGTTTCAGTCGAAACCAATATCGAAACTTTTTACTATTACATAAACTCGTTTAAAGTTACAGTACACCCTCGAATCTAGTGAGTATTTACTCGACTATTTGGGTTAAATTAAATAACAGTTTATTTATGAGGATATCTTGCATATATTGTCATTAATTTTAAGAGAAGATAACAAAACGAGTATGATACGAAAACCTGATGACATTTTATTATTTAGGTGGCTAAAAAGGCCAAAAGGATATGTTCCAATCATAATTTAAATTCCATTTTGGGCTGTTTCAGATTTCAAGCAGTTTTGACGTCGCTAAATAATGCGACAGCTGCGTCACAACTCTGCAGCCGACAATCGAGAGAAATAAAAAATTGTTTAGATCAGGACTTTGCGGCCAGGGATGAGAAAGGTCTAATCTGTATCGGTATACATTTTTCCTTTTTGTTGAAAATGAAAATTTAAAGGTTGGATTTTTTCAAAAATTTGACTTTTATACGGGGGCCTTAATGTGTAGGCGGACACACATTTTGTCTTTTTTTTTTGTGAAAGTTTTACGTTGTTCAAAATTTCGCTTTCTTCAATTGTTTTTAATAAATTTTTACGTATTTCAAAGGTTTGAATTTTTCAAAATTTCGATTTTTTTCATAATTCGTCATTATTAAAAATTTTCTACTTCTGTTCAAAACTTGGACTCTTTTTTTAATTTGACTCCCCTTTAAAAAAATTAACTCTTATGACTTTTTAATATTGGCTTCTTAAATTATACGAATTTCTTTAAAATTTCGAAATTTTAAAAAATTTCACTTTTTATGAAATTTTCGACATTTTTCAAATTGGGTCAAACATTTTGACTATTTTTCAAATTTTCGCCTTTTTGAAAATTTTAACTTTTTTTTTAAATTTCGCTTTTTAAAAATATCAATATTTATTTTTTTATTATTTATTTTTATTTATAATTATCGACTTTAAAAAAAATAACTTTTATGATCCTTTTTAATATTGGCTTCTTAAAACTATACGAATTATTTTAAAATTCCGAAATTTCGAAAATTTTCACTTTTTATGAAAATTTCGACATTTTTGAAAATCTTGACCCAATAATTTTTACTATTTTTCAAATTTTCGCCTTTTTGAAAATTTTAACTTTTTCTTAAATTTGGCTTTTTAAAAATTTCGATAATTTTTGAAAATTTGTCTTCTTTTCAAAATTATGATTTTCGAAAATATGAAATTAAGTATTTTTATTTGAAAATTTTTAAAAATTTTGAAATTATCTTGAAAATTTTATTTCTGAAAAAAATTTGAATTTTTCAGATAACTGGGTCGTTTTTTAGAATTTGAATTTTTTTTTGAAAATTTTTTACCTTTTTCAAAATTTTCTTTTGTTTATATTTTTTGACCAATTTTTCAATATTTTGACTTTTGAAAACACTTAATTTTTTTGAAAATTTTGACATTTTTCAAAATTTTGACTAAACAATGTTTACTTTTTTGAACTTGAATTTTATCGAATTTTTTAATTTTCTGGTTAATTTCAACTTCTTAAATTTTTATTTTAATTTTTTACCAGTTAGTTTTCACTTCTTAAAATTATACTAAATTTTTCAAAATTTCGACTTTAAAATTTCTGATTTTTTTTTGGAAATTTGACCTTGAATGTTTCGAAATTTTTCAAAATTTTGACCCAAAAAGCCCGACTTTTTTTTTCAAATTTTCGCCTTTTTTAAAATTTTAACTTTTTTTGATTTTGCTTTTTAAAAATTTCGAGATTTTTTGAAAATAATTTACTTTTCAAAATTTTGATTTTCGAAAATTTGAAAATAAAGTATTTGAAAATTTTTAAACATTTTAAAAGTTTTCAAAATGTTGTTTTTTAAAAAGTTTTGAATTTTTCTGAAAATGCGTCGTTTTTAAAAGCTTGAAATTTTTGGAAAATTTAGGTCGTTTGCAAATATTTTTAAAATTTTTGACCTTTTATCAATATTTTGACTTTCTAAATTATGCGAATTTTTTCAAACATTCGACTTTGTGAAAATTTTGACATTTTTCAAAATTTTGACTAAAACACTTCCACTTTTTTCAAATTTTCTTTTTTTTCCAAGATTTTAACCATGTTTCTAATATTTTGCTTTTTAAAAATTTCCACTTTTTTTGAATTTTCATATAATTTCCAAAATTTTGAAATTATTTTGAAAATTTTGAGTGTTTTAGAAAACTGCGCAGTTTTTTCAAAATTCTAATTTTTTTGAAAATTTATGCTTTTTATGAAAATTTCAACATCGAATTTTGATCAAAAATTTCGACTTTTCTAAAATGGCGGTTTTTCAAAATTTTGACTTTTTGAGAATTTTTGAATTTTCTGATAAATTCGATTTTTCCAAATTTTTATTTTAATTTTTTACCAGTTTTCACTTAAAATTATACGAAATTTTTCAAAATTTCGACTTTTTGAAATTTCAAATTTTTTTGAAAACTTGAGCTTTTTATGAAAATTTTCGCCTTTTTCAAAATAATTTTTTTTTACATTTCGCTTTTTAAAAATTTCGATATTTATTGAAAATGTATCTACTTTTCAAAATTTTGATTTTCGAAAATTTGAAATTAAGTAAGAACTATTTGAAAGTTTAAAAAAAATTTGAGATTATTTTGGTTTTTTAAATAAATTTGAATTTTTTTGAAAATGCGCCGTTTTTCAAAACTTGGAATTTTTTGGTAAATTTTGATCTATTTCAAAATTTAAAAAAAATTGTTTGATCATTTTTCAATATTTTGACTTTAAAATTATACATTTTTTTAAAATTTCGACTTTTTGTTTTTATCTTTATGAAGGTTTTGATATTTTTCAAAATTTTGATTAAAAAATTTCGATTTTTTCTTAAATTCTCAGCTTTTTAGTTTAACCATTTTTAAAAAATTTCGCTTTTTAACAATTTCGACATTTTTGATTTTTTATCTAATTTTAAAACTTTTGAAATTGTTTTGAAAATTTTAAATTTTTTTAGATAACTACGCTGTTTTTTAAAATGTTGACTTTAATAATATACAAACTTTTTTAAAATTTAGACTTGAAAAATTCCAATTCCAATTCCAAGCTTTTTATGAAAATTTTGACATTTTTCAAAATTTTGACTAAAAATTTCGCCTATTTCAAAATCTGGACATTTGGACGTTTATTCTGAAAATTGCTTTTTAAAAATTGCTTTTCGAAAATTCATCTACTTTTGAAAATTTTTATTTTCGAAAATTTTTATTTTCGAAACTTTGAAAGTATTTGAAAATTTTTCAAAATTTTGAAATTGTGTTGAAAACTGAATATTTTAGAAAACTGCGTCGTTTTTTAAAATTTTTGAATTTTTGAAAATTTCTACCTTTTTTAAAATTTTATCTTTTTATGAGAATTTCAACATTTTTCAAAATTTTGACCTAAAAATGTCGACATTTCTTAAATCGCCTTTTCTAAAATCTTGACATTTATTTTTAAAATTGCTGCTTAAAAATTTCGGCGTTTTTTTGAAAGTTCATCTACTTTAGAAAATTTCCATTTTCGAAAATATGAATTATTTATTTGAAAATTTTTCAAAATTTTGAAATTATTTTGAAAACTGAGTTTTTAAAAATTGCGTCGTTTTTTAAATTTTTTATAATTTTTTTTCCCATTTTTCACTTCTTGAAATTAATACGAATTTTTTTAAAATATCGAATTTTTTAAATTTTTAACTTTTTTAAAATTTTGTGACCCAAAAATTTTGACTTTTTTCAAAATTTTGACTCAAAAATTTCGTCTTTTTTCAAACTTTCTTCCTTTTCAAAATTTTAACTTTTTTATATTTCGCTTTTTAAAAGGTTCGATATTTTTTGAAAATTCATCTACTTTTAAAAATTATGATTTTTGAAAATTTGAGATTAAGTATCTACTTGAAAATATTTCAAAATTTTGAAATTATTTTGAAAATGTCTTGAATAATTTCGAAAACTGCGCCGTTTTTTAAAATTTTTGAATATTTTTGGAACATTTTGACTTTAAAATATTCTTTTTAAAATCCTTTAAACATTTTTCATTAATATTTTGAATTTTTAAAATTATACGAATTTTTTCAAAATTTTGACTAAAAAATTTTCGACTTTTTGATTGCAATTTTCACCAAAAAATTTCGATATTTTTCAAATTTTCGCCTTTTTCTAAAATTAACTGTTTTTATAATTCGCTTTTTAAAAAGTTCGATATTTTTTGAAAATTCATCTACTTTTAAGCATTATGATTTTTATGATATTACAATTTTTGAATATTTTTGGAAAATTTTGACTTTAAAACTTCTTTTTAAAATCCTTTGAACATTTTTCATCAATATTGTGACTTTTTAGAATTATACGATTTTTTTCAAAATTTTGGCTTTTTTGAAAACTTTGACTAAAAAATTTTCCACTTTTTGACATTTTTTTTGCAAATTTTAAGATATTAGGAAAATTATGACCAAAAAATTTCGATATTTTTTAAATTTTCGCCTTTTTTCCAAAATTAACGTTTTTTTTTGAAAATTTTACGTTTATAAAATTTCGAAATTTTTTAAAAATTCATCTATACTTTTCAAAATTTTGATTTTCGAAATTTTAATATTATATGAAAATTTAATTTTGAAATTCTTGTTATTTTTAAAATAAATTTGAATTCATCTATTTTTCAATATTTTCGAATTATTTTGAAAAAATTTGGAATTTTTTGATAACCACTTTATCAAACTTTGAAATTTTTTTAAATTTTGTTTTTATCCACATTTTTCAAATCTTTTGACCGATTTTTAATGTTTACTTTTTAAAATTAAGAATTTTTTCAAAATTTTGCCAACTCGAAATTTTGAACCATGGAAATTTTCACAAAAAAATTTCTCAAAAAAAATAAAATTTTCCAAAATATTGACGAACATTTTTTTCTTTAAAATTTCAAAATCTTTGAAAATTTTGATATTTGCTTAAATTATGACTTTTCATTAAAATTCCAACATTTTTCAAAATTTTGACTTTTCGAAATTTTGGAATTTATTTAAAATTTTAACTTTTGAATATTTCGATTCTTTAAAATTTCGACTTTTTTAAAAATTTTTAATTTTTTGAACTTCTCGCATATTTTTGTTTTCAATTTTTAATGTTATTTCTCAAAATTGTGGAATTAAAAGTTTCGGCTAATTTTTAAAATTTGGCCCCTTTTCAAAATTTCCGCTTTTTTTAAAATTCCGAATTTTTTTTAAATTTCGACCTTTTTTTTGAACATTTGGACTTCACTGCTAATTTTGATTCGAATTTCCGACTTTTATGGAAAAAACTTAAAGGGGGCATGAATATATTATTTCGTATTCCGGGGGCACAACGTCAAAAAGGTTGGGAACCTCTAGTTTAGGTTATGCCTTTAAGACGAAAACAGTGGTATTTTCGGTTCCCAGTTCTCTGCAGAAATCGTTGGACGATTCGCTTTTTCGCATGAAAATTGGTCATAGCGATACCTAATTGAAGAAGAAAGTTAATGTAAAATCGTAAACAGTGTGGAAGGTTTTAAAAAGAAATAGGTGCAAGTGTAAAAAAGACTAATATCCGCTGACTATTCAAACATTTTAAGTTTTGACAGGCTCGCCATTAGTGACCTCAGCGCCCGCAGACAAAACCGATAATGCCACCCCTCTTGTCCAATATGGGACACCGTTTATCTCAAAATTAAAAATAAAATGAAAATTTTCCCGATATTTTGATTTTTTTTATACATTTCGCGTTTTGTTTCTAACTTTTTGATTTTAATCTCGAACTTTTAATTTTCAGCTCGATGTTATGACTTTTTTTTCTCCAAATTTAAATATTAACAACAAAATGTTGACATTAATTTTGAATTTCCATTCAGTTTGTAAATCTACTCAAAATATAGACTTTCTTCTGCTGATCTCGATTTTTTTTTTCTCAAAATTTCGACCTTGATCTCAAAATTCCCCTTTAAACACGAAATTTCAATTTTAGTTTCGAAATTTGTGCATTCAATTCAAAATTTCGATTTATTTTTGGAAACGTGGACTTTTTTTTATCTCGAAAGTTCGAACTTCAACAGGAAATTTTGGGTTTTTTTTTGAAGGAATTTCGTTGACAAGTTGAAAGTCTGAATTTATAGGCGGAATGTACGATTTTGAAATATTAACTTAGTGTAAAAAAAGGAAAATTAATAATTTAAATCGGAAGTTAAGAATTATAGAAAAAGAATTGAAAAACTTCGAAATTTTTTCTCGAAATATTGACATCAGTAGTTTCAGCACAACATTCTAGTTATTTAGATTGTTTTCGAAACATTTCCAAATATTTTGATATTTCTAGAAATTTCGAGTATTTTCTAAATTTTTCTATCAAAATTTGTACCTGCAAATGTGTTCCTCTTCGGGAATATTTTAAATTTCCAGAGCATCTGGTTTTCGTTTTTTTTTCAGATGCGGAAACATAAAAATATAAATTTCATGAAAAAATTGAGATTTAGCATAATTAACAGACTGAGATTTTTTTAGTACTGAAATATTGAATTTTATAAATAAATTCCGGTAGGATTAAATTTCCCCTCTTAATAGTATCATAAAATCGATTTCATATGTTATAACAACAAATTTGTGTAAAATTGAGAACATAAATTTGTAGCCAATTGAATTCTCTGATATTCATTCATTATTTTCCATTTCAACTCTTTGGGTATGAGTAATTTAGATTAAAAGAAATTAAATGAATCAATATTTACTTTTCGCAGATACCAAGCACTCACTACATCACCTTTTTTATTTGCATTATTATTCGTCAAGTAAACATTTCGGCTTTTTATCTTCTTTGACTTTATAATAAATGGAACTACATACTATAAAATCCATAGTAATTAACCTGAAAAAAAAAAGTTGTAACAATTGTAGCACCTGTTGTATTTACCTTATAAGAAAAAAAAATTGCAAACGATCTATCTTCGAGATTCCATTCCAAATTTGTTGAGCAGCAAATAAATACAACGTGCCTCTAGACCACTTATTTATTATACTAATTACACCAAACTGATACCCAATGTGATCAACCATTTTTGGTATACGATATTGTTTTAAAGCATAAAACATAATTGATTTTTATTACATGTATGTTGTAATTAAATAAATATTTTTTAATTCTACTAACATTCGTTGCAATACTCCCAAATTTAGGTTGTAATTAAATAAGGACATCGTTCGTTATTCTAATTATTCCATGAAATGAATTCAAGAAATGATTCATTAGCTAACTTCATAATTGTTGTTTAAATTAATTATTCATATACTTCTGACGTAATCAATGTCATTTGTACTACTTGTCGATTCCTAGAAAAATCAGAATTTACTTCCAACAAAAAATCGAGTATTAACCTAAAAAATAATAAAAATCGATCGCCCTATATTAACTTAAAAAATACTAGAAACCGACCGAAGTTACGATTTCAGTTTCGACGGCAGTTGCTGTTCAATCCAAAATTGAACTTCGCTTCAGCCGAACTTCCAAATTTCAAATCTATTTTCGAAATTTTCATAAAAAATGGGCGTTCTGCGTTTTACCCTCGTATAATTACTTGTATTTCCACAGACTTGAAAATAATATGACAATAATTGCGTCTATTTAAGATTCTGAGTTTTTAAAATTTTACATTTTTCAAAATTTTGCTTTTTTCAAATTTTTTTCCTTCATAAATCTTTAGTTATTTCAAAAATTTGAACTTCGGCCCTTTTGATTTGATTTCGAAAATTTGGTTTTTTAACGTTTGAGTTTTTGTCGATTCGCCTTTTCGAAGACCAAAAAAGCGATGGCCGGACAACATACAGTCAACAACAACAGAAACCGAACTTTCTTCTAGGTAAAAAACTATTTGCAGAAGAATCGAACATGACGAGTTTTTTTTTTGAAAGGTTGACATTTTTGCATTTCAGAATTAGGATCTATTTTTTTTCAAAATTTGGGCTTTTGTAAACTTGTGAATTTATTGCAAAATTTTTTAACCTTAAAATTAAAAGTAGGATTTTTCCGACCTTTCCGAAGATTTCGACGTTTTTCGAAATTTCAGAGATTGAGATTTTTTTCTAAATTTCGAATCTTTTAAAAATTGAAAAACAAAACTTGTACCCTGAAACCAAGAAAGATTAAAAAACCCAACAAAGGTTGCTCTAGCGCGTTTCGACAGCCAAGCTATCATCTCAACAAGTTTTGTTTTTCAATTTTTGAAGATAATCAAGGACTAGTCCGTTCCACCAAAATTATCGAATCTTTTGTTATATTTATCCATTTTGTTAAAATTCTAACTTTTTTGGAAAATTTAATTTTTAAATTTTAATTTTTTTAAACTTGGCTTTTTAAAATTTCAATCTTTTTTTAATTAACTCTGCTTTATAATCAAAATTTATTACAAAAATGAAAATTGAAATTATGGAAAAGGTTTTTGCAAATTCGATTTTTGAAAGTTCGACATTTCTTTAAAATGTATTTTTTTTGAAATGTTCGACTATTGTTAAAAATTTCAACTCTTTTAAAATCATTCGAAGTTTTTAAAATTTTGACTTCTTTTGTAAATCTTCACCTTTTTAAAAATCTTAGCCTTTTTAAAAATCTTCATCTTTTTGAAAATCTTCACCTTTTTGAAAATCTTCACCTTTTTGAAAATTTAAAGTTTTCATGAAAGTGTTCACATTTTTTAAAATTTTGACTTCCAAGTTAGACTTTTTTTCAAATTTTGGTCCCTTTTCTCAAAATTTTAACTTTTTTTTGAAAGTTTCGTCTTTTAAAAGTTTTGAAAATTTTTCAAAATTGTCGAAATATTTTAAATAGGTTTAAAAAAAATCGAATTTTTTGATTTAACGACTTCGTTTTTATCAAAATTTCTTGTTTTAAATTTTTTGACCATTTTTCAATATTTTGACTTCTAAAATTGTAGATTTTTTTCAAAATTTCGACTTCTTGCACATTTTAATGTTTTTGACAATTTTAATATTTTATGAAAATTTCGGAATCTTTAAAAATTTTGTTTAAAGAATTTCGATTTTTTTTCAAGTGTTCGCCTTTTTTTAAAATTTTAATATTTATTTGAAAATTTCACTTCTTAACAATTTCCACATTTTTAGAAAATTTAACTTCATTCCAAAATTTTGATTTTCGAAGAGAAATTATTTAAAACATTTTTTTCTGAAAACTTTGCTTCTCAATAACTTCCATATTTTTTGAAAATTCATTTAGAAAAACAAATCACTTTAAAAAAATGTTAAATTTTGAAATTATGTTGAAAATTGTTTTTATAAAAAAGTTTGAATCTTTCCAAAAACTATGCCGTTTTTTAAAGTGTTTGAATTTTTTGAAAATTCTGTTTTTTTTTAAATATCGACTATTCGACTTTTTTAAAAATCATGTATGATTTTTTTTTCAAAATTTCAATTTTTTTGAAAATAATTTTTGTTTGAATTTTGACTTCCTTAAAATTTCGATATTTTTTAAAATTTCGATTTTTTTCGAAATTTTCGAATTTATTTAAAATTTTAACGAAATATTTGCTTTTATTAAAATTTTGAATTGTTTTGAAATTTTTCAATATTTTGACTTGCTAAATTTATACAATTTTTTTCTAAATTTCTACTTTTTGAAAATTCAAATTTTTTTTGAAAATTTTAATTTTTTATGAAGATTTTGACAGTGTTCAGAGTTTTGACTAAAAAGTTTTAACCCTTTCCAAATTTTCACACTTTTCCATAATTTTAGTTTTGTTTTAAATTACGTTTTACAAAATTTCGACATTTTTTGAAAATTCACCTACTTTTCAACATTTTGCTTTATCGAAAATTTGATATAATATATTTGAAAACTTTCAAAATTTTTAAATTAGTTTTAAATCAAGAATTTTTCTGAAAACTGCGCCTTTTTTAAAATTTTTTAGACAATTTTTTTCAAAATTTTCCCTGTTTTGACTTTCAGAGTTTGGACATTTTAGAATAATACAGCTTCGTTCAAAATTTCGACTATTTAAAAATTCTGATTTTATTTGGAAAATTTTAAATTTATGAAATTTTCGTCATTTTTTAAAATTTGAAATTGTTTGAAAATTACTGGCAATTTTGTTCTTTAAAAAAATTTGAATTTTTCTGAATATTGCGCCGTTTCTAAAATTTTTTGGACAAATTTGATTTTTTTTAAAATTTTCTTTAGTTTTGACTTTTTTCACTTTTTCAGTATTTTGACTTTTTAAAATAATACGAAATTTTTTAAATTTCAACTTTTTAAAAAATCCTATATTTTGATTTTAAAAAAATTTTCACCTTTTTCAAAATTTTTTTGAGAATTTCGTTTTTTAAAATGTTTCATTCTTTTTGAAAATTTATCTACTTTTTCAAAATTTTGATTTTCGAAAATTTAGAATTTTTCGAAAAACTGCGCCGTTTTTAAAATTTTTAAATATTTTAGAATTTTTTTATTTTTTTCAAAATTTTCCCTTTTTTGCCTTTTTGTGATGCCTGGAAATATAGGATTTTTTTTAAATTCTGATTTCTTTTGGAAAATTATAACTTTTTATAAAAATTTCGACATTTTTCTAAATTTTGACCAAAAAATTTAGACTTCAAATTTTTCACCTTTATCCAAAATTTTTTTGAAAATTCGGTTTTTCAAACTGTTCGAAATTATGGATCTGAAATTTTTGACTTTTGTCAAAATATCCTTTTTTTTTTTAAATATTTTGACCATTTTTCAATATTTAAGCTTCTTTAATTTATAGAATTTTTTTCCAATTTCGACATTTTGAAAATTCAATTTTTTTTTTGAAAATTTTAATATGAAATGTCGATATTTTTCAGAATTTGTACCAACAAATTTTGGCTTTTCGAATTTTCACATTTTTTCCAAATCTTAGTATTTTTTAAATTACGCTTTTCAAAATTTCGATATTTTTAAACATTATGCTTTTCGAAAGTTTGAAATTATGTATTTAAAAATTTTGTTTTTTAAAAAATTATAATTTTTCTGAAAATTTTGAAATTATTTTGAAATTTTTTTTTTTAAATTTTATGTTTCTAACTTTTTTTAAAATTTTTTGAACAATTTCGATTTTTTCAAAATTATTTTTTCAATATTTTGATTTTTCAAAATTAAACGAATTTTTTCAAAAGTTCGCTTTTAACAATTCTGGTTTTTGGAAGATTGTAACTTTTTATGAAAATTTCGACGTCTTTCAAAATTTTGACCCAAAAATTTTAACTTTCTCAAAATCTTCGCCTTTTTCCAATTTTTTTTTTGAAAATTGCGTATTTTAAAATGTTTGACACTACAATTTTTCAAAAAAGTGAAAATTCTAAAAAATAAATTTTTAAATAAAAGTCTAGTTTACTATATATATAAAAGTCGAAACTTCGAGAAAAATTTGAAATTAAAAAAAATCGACATTTTCATAAAAAGTCAAAACTTCGAGAAGTAGGCAAAAGTTCGAAATATTTAAAAAAATTAGAGGTCCATAAAAAACCGACAGGTCATACTTTTGTGCCAAAATTTTCTAAAAATTAATTAAAGATAGGTGAAATTGTGAAGGTTGAAATTTACAAAAGAAGTAAAAATTTGGAAAAAATGGTAAATAAAAAAATTAAAGATTGGAAATTCGAAATTTTTTTCAATAACTATCGGAAAAATCAGATTTTTAAAAAAATCGTCAATTTCAGAAAGTTAAATTTTGAGCAGGTGCCAAAATTTTGTTAAATTGGAAAAGCAGACATTTCAAGTCAATGTTTTCAAAAATCCTAATTCTCAAAAAATTTCAAAATTGTTAAATTTTTTCAATTTTTTGTTCATTATTCAATATTTTAATTTTGTAAAATTGTACGGTTTTTTTCAAAACTTCAAATTTTTGAAAATGCTAATTTTTTTTGGAAATTTTTAGGTATGAAAGATTCGACATTTTTTAAAATTTCGAATTTTTGTCAAGACTCTTTCTCTTCTCTTTCTCTTCTCTTTTTCTCTTTATTGTTTATTTATTTTTCTCTTGCCCTTTCTCTTTTTATCGTATTCTTTTTCTTTTTCTTCCTCTTTTTCTGTAATTCCTATTCCTTGTTCTCTTTCTTACCATCTTTCTCTTCTCCTTCCTCTTCTTGAATGACGTTAAAAATTCTCCCTCTCCAGTCGCTTAGATATTTTTTCAAAAAATTGTTTTTTATAAAATTTGTGACTTTCAAAATTACGACTTTTAAATAAAAGTTCGATCTTGTTCAAATTTCCACTTTTTTTCAGTGGTTGGACTTTTTTCAAAACCTTTTTTGAAAATTTTGTCTCTTTCTCTCTCTCTCTCTCTCTATCTCTATCTCTATCTATATCTCTCTATCTCTATCTCTCTATCTCTCTATCTCTCTATCTCTCTATCTCTCTATCTCTCTATCTCTCTATCTCTCTCTCTCTCTCTCTCTCTCTCTCTCTCTCTCTCTCTCTCTCTCTCTCTCTCTATCTCTCTCTCTCTCTCTCTATCTCTATCTCTATCTCTCTATCTCTCTATCTCTCTATCTATCTCTCTATCTCTCTATCTCTCTATCTCTCTCTCTCTCTCTCTCTCTCTCTATCTCTCTATCTCTCTATCTCTCTATCTCTCTATCTCTCTCTATCTCTCTCTATCTCTCTCTATCTCTCTCTATCTCTCTCTATCTCTCTCTATCTCTCTCTATCTCTCTCTATCTCTCTCTATCTCTCTCTATCTCTCTCTATCTCTCTCTATCTCTCTCTATCTCTCTCTATCTCTCTCTATCTCTCTCTATCTCTCTCTCTCTCTCTCTCTCTCTCTCTCTCTCTCTCTCTCTCTCTCTCTCTCTATCTCTATCTCTATCTCTTTATCTCTCCCCCTCTCCCTCTCCCTCTCTCGCTCTCCCTCCCCCCCCTCCCCCCCCCCTCTCACTCTCACTCTCACTCTCACTCTCACTCTCACTCTCTCTCTCTCTCTCTCTCTCTCTCTCTCTCTCTCTCTCTCTCTCTCTCTCTCTCTCTCTCATTTTATGAAGCTTTTACGCATTATTTCCAGTATAATTATTAATGTCTAGTTAAATAAGAAATGAGTAAATTTTCGAACTTTCACTTTTCTAGTTTCTGCTTTCATTACTGATAGTTGTTCAAATAACCAAGACGGAGTGGGCAACGATTCAAATTTACAACAATTTGATTAAAATTCGTGATTATTCTTTCACAATATTTGTAAAATATTCAACTGTTTATTAAAAAAAAATGTCCTTAATTTTCATTTGACTGAACGACTTCCATCTATCATCAGAGGATCCACGATAGGAGACTTCTGGCCTACTGTGGCCAGTTTAAGAGAGGTGCATCCAAGAGACATTCTTCAGTTTCCTAATAAAATTGGGAGGCCAAATGAATGACCAATCACCGAGATAATACAATGGGACCAAAAACATATGTAACAAAAGTTTTCGGAAAAAATCTGAGAGTAACATAAAAAAAATAAAGTGTGTTCGAAGCATTTATTAAAAATGTTTTCCTTGAAATTTAATTACCAAAAAAAACATTCAAATTATTCCTAAAGTTCCACTGTCTCTGATGGGACCCAATTTTCTCCTGAATTGTTGCATCAAGTGATGGGCGGTTAGATTATCAATTTAGTCGAATTTTTTAAGATTCGGCATCATAACCGTTCTTCGTTTCCGGTCTTCCAGTAGTTATCATAGACCTTTTTACCTAATGTTGCCCAAAAGTTTTCAACTGGGCGTGTCTATGGACATTTGGAGGATTTTTTGATACAAAAGGAATGTTGTGAACCTTTTACCAATCTCTGGGTATTCTTTTTCGACTTGTCAGGTATATGCTATAACTTTGTAAAATATATGACAAATGTGATAACGAATATTCAATTGAGAGATTTTTACAGGTTTGTTTTCAGTGGCAACTCAATATTAACTTATTTTCCATTACTTCGCAGCCACAACTTTTATTACATATGTTAAGTGCTGGCCTAATCTTTAGGCAACCCACCTTAAATCCAAACTTTCATTTATCATTGTCCAATCAATTTTCGACGAGAGTTGAGACTTCAAATTATAGAGAGTAGAAAAGTCAAAGTTCAAATTATAGAATCTCGGCAAGCAAAATGCCATTCCCACAACTTCAAGTTATCGAGGGGACCAAATCACATTGATTTTTTTTCAATTTATCGATTATTTTTCAAGGGACGGGGAAAAACTTCAAATTATCGAAGATAAATCCAGACTTCTAATTATCAGTGTCCAATCAATTTTCGACGAGAGTTGTGACCAAATTATAGAGAGTAGAAAAGTCAAAGTTCAAATTATAGAATCTCGGCAAGTAAAATGCCATTCCCACAACTGCAAATTATTGAGGGGACCAAATCACATTGATTTTTTTTAATTTATCGATTATTTTTCAAGGAACGGGGAAAAACTTCAAATTATCGAAGATAAATCCAGACTTCTAATTATCAGTGTCCAATCAATTTTCGACGAGAGTTAAGACTTCAAATTATAGAGTAGGAAAGTCTAAGTTCAAATTATAGAATCTCGGCAACCAAAATGCCATTCCCACAACTTCAAATTATTAAGGGGAGCAAATGACATTGATTTTTTTCAGTTTATCGATAATTTTTCAAGGGACGGGGAAAAACTTCAAATTTTCGAAGATGTCAAATTAACGAGTGTCAAGTTATCGAGAGTTGACTGCAGAATTTAATTTTGATTCCGTGTACTAATTTAACCCAATTTTTAGCAAGCAATATACTTTATTTTCTCAAAAAAAAAAAGGTGGCAACCCTACACATAAGATGTAGTGATAGAAATAAGCATCACAGAAGAGCAGCTAGACTTCACAAGCTACAAGATGGTGTTAATGTTAACACCATTGATAAAAAAATTTAATTTTTGATCAATGGGTTAGATTTTTTGTTCGAACTAAATACACAGATACAGATACAATAATTTATTTGATAAATAAGCACCTAGAAACAACCTTGGATGTTAAAACAAAATAAATCAAATATTTGTAAAGAAGTTTATCGAAAGGTTGCCCATAATACTACGCACGTAAGATATCCATTCCCAATATTTCTTGGTGCAATTATTGTTTAATTTATACAACATAATGTTATAAAAAATTTATATTATTTTCTGCCAGAAGCAAGCTTCTAATCAACATCGTAATAAGCTTCATCGCTGTTAATATCATTCTATTCGAAATGGAATTTTAGTTCACACATTTCTAATGTCGGAAATAAAAGATGAGTGAAATGAAATGTGTAACACAGACCGGAAACCCAATGCTATCTAGCTTTGACGTCATGTAAACCTGTGTGCTAAAGGTAAAGTTTCATCCCATTCACTTTTGTATTAAATTCACTGGAGTTCGACAATTTACTTTTAACTTAAATCAGTAATATCCCGGGAGCTGTTTCGCAGGCAGTTTCGATTAAAAACTTCCGTTTTATTCCCTCGTTTTATTTTCTCCGTACTGTTGAGTGCATTTGGAAAAAAAAGAGATTAAAAACAAAAAAAATGTTAAGTGAGGAGTTTTATTGCTAAATCCCGTTCTCGTATTTTCTTTAATGATACCGAAGGAGCCGTTCGCTCGAAGGCAATTTTAGCGAATTTGTTTACTAATGTTTGATTTAACGGAACGGATAGGAAGACGTAATTCTTCAATGACTTGAATGGGGTGATCGGCGATAAGCGATATCTTATCTGACTGGTTTAGCTGCGGATATTACAAGTTTCTAAAATATATTTGTTCAATTCAAGACACCTTCATTTATTCCAATAGATTAGATAAGAAAGTAGTCAAATAGTCCAGCTAAAAAATCCTAAGATTAACTGTAGAGCATGCTTCTGTTGACTCGCGAGGGGGATTTACATTAGGGATCTAATTTCAAAACGTAAAATCTTAGGCAGAACCGGACTAAAACAGACCTGGTTATTTAAAAATGATCGGTCCCCCACTTCCAACCAGGTTATATCTATGACACTATGACATTTTTCGTCATGTCTGGGTACAGTTACCAACATATTTACTGGTCATTTTACTATTTACATTTTACTGCATTTTACATTAACAAACTGCAACTGTCGCTATCATTGTTGACAGCTTTTTTTGTCTTTTTATTGTTGTTTATTTACCTGCTATTTATGACATAATAACATCATATTTTTGAAAAATGTAGATCATGCCACACCCTATTATATAACTAAAACTTACTACAAGTTTAGTAATATATTGGGTGATTTATAGGTTTGCAAGCCTTTCCTTTCATAACTATTAAACTTTATTGACTATTGAAAAGCAACAGATATTAAAAATTCCACAATATTTCGATAAATATTTGGTAAAACTGTACCAGGTTTCGCATTACTGTATCATCGGTGGTTATACCAGCAAAAAATTACTTTCTTGATTTTCCGGCCAGAAAATGAGTTTTTCAAAAAAACAGACCTCTGATTCTTAATCAGTCACCCCGAAAATCCCTAGGACACCGCTTCGAGTAAAAATTGTCTCATTGTCTCAAAACACTTAAAATGGGAAATTTTCTTGATTTTACGGCCGGAAAATGAGTTTTTCGGGAAAGCAAGCCTCGGATTCTTGATCAGTGACCAAAAAAAAAAACGTCTGGGACACAATTTAGAAAAAAATAAGTTCATCATATTGTCTCAAAACCACAACAAGCCCACTAGGATACTAAAAAATTTTTATGGCTTTCTGACCGGGAAATGAGTTTTTTTCTAAAAAACAGATCTCGGATTCTTAATCAGCTACCCTGAAAACCCCTAATAAAAATATTACTTGATACAAGCAATGAGTTTTCCGGGAAAACCAACCACGGATTTTGATCAGCGACCCAATAACCTCCTAGGATGCATTTCTGAGGCAATTTGCGTTAATTTTCCCGACTTTGGGATTCTCTCGGTAAAATGCCCCATTTAGGGGGTTGTTATCCAGATTAAAGGGTGAAGGAGGGTCGAGCGATTTCGTCTTAGTAGTAGTGAATGATCCTGGAGTCATCAAAAATTGAATGCAGAATGAATTTCGAAAATCTAATTTACTATATTATTTTTAAAAATTGAAATACTTGTGCCCTGAAACCAAGAAAGATTAAAAAACACAACAAAAGTTGCTCTAATTCGTTTCGATAGCCAAGCTATCATCTTCAGAGAGATACGATAAGTTTTGTACTTCAATTTTTGAAGATAACCAAGGACCAGTCCGTTCCACCAAAAAAAATTAGTTTAGCCTTTTTTCCGGCTTATTGCTTGGATTAACAGGAAAGCATCCAGAAAATTGGTAGGGGGGATGGGATTACTTTGGTTTCCCAAATTAGGATAGCGTAAAATTGTAACTTTTTACATTTCGAAAAAAATCGTACTTTATAAAAAAACCACGTTTTTACTCTTGAAATTTTAGCAATAAAGTAGAAATTGAAGGTGTAGTCTTAGTACGACAGGAAAAGTATCAAGATTTCAAAAAACTCGGAATTTGTAAGAAAAAAAGACAAGTTTCAGTAAATTTACAGTTTTTTTTTCAAATTTCACTTTCAACAAAAATATGGAAATTTCACAGAGAAATTTTAGAGAAGGAAAGTCTGTTTTAACCTACAACATGATTTAAAGTAATGAACAAAAGGGAAACAACGTTTGGCAATTTAGTAGAAACTTGAAGTAGGACTTCAAAAAAAAAATCGATATTTTGAAAAAGCAAGTCAAAATTTAAGACAAAATTATTATCTTTGGAAAAAAAAATCGAAATTTCAAACTTAATTGTCATTATAAAAAATTCGACAAATAAATCTGAATGTATATTACGCTTAACGATAATTTCAAGAAAAATTTGCAAACAAAAGTCTAGTTCTGAAGAAGAAATTAAAATGTCCAATTCAAAGACTAAATTTTGGAGAAGTAAAAACTAAATATGTTCACTCGCAAATAGTAAGGATTTCTGAAAAAGTCATAATTAATTAAAAAAAGGAAAAATCGAAATATCGATAAAAAAACTCGAAAATTTTCAGATTAAAAATACCACAAAATGATAGGATTTCAATTTTAGGTTGAGCATTTTAGCAAAAAAGGAAATTGAATTTTTTAACACTATTAATAGGCTTTGACTTTTTTCCTCAATTTTAAACCTTATTCGGAAAATTTCAAGAAAAAAGTCAACATATTGTGCGGACAAGGTCAAAGTTGTGAAAAAAAGTATTTCAAAATAATCAAATTAACAAAACCAGTCAAAATTTTAAATAAAGTCGAAATTTTGAGAAAATGTCGAAATTTTGAGAAACTGTCTAAATATTGGGTCAAAATTTTTAAAAGAATCGAATTTTTGAAAAAGCCGAATTTACAAAAAATCGAAGTTTAGGGGAAAATATCAAAGATCAGATATTGAAAAAAGCTAGAAATTTAAAAAAAATTGAAATTTTATAAGAATGTCGGAAGTTTTCAAAACGGTTTGTCGAGATTTTGAAAAAGTGCAAATTCTGAAAAAAATTAAAACATCCAGATGTCAAAATTTTGATGATAAAAGGTTGAAATTAAAAAAAGTTTAACTTCTGAAAAAGGCCGAAAATTTAAAAAAATCGAAATTTAATAAAAACAAAATTTTTAGTAGACAAAATTAAAAATATTGAAAATTTGTAGAAAAATGAAATTTGAAAAAAAGGCATTGGAAAATCGTGGGAAAAATTGTGCGATATTGTGAAAGATTTGTATCTCTCTGAAGATGACAGCTTGGCTGTTGAAACACGTTAGAGCAAGGTTTGTTGTGTTTTTTAATCTTTCTTGGTTTCAGGGGACATGTTCTGTAATTCAATTTTTAAAGATTTGATATTTTCAAAACAAATCAAAATTTGAAAATTGCAATTTTCAGAGTAAGTCAAAATATTTAAAAAAGTCGAAATGTTGAAAAAGTAAAAACCGAAAATCTAAATTTTTCAAAAAAAATGTCTCTTTCAGGAAGTCGAAATTTTTGAGAAAAAGTTGAAATCTTGAAAAAAGTCACCTAAATAAAAATTTTTAGGTAAGTTGTTTTCGAAAGTCCAAATTTTGAAAAATTCAACTTTATAAAAATAATTGGAATTAAAAAGAAACTGAATTCTAAAAGTTAAGATTTACAAAAAAAAGTCGAAATATCAAGTCAAACTTTAAAAAAATAAGGAGAATTTTGAAATACGGTCAACATTTTTAAAATCAAGTCGAAAACTTGAAAAAGGGATATTTTTAAAATAAAGTCATAATTTCGAGAAAAAGTCGTAGAAGATTAAAAATTTAGAGGAAAGGTGGACATGTTAAAAAAGTGAATGTCTGAAAAAGTCCCAATTTTCAATAAAAATGAAATTCTTCAAAAAAACTCTTAATTTTCCAAAAGTCAACCTTTTTAAATAAGTCGAAATGTTGAAAAAGTAAAAACAGAAAATCTAAATTTTTCAAAAAAAATGTCACTTTCAGGAAGTCAAAATTTTAAGAAAAAGTCGAAATCTTGAAAAAAGTCACCTAAATTAAAAATTTTAAGTAAGTTGTTTTCGAAAGTCCAAATTTTGAAAAATTTAACTTTATAAAAATAATTGAAATTAAAAAGAAATTGAATTCTAAAAGTTAAGATTTACAAAACAGTCGAAATGTCAAGAGTCGAACTTTATAAAAATAAGGAGAATTTTGAAAATACGGTCAACATTTTTAAAATCAAGTTGAAAATTGGGATATTTTTAAAATTAAGTCATAATTTGAAGAAAAAGTCGTCGAAGATTAAAAATTTCGAGGAAAGGTGGACATGTTAAATGTCTGAAAATGTCGAAATTTTCAAAAAAAGTCAACATTTTCAAAGAAGGTCGAGAATTTTTAAAAAGTCCCAATTTTCAATAAAAATCAAATTCTTCAAAAAAATTCGTAATTTTCCAAAAGTCAACCTTTTTAAATAATTCGAAATTTTCAAAAGAGGTCGAAACTTAAAGAAAATTTTGAGAAAAGTTGAAGTTTTCAGAAAAGATCAAAATTTTCAAAAATATCAAAATGCAAGTAGAATACAACCTAGATTGCAAATTCATGGAGCCCTCTAGGCGTGTACAGTGAATCATAGGTAGTTGAACTACTAACAGTTGAAACACTGGCACTTAGCAAAGCGGTTGCTCTCTAGGAAAGTCCCCAGAAGACAAGGATTCTAATGCACATACCAATAGATTTGAACATCTATTGGAGTCTAAGTTTGGAAGCCAAAGACCGGTTTCGATCTTGTTAGATCTCGTCTGTTTGGTATATCCAACTCGAATGCTAGTAAATGTTCCGACAAGTAAGTACTAAAGAATCAACGGACGTCAAGCGTGTGACTCTCAAGTACTACCGCTATCTTAAAGTTGAAAATTTTGAAACAAGAATTTTCAACTTTAAATTGAATAATTTTGCAAAAAAAAGTCGACATTTCTGACGAGGAACATTCTCGCTTTTTTAAGTTTAAAATCCAAATAAGGAATTTTAAGGAAAAAAGCGAACATTTCTAGAAACAATTGAAATTATGTGGAACAAATCAATTTTTACACGAAATATAAAACAAGGGTAGGCATTTCGAGTTTAAATTCGAATTTTCGAGAAAAAAAGACGAATCTTTGGGATTGAATAATTAAATTCAAAATTTTGAGAACCAAAGTAAACTTTTTAATAGAAAATGATTTTAGTTATAAGTTTTAAGCCGAGATTGTAAAGACAATTAAAAAAATTAAACTTAGTTTTCGAAAAATTTCCACAAATTTTGAAAAAATTAAGGGATCAAAAAAATATTCCAAGTGATTTTCAACATGCTATAACTTCGTAAAAAAGCGGTCGTACAGAATATCTAAAAAAAGAAAATTGTAGATTCAAGGGTCCAGTTTTTAGATCTAAACTTCGAAACTTTTTAGCGTCAGCGGTTCTCAATTAATCTTAAGAAAAACACCGACAAAAAAATGTTCGAATTTATTTTGGTTTCTTTTGGTCTACGGATTTGAAATGTTTTTTTTACTTAACCACCATATGGACCGAATAGCCTGTTAATTCAGCTTCAATTTCTTGTTTAAAAAACCTTGATGTGACCACTTCTCGCCAAGGTCTTTGAATCAAAAAAAGATTATTTTGTCTTTGATTATCGATATCTCAGCAACTAGTGATCGCCGAGAAAGTTGAAGGTGGGTTTTGAAAACTTGAATAAATCCTCTCCTAGGATTAGCCCATGGTTTTTGGAATTTTTTCTATTTCTTACATGGATTTGAAAAAGCAACTAAAAAAGGGTTTTTGGTGGTTTTTTGGAAAATTGAGCGCTGAACCGAAAAAATCGTGCATAGGACTAATGTTAAGTGTGCATTTTATAGTTCAATATACTCACAACAACTCCACAAATATGCAACTCAATCCAACCAGCCCTTTTTTTGTTTTACTTGATTGAATTTTTGAAAAAATTAAAGGATCACGTTTTTTGCTCTAATAAGCTCATGATATTTAACAAAATGAAAGCAAAAAATTTTTTCTCAGTTTTTTCACATTTTTATGGTAAACAGGATTTACATTTTTGGGAAAGATTATTTTTCAAAAAAAAAAATTCTAAATTTTCAAAATAATTCAAAACAATTTTTTCCTGAAGTTTTTTTGGAGTGATTTCAGTGAATGAAATTTTTGAGATATCGAGAGAGTCTATTTTCGAATTTGGGAGTTTATTATCGAAGTTTCGACTTTAAAGACAAATATTTTGGTAGTGTTAGTGGTGAATTATTCATAAGGTAAATAGGCGCGTGCTTAGGGGCGCGAGGCTGCAAGGGAGCGCGCTCGAGTGCACATAACCTTTGGTCATCAAAAATAATTTCAAAGAGCGTCAATCAGTATTTGCTTAGACGGCCTAGAGCGCTATCAATGAATAAACCAGAATTATGTTGCCAACATTTTGTGTATTTAATTAAGTCTGTTCACCTTAAATACTCACAGGTACTTCTGGAGAGTAAAATTTCAGTGAGAAACTAAAATTCATCAATAATACTTTATTTTTTCACTATAATTTTATCTTCATACTTAAAAAGTTGTACTTAATCGATTGAATATACTACAGATTCTAAGAACTGACTTTTGGTGGCCAAACTTTCAATGAAAAAGGGAAGTTCATCAGTAATATTTTCTTTTTCCACTATAATTTTGCCTTCATATGGAACATTTTTCTAAGCTGTTTCATATCGAATGGTTATGCTAGAGATTCTTGAAAATAGCCAGAAGCTTCTTTTAAAATTGAATATTCATAACTATTAAACGATCAAAAAGCAACAGATAATAAAAATTCCACAAGGTTTCGATAAATATTTGCTAACACCGGACCAGGCTTCGCATTACTGCATCATCGGCGGTTATACCAGCAATTTGTTTAGCCGCTGTTATGCTACAAGCTCCATGGATCACATACTCCTGCGGATATTCCGTTTAATCCGAATTCTCGTCCAAAGCTTCAATTAGAGGTGTGTTCAGAAGATCAAGCTGCTCGTTCATAAGTGTAAATTGAATAGCATATCGCTTCGGGTACAATTAATTCATCTTAACAAAATCATTTAGTGGTCCAAATGTCAATGAAAAAGGAAAGTGTATCAGTAATATTTTCTTTTTCCACTACAATTTGGTCTTCATCTGGTATATTTTTCTAGGCTTTACCTGATTAAATAATTGTATCAGAGCATCACGAGACCCTAGAAAAGAGGTTTTGTCGGTTTTTAAAAACCGGGTTTAAAAACCGGTTTTTTGGAGAAAATTATGAAATTCGAAAACCGGTTTTTTAGTAGAAAATATCGGTTTTCAATGTATGAATAACACTTAAAAAAAATTTGACAAATGTTGCTAAATGTACCAGATTGATGAAAACACTGTTGCAAGTAGTGTTGGGCTATTCGAATACAAATTGTGAGATGTATTCGATTCTGCCAAGATCTTGAATACATCCGATTCTCAACTGAAGTATTCGAATACTTCCAGACTCCGTGAGTTAAAGTGAGAATATGAATAGAATCGGTTCTCGCCTCTCGCAAGCAACAACTCATCACCGCATGATTCATAAGTTTTCGGATACTTGCTTGCATTCGAATACAAAATATGTATTCGAATACAATATATGTATGTATTCGAGATTGTGGTAGTCTGATACAACAAAATATTGGAATGCTGAGTAGTGAATAGAATCGGTCTCGTAACTACGCTACATATCCGATTCTTAACTTCTCCGATGTTGAATACTGTACCCGATTCTTGTATTCGAGATCTTAGACATGCATTTTGAATGCGTATTTTATTCGAGACAGTGGCGGCTCGCGTATATGCACTGAGGAACTGCAGCACCCCCAGTTCCGCTTTCGAGTTTTTTCTTAAAAAGTTTGGTCTTTTTTGAAGACTTTTCCTTGAAAACTTTTTTATAGAAATTTTAAATTTTCTCTAATTTCTTTTATAGAAACTTCACCTTCCTTTCATGTTATGATCTGCTAAAATCTATTTTTATTTTTAATTTTCATGAAAAAACGCATTTTTAAGAACTAACTTTTGTAAAACTTTTGAAAAAGAAATCAGTATTTCGAGAAAGAATTGAATTTTGAAAAAAAAGGTTAAATTTTTCTAAAAGGATCAAAATTTTGAGAAGATAATGAAAATTTCAAGAAACAATCTGTATCCAACTCTTTTCGCATTTTGATTTCCCTGAAAAAAAAAAGAATAATACCAAATCTTCGAGTTTTTACCTGATTTCGCAATTTCTACTGTATTGTGGAAAAATTTTCAGGTTTTTCTAATATTTTTACTTTTTTTTGTCGAGAAAATTTATATTTTTCTAAATATATTATATAAACAAATTGTCTCAAAATTTCTACTTTTCCAGCAAATTTTGTTCTTAAAATTTTTTCTGGAAATTTCAACTTCTGATTTTTTATGTTCCTTTAATTTGCTTTAAAAATGTTAGGTTTTTTCACGGGATTTTGACATTTTAAAGTTTATTTTATAATTTTGACTAACAACTTTTAGAAAATAATCCTCACATTTCTATAAAAATGTCAAGATTTCGGAAAGAAACGAAAAAGTGTTGGGAAAATTTTCCATTGCTTCCGCATTTTGCTTTATTTTAAATGAAAGTAATAGCCGATGGATTATTTTCCTAAAATTTCGTTTTTTTTGGACAGATATTTCAAATTTTTTCTCGAGATTTCGATTTTCTTTCAACGAAAATTAGAATCTTTTAAAATTTTGACCTTTTTCAAGATTTTGACTTCATTTGAAAATTTCCACTTTTGTTAAGAATTTCGTTCGTATGTTCCTAGAAATTTTGACTTTTTGTGAGAATTTCGCTTCTTTTGACATTTTTGATTTAATTGCAAAATCTCAACCTCAAAAATGTCCACATTTTACAATCTATTTTTTAAAATTTGACCGGTTTTCAAAAGTTTGATCGTTCTCTCAATTTTAACTTTTTTTGAAAAGTTTGAAATTTTTAAAAAATCGTACTGTTTTAAAAACTTCAGGTTTTAGGAAAATATTTACTTTTGTGGAAATTTAACATTTTTTTAAACGTTGAATCTTTCAAAATTCTACCCTTCTTGAAAATTCGATTTTTATTTCAAATTTGTTCACGAATTTTAATATTTTTTTCTTGTTAATATCGACTATTCTGATGTGGTGTTATTTTCCAAAATTTAGAAAATTTCGATTTTCCAAAACTTGGTAAATTTCGATTTTTCAAAATTTGGAAAATTTCGATTTTTCAAAATTAGAAATATTTTGATTTTCGATGATTTTTATTTTTATTTAAAATTCCAATTATTTTTTAAATTTTCGATCTTTTCTCGAAGTTTTGACTTTTCTTTTGAAAGTTACGAATTATTTTCGAAATTTCGGCTTTTCTTTTGAATTTCGACTTCTACTTGGAAATATTTTTTGAAAATTTCGATTTTTTTGAAAATCTGGACCTTTTTTAATATTTTGTCTTGATTTCATTCGACCCTTTTTAAAAATTTCGACTTTTTTAAAACAGTTTTTCAAAATGTTAATTAACGAAATTTTCAATTTTTGTCGAAACTTTCAACATTTTAAAATTTTGTCTTGTTGAGCCAAAATTGCAAACCTAATTTTTAGCTTATAAAAGAAAGTGATGATATTTTGCAATTGCCCCTTGTGTCTTGTTTTGAAAATTCTGTTTTTAAAAGTTTTTCGACAATTTCGACCTTTTCAAAGTTGCCTTGTTCGAGCAAAATTGTTTTCCAAAACCCAATTTTTGGCTTGTAAAAGAAAATTTTAAATTTGAATGTTCAGTTAAATATCGTTTTTCACCCCGCTTGGGGTTCACATTTTTAAAATCGATTAAGTACGTGTTTAGTGATTGCTTTTATCTATTCTTTATATACAAATTTTGACAAAAAATGTTTAAAAAAAACCCTGAAATTTCTCTAAGAATGAATGTCAACATTTTGGGAAAAAACGAAGAAATTAAAAAAAAGTTCAATTTTGACATAAATGTTGAATTTCAAGAAAAAATGAACCTTCTAAATTTCAACTTTTTTGCGATTTGATATTTCACTAAAAAAAACTTACCACTATTGTAGAACCGAAGAAAATTCTGAATCGAAATTTCCAATTTTTCTAGAACTGTTATTTTTATTTGTTAAATTTATTCTTGAAATTGTCAAGTCCTTCAAATTTCGATAAAAAATATATTGAAATATAAAGATTAGGCTCAAAATTTGGAGAAAAAGCAGACAACATTTCTAGAAATTTTTTATTAGTTTATAAAATTTTTGAAAAAAATACTAAATAATAAGGAATAAATTAATTGTCAAAAATATTCTCAAAATTTCGACTTTTCAAGTAGGACTTCTTGAAATTTTCAAAAATGAGTCGACATTTCTAGAAAAGTCGAAATTTCGAAATTAAAAATAGTCAAAATATTAAATTAATTGACAATTTAATGTTCTAATTTAAATTTTTTCTAGTAATTTTAAAGTTCCCAGAGAAACTTCAAAGATCAAATATTTCAGCGTGAAGTCGATTGTGATTAAAATTCACATTTTGGGAATGTATTTGTAATTGAACTCCAAATGATTATTCGAAATTTGTCTCAAAACTTCGAACAATTTTAAAAATAGATACTATTTCTTAATGTTGAGTTTTAATTCGACATTTTTTTCAAAAAGTTTACGTTTAAAAAGAAAAAAAAATATCCATTTTAAAAAAATATATATTTCAAGCTCAGGAAAGTTTCTAAAAAACAGATAACATTTATTATTTAATCATAAAATTCCAATTTTTCCCCGAATTTTGCCTTTTTTCCTAAAGTTGAAGTTTCTATTGGAGGTTCATTGAGAAGCAACAGAGCTGATTTGTTATTAATTTTCTGAACTCATTTGCTTTTACACAATTTTAACACACAAACGCCGTCGCAGCAACCCCTCCAGTTTTAGCTACTAGCCGCCACTGATTCGAGATCATTTTTATTCGGGATGGTTGGTGTATCTAATTTTTAATTTATTGCTTCATTCTTCTCATAAAATTATTAAATAACGAAATGCTCAAGTACTTTTTAAAATCTGGCTCTCAATTTTAATAATGAAATTTAGCAATATCTGGAAATACAGTGCCAATATGCGAATCCAAAGTAAAAGATACGTATGTGAATTCTAAAGCTTCAAGATTTATTTATATTAAGAAATTTATATACATTCAATTAGAAAATTACCAATTATGGGCATAGGTACGGAAGTAGTGAAATCGAAAGTCATATCTCGCCACCACATACCTCGAATAGGCCGCCGAGACAATTTTTCTAGTAGGTATTTTATTATCCCATAATTCGATTCTTTGTATTCGAATACTTATTCGATTCTCAAAAGTATTCGAATTCAATGTATTCGATTCTGAAAATCCTTCGATTATTCCAACACTAGTTGCAAGCGGTTTGGTTCTTGGAATCATATCGGTCCGATATGATTCCAAGAACCGGTGTGTTTTGTCTATTGGATGAATTAATTTAGATTTTATATCAGTTTGTCTTCTGGTTTCTTTATATATATACAGTTAATAGACGTCCTCTGTTTTCTGAAATCGTATTTCATTAAACAAAAAAATAAATAGAATATTTAAATTTGTATTAAAATTGCCCGGAATAGAAAATACTCGGTCCTTTGCTTAATTGTCTTTAAAACTAAAATTGATCTTAATAAGTATGTATGCATAAACTTTATTTACTCTTGTCTTTCGGCTTTGATTATAATTTACATTTTATAATACACAGTTATATATTTTCTAATTGTTTTTAATAAGTATCCATCTGTATCTAATAACATTGTTTTTAAAAAAAAATAATATGGTTATTATAAAAATATGAAAATATATTGTTTTTATTTATTCGAACCCTTTGCTGAATAACTCGTTTCACTATTATAAAAATATTTACATCCTTATATGTGAAAATTATGCATAAACAACGAATAATTGTTTTTAAAGTTATTTAATCCTGGTCAACTATTATTTCTTTGTTCTACTAAATTGCATAAAAAAATTTTACTATCAATAAAATTGAACACTAAATAATTTCAGTCAAAAACTGCTTTTAATCACTCTAAATTTTGTGTTAAAATATTTTGTTCGAATTACAGAATATTCGAGCAAAATTTTTTTTATAAAAATTCGAAACCGGTTAAAACCGGTTTTCTGGAAAAATTACTATTCGAACACCGGTTTTCTAAAATGTCGGTTTTTGTATAAACCCTACTAGAAACTAATCAGAAGCTTTATTTGGAAATAAATAGCATATCGCCATCATAATCTTACATATTCAGACACTATCGATTCATGTTACTAATCATTTGGTGGTCAACAATGCAATAAAAAAACGAAACTTCATCAGTACTATTTTCTTTTTCCACTATAATTTTGTCTTCATGTGGTATAATTTTCTAATCTGTACCTTGGCTATTGGTTGTGTAGAAACGCTAAAGACTAATCAGAAGTTTCATTTGAAGCTAAACACTATAACGCCGTCATAATTTTACGTATTCGGACACAATCGATCCATCTTAATAATCATTTGGTGGTTAAAATTTCATTGAGAAACGAAAGTTCATCAGTAATATTTTTTTTTTCCACTACAATTTTGTCTTCATATTGTTAGGGCTTTATCGGTTCGAATTGATTACGCTTGTGGAATAATACCCACTTTATTACCAAACTAAACTCGGATTATTACAACTGAACAAATAACTCACTTATTATTGACTTCTACTAATTCACTAACTACA
This sequence comes from Dastarcus helophoroides, assembly GCA_028583605.1. Lineage (NCBI taxonomy): Eukaryota > Metazoa > Arthropoda > Insecta > Coleoptera > Bothrideridae > Dastarcus > Dastarcus helophoroides. The sequence goes on from CM053328.1 coordinate 28,454,536, forward strand.
CTGACTTTTAACTGACTTCTCGAGGGAAAGCTGACCGCCTTATATAGTTTTGGCTCCCGGTTTCTAGAACTTTTCGGCAGATAAGGCTTATCTTTTGCCAACATTTCTGGAACGCTTATCTGCCGGTTGTTTCGTTATTACTGCCGTTTTTCCCTTATCAGATCTTTCTCGAAACTTTTTTATGTACTAAATTCTACAATTTACATTTCGTTACAATATAATATATTTTTCTAAGCTGTACCTTAAGGAATGGTTACGCCGGAGACCCTAGAAATTAATGAGAAGCTTCATTTGAAACTAAATAGAATATCGGCATCATAATCTTACGGATTCGGACACAATCGATCCATCTTAATAATCATTTGGTGGTCAAAATTTCAATGAAAAACCAAAGATCATCAGTTATATTTTCTTTTTCCACTATAATTTTGTCTTCATGTGGTACATTTTTCTTCGCTGTACCTTATCGATTGGTTCTGTTAGAGACTCTAGAAACTAATCAGAAGTTTCATCGGTAACTGTAGCTGTCATAATCTTATATAGTCAGATAAAATCGATCCGTCTTAATAATAATCATTTGGTGAAAATGATGATGAGAAAATTTCAATGAAAAACGAAATTTCATCAGTACCATTTTCTTTTATAATTTTATCTTCATATTATACAAATTTCTTTAAGTTGTACATAGAGGATTTGATCACGGGATCCCGACAACTTTTTAGTCCCGAAATTTTCGAAATTAATTTTTTCTGATCCTGGGATTTTCAAGATTGACATTATTTTAAAAAAGTTGTAAAATTGACTGCTCCTAGCGAAGTGCTCAGTATCAGTGCTTTCAACAAAATTGCTTGTCCATATATTTAATGTAAAATACAAGAGGTTTTATTCCAACCAGACAGTATTAACTCAGCAGAATTGCTATGGTTGTTTGAAATAAAATTTTTATATTTTGAAATAAAAGGTTTGGCGATGAGACACTAAACGCGTTGTTATTTCTCACATCACGAGGTGTGTTCAAAAAGTAAGGTGACTATATTTTTATGAAAAAATATTTATTTATTCATCAACATTTATAGTGCCCCCTTCAAATTAATCCCCCTCAGATGCAATGCACTTGTGCCAACTCTTTTTCCAATCTTCAAAGCACTTCTCATAAGCACTTTTTGGTACAGCTTTGAGCTCCTCTAGCGATGCAGTTTTTATTTCATCAATCGTTGCAAATCTCCGTCCTTTCATAGGTCTTTTAAGTTTTGGGAACAGGAAAAAGTCGCCGGGGGAAAATCCGGTGAATATGGTGGCTGGGGAATGATTGTCGTGTTGTTTTTGGCCAAAAAACCTCCCACAAGCAACGATGAATGAGCAGGTGCATTATGGTGTTGCAAAAGCCATGATTATTTTTCCACTATTCCGGACGTTTTTTTCGTATTGCTTCTCGCAAACGGCGCACAACTTCAAGCTTCTTATTGGCCGTACGACCTTGAGGTAAAAACTCCTGATGCACTACGCCATGAAAGTAGAAAAAAAACAGTGAGCAAAACTTTGATATTTGATCGGATTTGGCGTGCTTTTTTCAGTCTTGGCTCTCCTGGGTGCTTCCATTGGGACGATTGGGCTTTGGTTTCGACGTCGTAACCATATACCCAGGATTCGTCACCTGTTATGACCCTTTTGAGCAAATCGGGATCATCACTGACGTCGTTCAAGAGCTCCTGAGCGATGCTCATGCGACGGTTTTTCTGATCAAAATTCGGAAGTTTCGGAACAAACTTCGTTGACACACGTCTCATGTCCAAAACAACCTAAACAATTGCATTACACGAGCCGACTGATATGCCAACATCCCAAGGAATTTCTCTTTTGGTAATCTGACGATTTTCCAAAAACAATTTTCTTCACAGATTTGACATCTTCTATTGTTGATGTGCTGAGGCGTCCAGACCTAGATTCGTCGCCTGCTCCTTCTCGGCCATCTTGGAAGAGTTTGTATTACTTGTAAACATTTTTTTTTATTTAGAGCAGATTCACGGTACGCCACTGTCAACATTTCAAGTGTTTTAGTGCACTTAATTCCATTTTTTACACAAAATTTGATGCAAATTCTTTGCTCCATTTTTTATAATAATAGAAAATCGCCGAGCACAACAAAATAAGTCTAACCTTTTTATAGTAGTATGCTATGTACTTGAAACTGTGAAATATGCTCCGGATATGTGTACCAACACAACAACAACAACAACAACAACAACAACAAAAACAACAACAACAACAACAACGAAAAAGCGATAATCGAATGTATTTTGCCCGCGAAATTTGAAGTCACCTTACTTTTTGAATCACCTGATATTTTCACAATTTAAATTGGAATGTTCAGATTAGTTTTCTTTACATTTAAGAGAAATGTGTTTTATTATATTATTTTTTGCTTTACTAGCTAGCTACCTACTAGGATGTTATGTTGTATAAAAGTCACCTATTTAGTTGATGTTAAGAAAATTTTTGTTAATTTTGAAGTTTATTTACATAGTTTTTTGCATAAAAGATTTTTCAATTTATGCAGTTTTAACGAGAGCTTATTGATTTTTGAAAAAAAAAACTTTTAATATAAAGAGTGAGTGGTTGTAAGTTTGGTTAGACTGATTATTGAGTTTCATTAGTTAGAATGATTAGATTAGCTACGTGTATATACAGTAAAATACGTTAATTTTTGTCCGAATTTTGATTTTTTGGTTAAAATGCTGATTTATGTAAAATGTTTTATTTTTTATTTGTAATCCCAACACCGAATCAATCCCGTGATCTCGGAAATGACTAAATACAATTCCAAAATCTTGGCATTAAAAATAAGGACCGGGATCGAATTCCTTAGTTATACATCATCCCTTGGGTATGGCAGAGGAACGAAGAGTTGAACATAACCTTCGTTTGCAGCAAAACGTTTTCATATTTTGTGTATTCAGTTAAAATTCTGGTGGTCCAGATGTTGGTTACAAGCCAAAGTTCATCAGAAATATTTTCTTTTTCCACTATAATTTTATGTTTATAAAATGGAAGTTTCTAACTTATATCATATTGTAACGCAATGTAAATAGATGAAATAGGATTTAAAATAGAATTGTAGAATTTAGTAAATAAAAAAAGGTTTCTAGAAGGATCTGATAAGGGGAAAGCGGCCGCGATAACGAAACAAATGGCAGATAAGCGTTCCAGAAATTTCGGCAAACGATAAGCCTTACCTGCCGAAAAGTTCTAGAAGCCGGGGGCCAAAACTATAAAAGGCGGTCAGCTTTCCCTCGAGTCAGTCAGTTAGAATCAGTGCAATTAGTGAGTTAGTAGAAGTGAGTTAATTGTCAATTGTGGTGATCAAGTTGAGTTCAGTAATAAAGTGGGTCTTATTCGATAAGTGTAATCAATCGAACCGATAACGCACGTAACAATATTGATTGACTGTTGTAGGGACTCTAGGAACTGATAAAAAAAACTTTGTTTTAAAGAAAACAGCATTATCCATTTTAAAATTCGTAGATGTTCTTGGTCATCAAAGTTTCGATAAACCAAAAACCATCACAGTGGCGGATTCTTCATAAGGCGAACCAGACAGGTGATTAGTTTGTGAATGGAATGAATGAAATTTTTTTCATAGTGTAACGAAATGTATATTATAGAATTTAGTACGTAAGAAAATTTTCTAGATAAATTTGATAAGGGGAAAGCGGCCGCGATAACAAAGCAAACGGTAGATAAGGGTTTCAGAAATTTCGGCAAACGATAAGCCTTATCTGCGGGATTTTTCTAGAACCCGGGAGCCAAAACTATATAAGGCGGTCGGCTTTCCCTCGAAGGAGGCAGTCAGTTAGACAGTATAGTTAGTGAGTTAGTAGTTAGACGTCAATAAGTGGGTTCATTATTCAGTTGTAGTGTTCCGAGTTTAGTTTGGTAACAAAGTGGGTATTATGCAGCAAGTGTTTAATAATCATTTAGAAACGATAACGCACGTAACAATATTGTTTACTTGTAAACAACACCGGATTTTACTGGACAGAGACAAAACTTGATATTGGCGCCCATTGGTACCCAAAATACTGTTGATGACTGAAAATAAAAGGTCCATCACCTAACAATCGCGCCCTAGCCATTTGCGTATTTGGCGCCCGAGGGACATGCCCCTGTTACCCCTCTGGATCCGCAGTTGCCTGTAAATCAATCGATTCGAATTCAGTTGTCAGGTGCGTTGGTTACATCTAAAGGTTTTAGAATATGTCATGTCACGTTCTTGCGTAAAATAAAATCTCGAAATAGAAAAATGACGTTCTTAAAACGTACCGGTATACGTTCACAGAATGCCCGCGGATTCTAACTCTTATTTGCTGGAAAGGGGAGAGCCGAGGTTCATGGGGCCCCGGTGCTTCTATTTTAGTGATTCCGTACCGTTTTTTTTTTGTTTTAGTGGTCAAAATTTGAAATTGTTATTGCAAAACATATTAAAGAGCTTGTAGTACCGTGAAGTACCTTTTTTTTGTTTGGGTAAAAAAAATATTGAAGAGCCATATATAGTAGGCTAAAGTTAAAATTTTATTACTACGGAGCACCGTTTTTTCTTATGGAAAAAAATTTTAGTCGCCAAAAATAAAATTGTGCTTTGGGCCACTTTAGTCCAGATTTGCCCTCTCGAGTCAACCAGATTGTGTTCTGGCCCCTGTGAGCACGAGTTTGGGGAGTGCCCGTTAGAAAAATAGAAAACACCGGAAATGGGGTACGGGGTCCTCATTTCACTGGACCCTGAATTTCTCTCGTTGGGTCGGACTAAATTCGATGGGAGCTTGGGGATATTGAGCCCTGACTGAAATTTGAATATAACAGTGCGTTGAAAATGACTCATTTAATCCTCCAATTTTTTTCATAGCTATTTTGAGATTTCCTTTAATATGCCGTGTATTGCTGGAAATGTACATGAACATCGTGTTCGAAGGGTTGTCAGGCTTTTCTGTGTCAATAATATTCAGTAATCAGAAGCATTATTTATGATTTGATTTCAATTGTAACAATTTAACTTTAAATCTTTGACAAATAATTAACAGAAACTTTAAAATATAATATTATCGGGGTCAGAATTCACATCCCGGGATGATTTTTGATAGCTTTATCGAAAAAAATCGTCCCACAACCACAAGGAAACAAATTTAAATGTATGACGTCAAGAAAATTTGATAAGATATAAAATAATGGGATACATATATAGTAATCTTGTTTTTGATTTGATTTTGTAATAAAAACTTTCATTTAATCACTTGACGTAACATTTTAATATTGACGTGATATACCCTTTTTAGTTAATGTTGAACAATTGGCTATAAAGATATAGGAAGTGCGTAATCGTTTTTAGTTTTTTTTATAAATGTCATTTTTTCTATTTATATGTTAGTTTTTCTAATTAAATATGAAATATTTCGACTTTTCGACACTTTAGTGTTATACATCTTCCATCGCAAATCTAACTGGAATCCTGTTGAGAAAAGCGGTTAGAAAAATAAAAAAAAATCATATTTTTTTTAAATATCCTGTCTTCAAAAAAATCTAATTTGTGCACGTTTGAAAAGTGCATCAAATTACTTCTTTTTATATAAATGAAATTGATTTTAAATATTTACGAAGCTTCACGCCCAATGAAAACAACTGGGCACGCTTTGAAATTTTTAGGGTGTCTTTCGAATCCTTTGATGCTGAAAAGTTAGTCAATATCCTTGGTCTATCCCAGGGGTCGGCAAACCGCGGCTCGCGAGCTGCATGCGGCTCTTTAAAAGACAATGGCGGCTCTTTAAATTCCCACAAAAAATAAATAGATAAAAGCTAGAGTGGACAGACACGCAGAAAATGAGTACTCGTTAAACAAGTGACCTACAGAAGTCGAAATTTCCAAAAATACTTTCCTAGGAATTTTCACATTTTGCTTAAATGTTGACAAAAAAGTTATGATTTCAAGAAGTATTTTTTCAAAATTTTGAAACATGAATTTTGAAATTTCTAGAAAAAGAGCAATTTGGAAAGTCGAAATTTCTAAGAAATACTTTTTTCATGATTTTTATTTTTTTATTTGTAAATTATCTACAAACTTGAAATTTCGTGAAAAAAGTTGAATTACTTTTGTGAAAAAAAATCTAAATTTACAGAAACAGCAAATATCAAAGTTCAAAATAAAAGCTGAAATTGCCAGAAAAATCCGAATTTTAAGAAAAAGGAAGAGATTTCGAAAAGATTGAGAAAAAGAAAGAATTTGATGGAACAGACTGGTCCTTGGTTATCTTCAAAAATTGAAATAAAGAACATGTCCCCTGAAAGCAAGAAAGATTAAAAAATACAAAAAATGTTGCTCTAACGCAGCCAAGCTGTCATCTTCAGAAAGAAACTGAAACTGAACTTTTCTCTAAAGATGACAGCTTGGCTGTCGAAACGCGTTAGAGCAACCTTTGTTGTGTTTTTTAATCTTATTTGGTTTCAGGGGACAAGTTCTGCATTACAAAAAGAAAGAGACTTGGAAAAAATTGAGAAAAAAGACATTTCGAAAAAGATGAATTTATCAGAAGTTCTCAAAAAAGATCAAATTTTAGAAAAAAAAAACATCGAATTTTGACAACAGATTGAAACCCAGAACAAATTGAGAACCTAAAATTTTTAGACAAATTTGAATTTTTTTATAAACTGTAAAATATCAAAAGAGAAATTGTAAAGATAAACTGGAAGCTTAAAAAAAATTGTCGAACTTTAAAAAGTCGAAGTTTTTCAGTAAAGAACAAAGTCAAATTTTAGGAAAAATTTCAAGCAAAAAGTCAAAATTTTAAGAAAAGTTTGAAATTTCGACATAATTTTCCAGAGAAATTTAAATTTTGAGAAGAAATTTGAAAATTTCGTGAACAAGACGATTTAAAAAAAAAAACAAATTGCCAAAATTATTTCGAAAGAAAAGACAGTGTTGATACAACTTTCAGTTGCAAGAAAAATGTTGAACTTTGGGAAAGGTCAAATTTTAAGAAAAAAATCAAATTTTGGAATTCAGTTAAACATTTTGAAAATCCACGAATTTCTCCAAAAAAAAACAGCTTGTAGAAACAATAAAAAGTCGAATTTTAAAAGTCGAAATTTAAAAAAAACTGAATTTTGAGAACCAAGTCCATATTTGTGGAAAATCCATAAAAGTTTAAATGTTTTGTAAGAGACAATATTAAGGCAAAATGGCTAAATTTGGAAAAAGGACTAATTTTGAAAATAAAATAGAAATTTCGAGGAAAGTATTGAAGTGTTGCAGGTCAAACATTTTAAAAATATATAGATCAATTTTGTCAAAAAAATCGCAGTTTGCAAAAAAATAAAATATCGAATTTGAAAAGTCGAAATTTTTAAAAAACAACCGAATTTTGCGTAACAAGTTCAAATTTGTAAAAAATAAATAAAAGTTTAAATATTTAGTACAAGTCAATTTTGGGGAAAATGCCGAAATTTGGTAAAAGGACGAATTTTAAAAAGTATTTAGAAAATTCTATAAAAAACGCCGCAATTTAGAACAAAGTCGAAAAAATGTATTTTGGAAAAAGGTGAAATTTGAAAATAATCTACATTTCGAAAAACGAAAATTTTTAAAATAAGGTAGAAATCTTCAAAAACTGCTTTACTTAACGTCTCTAATTACTTCAAATTTTTACTTTTTTTATGAAAAAATCTACAAAAGATGAATTTTTGAGAAATAAGTCGAATCTTCGAGTAAGTCGAATTAGAAAAAAGCAAACATTTTTACAAATGGAAAAGTCTTAAGTGTAGGAACAAAATAGATATTAAAGAAGAAGACTAATATAGAGAAGGGTTTAAAAAGGCGAAATTGCGAAAAAAGGCAAATTTTGAAGTAAAGGTCTAAATTTTGAGCAATAAAAGGTCTTTTTAGCTGACGTTAGACTACACTAGTCAAGTCTCTGTCGCATATTTTGTCTGATTTATCTGATTTAATTTTGAAATGAAATGTAAAAATCAGAATTAAAAATTTGTGCCTCTTTGAAATTCACGAAATCAATTTTTTTATTGCGGTCGGCTCTTTCGGTTTAAAAGTTTGCCTAGCCCTGGTCTATGCATTTATTGCAAAGTTATGCCAACTTAAACAAATATTCCTATTTACAAAATTGTTTACCTCTTTCAATCAATTTTCTTGTACAAAATTGTTTGTTATCAAAAACTGATAATTAGCACTTTGTCTTGCTTTCATTTTTTTTGGTAGAATTACCATATTACGAGTTATTGTGGGGATTAGCAAAAAAATTGAGTTTTGGTTTCGAACGGTGATAACTTGGCGAAAATTCATCGTAGAGGGCTTAGAGACCTGTCCAAATTATCTGGAAGAGGTTTGTGACGAGATCACTAGAACAGTTTATTGAAATCAGTGAATTTTTTTAAACGTAATTTGAAAACACTTGGTCGATGGTTTTTTATCATCATTCAAAAAGTGCGAATGCCAAAATAACTGAACGATCTGAAAGCTAGAAACTTTGTGCTTCTCTACGATTTTTTCTTCAAGTTTGAAATCACCCAAAAATTTGGCTGATTTATGTTCCTCCATTTCTGTGTTTAGTGTATGTTGCAGGGCAGTGGTGCCTAACTTTTAAATTGATTGGGGCCACATCACAAATCAAAAATATGACGTGAGCCACAAAGGTGAAAAAAGCAGAGAAATGAATCAGAATTGAAGTGACAAAAAAAAGATGGACCACCGCAAACATCTTATAATGTAAAACCAGTGGCGTGTTCTACATAGAAGTTAGGAAAGCACAGTTTCCTGCAAAATGAAATTATACACATAGATATTGTAGCAAAATGTTATTATAAAGTTTAAATGGGAAATTTTTAGAAAATTTGGTAAGGGGAAGCGGCCGCGATAATAAATCAAACGGCAGATAAACGCTCCAGAAACTTCGGTAAACGATAAGCATTACCTACTGGATTTTTCTAGAACCTGAATCGGGATCTATATATAGGAGGGTCCCGTCGGCTTTCCCTCAGTCAGTCAGTCAGTGAATCAGTTAGTTGGTTGTTAGAAGTCAATGAAAGATTTAGTTAGACAGTGTTAGTGAATTACAATTGTTGTGTTCGAGTTCAGTTTTAAAATAAAGTGTGCAATTCACAGCGTATTAATTAATCATTCGAACCGATAACACGAAATAATATTAAAAAAAAAAATTTCACGCCACAATAATCGCCAGTACAGTCGATCTTCGATAATTTAAAATTCAAGGAACTAAAGAAAAAGTTCAAATTATCGAAAGTTCAAAATAGTAAGAGAGGGGTGGATCCAGATGATTTTGGATCTGTTAGAAAGTTTTGACTATTTTCGAAAAATTTCATTTTTTTATTTCAATTTTTTTGAAAATTGTAACTTTTTCGAAATTTCGATTCTTTCAACATTTCGATTTTTTTTGGATAATTTGATCTTTCTTGATTTTTTCAAAATTTTGATTTTTGCAATTTTGTTTATTTTTTGAAAAATTTTGTTTGACATTTTGAACATTTCTACTCTTTTAAAATCTTAATTTTTTGACACAACTTAAGTTTATAAAAATATTGATTGAAAAATTATGTTTTTCCTAATTTCGAGTTTTTGAAAAGTTTTAACGTTGTTTTGAAATTTTTAAATATTTTGATTTTTTTTTCAATATTTCGGCCAATTTCGTCTCTCAAATTCAATTATTTTTGAAAACTCAACTTTTTTCAAAAATTGAAACATTTAAAAACTACGTTTTCGCGTGTTCTAAATCTTTTAAAAATTTTTCAAACATTTCTACTACACCTTTTTTGTAAATTAATTTTTTTTTGAGAAATTTTCCTTTTTAAAAATCTCGACTCTTGAAAATTCCGATTTCTTCAAGATTTCCATTTTTTTTCCTCGAAATTTTGACATGTCAGAAAATTTCTCTGATTTTTTGTTGTTGAAAATTTCGATTTGTTTTAAAAATTTTTCTTTTTAAACGTTTGGGCTTTTGACAATGTCGACAGTTTATAATTTTCACTGTTTTCAAGATTGCGCTCTTAAAATTTTGATTTTTAAAAATTTCGACTCAAAATTTCAACTTATTTGAAAATTTTTATTTACTTAGAAAATTTTGACTTTTTCTAAAAAATTGAAATCCAAATCTTGCCCCCTGAAACCAAGAAAGATTAAAAACCACAAAGTATCTCTCTGAAGATGATAGCTTAGCTATCGAAACTCGTTAGAGCAACTCCTGTTGTGTTATTTAATCTTTCTAGGTTTCAGGGGACAAGATTCGTTTTTTAATTTTTGAAGATAACCAAGGACCAGTCCGTTCCGTTTTGTTTCATTTTGAAAATTTTAATTTTACAAAAAATTTTCACTTTTTTGAAAATATTGACTTTTTGAAAAATTCGCCTTTTTTCAGAATTTCACGTATTCCCTGAAATTTTGCTTCTCTTTTTGTAAATTTTGACTGAAAAATTACTATAAAATGACTAGAAATTTGTGTTTGTTGAAAAGTTGTTAAAATTTGAAAGTTTCTCATCGACCTACAATTGTTCTACAATTGTTGATCGTTTTTAATTAGTCACTTTTTTGAAAATTTTAAATTTTGTCTTTAAAAGCTTGATTTTTTTGAAATCTTTAGATTTTTCCCAATTTCAACTTTGTCTCAGTATTTCGACTGATTTTTTTTGAAATACTCGATTTTTTTTCAACCATTGAATATTTGAATATTTTTCAAAAGTTAGACCACTTAAATTTCGCCTTTTTTAGAGTTTTTTTTGAAATTTCGAAATTCGAAACTTTCCTTTAAAAATTTGATCATTTTGCAAATTTTTTGAGATTTTTTTCGTTTTCTTGTCAAATCTTCCACCCCAATCGCTAAAATTAAAACTTGAAATTTCCAAATTTCTAGATTTTGTATAAAAACCAAATTTGTTAAATAGTGCAAAAATAAATGTCAGCATTTTTCTAGAAATCTCCAAACTTCTTTTGAATATTCAGTTTTGAAAGAAAATCTGAATTAAAAAAAGGTAATTTGGAATTTTCAAAAAACCGAATATTTTGAAAGTATAAATATTGAACAAAAACGAAAATTATCAGAAAAGTTGAAAGCGTTCAAAGATGCTCAAACTTTTAAAAAGCAATTTTTGAAAAATTAAATTTGATAAATGTGACTGAATTTTCAAAATAAAGGGCGCAATCTTAAAAAGTAGTAGATATTTTAAAGAATGTCGAAATTTTAGAAAAAACGAGATTTACGAAAAAAGTTTGAAACGGACAAAATTTTAAAAAATGAACAAGTCTTCAAAAAGTCAAAATATTTAAAAATGTTAAAATTTTTAAAAATTGAAATTTTAAAATCGAAATGTTCAAAAAATGTTTTTTAAAAATGTCAAATTGTTCATAAAAAGTTAAAACTTCCACCAAAAGTTAAGGTTTTAAAAAACATGGATATTTTGATATTCAAACACTAAAGTAATCGACAATTTCAAAAATTCTTAAATTTGAAAAAGTGGCGAAATTTTTGACAAAAGTTCGTAATTTTGAGAAAAGTTGAAATTGAAAATTTGAACTTTCAATTTTCATATTATCGTTGACTTTCACAAAAAAATTAATCCTTTGAACTTAAACTGAAATCTATTGGAAAAATTCTCAAAATTCGAAGTTTTTACAAAATTTAAGTTAAAATACAATTTTTTTTTAAGTACAAATTTTCACATAAATAGGAAATTTATTAAGATGATTCAACTTTTAAAATAGCATTTCCAAAAAAAAACCGATCTACACTTCGAATTAAGATAAAACGAAATTTTTGAAAATCTAAATTTTAGAAAATAAAGTGGAATTTAAAGAGGTTAAAATTTTGAAAACAATAAAAATTTGGAAAATATCGTTATTTTGAATAATTGAAAAATTTGTATGGAAAGTTTAATTTCCAAGATTTTAAAAAAACAATCGAAATTCTGGAAAAAAATTTCAACACTGAAGAAATTGACATTTTAGTAATTTGAACATTTGAAGAAATGGAGTCATTAAAAAAAAAATTTAATGTTTAAAAAAGTTAAAATCTAGAAAATTAGTAGAATAAGATTTCAAAAATGGTCAAGATTTTGAAAAAAAAAAGAATCGAAATTTTAAAAAACGAAAAAATTTTCGGTCAAATTTTCAAAGTATAACGAATTTTTCGGAAAGTCTTCATATTGAAGAAAACCCAAAATTATCAGAAAAGTTCAAATTTTCAAAAATCGTCCAAATTTTGAAGTTAAAATTTTCGAAAAAATGAAAATTTTGACTAGTTGAAATTTTAAAAAAAGTAGAACATTTTTTAAAAAGTGGAAAATTTTAGTTAAAAATTAAAAAAATGGAGATTTTGAAACAGTTTTGCAATTTCCAAAAAAAGTCAACATTTGATGCAATTTAAAAAAAAATCAAAGCATAGTCGAAAAAAATATTTCCCGTTTCAAAAAAAAATCAACATTTTCAAAAAAATGTGTTGAAAAACTTAAAATTTTGAAAAATAATAACTGAAAACTAACAAAGTCAACATAGAAAGAAATAAGTAAAAAAAATTAAGTTTCGAAAGAAAGTGAAATTTTGAAGAGTTCAAAAATTTGAAAAGCTTTAAATTGTGAAAAAGGTGTAACAAGAAACTTGACATTTAAAAAAAAATGAGAATTTACAATCAGGGGAAGTTAAAAAATATACCGAAATACTAAAAAAAATTCAGCATTTTCAAAAAAGCCCAAATTTTCAAAAAAATCAAACCTTTGAATGGTCAAAATTTTCAAAAAAAGTAAAATTTTGAACTGGGTCCAAATTTGGAAAAAAGTAAAATGTAAAAATAGTCGTTAATTTCTTTAAATAAGCCAACAGAAAATTCAGAAAATCTTTGTCTCGAAATTAATTTTTTTATGAATATCGATTTTTTCTGAAAAATTATGTACACATTGTTCTGAATTGTTTAGAAAAGCTTGATATTGACAAAAAGTTTAAATTTCGAAAAAAAAAAAGATTAAAATAGTAAAATGATGAAATTTTCAAAAACAATTTCGAAAAATGTCGAAATCATTAAAATATGTTAATTTTTTTTAAATATCTAAATTTTTACGAAAGAAGAAATTCTCGAAAATATTCGAAACTTTTAAAAAGGTGAAATTCACCAAATAAAAGTCGGAACTTTGTGACGTCACGAAGGTTATGACTCGTTTCGCCTTTGTGTCACACGATGTCATACATTATTGACCCCCTTACTCCCCCTTAATCTGAGAAATAACAATGCGTCAGGTGTCTCATCACCAAACCTTTTACCCTTTTTTGGCTGTCATTCCCGCTATACCATTGCATCGACTTTTAAATTGCGGGCACCAATCTTAACCAGAATTTAACGCTGTACAATTCTTTTAATGGCAACTTTTTTCGTAAGAAGCACTGTTTAAGAGTTATCATTGGAAATTGCAGTTTTTTAGGGCTAGAAAGTTAAGCTCACCCCCTGAGACCGTTCAAATCCAGAATACTCATATTTAATATCATTTATCAAATAAAAGCATTAAAATGATTTTCAGCTTTCTCTGAATTATTTCATCAAACACCTCATTTTGAGAGTAATTCCACTGGCCTAAAATGAAAAAGGTCTTTAATAATTTTGAGCAACAAAAATTTAGTTTTCGATTTGATGCAAAAAAAATTAATGTGATGACCAAAAATAAAAGTAAAATTTTAGTTATAACTAATAAAAAAAGCGCTTCAACCGTTTTTAAACCGCTGTTTCACGAACCTCTAACATAGGGGTGGTGCCGGATCCTCATGAGGTTCGTGCCCCGAGTCATTTGCTCTTTTCTGTGTACCTTTTGGCGGGCAACGTTTTCTTTAGACGATTTTCCCCAGATCTTAAAACACAAACAAGCAGTTAACAACTTAAACAGTCAATGAAACCCGATTTATCGCAGTTTTATGATTGGCAATATTCTCAATAAAGAAAAACTTGAGATTTTACAGACCATTGAAACGTTCACTATTTATAAAATCCCGATTTTAAGCATCTTTCAGTTATTTTAAAATCTATGTGTTTCGTTTTTGTTGCTAATTTGTGGTTTTCTTTGCAGTGTTCGTAGTGTAATGCACAAATATTTGGAAAAGAAGAATGAAGTGAATTTCGACAAAATTTTTCATCAGACTTTAGGTGAGTATCATTCTTTTCTGACAACTTCCTAATGAATTTCGTTTCAATTCGCTTCAGAGTCAATAGGGGTAAATCCACAGCTCAAAACATTTCATAATAAGCAACAGCGGGACAATAACAGGGGGAGCGAACGTGTAAAGACTGTGTTATTGTCTTGAGTTATACAAAGCAGTATCCTAAAGTACATCTTTATTTTGAATACATAATGCTGTCGAGTTGATGACAAAGAACCTTCATTGCATTGTTTGAGAAACATTTATTTCCTTCGACTATCCTGTCACAACTGTTACTGTTTACAAATAAATATATGTATTAGCTCTTTTATTAAGCTCATATAAACAAAATCATTTCTTGGAAAGCAGAAGCTGGAAAAACATTGATGTTCATCAGTTCATCAGAATCAGAGGTCCCAAAACATTTCATCCAAAACATTTTACACTGAAAGTTCTTTTAATAAGAAACTTGTTTCATCGCTGTCAGAATAAGACACCATAAGATCAAGTGAGACTTGCAATTATCTTTAGAATAAGCAATAAATACGACTTCGGCATCGCATCCTTAAATTTCGAAAAAAAGTGAAATATTTAAAAAAAGTCGAAACTTCTGGAAAAGTTGCTAAATAAAAAGGAAATTTTCAAAAAGGTCGAAATTATCAGAAAGCCGAAAATTTCTTTAAACATTTAACATTTTTAACAAAAAGTCTAATTCTTCAAAAAAAAATCAGATTTTTAAAAAAAAAATTGAGTTTTTCAAAAAGATCGAGATTTTCACAAAAAAAATAAGTCAAAATATTCAAAAAAAGGTCGACATTTGCAGAGTTATAAGTGAAATATTCAAAAATAACAAAATTTTCAGGACAATTGCAAATTACGTAACTTTTCAAAAAAAAAACTCAACTGTTGAAATTGTTGAAACCAAGAAAGATTAAAAAACGCAACAAAGGTTGCTCTAACGCGTTAAGATAGCCAAGCTATAATCTTCATAGAGATGATCTCTATTTGGCTATCGGAACACATTAGAGCAACCTTTGTTGTGTTTTTTAATTTTTCTTGGCTTCAGGCGACCAGATTTGTATTTCAATTTTCGAAGATAACCAAGGACCAGTCCGTTCCACCAAAACTCAATTGTGTAAAAAAGTCGAAATTAAAAAAAAACGATTTTTTAAAGCGTCAAAATTTTGCCCCAGAAGGCGAATTTTTCAAACGAATTTTTAAAGCCGGAATTTTCAGAAAAATGAGCCTCAAAATAATGGAAATTTAGAGAAAATTAACCGAATTCTGAGAAAAAAAATGGAATTTTCGAATGAAAATGGAAATATTTCAACGTCGAAGCCGAAATTTTCCAGCACATCAAAATTTTCAAAGGAAAAAATCGAATTCTTCACTTTAAAAGAAAAGAAAGACATTTTGAAAAACGTTAAGATTTTCAATGAGTCGAAATTTTCAAAAAAATGTTAGTATTTTTTAAAAATGTCTCTCATCATTGTCGAAAATTTATTGGACAATGATAAATGAAAATCAGGATTTAAAGATTAGGCGAGCAGTTAACGTATGTAATAAAAGTTTTTTTTGCAAAGTAATGGAAATTAAATTAGTATCCGTGTTGTCACTGAAAAAAAAAAAAATAAACTGTAAAAATGACTCACTTGAACATTCGGTGTCATATTTGTCATATATTTTACGAAGTAATAGCGTATAAATTGACAATTCGAAAAAGAATACCCAGAGATTGGTTAGAGACTCGCACATTTCTTTTGTATCCAAAAATCCTCCAAATGTTCCATAGACAGGCCTAATGGAAAACTTTTGGCAATATTGGGTAAAGAGGTCTATTATATACTGGAAGACCGGAAATAAAGAACGGCTGCGATGCCGAAAATTTTTGAAAACAATCGGATTAAGGATCAACCTTTTTTTAATAAATCGAAATTTTTGGAGAAAAATGAAATTATGAAAGAATGGAAGTTTTCAAAACATGAGATCTTTAAAAAATCAAGATTTACAATAAAATAAAATTTTACCGCCAATTTTTTAAAACAGTCGAAGTTCTCAAAAAGAAATTATTTGTGAAGAAGTCGAAATATATTCAAAAAGTCGAAAAATTCCACAAAAAAATTCAAAATATTGGAAATAAGTCGAAGTTAACTCGAAATTTTCTTAATTTCGAGAACAAGTCTCAAAAAGGTGCAATAAAGGATTAACATTTTTTAAATATGTCAAAATTTTGAGAAAAATTAGAAATTTTAAAAGAATGGAAGTTTTCAAAAAATGACAAAATTTTCGTAAAATCAAGATTTACAAAAAAAATCAAAACTTGAATTGTCAAAATTTCAACTTGGTAAATTTGAACTGACAAAATTATTTTTAAGCCAAAATTTTTAAAACGTCAAAACTTTCAGGTCTCCAAATTGTGAAAGAGTCGAAATATTCAAAAAGTTGAAATTTTCAAACAAAATTAAATGTTCAAAAAAGTCTAATTTTTCCAAAAAGGTGGAACTTTTCAAAATGCCGATATAGAAAGTCACAATTTCTAAAAAGTGGAGATTTTCAAAATTTCGTAAAAAAGTCGAAACCTTCCAAATCAAAATTTTGAAGACTGATCTTTTGAAGTGTTAAAATTTTTTAATAGGTCGAATTTTCCAAAAATAAACAAAAATCGAAAAATACCGCAATTTTAAAGGAGCAGAGGTTTTCAAAAAATGAAATGTTCAATATTTTCAAAAAGTCTAAATTAAAAACAAAGTCGAAGGATTTTTCAAAATAAAAATTCGTCGAAGTCGAAATTTAAAAAAAAAAGAATATTTAAAAAAGTCGAAGTACTCAAAAAGAAAAAAATTAAAAAACTCGTAATTGTGAAGAAGTCGAAATATTTTGAAAAAATTGAAAATTTCCAGAAAAAAATTCAAAATATTGGAAATAAGTCGAAGTTAACTCGAAGTCGGAATTCCCAATAAGTCGATATAGAAAGTCGCAATTTCTAAAAAGTCGAAATTTTCAAAATTTCTTAAAGTTGAAACCTTCAAAATCAAAATTTTGAAGACTGATATTTCGAAGTGTTGAAATTTTTTAAAAGGTCGAATTTTTCAAAAATAAGCCGGAGTCGAAATTTTTCATCACATCAAAATTTTCAAAGAAAAAAATCGATTTCTTCACTTTAAAAGAAAGGAAAGACGTTTTGAAAAAGGTTAAGATTTTCAATGAGAAATTTTTAAAAAAATGTCAACATTTTTAAAAAATGACGAATTTTTCAATAACATATCAAATAAAAAAAGCTCCTTGGGCTCACAAACGCGTCCTATCTACATACAAATTTGGTACCCCTTTTAGTTAGCCTCCGATTTCCCCCAGATCCGGGACGGGTGCAACTTTGATAGAGGCGCATCCAAGGGAAGTTCTTCAGTTTTTCAGTAAAATTAAGTGATTGAAGAATGACCATGGATGTCTCAATCCATAATTAAGACAGCCCAATGGCCCATAGGCAACCCACCCTGAATCCAGAAGATCGAAATTATTGAAATAATTTCGACCCTAATTTTCGAAACTTGGGGTTCTGTTTCTCGTTTTCCATGTTTTTCTGACGTCGTTTCATGGGTACTCTTTCAATTATTTTTTTTATTAAAATTTCAGTCGTAAACGGAATTTCTTTCTATAAATTTCCAATTGTTTTCGAAATTCCATATTTAATCTTAAAATTTGGGATTTTCGAATAAGGTTTCAATTAAAAAAAATATGACATTTTTATATTGAAATTTCGTAAATATAAATCTGATTTACGAAAACATTTTTAGTTAAAACTGTTTGGATGGTGGTCCTTATTTAAGTTATATGGCAATACAGATTAACAATGTTTGTGAAAAAAAATATATTCACGTTTTTATACATAACATACAATTCTCGAAAACGGTTGTTAACACAACCAAACTATTATTTGTTTGATTTAACAAGGTGGAGGTATTTTGTTTGTCTCGCTCTAACACTCCCCCTCGAATGAAATGCTACGTTGTGATGTCGACCTTCAATATTCCCAATAAATCCATGCATTTATGGTGTTTTTCCCTTGGGAGTGCTTTCGTGAAGATGTCGGCTGTCATCTCGGAGGTCGGAATATACTTCAGCTCGATGTGTCCACTATTCAAGATTTCTCGCACGTAATGATGTCTTACGTCAATATGTTTCGATCTTCCGTGGAATACTGGGTATTGTGCGAGTAGTTGAGCCCCTCTGTTGTCGTTAGCAATTACAGTTGCTGCGGTTTGTTTGAACCCGATTTCTGATAAGAATCTTCTTAGATACAAGACCTCTCGAGCAGCTTCTGTTGGTCTCATGTATTCGGATTCAATTGAGGACAGTGCAACTGTTTTTTGCTTTCTTGATTCCCAGCACACTGCTGCATTGTTCTTTGTGTATGCGAAACCTGTATAGGACCTTCTGTCGATTTGACAAGGAGTCCAATCTGCGTCTACGAAGCCTTTCAGGTTTCCAGGACCTCTTCTGTAAACGATGCCGTAGTCAATGGTTCCCTTCAGGTATCGTAGAATTCGCTTTGCAGCTTTCCAGTGTTTTTCTCCGTAACATGTGTTAAACTGGCTTAGGTAGCTCACCGCATAAGAAATATCAGGCTTGGTAGCTACCGCTAACTAGTTTGTGCTCCAATTAATTCCCGGTATGGTTTCTTGACGTCGCATTCTTCTGGGTTTTCTTCTTCTGCGAGTTTTTTATTAGGCTCCATGGGAGTTGACACTGGGTTTGAATTTTTCATTGCAAATCGATATAATATCTCTCGAATATAACTGGATTGCGATATTGTTATGCAATTTCCTATTAAGATTTCGATTCCTAAACAATACTTTACGTCTCCCAGATCTTTCAGTTCGAAATCTTGCATTAGTTCGTTTTTAATGAAGTTCAGATTCGATGTTTTATTAGGGGGAAGTCCCCTAGTGACGGACACTTAAGGTATTTAAACAATAAAAAAAAAACTGTTTCAACAAATTAAGCTTTAATAATGAAATTATTTTAATAACAAAATATAAAATCAAATTAAATTAACAAAACTTATAACTCTGCTTAAACATAAGAACAATCTTAAATCAAACTTTGACAGTAAAAAAATGAATCTCAGCAAATGGCACCTAGTACCGGACGGACTTTACTTCAAACCCTTAGTACCGGACATCTTCAACCCATCGTACATCGATCGCATATGTAGCATTCTGAACATTCAGGGATATCGCACATGCTTCATGTGCCCATCCACGGCAGCTGGAGCACTGTATCCAGTCTTCATTGTGATCCTCTAAGCAAACTACGCAAATAGTTCTCGTGTCAGATGTTTCAGCCAACGATGTCTTTTTCTTTGCTTTATTTCCGCTATTCCCTTTGGCTTTTACTCCTTTGGTTTGTTTCTCTTTCTCTTTCATTGCTGTCCTAAATTTATTTCCCACTGCTTTATTTTTCTCGTTAACGTTTTTTTCATTTTCTTTCTCCTCTACAAGAATTTTGTACGGTGATGAAGTTAAAATTTCACTTTTTTCGCATTTTCTCTTTCGAGCAAGCGATCGTTTTTTTTTTGCAGCATCCGGCAATGGTGACAAATTATGGATAACCTGGACTACATCTGGATCAAGGTTAGTCAATGGCTTGAGAAGACTGTTGATATTTTTTTCGAATGTAGATTGTTTAGAAGCCTCTGAGGGTCCTTGTGTGTCCATATTAATGGACTGCTCTAAATCGCAGTTCGTCGACGAGCTGCCAGCTTCAGTTAAGTCACTGGAGGAAACAGGAACTTCTTTGCTAGTACCTGGTGCGTTTGAGGATGTTTGTGGGTCTTCTAACGGAATGTTGGTCATATCGGCAGGTAAATAACCCAGATCAGAAAATATATCTCTATTGAATGGCTGAATTCCTGTGTATTTGAAGCCGGACACTGCAATTTCTAGACGAGCTACTTTTGTAAATGCTTCACTGACGAGACCGGCAATATCGTAGTCAGTTATTCGAGATCCAGCATTTGCTCTTATCCACGCATCGCAACGTTGGTTGTAGGCATCTTTAAATGGTTTCATAAACGTTCTGTCTAGCGGCTGTAGTTTGTGGGTAGTGTGTGGTGGCGAGCTTATCAAATGAATATCGTTTTCTCGGCAAAAATTGATGACTGCTAATATCTTGTGACTACAATGTCCATCCAGAAGTATCAGCGCAGGGCTCTCTTCTGTCGGACAAGAGTGTTTCTTGAATAATTGTAGCCATTGAAGAAAAATATCACTATTCATCCAGCCTTTTGGCTGGGCCACGCCTACGCTTTCGGCTGGAGCATTTATCATGAGCCGATCATTCATTCTTTGCCTAGGAAAGACAAAGAAAGGCGGAATGAAATGGCCGTTGGCACTCATGCAAAATAAGACTGTAATATTTTTGCCCCTCTCAGCAGAAGTGAGCTTTCCTACTTGTCGAACAGCTTTTGGAGCAAGTACCTTTTGGTGTTTTTGTACGCAGCTGACTCCAGTTTCGTCACAGTTATAAATTTTCGAAGGTGGAAATTTGAATTGTGTCATCATTCTGTCAAGATTATTAAAAAAGAGATCAACTTGGAGTTTGTTAAACCCCACAGCCCCTCATTATGCTTGTTGACTCTGGTGATCTCAGCGATACGTCCTGATGTCTCTGCATGAAATCGTAGTAAAAGTGTTTACCAGCAGCTCCTTTCTCTTTATTAAAGCGATGAGGGATCTTCAAAGCCTCAGCCAAATCGTAAGCCAACTTCAAAAATTCCTGTTTTGTTAACGGCAGACACCTATTAGATAAATCTTTTACATGCTGCACTAAGAGTTCTTCGTATTTTGGTGTGAAGGTATTAGTGAATCTACCTAACTTTGGTTGCAACGACACTTCTTGTCCACGGTTTAATGACGATATTTTATCATGTAAGGTGCTTTTTGGAATATTATAACGCAATCAAGCTTCTCTCAAACTCATTTTTTTTGTCAAAACATTGTTTATCGCATTTTGTAAATTACTTTGGTCCCATTTTCCTTTCCTTTTCGTCTTCTCCATTTCGATATCTCTTTGTTCTCCTAAAACAATAGATAATAATGATCAAAAAGTATAATATTTCATGAAAAAATTGGTTTTTTATTGTCCGATATTAGGGGAAGCTTTTGTGTCCGGTACTAGGGGACAGAGAATCCTTAAATTAATTGTCATATACAAAACTGCTATGGAATGCGACAAAAAATATTACAAATTTTAGATATGTATTAACTGTGACATAAAATAACAATTACCAAAACCACATAAACTAAAAACCATTGTAGTTATACTTACTTTGATCTTACGTGACGCAATGTATTTCCACCAAAAACAGCAATCAACTGTTCCCACCTAGGCGTTGCGCGACATTGGCGAACCGGGACCCGCGACCGTGTATTGTTACGTTCCCCCCCGCGCCTATCACCTGCTTTTTAAACAAACGCGTTGCGACTTGTCGAGATACTTCGAGTGTCCGACGTTAGGTGCCGTCCGGCGTTACGGGACTTCCCCCTATATGCAACGAGTTCATCGTCAACGTAGATTAAGAGGATTATCATTTTGCCCCCTCGTTTCATATAATATACACATGGATCGGCGTTGGTTGGTTTCAGCTCCATGCTTTGCAGTTTTTCGTCAAATCGTTTGTTCCACTGATGACCAGCTTGCTTGAGTCCATACAATGCCTTCTTGATTTGACAGACTTTATCGCCTTTTGTACTTTCGTTTAACATCTTCTTTGCACGAACGCCTATGTAGTTGTTTCCGTTTCGTTTTATAATTTCTTGCAATAATTCAACAAGGAGTTGTGGTTTCTCCATGTAAATTTCTTCATCAATTGTTCCATTCAAATATGCTGTGGTGATGTCGAATTGGTGAATTTTCAGGTTGAATTCCGCTGATACGAGGGTTGCCTTTTATGTTTCAAGTTTTGGCAACCCTAGTGTTGCAATCTGGCAACTGACAGCTCTATCGTAAAGTTGCACATTTTCGAGGTTATACGTACTCAGAACGTTTTGACATACGAGCCCTATTTGGTTGTTTACAGTAACTTAAAAGATT
Organism: Dastarcus helophoroides; assembly: GCA_028583605.1. Taxonomy (NCBI): domain Eukaryota; kingdom Metazoa; phylum Arthropoda; class Insecta; order Coleoptera; family Bothrideridae; genus Dastarcus; species Dastarcus helophoroides. The sequence continues at coordinate 28,476,806 of CM053328.1, forward strand.
CATCTCGGCTCAAAAATGGAATTAAATCGTGAACATTTTCGTGCGATTATTTTTTACAACTTTCGACGTGGATTAACTCAGCAACAGTGCATGGATGAACTTAATTCAATTTTTGGCGATGAAGCTCCATCAAGGACCAGTGTTTATCGATGGTATGGTGAATTCAATCGTGGTCGTAGTTCACCCCAAGACGAATTTCGTGAAGGTCCTCCAAAATCACTTGTTGTTCCGAAAACCATTGATGCTGTGCGCGAACTGATATTGCAAGATCATCATGTGACCTATCGTGAGATTGAGACAACCTTAGGCACTAGTGGGACCAGCATACATTCATAAACATTTGACTGTCAACAAAATTTGTTCGCGTTGGATCCCACACAATTTGTCAATCGCTCAAAAAAAGGCTCGTGTCGATTGGTCGAAAGAAATGCTCAAAAAATACGATCATGGTGCTTCGAAACACGTCTATGACATCGTGACAGCTGATGAATCGTGGATTTACGCGTATCAGCCCGAAAGTAAACAGCAATCGACTGTATGGGTGTTTCAAGATGAGCCAAATCCAACAAAAGTTGTTCGCGCACGAAGCACTTCCAAGCAAATGGTCGCCTGTTTTTTCGGAAGAACTGGACATGTCGCAACCGTACCACTAGAACAACGCAGAATAGTCAATTCTGAGTGGTACACAACCATTTGTTTGCCAGTTGTCTTCCAAGAAATCAGGAAAACCAACCGCCGAAAACGGATCACTCTTCACCACGACAATGCGAGCTCTCACACATCGGCTCAAATAACTGCATTTTTGAGCACCCAAAACATCGATTTGATGAGTCATCCGCCGTATAGTCCTGACTTGGCACCGAATGACTTCATTTTATTCCCGTACGTAAAAAACAAACTGAGAGGTCAACGTTTTTGGACACCTGAAGAAGCGGTTGCTGCATTCAGAATGCATGTTTTGGAGATACTTCAAGCTAAGTGGTAAAAGTGCTTCGACAATTGGTTCCAACGCATGCAAAAGTGTATAGATCTTCATGGGGAATATTTTGAAAAACAATAAAGTGATTTTCGATGATTAATATTTGTTTTTGTTCTCTAATCCCGAAATATAAAAGGCAACCCTCGTAATGCTAACAGCAATCTGACGGAACTTAGTCGTGCCACGGGAGCAAATGTTTCGTGAAAGTCTACGCCGGGTTGTTGCGTGCAATCCTTTGCGACCACCCGAGCGTTTCTTCTTTCGATGCTTCCATCAGCATTATACTTGTTTCGTAGTATTGTTCTGCAGCCGATGACTTCTCTGTTCCTTGGACGATCGACGATGTTCCAAGTGTCGTTCTTAATGAGACATTCTATTTCATCGACGATGGTGCTTTTCTAATCTTCTGAGTTTGGCCCATTGATTGCGTTTTTTCATGAGATTTCAGTCATATGCGAAGTTCGTTTCGAAATTCTCAATTTCATCTGCCGAATTTTTAGAATAGTGTTCGTCTCATTCAATTTCCGATGTTTCTTCTTGGCTTGCAGAATTCATCAAATTGTATTGTTTCCTCGGACGACCGGATTGACCTGTTTTCACTTTCTTTGGACGGCCAGGTCTTCTTTTGACAGCTTGTTGTGGTTCGGGATTGACCACCGAGAGTTCCTTGATCTCTTCTTCAATATGTTCGGTAGGCGTTGGCGTTTTGTCGGATTTGATGAGAAGTTCAATGAACCTTTGTTGGGGTTCTTCAGGTCGTTGAACTCGATTCGAATCACCAGATTTTGCAATATTCTCCCCCTTAAAGATACTATTAGTGAATTTTATGTAATGGGCAACAATTACCTTTTGAAGACTAGGTATCCCGGTTCGGTATCCCTTGGATTGTCCGTCGTATCCAACAAATGTGCCCTTCAAACCGCGCTTATCGAAGTTTCCCTTCTTTGGATTCTTGTCGAGCGTATAGATTTCTTTGCCAAATGTTCTGAAGTACGTCACGTCTGGTCGTCTATTCTTCCACAGTTCGAATGGCGTTTTTTTCCGTTCAATACGTCCGTGATACAGCGATTTCTGGTGTAATTTGCAGTTGCAATTGCTTCTGCCCAAAATGATTGTGGTAGCCCCGATTGAGACAGTATGCAGCGTGCCATTTCGACCAGAGTGCGATTCTTTCGTTCCGCTACCCCGTTTTGTTGTGGCGTGTGCTTGATTGTCAGTCGGTGATGAATTCCTTGACTTTTTACGGGTTGTTTCGTGGTTGTTTATTATGTAATTGTTAAATATTCGACTTTTTAAAATTTCGACTTCAAAATTTCAACTCTTCCCCGAAATTCAATATTTTATAAATTTTCACTTTGAAAAACCCTTCGACTGTATGAACATTTCGTCTTTTTTTTGAAAATTTCTACTTCTTTAAAATTTCGGTATTTTTCGATTTTGGCTTATTTTTGAAAAATTCGACCTTTTAAAAAATTTTAACACTTCAAAATATCAATCTTCAAAATATCAGTCTTCAAAACTTTGATTTTGAAGGTTACGACTTTTTTTACGAAGTTTTGAAAATTTCGACTTTTTAGAAATTGGGACTTTCTATATCGACTTATTTTAAAAAGTTCCATTTTCTTGGAAAAATTAGACTTTTTTGAACATTTAATTTTGTTTGAAAGTTTCGACTTTTTGAATATTTCTACTTTTTCACAATTTGGAGTCCTGAAAGTTTTGACTTTTTAAAAATTTTGACTTAAAAATAATTTTGTCAGTTCAAATTTACTAAGTTGAAATTTTGACAATTCAAGTTTTGTTTTTTTTTGTAAATCTTGATTTTACGAAAATTTTGTCGTTTTTTGAAAACTTCCTCTTTTAAAATTTCAAATTTTTCTCAAAATTTTGTCCTATTTAAAAAATGTTAATCCTTTATTGCACCTTTTTGAGTCTTGTTCTCGAAATTTAGAAAATTTCGAGTTAACTTCGATTTATTTCCAATATTTTGAATTTTTTTTTGGAAATTTTCGACTTTTTGAATATATTTCGACTTCTTCACAAATACAAGTTTTTTAAATTTTTTCTTGTTGAGAACTTCGACTGTTTTAAAAAATTGGCAGCAAAATTTTATTTTATTGTAAATCTTGATTTTTTTAAAGATCTTATCATTTTTTGAAAACTTCCATTCTTTCGTATTTTCATTTTTCTTTAAAAATTTTGATTTATTCTAAAAACTTGGTCCTTAAACGAATTGTTTTCAAAAATTTCGATTTTGATAATTTCGACTTGTTCTCGAAATTTTGAAAATGTCGACTTTTTGTCGTGAATTTGACTTTCCGCAAATTTCGACTTATTTTAAACATTCTGATTTTTATTTGAAAATTTCGAATTTTTTAATTAATATATTTAAATTCCTTCATAATTTAGTTTTCAAAATTTTGACCTTTTGAAAGCTTCGGGTTAGTAAAAAAAATTGTCTACTAAAATTTTAATTTTTTGTAAATCTTGCCTTTTTGAAAATTTTGACTTCCGTAAATTTTGACTTATTTGCCAATATCGACTTTTTCTCGAGGTTTCGACTTTCGGCAAATTTCGATTTATTTCCAATATTGTGATATATTTTTTGAACATATTTCAACACCTTTACAATTTCTAGTCTTCAGAATTTTGATCCTTTGAAAATTTCTACTTTTAAGAAAAAATTGCCTCTTAAAATTTTGTATTCTTTTTGTAAACCTTGACCTTTTTGAAAAATTCTGCACCTTGGAAAATTTCTGAAAATTTTTATCTTTTAATTTTAAGTGTTTGAAAATTTAAACTTTTTTCAGTTTGACATTTTTTTTTGAAAATTTCGACCTTTTCCTTAAACGGTGCACCTTTTTTTTTTAAATTTCGTATTGAACACTTTCTCTTTACGAAACATCTTTTACTCTTTGGAATTTCTAAAACGAATTTCGAGATAAGTCTTGAAATCTGCAGCATAAAATTCAAAAAAATATTACCGATTTATTAATTTAAAACATTACTTACTTATTCTGCATTTCACACTATTTCACATTATCATATTAAAAAAATTGAAATTTAAAAAGTTGTCTACAAGTTCGGGTTAAATGTGTAACAAAAATATTCTAAAAATCCTTATTTTAAAAATTTTCCGTTAATCTAAACATATAATTTTGAAAAAAGTACAAATTTAAACAAAATTTTAATTTTCCATAAAACATTCTGTTTCAACGCATTTTTAGAAATATGATGAAATTTCTAATTTAAATTCGAATAATAAAAAAGGATCGAAACCTGGCGATTAAATTTTGAGAAACAAAGTCAAAATATCAATAAAAAATTTGTTGCTAGATTGCGAGAAGTTTTGTACGAAAGAAAAAAATAGTAATAATTGCAAGTTAAAACTCGTAATTTCGAGAACCAACGAAACATTTCGGAAAAAATTATATTTAAGTTTATGCTGAATCCTCAACTTTATCTTGACGTTTTGACCTTAAACTAAAATATGCCAATTTTTCTCGGAACCTTCAATTCTTAAACGTGGGTTTTCGTTCAAAACAGAAAGTTTACAAAGTGGAAATGAAACGAAAATTCGAAAAAATAAATTCGATACTGAAGAGAATTTTTTTAGAATTTTTATATAATTAATTAACTGAAATATTCGAAGTTTTTTTTTTATTCAATGCGATTTCTGTCAAAGCCGAAAATTTATTAATGAGGGATGGGGATCGAAAATTCGAGAACAAAATTCGAGAGAATTTTTTTTTTAGAATCTTTAATTAACTAAGCTACTCCGTATATTTCGACTTTTTTCTTAAAATTCTGAGTCGTTCTAAGCATTTAGAAAAAACTTGAATGTTTTAGTTTAAAATTTCAAACTTAAACTTTGGATTTAAAACATTTTAATTATACGGATAGATTTCGTCCTACGATGCTATAAAGCGAAACCGGTCCGGATAATTAAATTAAAAAAAATGAAGTGAAATTGTTATCAGAGTTTCTGAATTATGAAAACTTGGGAATTTATCAACTCTATTAATTTAAGATGTTCCTTTTAAGCTGGCAAATTTTCAAACCTCAAGCATTATAGCAGTTGGTAATTCTAAAAGTTTCGCATGATCTCAGTAGCGAAAGAGGCGAGAGAAAATCCCTCATCGATGTGGCGACGTTACTTACTATCTTTGTTTTCGTATTCCCAGTAGGGAAAGCCTTATTGATCTTTCAATAAGAACTTCAACTCGTCACAGAATTCGAGCCGGCCGTTTTGCCATCTCCTTTGAAATAAAAATACAAAAATCTTCGCCAATTTGTCGTCTTAAAATGTCGGTTTAGATCGATGATTAAACGACGCTTTGGCAGGAAGGAAACAATTATGAAGTGCCAGAACTTCAAGCTGAGTAATAAATAAACCAGCGCAGCGCGTGGAATTTCAGATTCTGAATTTCAGGAAATGTGCGAGCAAATTAATTATGGGGTCAACACTCGTTACCTTGCAAATATTTTCAGTATGAGGTGAAGAAATCACATTTGTTATTAAATACTGGAATTAAGACGCATCAATAATTTGATAACGTGCAGTGAGAGTGAATTATTTATGTCTTTTTATTGAGTCAATTACAAAGGAATGTTAAACGTCATGTGGTAGTCTTTATTTAGCCAACATAACTCATTGTCAATATTCAACAAACAATTTAAGATACTTGACTTATGCCTTATAAAATGTTGCTTTAATTTATTAGCTTTAACTATTAAAGTCAATTTAATAAAATAAGTGCAACACTACGTCAAAGCATTTGCGTAGTGTAGAATATTTTACGTTTGAATGCGAAATGATTTTTTAAAAGGACCGCTGTAAAGAGAAGGTTAATTTATCGCCTTAAAGTCTTCGAAATTGTTTGGTTATATTTAAAATTATTTGCTTATACTCAGACACTAATTTAAAGTACACATCTTCAAAGGCTTTTCATTTTTTAATTTGTTATTTCAAGTTTCCAAAGCTTATTTAAAATGTACTTTGACATTTGCAAAATTAATACTCTTCGCTAATTAAACTTCGCAAATTTTTAAATTGCGCCTTTGATTTTTAATCTTGACTGAAATGTTAAAGAAATTCGAGCGACCATATTTTTTATCAGTTTGGCGCAAAAAATGGGCGAATTTTAATGACAAATTTAAGACGTGAAGTAGCGTACCTTGATCGAGTCTAGAGCCATTATAAGAGGTAATCGAAATTTATCGAAAAAAAAAGCGAACGCAAATTTCGCAAATGCATGTTTTGGTTGAAAGCAACAAGTTAACACTTCTTTGTAGAAAAAAATATTATTTGGATTTTAATATCAGGATATTTTTTAAATTTATTCGCGAAGGAAAGAAATTAAAAATTTTAGGTTTAAATTCAAGAGGTCGGGATCAGTATTTCTACCTTTTTTCCAAACTCTTCTTCGAGAAATTACCAACATTTGTTCTTAAAAAATCAACATTTAACCCCGAAATTTTGAGAAGATTCAAAATAGTGTAAAATGAATTCGAGATTTTATTGGAAATTTGATTTTTAATCTGAAATTGTAGGAAGAGGTATAACTTTTAAGTTTAAACTGAAAGATTACTAAGCTGAAATGTGAAACTTTGAAATTTTTAAGAAAAATATTCCTTGACAGTTCTAATTTTATTTGATAAACTAGTTGGCTGAGTTCAAGTAGAAATTTCAAAGAAACAATTTAACAAAGTAGGTCTAAATTCTGAATTTTGAAAGCCTAACATTTTAAAACTGCGTAATTTGTTTAAAAGAAATTTTTGAAATTTCGTACTCATTTTAAATTTTCGAAATTTTTAACTTTCATTCGGATTTTCGAATTTTTGTTTCTTAGACTTTTAAACTAAAACACTCGTTCAAACCCCTCAATTTCTAGAAAAAGTCGAAATTTGAAAATGGAAGTGGAAAACTTGAAAAAAGACAAGGTGAGGGAGTTGAAAAAAGCCAACATGAGGGAGGGAGAAAGAAAGGAGAAAAGAAAGAAAGGTGAAAAGGGAGAATGGGAGAGAACGAAAGAAAGAGAGAAAGAGAAAAAGAGACAGATGAGGGAAAGCGAATAAAGCCGAAGAAAGAGCGAATAGAAAGCGAAGAGAGCGCGAAGAGAGAGCGAAGTGGGAGCGAAGAGAGAGCAACGAGAGAGCGACGAGAGAGCGATGAGAGAGCGAAGAGAGAGCGAAGAGAGAGAGTGAAGAGAGAGAGAGCGAAGAGAGAGAGCGAAGAGAGAGCGAAAGAGAGGGAAGAGAGAACGAAGAGAGAATGAAGAGAGAGCGAAGAGAGAGCGAAGAGAGAGAAAAGAGAGAGAGAGAGACCAAGGAAGAGAAAGAGCGAAGGAGAGAGAGAGCGAAGAGAGGACGAAGAGAGAGAGAGAGAGTGAAGAGGGGACGAAGAGAGAGAGAGAGAGAGAGAGAGAGAGAGAGAGGGAGAGAGAGAAAGAGAGAGAGAGAGAGAGAGATAAGAGAGCGAGAGAAGGGAGAAAGAGAAGAGTAAGAGAAGGGGGAGAGAGAGGGGAGTGAGAGAAGGGAGTGGAAGAAGAGAGTGAGAGAAGAGAGTGGGAGAAGAGAGTGAGAGAAGAGAGAGAGAAGATAGAGACAAGAGAGAGAGAAGATAAAGAGAAGAGAGGGAGAGAGAGAGAGGGAGAGAGAGGGGGGGGGGAGGGAGAGGGAGAGAGAGAGAGAGAGAGAGAGAGAGAGAAAAGAGGGAGAAAAGAGGGAGAGAAGAGAGAGAGAAGAGAGAGAGAAGAGAGAGAGGAGAGAGAGAGAAGAGAGAGAGAAGAGAAAGAGAAGAGAGAGAGAAGAGAGAGAGAAGAGAGAGAGAAGAGAGAGAGAGGAGAGAGAGAGAAGAGAGAGAGAAGAGAGAGAGAGAAGAGAGTGAGAGAAGAGAGAGAGAGAGAGAGAGAGAGAGAGAGAGAGAGAGAGAGAGAGAGAGAGAGAGAGAGAGAGAGAGAGAGAGAAGAGAGAGAGAGAAGAGAGAGAGAGAGAAGAGAGAGAGAGAGAGAGAGAGAGAGAGAGAGAGAGAGAGAGAGAGAGAGAGAGAGAGAGAGAGAGAGAGAGAGAGAGAAGAGAGAGAGAGAAGAGAGAGAGAGAAGAGAGAGAGAGAAGAGAGAGAGAGAAGAGAGAGAGAGAAGAGAGAGAGAGAGAGAGAGAGAGAGAGAGAGAGAGAGAGAGAGAGAGAGAGAGAGAAAGAGGAGGGGGTTATAGAAGGGAGTGAAAGAGAGAGAGAGAGAAAAGAGAGAGAGAGAGAGAAATTTCAACAGAAGGCGATTTAAAAAAAAAGTCGAAATGGAAGTTGAAGTCTCGAAAAAATTGAAATATTGAAAAAACAGTCAAAATATTGAAATAACAGTCAAAATATTGAAATAAGTCAAAATGTTTAAAAAGTCGGACTTTACAGAAAAGTTAGATTTGAAAAAAAATCTTGAAATTTTTAAGTTGAATGAAAACTTCGAGAAAAAGTCAAAAGTGCGAAAATGTGAAAAATAGAAATTTTCAAAAAGCTAAAAAAGTCAAAATGTTCAAAAAGGTCTAGATTTTCCAACAAGTAATACTTTTCAAAATTCAAAACTTTAAAGAGTGTCAAGACTTTTAAAGTTGAAATTTTTAAAAAAGCGGAAATTTTTAAAAAGTAAGAATTTTTCAAAAATCAAAATGACAAAAAACATATCGAAATAGTGAAAATAATTCCAAAATTAGTTGAAATTTCTAGAAAAAGTTATTTTGAAAAAAGACTCGCAATTTTTAAAGAAAGGAAACTTGAAAAAGGATTAACATTTTTAAGAAAAGTTGTAGTTAACCAAAAAAATTAAATTTCAGAAATCGGAATATTTTATTTTTTAAAAAATTGAATTTTTCCAAAAAACCTAAAATTCACAAAGAAAAATAAAATTTTCAAGAAAGACGAAATTAAAAATGTCGAAATTTTGGAAAACTTGGGCAAAACCTAAATTTTCAAAAAGTAAAAACAGTGCAACTTTTAAAAAAAGGTTGAATAGTAGGAGATTTGAATAAAAAATTTCGAAATTTGTAAGAGTGCGAAAACTAGAAATTTTTAAAAAGTGGAATACTAAAATAGTCAAAACTTTCAAAAAGGTCTAAATTTTCCAACAAGTAATATATTTCAAAATTCAAAACTTTAAAGAATGTCAAAACTTTGAGTTGAAATTTACAAAAAAGCTGACATTTAAAAAAAACTGAGAATCTTTCAAAACTCAAATTTACAAAAAAAAATGTCGAAATTGTGAAAATAACTGTAAAATTTAAAAAAAAGTTGAAATTTCTAGTTATTTTGAAAAAAAAACTCGAAATTTAAAAAAAAGAAAACTTAAAAAAGGATTAACATTTAAAAAAAAGTCGTAGTTGACCAAAAAAAAGTCAATTTTCAAAAATCAGAATATTCAAAAAACTTTAAATTTTCAAAAAAGACGATATTTAAAAAAAGTCGAAATTTTGGAAAATTTGGGAAAAACTGAAGTTTTTAAAAAAGTTGAAACATTTAGCAAATTCAACATTTTAATCAAAATCCGAAAAACCCATGTTAACAAAAAAATTGAAATTTTCAAAGAAGCCAAAAATTTCAAAAACGTTAAAAGTAAAAAGAGTGCAACTTTAAAAAAAAGGTCGAATAGTAGAATATTTGAAAGAAAATGTCGAAATGTGGAAGGGTTGAATTTATAAAAAAAATCACAATTTCGAAAAAAAGTGCGAAAAATAGAAATTGTCAAAAAGTGAAAAGTTAAAAAAGTCAATACAGGATATACTTCTTCCGGGATTGGACCGTGTCAAAGTAGTTCTTTGACACGGTCCAGTCCCGGAGGAAGTATATCCTGTACTGACTCTGGCCGTGGAAGCCTTCGTTATCATAAAAAAGTCCAAATTTTCAAAAACGTCTACATTTTCGAACAAGTAATATTCTTGAAAATTCATAACTTTAAAGAATGTCAAAACTTTAAAAGTTGAAATTTACAAAAAAGCTGACATTTTTTAAAAACCTAAGAATTTTTCAAGTCATATTTACAAAAAAAAATATCTAAATTGTGAAAATAAGTCGAAAATTTGAAAATAAGTTGAAATTTCTAGAGAAAGGTATGTTGAAAAAAAAAACAATAAATTTTTAAAAAAAGGAAACTTGAAAAAGGGTTAACATTTTAAAGAAAAGTCGTAGTAAACGAAAAAAAATCAAATTTCACAAATCAAAATATTCAAAAAAGTTTAAATTTTGAAATAAGTAAAACTTTTCAAAAAATTGTTGTATTTTTCCAAAAAACTTAAAATTCACAAAGAAAACTAAAATTTTCAAGAAAGACGAAATTAAAAAGTCGAATTTTTCGAAAACTTGGGAAAAACTGAAATTTTCAGAAGTTAAAACCTTTGGCAAATTCCACATTTTAATCAAAATCCGAAAAACTCATATTAACAAAAAATTCGAAATTTTCAAAAAAGTCAAAATTTTCAAAAAAGTAAAAGCAAAAAGAGTGCAAGTTTCAAAACAAGAGCGAATAGAAATTTTGAAGAAGCGGAAAGCTAAAATAGTCAAAATTTTCAAAAGTGTATAAATTTTCGAACAAGTAACGTTTTTCAAAATTTTACCTTTTCAAAATTTCAACCTTTTTGATAATTACGAATTTCTTGATTATTTTGAGTTTTCTCCAATATTCAAAAATTCAGCTTCTTTGAAAATTTAATTAAAAATTCTGCCATTTATTTTAAATGTTGATATTTTTCCAGAATTTTGCCTTTTTTCATTCGCAAAATTACTGAAAATGTCGACTATTTTAAAAATTTAATCTCTTTTCTAAAATATTAACTTTTTTCAAAATCATTATTTGCTTTTAGAAATTTGACTTTCTATGAAAATTTCGAAATTTTTAAAAATTCCACTTTTTTCCAAATTTTGGCTTTTTTAATAACTTTGGCTTTATTTTTTATAACTGGTGATTTTTTTTCTTTTTAAATTTAAATTTTTTGGTATTATTGTTATATTTATTATTTATTAATTATTATATTAAAATAAATATCACTCCTAGTAACAAAAATTTGGATTTTTAAAACTGCGAAGCTTTAAAATAAATTTCGAAAAAAACTTGCAGTTTATGTACAAATAAATTATCAAAATTTAAATTTTAATCTAAAAATATTGACTTCAAGCATTAAATTGTTGATTAATTTTTTTACAACAATTTGATTGTTTTTATTTTCTAAATTTTGAGACTTTTCTTGAAATGTTGAGTCTTTTTCTCGAAAATTTCAATAATTCTCACTTTAAAAGTTGAAATTTTAAGAATATTTTTGACAATTAATCTATTTTTTAAAATTCTTCTTATTTCTTTTATTTCCAAATTGTTCTTTATTTCAAAAATTTTGTATACAAATAAGAAATTTCAATTTTTCCTAGAAATATTGTCTGCTTTTTCTTTAAAATTTGCTCTTATTCCTTAAATTTGAACTTTAAATTTTAAGAATAAATTTAACATTTTTAGAAAAATTGGAAATTTTGATTCAGAATTTTCTTTGGCCCTACAGTAGTAGTAATTTTTTAGAGAAAATCAAATTGCAAAAAATTTACAAGGATCATTTTTTCTTGAGGTTTCAATATTTTTCTCAGTTTTCTTATTTTTATGCAAATTTGGAGTCTTATTTTTTCTAAATTTATCTATATAAATAAAACAAAGTGGTGTTAATTACACCATTTATAATTCCAGAACGACTGAACGGAGTTTTATGTTCTTTGCTTTGTTGGATTTGCCTCGGCTTCGAATAGCAGAATAAAGAGTAAAATATTGAAAAAATTCACATGTTTTATAAGGAATCCGTATACAGCGCCATCTCTAATTCATAACAGGAACATGACAGAAATGTACCGCAACCTACACCAACCGTAAATGTGTGGTAATCAGTTTCCAGTAGATGGCACTGTATCTGTTTTGATTATGTCCCGTTTTTAGCGGTTTTTCGCGTAGGATTCACCTGGAAACGGGCGACCGTATTAAATATTTTAATGTAAAATTTCATTTAGCTAAAGAGTTTACACAATATTTATTAATTCTGAGATGGTACGAAGTTCGTCAGGGCCAGCTAGTACTTAATAATTTTCAGTTTCTTATCAAAATTACAAAATAAAAGGGGCTTTAAAATATTAACAATTCTTCTTGAGATAACATTGTCTTTCAGTACTAATACCAAGACCTCGCGACAACAATGAGATAAACTGTCAGTTATTGCCGGACAAACGAGACGAAACAAAACCGCGACATCCAGGGCTAACGCGGGAATACGAAATTAATTAAAATTTTTACAAAATTCTAAATTTCTCAATAATTATTGGACGGAGGTGGCAATCCTTGGTACCAAAAAAAAGGTAATTTAATTTCGCATCCGATAAGATAATCCAAGATAGGTGGTTCTATTTGAAAAAATTAAGTTATGCATGTTTGAACAACTGAAGAATTGAGTCGACGGATGTGAAGAAATTTAAGAAATCTTGCTAACAGCAAAGACGTAAACAAATACTCCATTTCTTCCTGAATCCAAAACCGTATGCCACACAACTTTGAGTCATTGCGTTTGGAAAATATCGTTAATGGCGTCAAGCTCCGAAATCGTCAAATTTAACCAAAAAAATTAAATTACGCGAAAATGGTTCAACTAAGGGCCTATGTCGTCTTAATAAATTCATATTCATTTTTAACAAGGAATCCAAAAATGTAAAAATACATAGGTTGTTCTATTTAAAATAAGAAAGTTGTGTTCATTTCCGGTGCAACCGGAAGGCCTACATATTTGACAATAATTTTAAGTTATGGAGAACCTTATTTTCGAATAACTTTTATTTAAAACATTTTTCGATATTTTGAACGATACGCCTACCAAAGACCGATTCCCGCTTAGTGACTCATCCTGTATATAATATACGAAAACCAAACTCACGCAGATGAGATAATTTCTAAATTAAAAAATTAATTGCAAAATATGTGACGTCGGAGTGACAAATTTGACCACTTGCTGCATGGACGGGGGTGGGCTTCAAAAAATCATGAATGAAAGGATGGCCCCCTAAGTTTAAAGAGCTCTTATTGATACTTGAATAAGAATAACTTCAACATAAAGATTCAGTGATTTTAGTCCACTTCTTAAATCTGATTAATCGCGTTTTTACCGTAAAATACGTTGTTTTTGCCTAAATTTTGATTACGCTGACTGTTTTGATTTGTTGGTTGAAAAGCTGATTATTTATTATTTGTAACCTTCAATACCGAAATAATCCCGGGATCCCGGGATTGAGTAAATGTAATCTCGATATCCCGGGATTAGAAAAAAGGATCGGTATCGAATTTCCCATCTGGCAGCGATAACAGCGCCATCTAACTTATGCGTAACTTTGCACATGGACTTTTTCTAATATAATATGCGTAGCTTATGTCATCAACTTTCATTTCTCTATGTTTATTATTGTGCTGGCTCCTCGTGAGAGCGGGGGGAGGGGTTAAAATCCCCGAGGTTTAGGTCTCTTACGGGGGCCCGTACTTATGTTTAGATACATTTTGTTAGAGGAGGCTTTAAGATATAAAAAAAGCCCCAGGGCCTAATCCGGCTCTCGGCGTCGCTGTTATTGTGTATAATTTTACTAGTACCTTAACCATAGTGTACTTCGACTAAGAAAGTTTCTTGTTGCAGGTTATTTACTATTTAAAGACTTTTGTGAAAACGTTTCCGACGTACCAGTACCTCAGCTTCGGTTTTACGAAGAGGTGAGTTATGGTGAGATATGTGTAATTTATAGATTTATAAAGAAGCGAATGAACTATTTTCAATTTAATTCTAGTATAGTGTTTTAGGTAGACATCTCCTTTAAGCATCTAAAATAGGGCATAAATTGAATTTACCTAATTTACTATCCGAAGTTCAATTTTTCTTCCAATGAAATTTCTGCGACTACTTGTTTATATTCTATTTTTATCGTGTTTACGATGCGTGTGTCTGAAGCTTACATACGAAATTTGTATCCTTCATACATAATAGCAAATCTTTGATGACAACGTCTACGGTTGTCTGTCTGATAGCTCTTTACAGCGCAAAAGAAAACAGCTTTTTGTTAGAAAGAAGCCATGAATAAGTTTAATTGACTCTGAGGGTGCACAGCATTAAATCTCATCGTCTTCACATCGTGTAGTAATAGAGTTAGTTTGGAAGCTGCAGCTTAGATACTAGCACTAATTTCTTAGTTAATGGAAAAATGGTCTGCAATGTGTCCACATTTGTGCCGAGATGGTATATGTACAGTACGCTGCATTTTTCGTTACCCCAAACGAGGGCTCTTCCAGTTAATCATAATTTGATTAGCTGCGGGGCGCACTCGAGCGAGTGCTATAACTACGCAATTTTACGAGGGTTGGGATGGTAATTGGTTAGGCTAGCAATCAAGTAAAGACTTTATTAGCATAATCTTCAGAAAATTGAATATATTTAGCCATGATAAAAGCATTTATGTTTTTCTCGGCAAATATATTTCTGACGACGTGCATAAAAAAACTTGACGATATCCATTTGACGTTAAACGTTAACGGAAAATTTATTATTAACGAAGTACGTAATCTATTTTTGTAGATGGTTCTTAGGTAGCTTTTTTTGAAATATTTTGATGAAAACAATCTTATTAACCATCTCTTAAACAGGCCCGGATCCAATAAGTGCGGGGCTCGATTAGATTTTTTTGTGGGGCCCTCTATTTTTTTTTTCTTAGTTTTTATTTGACTGAGCAGCTAGCAGATATAAAATAATGTGTGTGCTGTTATCGAGTTTATATATAAAACAAGACAAATCGAACTCTTTCAATTCTTATGCAAGTAGAATACAACCTATACTGCAAATTCATGCATCCCTCCAGGCGTGCATAGTGAATCATAGGTAGCTGAACTACCAACAGTTGAAACACTGCCACCCAGCGAAGCGGTTGCTCTATAGGAAAGTTCCTAGAAGACAAGGATTCTAATGCACAGACCAATAGGTTTGAACATTTATTAGATTCGAATTTTGGAAACGAAAGACCGGTTTCGATCTTGTTAGATCTCGTCAGTTTGGTATACCCAACTCGAGTGCTAATAAATGTTCCGATTAGTAAGTACTAAATTAGTCCTTTCCTTGAGATTTCGACATTTTCTTGAAATTTCAAGTTTTTTCCAAAATCCAAATTTTTTCAAAAAATTTCTCTTTTTCTTTACAAATTTCGAATTCGTTCTAAAATTTGACTTCTTATATCAAAATTCGACTTTCTTAAAATTTCGAATTTTTATCCCAAAATTCGTCTTTTTATTAAATTCATCTTTCTGAAAATTTCGACTTGTTTATCAAACTTTGCCTTTATCTCGAAAATTGGTAAATCTTTTGATAAAAAAGCAAAAATTTTTGGAATAATATTTATATGGATATTATAAAAAATATTTTTTAAAAACTTTAAACTCACTTTAAAATCTTTAAACTTTAGAGAGACTAAAATTCCAGAAATTTCAAATGCCAACTTGTTTCTCAAAATTTTGCCATTTATCTATCTCAATAGTGGATATTTTCTGAGGTCACAGTGGGGCAGGGTTAAAAAATAAAAATTCAGTCAATAAACGTAGACTTTTTTTCTTGACATTTCGACTGTTTTTCTCTGTTATTTTTTCCAAAATTCGTCATTTTTTCGAAATTTCGAATTTTGACTTTCTTTGGAAAATTTTGACGTTTTATTAAATTTCAACTTTTTTCTCAAAATGTCGATCTTTTTCTCGAAATTTTGATATTGTTCAATCAAGTTTTTTCAAAAAGTCAAGTTTTTATATTAAATTTGGTTTTCTGAAAATTCCGACTTTATACCAAAATTGGATGTATTTAATTATAATTCGGCTTTTTCTAAATTACGACTTTATACTCAAAATTCTACTTTTTTCTCTTAAAATTCTGAATATTTTATAAAAATTTCAGCGGTTTTTCGAAATTTTGACTGTCTTGAAATTTCAACTTCTTTCTTAAAATTCGTCTTATTCTCGAAGTTTCGACTAAATTTCCACTTAAAATTGAGCTTTTTAATTAAAATTCGGTTTTTTCTCAAAATTCGTTTATTTTTTGAAAATCGGATTGAAATTTTAATAAAAACAAAAATTTTGAAAATAATAATTTTACGAAATTTAGAGAAAAATATTTCTTGTAAATTACGAGATTATATCATAATTTAAATGAAAATAAAAATTGTAAGAGAATAATTTTTATTCTAGAAATTGCGAGTTTTGTCACAAAATTCTCCAAGTGCTAGTGGAACAGTCAGTATTCGTGTAGGAAAACAAACATTCGTTACATCCCTATTAGGTATGATGACTTTCTTTTCAAATTTCAAGTTTCCAGGCAACATTTTAAATCAATCTCAAAATCTCTTTCTTAATCTAGAAATTTCAGCTACACTTTTCAAATCTTCAAGCACACGCTTGACGTCCGTTGATTCTTTAGTATCTACTTTTCGGAACATTTGTTAACATTCGAGTTGAATATACCAAACTGACGAGATCTAACAAGATCGAAACCGATCTTTGGTATCCAAACTTCGAATCTAATAAATGTTCAAACCTATTGGTCTGATCTCTGATCTGGTCAGTTTGGTATATCCAACAAAATCGAAACCGGTCATTTGGTTTCCAAACTTCAGAATCTAATAAATGTTCAAACCTACTGGTCTGTGCATTAGAATCTTTAAATTCTAACAAACCATGGAATTGCATAAACTGTTTAGTAACTTTGGATAGCTGATTACATAAAGTTTTATTTCTGTTACCTGATTTCTTTAAATAGTATTTTTGTTTTATTACCTTTTATACGTAATATACGTAATATTAAGGAATATATCCTAGCTAACCATAGGCGTAACTAAAATAGGACAGAGTGGGGTGCTTGCCCTCTCTAGTTCATGCAGCAAACTCAACATTTATGTATTCAACTGAGAGGATCAAAAATTTTCTATTCAGCTTTATAATTCATTCTTTCCTTGAAACACTTTTTCGAAATTTCGATTTTTTCTCAAATTTCGTATTTTTTGCACAATTTGTCTTTTTTTTTTTGAAATTTTGCATTTATTCATAAAATTCCACTTCTTTTATCAAACATAACTTTAGTAAAATTCCAAATTTTTTACTTAAAAGTTTGTTTTTTCCTAAATTTCGCAATTTTTGGAAATTCGACTTTCTGAAAATTTCGTCTTTTTTTCATTCTGCAAATTTCAGCATATTTATTACAATTTGTTCCCCTCTTCGAAATTTGGTCGATCTTCTGATTAAAAAAGTTAATTTCTTTGAAATTTAAAATTTTTGGAAGAAAATTACAAAAAAAATTCTGGAAGTTTTAATTTGTCAAAACTTCGACGTGTATCACAATATTGTAGATTTTCTGACGCCACATGAGACAAGGTAGGGACCTGCCTTCCTCTGAGTTAAGAGAAAATAAGAGAAAATAAATATTCACTTAAGGAAATTTCCATTCTTTTTCTTAAAATTTTCGTTTTTTTAATTAGCTTTTTTTTCTTAATTTCGATAAAATCTGACTCTTTTTGGAAAATTTCAAGTTTTCACGAAAATATTAAACGCTATTTTTAAAATACATGTCTTTTTTGCAGAATTTCGATCATTTTCTAGTAATTTCGTTTTTTTTTCAGAGTTTAGATTTTTTTCAAATTTCGACTTTTTTTTTAATTTGACTTTTTTTGCAACATTTTGAATTTTTTGTTCATTTCGAAATATTCTCAAAATTTCGTTTTTTTTGTCAAATTTCGATAATGTTCTGAACAGTTAGTAGCTATTTTTGAAAATTTGAAATCTGATTTTTTGTAAATTTCGACTGGTTTCTTTTTCATGAAATTTTGTCTTAATATGCGATATTTTTTTGGTTAATTTGTCTTTTTTTCTCAAATTTTTTACCTTTTCTCTAGTCTTTTTCCTAAAATTTGCCTTTCTTCTGAATTCGCCTTTTTCGAAATTTCGATTTTGTTATCAAAATTCTACATTTTGAACTCTTGTTTCAAAAATCGTTTATTTCGAAATTCCGCAATTTTTTAAATATTTTCTTTTCAACAAACCTCCACTTTTATCTCAAAATGTTTCATGGTTCTGAAAATGTTTTTTTTTAAATTAGATTGGGATGTTTATGAAAATGTTGAGGAACATATTTTTGAGGATTTGGAGAAAAATATTTCTTATAAATTCAACATCTTTACTGAATTTTCAATTTTGAGAACAATGTTTTTGAAAATTGCAATTTGACTTTTTCACAAAATTAGATCATTAAAAATTTTAACTTTTTTCGAATTTTGGACATTTTTCGAGCTTATGTAAAAGGTTAAGTTTTGATTTTTAAATTATTTAGTGGAAGCTCCGACTTTTGCAAATATTTTTCCTCGAAACTTGTTTTTGTCGAAATTACTAATTTAAAAATTTTTGAAAAAGTCTAATTCAGAGGAAAAGGCAAATTTTAGGAAAAAGACTATTTTAAGAGAAAAGGTAAACATTTTGAGAAAAAAAGACAAATTAACCAAGAAAATATTTAATATCGGATATTGAGACAAAATTCAAAATTTCATGAAAAAGAAACCAGTCGAAATTACTAATTTCAAAAATGGAAATTTTGACAAAGGGTTTCAATTTTCAGTGTTAAAACCCCAACAAAGTCAACATTTGAAAAAAAGGGTGAAATATAACAAGTCGAAATTTTGAAATAAGACGAACTAAAAAAAAATGTAGACATTCGGTCTATTCTCCATAATTTTCAACGTCGAGAAAAAAGTTCGGACGAGATAATGTCGATATGTCAAATTTTTTTTCGTCTATTGCGAAATTAAAAAAATGGGCAAAATTTTTAAGAAAGTAAAAATTTCAAGTAAAATTTTAAGAAAAAGTCAACGTGACAGAAGTCAAAATTTTGGGAAAAGTCGTAATTTTGAGCTGAAATTTTCAAAAACAGATTAAGGCCTAAATTTTCAAAAAAGTAGAATTTTTTAAAAGTCTAAATTTAAAAGATTAGAATTTTTTAAAAGGTCAAAATTTTCAGAAAGTCAATCAAAATTTTGGAAATAGCTGAAATTTCGAAAGAGACCAACTATTCAAAATTTTGACAAAGTGAAGATTTTGAAAAAAGAGGGACATTTTTAAATGTTGAAATTTTCAAATAAGTTGAGATTTTCAAAGTTGAAATTTACAGGCAGTTAAAATGTCAAACAAAGTCGAAATTTTGAAAAAAAGTCAAAATTTTGAAAAGATTGGAATTTTGAATTTTCAAAAACTCAAAGTTTTGATAAAGTTTAGATTTTGAAAAAGCGAGAAAAATGTTTAAATGTTGAATTTTTCAAAAAGTCAAAATCATGAAAAAGGTGAGATTTTGAAAAAACGAGGAAAATTTTTAAATGCCGAAATTTTCAAAAACAATTGAGATTTTAAAGTCGAAATTACAAATAGTTAAAATTTGGAGAGAAAGTCTAAATTTTCAAGAAAGCATGAACTTCTAGTAATATTCGAAAATTGAAAATAAATTTCAAAAAAGCTGTAATTTACAAAATTCAGTCAACATTTCGAGCAAAATTGGAAATTTTAAGAAAGTAAAAATTTTGAAAATACTTGTTGAAATTTTAGGAGTCGATATTTTCCAAAATAATTCAAAATTTTAAAAAGGCGAATGTTTTAAAGAAAGTGGAAAATTTTTAAATGTTGAAGTTTTTAAAAATCCAGAATTATTAAAAAAGTCAAAATTTGAAATAATGTCAAAAGTTTAAAAAAAAGTAAAATGTTCAAATAAGTCCACAATTACGAAAAAGTAACAACTTCGAAAAAAAACTCGAAATTTTGAGGAAACTCAAAATTTCGAAAGGTCACAATTTCGAAGTCAAAATATTTCCGAAATTCTAAAAAGTCAAATTTTCGAAAAATATCAAAATTTTAAGAGTTGGAAAAGAGTGTAGATCTTCAAAAGTCGAAATATTTACAAAATTACAAAGTTTTCAAGCAAGCTGAATTCTTGTAAAAAAGTTAAATATTCGAAAGGGTTCTAAGAAAATCAAAATTTCGAGGAAAAGTGAAGAAGGGGCAAAATTTTGAGACGAAGTTGAACTTTTCAAGTCAAAATATTCGAAAATGTAGAAATTTAGAAAAATGTAAAGAAAACAATTGAATTTAAAAACAAAATGTAGTAATTTCGATTTGCTTTCCAAAATTTTTAGTTCATGTCGAAAAGAAGTTGATATTTTTGGTTGCAATCTCGAAAAAATGGTAACATCTTCAGTAAATCGTTTTTAATTTTGAATCCTTCTTGACTCGACATGAAATACACTAAATTCATTTTAGTTTCATTGAAAAACATTTAAATATATTCCAAAAGGAGCTCATGTGAATCTAGAGTATCCTCAATTAATTATAAATTTTCAAAAAGGATCAAAATGCAATTGTAATCCTTTGAGGATACCAGACATTGATGTCTATTGCTTCTAGCATTGTTGTTATCGGAAATTTTTGAGCAAATAGATCGTGTGATGCAAATATAGAAGTTCCACCACTAGCTCTCGAACATCCAGTCCTCAAATAGTGATAACCCTCATAATTTTTGAGGTAAGGCTTATGAGTTTCCTTAAAATTTGTTTCTTGGAAGCAGATGATATCAGGTAGGGTATCTGAGACAAGGTGTTATATACGTTCAAGGCGAGGATAAAATCCGTCGCAATTCCATTGTAGGAGAGTGAATTTTCTAAGTAATTTTAAAATGTTGATTTTGTTGACTGCTTGGAGTCATCAGGGTTAAAGTCTTCATCGCTTAAATCTAGAGAGTGTTAAGATAATATGCTGGATGTGCTTTGGGTTTCAAGTTCTTCCGATGTGAGGTATGCTTTGATTTTTTTAGTCAATCGAGTAAAACGGTTTTTAATATGCCTTTTTTTAAGGGCAGGATATATTTTATGCATATTTGACAGAAAGGATTTAATATCCGTAGTAAATTTTAAAGCTTCCATGTAAGGGTTGTTACTGCCGTAGGAGTTTTCTATAAAAGCAAAGAGATTATCAATAGGAATTGTAAAATCTTCCGGGTTCTTTTGATATAGTTCCTGAATGGAGAACTTTGTAGATTCTGTTAGGGCAGGTTCTGAGGATGTATCTGTTTTGCGTCTTTTATTAGCAGGTTTCACATTCTTTCGAGTGTTGCTGCTGTTATTAGGAGGAGGCATTTTGGATATGCCAGGTGGTATAGTAGAAAAAGAGTTACTTGGAATACTACCCTGCTCACTTGGTGTCAATATTTCCGAAAGGCCTCGTTTTGGAGAAGTAGTTTACGCTGTGGAGGATCATAATTTTGGCTGCTTTCTATGGCCGCTTGGGACAATTCTGTAGCAGTCAAGGATTGTGTTGGGATACGCATAGGTAATGATATGGTCGTTGAGGGAGGTCTCGTGCAATTGCTTGCAATGTGCCCTGTTTGTTTACAGATAAAGCATTCTATTTTATCTGTAGAGAGGAAAATTCGATATTCATTTCCATCATATGGAATTACTAGGGAAGATTGTACATCAAAATTTTCTGTGGATGAGAAGACATAAACCTGCCTTTGGAAACTGATTATATGGTTGTACTCCTTATAAGAGATTCCTGCTTTTAGGAAAGAAATCGGGGAGGGTAGATGTAATCCGAGACTGGTCAACGCGTTTTCAAAAACATTGTGGGGTATTGTAGGGCTTATGTTTGAGATAACTATTCTTTTAGTAGGCGTATATTTGAATTCCTGTTTCCTATGGCAATAGGGGGATGTGCTGTGATCAATTGATCCACAAGCTCAGTACTAGTCAGGAATATGCAGATTCTATTATTCGATATTCGAGAGGCAAAAGAGATGTTTTTGGCTCCCATTAGGTCTCCAACAGCTTTTACATAGTCGAACAATTTAAGGTTATCTTCTGCGTGGAAAATAATTGCTTGGTCCCTTTTCGGGAAAGCAGGTTTAGGAACTGATTTGGCTACTGACAAGTACGAATGTTTGTTAGCAGTTTCTGGAGAGCTGCAAGCTATTATCTTGTGACATATTTTTATTTGCTGTGAGGATTTCTTCTTCGTGTAGTCAAGAGCAGTTAATTGTCTACTTGAGTTACTAATTGTTACTAATTAGGCTGATGATTGGCAACCAGGTGTTCATCGCAACTAATATGACGGTTGCCCGTCCAACACGACGCTAATCTGGGGTGTGTGTGATTTTCTTATCTCTGTTCACAAAAACTTTATACTTATTGCTTAGATAAAGTTTGTAACTGCACAAAACAAAGATGAAAGTTTTTTAGGTATTACAATAAAACTAAGCCTCCAGAAAAAAAAAGGGAAATGCACTCGTAGAAACAATTTGCTAATCATCAATTAATCGTCTACTAGGAGCACAATCGAACACGATGTTGACCCGTCGAAGTGTAACACGCGAATCTTCAAAACCTAATATTAAATTTGAATACTATGGGTTTTGAATCCTTTTCAGTTAAAGGATCTGATGGACTCCATGTACATATCTTCTTGGTGCTGAAAGCTGCGAAATGTAAAGAGTTCTTTTAGCTTCAAAGGAGAGCTTAATAACGTCATGAAAATTTAAACGCTTTCTAAAGATTCGCTGATTTTCATGTAATGTTCTTAGGTTACTTGTGTATGTATACACGGATAGACTTGAATATAAACAAAACTTAAGCACGTTTGAAACAACAACACCGCCATACTGTTTTACGGCAACACTATTTTAAAATTGGTTTTCGTGCCAAGTTTTTTTAGATTCAAAATTGTTTTTGTGGTTGTATAAATCCGGTTATGAAAGTGATTAAACTTAGGTCCTTTATAATCTGTTTTCGTTTTTCAGATTAAGGCTTACGAAAAATTAGAGACTTATGAAGAGCGGATGAAATGTGCCAGAGATATTTATGATAATTTTATTATGAAAGAATTATTAGCAAGATCGCATGTGAGTTGAATTTAATATTGTTTTTAATTAGCTGTATGTAATGTTGCCTTTTACAGGATTATTCTAATGAATGTCTCCAACATGTACAAAGGCATCTTTTAACTAATGACGTACCCGTCAACCTTTTTGAGGTATTTTGTTCCTAGGAATGTTAATTAGTAATAAAGTTATCTATTTTAGCCTTATATAGAAGAAATTTACAATCATTTAAGAGATGAACCATTTAAAAAATTTTTAGAAAGGTAAGGCGCATTATTTGTGGAATTTGCTTAATATAGAGAAATGTTTTTGTTTCAGTGAGAAATATACAAGGTTTTGTCAATGGAAAAATTTAGAATTAAATATTCAGGTAATTGCTCTCTTATTTGTTCCACCATTACGTTTATAACTCCAAAAGTCACCCCGTGTTTCGATTATCTTTCAGATTGACTGAATCATGTCAAGTTAACTTCGTACATATTGGTGATGTAACGAATATTCGCATTCGCGATGCGACATCGTTCAAAGAATCTTCGATGGTTGAACATCGATGTTTTTTTTAATGAAACATCGATGTCTAAATATCGTTATTCGATAACAATACATCGAGATGTTTTTCCGAAGGTTCTTAATAAATATTTAATTGCGGAATTGACAAGTCAAAATTACGAAGGTGTAGAACAGACATCAACTTAAAAAGAATTTTTTTAAAAGATTTCGAGGTAAATCTTAAAATTTCGACTTTTTTCCGAATATTCAACGTCTTTCTCGAAATTTCACCTTTAATCTCGGAATTTTAACTTTTTCCTAGAAGTTCCGAGATTTAAGTTAAAACATCGACTTTAATATCGATCTCAGGTAATCTCAAAACTTCGTCTTTTTTCTTGAAATTTCAGGAAACATTGGAAATTTCGATGTTTAGACTCTAGACTCTGTGGTTAGGTTAAGTTAGGTATGGTTTTTAGCATGCCTTTCCAACCGTGACTGAACCGAAAACCGGAAATCGAAAAAAACCGTTATTTTTGTAGGAACGAAAACCGGAACAGAATTCGAAAACAATAACGGTTCATTTCGTTGAATTTGTATGTTCTTAAAATAATTTTTACTTTACCCTAAAGTTTGGGATTTTTTTAGAAATTTCCTATTCAAAATTTTACACAAATTCATGTAACTTTCATCTCAAAATTATGGGTTTACTTTAATTTGGGGATCTGGTAAATCGCGAAGTACGATTTGGCTCTCGGATTTAAATGCCCTGTTGAGTGGGGTTAGGAGAACAGTGAAGGAAGGGGTTTCGGAGGGGAATTGGGTAAGAAGTTCGGTTTAGGTCGTTCGAATTCGCAATTTTTCATATCGCTGTACCATTTCATGTTCCCCTCCAAAAGCCTAACCTTCTTTTCCAAATTTTGGCTCTAAGCCACAATATTGGAACATTCAATATTTTTTTTTGAAATTTTGACTGCAAATTAAAATAACCGAAATTTTGAGAAAAATGTCTATTATAACATCGACTTTTCAAAAAAAATATAAAGAGTTAAATGTACTCGAAAAAGTGTCAGAAAGTACCAAAATTTTAAGAGAAACTCAGCATAAAAAATCAAGTTTTAAGATCGATCGAACTTTGAAACTTCAACTGAGGAGATCTTGGCAAAATTCTGGGTATCGAAGTTGAAATTTTGAGAAAAGAAAATTAAAAATCCTAGAAAGAGAAGACGAAATTTCGACTTCTTATGTCAACATGTGGTCGAAATTTTCAGAAGAAAAACGAAGTCTTAAGTTAGTTAAAAAATCTGTTAGTGGTTTACTAAGGGGAAACATAAAAATAACCTGGAAATCTGTTAGTGGTTCACGAAGGGGAAGCATAAAAATAACCGGGCTATGATAAAAAAAGTTTGGGAAACGCCGACGTGGCTGATGCGCGCAACTTTGCTATCCAATATATCCCAGGAGATAGATAAATATACAAGTGATTGTATTAAGGAATTTGAACAAAACATCATTCTGCAATCTGCACGGACTCTTTAAAGTTATGCATAATTGATTGAGCTTTAAGGCAGGGGTCTGGTAAATCGATAAGTACGATTTGGCTCTCGGATTTAAATGCCTCGTTGAGGGGGGTAAGGAGAACAGAGACGGAAGGGGTTTCGGAGGGGAAGTGAGTAAGAAGTTCGGTTTTATGTCGTTCGAATTCGCAATCTTTCATATCGTCACTTTACTGATATGTGATACTGTGAAACTCGATCCATTTGGATCCCTTAAGGAAGTGTGCTGATAGCAGTTGGTTTAGTATTCATATTTTTTTTGTAAACTTGTAAGTGGAGATTTTGACCTGTTTCTTAAATTAGTATTTTTTTGTCGAGCTTTGATAAACAATTAAAATAGAATTGAATATTTTTTGAAAATTTCAACTTTTTTGTGATATTTGGATTGTTGAAATTTTACCATAAAAAAACGAAAGTTTTCCGAAAAATATTTTCTTGGGAAATTTTTTATTTATTTATCGAAATTTGACTTTTTTTCCCATTCGACTTCAAGGCCGTGCGGTAGATTTTCTTAGTATAACGTAACTCATAAATATCGATTTTATCTCAAAATTTCGTTTTTTTTAAATTTTGAATTGAGGCATTTACTTTTATTTTTCTTTTCTTAATTTTCCAGAAAGGGTCTATTTTTTCTTCTATTTGTGAAATTGAGTCTTAATTGCCCATTTTTTTTCTATATCGACCCTTTTTTTAAATTCCGAGAAGATTTTTTGAACATTCTCGACTTTGTATCTACTAATTTCCGTTTTATTCAAATTTTGAATTATTTTAACAAAATCGCAAGTTTAAATTCGAAATTTTGTCCGTAAAGAGTTGTAGACTTTCTTCAGAACTCATAATTCTAATTTTGTTATTCCAGAGTTACAAAAAAGTATTTATTTTTTAATTAAATACGGAATTTGAGAATCAGGTGAAAGTTTAATATTTAATTTTCGGGATTAAATTTAAAAATTGGAAACAGAAGAAATATCAAGATTTATAAAATCACATTTTTTATAATTGGAAACTTTTTCGAAATTTACAGAGTTATAAGTTTTCACTTGTAATTACTATTTTTTTTCTTAATTTTATGCATTTCAATTGAATTTTCATCTAAGTCGAAATTTTAGTAAACAACTTTAATTAAACAAATTTAATTAATTTTAAGACCTATTCGACTATCTAACTTTAAGACCAAAATTTTGTGAAAGAAGTGAAAATTTCGAGTTTAAAATTACAAATTAAAATTTCAAAAAGATGGTCAAAATTTCTCAAAATCGGCATTTTGTTTAGAAACTTTTTAAATTTTTCAAAAAAAATAAAAACTATTTTTTAATTTCGACTTCAGAAACAAAATGTGGAGAATAGTCAAAATTTTGAATCGAAATTCCAAGAAACAAGTTCAAAATGTTGAGATTATGAAGTCGAGAGTTTGAGAAAAATTGAAATACAAAAATTGTCCCCTACAACCAGGAAATATTAAAAAACACAACAAAGGTTGCTCTAACGCGTTTCGACAGCCAAGCTATCATCTTCAGTATCTCTCTGGCATTAGAGCAACCTTTGTTGTGTTTTTTAATCTTTCTTATTTTCAGTCAGTATCTCTCTGAAGATGATAGCTTGGCTGTCGAAACGTGTTAGAGCAACCTTTGTTGTGTTTTTTAATCTTTCTTGGTTTCAGGAGACAATTTTTGTATTTCAATTTTTGAAAATAACCAAGGGCCAGTCTGTTCCACCAAAATTGAGAAAAATTGTAAACTTCGACTAAAATGTCAAAATTTTCTAATAAAATCAAAAATTTAAGAACAGGCGGAATTCACAAAAAAAAAGGTGAAAATTTCTAGCAAAAGACGAAATTCTGAACAAAACTCGAAATTCAACAGAAAAAAAAAGCACAATCCTGAAAAAGGTCAAAATTTTAAACGATTTGAACTTAAAAAAAAATTACCATAAGCCGAATTTTATTAAAAATAATGTCATTTTTTTAATAAAAGGTCAAGATTAAGTATTTTGAAGAATATTCGATCGTTTGAAACAAAAATATTAGTTCACACATTCAAAATCACAAAAAAAATCAAAATTTCGAAACAAAATTCGAAGATATGAAAAAGTCGAAATTCTGAAAAAAATGTTTATCGAAGTTTTCAAAAAAGTTAGAATCTTTAAAAGAAAGTATAGAAGTAAAATCTTCAAGTCAAAATTTTTAAATTACCAATAATATTTCGCAAAAAAAACAAAATTTTGGAGAAAAAAAATGAAATTTGTAAGAGTCAAAGATTTAAAAGAAGTTAAAATTATATTCAAATTTTAAAAGTTAAAATTTTAAGAAAAAAAATGTTTTTTAATTAAATTTTAAAAAGTGACATTTTCAAAAAGAGTCAAATTTAAAAAAAGTCAAAATTTTAAGAAAATAATGAATTTAAATTGGAAATTTCAAATTATTTTCTTAAAACTTAGACTTTGAAATAAAATTTCTAGAAAAAAAGTCGAAATTAGAAGATTTCCAAAATTTCCATTTTACGAATGTCAATTTTTATTCATTTTTATTTTTATTTATTGATTTATTTTCTTAAGCTCGAATTTAGAATTCATATTTTCTTAAACTCGAATTTAGGATCCGGCATTTGAGGTTTAAGTCAAAATTCTGGAAAGAACTTTGAACAAAATTATGCCATAAATATAAAAATTTTTTACGGAATTTTGAAATTAAAAAAGGACGTTGCATGAATTTTTTCCAAAATAATTTTTTATTCGACTTTTTTACCTGAAATATTAGTTTACTTTAAAATTCAAAAAATAAGTTTTTCTTTTGCTATTTTCATTTTGACTGGAAAGTAAAGGCTGAAAATTTAATTTTTCTTTCTAGGATTGCAATTCCAAATAAAAAGAAACAATTTCAGATTTGAATTAGAAATTTTGAAAAAATGACCAAAATTTTAAAAAAATTCTAACTATTCTCTTTAGAATTGCACCTTGAATTATGAAAAAAAAAAGATATTATCTTTGAACTGAAATTTTTGAAAAATAGCAACAGATTTAAAAAAAATGATATTTATGTAAGGAACTTTGATTTTAAACTGAATTATTCGATATTCTTGTCGACGTTTTCCATGAAATTTTAAAATTTCTAGGAAAATTTGAATAGTTTAAACTTTAAATTCAAATTTTCGAGAGAAAAGCTTGAAATCGGGCTAACGAATTGCAGACATATAAAAAAATCCCTTGACACGTATTCCTTCTTTCAGTTCTCTAAGCAGGTAAAGTATATAGTTAGAAATAGGTGACTTAAAAATGCTTCTTTTACCATTTTTGTTTCCTGTTAATTCCTTTCAAATGAACATATACTTTTCTATAAAGATACGGAAGCACAGTCTTTTCTCGAAATTATGAATTTTCTCTGAAAGTTCTTCTTTGTTGGCATTTCGGCTTTACTCTCAAAATTCAACTTTTTTTGAAAAATTCGACTTTGGGACAACTTTTTTTTTAAATTTTCACAAAATGTTTACCTTTTTTCTTTTAAATCGTGCCTTTTGGAATGT
Organism: Dastarcus helophoroides; assembly: GCA_028583605.1. Classification (NCBI taxonomy): domain Eukaryota; kingdom Metazoa; phylum Arthropoda; class Insecta; order Coleoptera; family Bothrideridae; genus Dastarcus; species Dastarcus helophoroides. The sequence goes on from CM053328.1 coordinate 28,505,314, forward strand.
TGCCATTTTTTTAAACTACGGTTTTCTAATAATTTCGACTTTTTTTTAGCAATTCGAATTTTCGAAAATCTTGACCTGGTCGGAATTATTCGTTTATTCACCTTTTTAAAATGTCGAAAAAAGCAGAACTTTTTAAAGAAAGTCGAGATCTGCAACAAAATAAAAATTTCCTGAAAAAGTTGAAATTTTGACAAAATAGGAAGTTCCAAAAATTTTAGAAAAAGGCAAAATTTTGAAATGGTTACAATTTTCTAATTAAGTCAAAATTTTGTTTTTTTTAAATAAGAATTTGAAATAAGTGGAAATTTTAAAATGTCCAAGTCGAAATCATTAAAAAAGTAGAAATTAAAAGTCAAACATTTCTTAAAACCTTTTATTGAAATTTTCGACTAATATTTCGTAAAATTTCGACTCCATTTCAAAACTTCGACATTTTTTCAAAATTTCGACTTTTTGAAAACATGACTTTTTTAAAATTTTATTTATACATTTTTTAAACATTCCAATTAAATCTTCGACTTAAAAGAAAAGATTCTTTTTAAACTTGATCTATTGAAAGTTTCGACTTTTATCAAAATTTTACCTTTTCAAAATTTCAACTCTTTTGATAATTACGAATTTTTCGATAATTTTGAGTTTTCTCCAATATTCAAAAAATTCAGCTTCTTTAAAAATTTAATTAGAAACTCTGCAATTTATTTTAAATGTCGATATTTTTCCAAAAATTCGTCTTTTATTCACCTTCCCAAAATTATTGAAAATGTCGACCATTTTAAAAATTGAAAATTTCTTTCGAAATCCTTATTTACTTCTCAAAATTTGACTTTCTATGAAAATTTCAAAATTTTTTAAGATTTGACTTTTTTTAGAAAGTTCTACTTCTCTGATAACTTTAGCTTTATTTTTTAAAAGTGATAATGTTTTTCTTATTAAGTTTACATTTTTTGAGAAAAAATTCGAATTAACAGTCAAATTAAAAAAAAACAAAAATTTCTATTTTTAAAATTGTGCAAAGTTTTGAAACAAATTTCGAAAAAAACTTGCATTTATTTACAAATAAAATGCCAAATTTTGAATTTTAATCACAAAAAATTGACTTCAAGCTGGAATATTTGATTTTTGCAATTTCTCTGGAACTTAAAAATTACTAGAAAAAAATTAAATTAAAACAGTAAATTGTTAATGAATTTTTTGAAACATTTTGTTTAATTTTAATTTCGAAATTTTGAGACTCTCCTAGAAATGTTGACTCTTTTTCTCAAAAATTTCAATAATTTTCGGTTTAAAAGTCGAAATTATAAGAATATTTTTGACAATTAATTTATTTCAAAAACAATTTTTTTTTAATTCCGAAAATGTTTTTTTTTTTGAAAATGTCCTTTACTAATAAGAAATTTCAACTTTTTCTAGAAATATGATCTGCTTTCTCTTGAAATTTTGAGTTGAATCTTTAAATTTCGATCTTTTTTTTTTATCGAAATTTGAATTTTAAATTCGAGCTTGAGAATTTCAAGAATAACTTTAACATTTCTAGAAAAATTGGAAATTACGATTCAGAATTTTCTTTGGTCCTACAGTAGTAGTAATTTTTTAGAAAAATATCAAATTGTAAAAAGGTCGAAGTTTACAAGGTTCATTTTTTTCTTCAAATTTAAATATTTTTCCCAAAGTTTTTTTATTTTTATGCAGATTTGAAGTTTATTTTCCCTTAATAATTTTCAATTTCTGATCAAAATTACAAAATGAAGGACTTTAAAATATTAAAATTTCGTTAAGAAACTTTTAAATTTCCAAAACAAATTAGAGAGAAATCAAAATTTCTAAAAGAAAAAATATTTTAAAGACAACATCTTTAGGAAAAGTCGAAATTTCAAAAAAAATCTTTGTATAAAATATTTACAGAAAAACACAAGTTGCATAGGTAACAAAAAGCAAAATTTCTTAGAGAAAACCGAAATTTGAAAAAAAAAATGAAATATCTCTACAAAAAAGTCGAAATTATTTGTTTATCCCAAAATGTTGAAATTTTTATAGAGCTTTCGGTGTTTTTTCCAAACATTCTTTGTCAAAACTACAAAATAAAATGAACTTTAAATTGTCAGTGTCGTGAAAAAATTTGACATTTTTAATACAAATTAAAGGAACACGAAGAAAAATCTGGAGAAGTTGGAATTTTTAGAAGAATTTTTAAAAACACTTTCAGGAAAAATGGAAATTTCGAGAAAATTTCTTTTTATAAAATATTTAGAAAAAATGGGAACTTTGCAGAATAAAATCAGAATTTCTTAAAAAAATCGAAATATCTGAAAAAAACTCAAAATTTTTTTACAAAATGGGGTAAAAATTCAAAGATACCGTATTAACTTATTTTTTAGAGGAATAGTAAAATGCGAGATGAGTTGGATTTAGATTTTTTCTTGAAATTGTAATCGTTTTCTCAAAATGTTGACATTTTCAAAGAGATTTGAGGTTTTTTCTTAACATTCTGATTCCTGCTCGAAATATTGATTTCTTCTTCGAAACTTTTACAAAAATTAGTTTTTGAAAAATGTGATTTTGATCAAATTTAAAAATAAAATAGGTTTTTAAATGTGTTAACATAGTGAAAGAAACCTAAAATTTCTATAAAAAAAATCAGAGAAAATTTAAAATTTCTACAAAAAATTGTGTAGTGAAAAGTGTTCAGAAAATTTTGAGAAAAAAAACTCGTAAGTTCCACAGTGCCTGCCACTGCGTATCTGTAACCGAAACCGTTATAATATTCGAGATATATCTGTATCCAGCTCAGAAATATCATATCCCTAAGGACCTCGCTTCATGTATATGTGTATATTCGTTAAGAATTACTCCAAGTATACGAGGGCGGTCCGATAAGTACTGTTACGGGCTTATCGGTTCGAATTGATTACACTTATCGGATAAGACCCACTTTATTACTGAACTCAACTTGGATCACCACAATTGACAATTAACTCACTTATTATTGACTTCTACTAACTCGCTAATTACACTGACTCTTAACTAACTGACTTGAGGGAAAGCTGACCGCCTTTTTATAGTTTTGGCCCCCGGCTTCTAAAACTTTTCGGCAGATAAGGCTTATCGTTTGCCGAAATTTCTGAAACGCTTATCTGCCATTTGTTTCGTTACCGCGGCCGCTTTCCCCTTATCAGATCCTTCTGGAAACTTTTTTTATTTACTAAATTCTACAATTCCATTCTAAATCCTATTTCATCTATTTACATTGCGTTACAGTACAGCACCTCCCGATGGCGCCACTCTCGCAAGAGAAATTTACTATCGTGTCGTAGACGGCTACTGTCGAAATTTCAGCCGAATCGGAATCGTAGTTTTGTTTTCACCGCGTGTGGAAGCGGGCGTGTCCGCAGATTTTAGAAAAATCGGAAAAGCGCAATCCGCAATCGAATCACCGACCGGATTCGATTCTTGTTTTTGGAAGAGAAATCGTGCAGCGAAATGAAAGAGCGCTTGGATGCCGTGTACGGTGACTCTTCTCCGTCGATGGCGACCGTCAAAAATTGGTTTAACGAGTTTCAGCGTGGTCGTACGTCGGTTTTTGATGAGCCACTCCCAGGTGCTCCGAAAAAGGCTACTACGGAGGATAACGTGACAAAAATCCACGATCGCGTATTGACAGATCGTCGATTGAAGGTGCGAGAAGGTGCGAGATAGCTGAGACAGTAGGCATCTCAAAAGACCGCGTGGATCATATCCTGCATGAAATTTTGGGCATGAAAAAGCTGTTGTGCGATGGGTGCCGCGTTTGCTCACTCCGGACAACAAGCGCACAAGTGAGATCATTTCACAGCATTGTTTGATGCTGTTTAAACGCAATTCGAAGGAGTTTCTGCATCGTTTCGTGACCGTCGACGAAACATGGATCCACTGGTACCCTCCAGAGATCAAGGAACAGTCGAAACAGTGGACTTCACCCGGTGAACGTGCTCCGAAGAAGGCGAAGACTGTCCTATCGCCCGGAAAGGTGATGGCCACCGTTTTGTAGGATTGACAAGGTGTGACCTACATCGACTATCTGTAGAAGGGCAAAACGATCGTAGGACTGTACTATGCCGAATTGTTGGGCCGATTCGACGCCGAATTGCAGAAAAAACGGCCCCATTTGGCGAAGAAAAAAGTGCTCTTCCATCATGACAACGCACCGGCTCACATCTCCGCCCTCGCCACGACCAAATTGGTCGAATTGGGCTAGAACTGCTGCCCCATCCACCGTATTCTCCAGATTTGGCCCCGTGTGACTTCTATTTATTTCCAAACTTGAAGAAGTCACTCGCGAGGCAGAAATTTGAGTCGAATAAGGTCATCGTCGCCATGGAGGCCTACTTTACAGACCTCGAGAAAACGTATTTTTAAGACGGGTTAAAGAAGTTGGAGCATTGATGGGTCAAGTGTATCGAGTTAAAAGGAGACTACGTTGAGAAATAAATCGCCACTTTTCCAAAATTTTCGTTTTTCTTTTGTAGGCTAAGTACTTATCGGACAACCCTCGTATTATGACATGTTGTTTGGCAACACTTCAGCGCCCATATTTAATAGAGCACCAATATTTTAGACTAATATTCACCATACATATAATCTGTTTCGTACTCTTTCGTACCTCTTTATTCTTTATCTAAACGTAAAAAGAACATAACATATTTAGTCAAAATATAAATCGGGCTTAAACTTGTTGCTATACCCACCGAACGGATACATATTACAGTAACTCATTTGAAGTAATTTTAGCTTCCTCGGCATTTCTCTCTATATAATTCTAATTTTATGTATTTTTTTTTTTCCAGTTAACAATGAATGACTTTAGTGTGCATAGGATAATAGGAAGAGGGGGTTTCGGAGAGGTGTACGGTTGCCGGAAGGCCGATACGGGTAAAATGTATGCCATGAAGTGTTTGGACAAAAAGCGAATAAAAATGAAACAAGGTGAAACTCTCGCTTTGAACGAAAGAATAATGTTGTCCCTAGTCAGTACAGGGCAGGACTGTCCTTTTATAGTGTGTATGACTTATGCCTTCCATACGCCGGATAAACTTTGTTTCATACTGGATCTCATGAATGGCGGGGATCTACATTATCATCTCAGCCAACACGGAGTTTTTAACGAGTCGGAAATGAAGTTTTACGCCGCCGAGGTTATTTTAGGTAAATTGATAACGATATCAGCTTTTTATGCTTGCTTTGTGTTACTAATTTTGGAATCAAAAAAAGACATCATTAATGTAAGTTAGCTAGTTTATCCAGTGGTTCCCAATCTTTTTTGGTTCCTGGATAATTTTGCGCATGCCATTGATCTATTGTTGCAGTGTGCAGTTGATGTATTAGTTTAAAAATATATAAAATAGTAAAGTATTACAAATTTAAAAGCAGTGTGTTGAACATAGTTATCGTTAAAATAACTATTAAAGTTAGGTTACCCACCGAAGTGGGTAAAAAATTCGCGACCGAAGTTTACGTTTAAATCTTGTAAAGGAACGTCGCATGTGTGACAAAAGAATCGTTAAGTTACCCATGGACATGGTTAAAAAAGCATTCGCGAGCAAATCCCTTAAATCTTAGAGACGCATTAGAGCAGAACTACTTGTCTTAGCGAACCTCGTCGTTGAACTATCGAACCGTCATTTCTCGCTCGGAGTATCGAATATAAATCTTTTATGGATCGAAAACGTCCATTATGGTGATGTCAAACTTTGGGGTTAGTGTCGAATTGTGAGAATTCTAGAGCGCTCTATAAAATTCCTAAACAGTTAACCTTCTATTTCGACCTGCCGTCGTCGTCGACTGTACCCATCGTCCCTTTGGAGGAGATAGCTCCTTAAATTTTCAGTCATGTCACTCGCCAAAGAAGTTGTATTGTTGCTACTTTTTTTTTCTGTTGGTGGATGTAACACAAACTAGCAGTTGATATATTGATAATGTGATCGATCACTAACACTTTTCTAAATTTTGGAATTAAATTTTACCTGTCCATGACGCTAGACATGATGGAGCAATCTGGACGCCTTCCCTCTGGCGCAGTGAAGACAATTTTCGTTTTTTATTTCAAAATTCGTTCTTTTCGCGAAATTTTCGATTTTCCTCTCAGAATTTATGTTTCTGCAAACTTCGACTTTTTCTTCGGAATTTGATTCTTTTTAAAATTCCCTTTTTAAAATTTTTGTTCTCAATAGTCGACCTTTATTTACAAATTTTTAAAAATTGAAATACTAATCTTGTCCCCTGACGCCAAGAAAGATTAAAAAACACAACAAAGGTTGCTCTAACGCGGTTCGTTAGCCAAGCTGTCATCTTCAAAGAGATATGTTATTTTTTTTTTTACTTAAATACGTTAATGATGTCACTCACTCAATAACAGAGCATTATTAATACCCGGATAATGGTCGGTGTAATTTTATTATCACAAATAATTCACATTTCAGTTGCGAACTGCTTTCTTCAGGCCGGGAAGAAATGTCGTTTCTTAATAATATTCCAAATTTTCTTCTTAAGAAGAAGAATAGTTTCACAGTTATCTTTGTGAATTTAGCTGCCGTCGTTAATGTGTTAATGGCAGAAACCCAAGTTTCTCCAAATTTTGACCTTTTTGCAAATGTTGACATTTTCTTCGTATCTGTATGATTTTTCAAAATTTCTCAATTTTTCTAAAACTTATTTTTATTTTATTTTATGAAAATCGCCTTTTCCCGAAATTTTCAACTTTCATCTCAATATTTACACTTCTTATGTTTCTGCAAACTTCGACTTTTTCTTCGAAATTCGAATTTTATAAAATCCATTTTTTGAAATTTTTGTTCTCAAAAGTGGACATTTATTTACAATTTTTTTTTAATTGTAATACAAATGTTGTCTCCTGACGCCCAAAAAAATTAAAAAACTCGTTTTTGCCTTATTTTAAAGTTTTGTATAATTTTAAACTTTGGTCTTTTTCTGAAATTGTAGTTTTCTCTAAATCAGTGTGTTTTTCAGAATTTTGCTGTTTTTATTAAAATTTGATTGTTTTAATTGTTTTTTTTTGCTCAAAATTTTGTGTTACCTTATACTTTTACCTCGTTTTTTGCTATCGAAATTTCGGTTTCTTTTTCAATATTTTACGAAAATTCGATTTTATTCTAAAAATTCGACCCAGTTTCTCAAAATTTGCCTTTCTTTGAAAACCTTGTTTTATTTTAAAATTTTGTTCTTTTTCTGAAATTGTAATTTTTTATAAATCAGTTTTTTAGAATTTGGCTGTTTTTCTTTTTTTGACTTTTTCAATTGTTTTTTTTTGCTTAAAGTTTTGTTCTATCCCAAAATAGTTTTTTTTTTCAAAATTTTTTTTCTATTTCCAAAATTCGACTTTTTTTCTTAAAATTCGACTTTTTTTTCTTAAAATTTAACTTTTCCTCAAAATTCGTTTTTTTGCTGTCGAAATCTCGGCTTTTTTTTTCAAAATTCTACGAAAATTCGACTTGATTCTAAAAATCGGTTTCGCAAAATTTGCCTTTCTTTGAAAATCTTGTTATTATAAATTTTGGTCTTTTTCTAAAATTGCAGTTTTCTATAAATCAGCGAGTTTTTCAGAATTTTGCCGTTTTTCTTATTTTTACATTTTTAATTCTTTTTATACTCAAAATTTTGTTTTATTTGGTCTTTCTGAAATGTGTAATTTTTTTAAACAAGTTGTGTTTCAGAATTTGGCTGTTTTTGTTTTTTTGATCTTTTCAATTGTTTTTTTGCTTGACATTTTGTTCTATCCCGAATTCGACTTTTTTTATCAAAATTCGACTTTTTTTTCTCAAAATTTAACTTTTCCTCGAAATTCGTTTTTTTTGCTATCGAAATCTCGGCTTTTTTTTCAAAAATTTACGAAAATTCGACTTGATTTTAAAAATCAGTTTCGCAAAATTTCTTTGAAAATCTTATGTTATTTTAAATTTTGCTCTTTTTCTGAAATTGCAGTTTTCTATAAATCAGCGAGTTTTTCAGAATTTTGCTGGTTTTCTTTTTTTTTGACATTTTTAATTGTTTTTATACTCGAAATTTTGTTTTATTTGGTCTTTTTCTGAAATTGTAATTTTTTATAAATCAGTTTTTCAGAATTTGGCTGGTTTTTCTTTAACTTTTTAAATTGTTTTTTGCTTGAAATTTTGTTCTATCCCAAAATGGTTTTTTTTTTCAAAATTTTGGTTCTATTTCCAAAATTCGACTTTTTTTCTGAAAATTGGACTTTTTTACAAAATTTGACTTCTCGTCAAAATTCGTTTTTTGTTATCCTAATTTGGGCTTTTTTTTCGAAAATTTTACAAAAATTTGACTTGATTCCAAAAATTGGTTTCGCATAATTTCTTTAAAAATCTTGTGTTATTTTAAATTTTGGTCTTTTTCTGAAATTGCAGTTTTCTATAAATCAGCGATTTTTCAGAGTTTTGCTGGTTTTCTTTTTTTTGACATTTTTAATTGTTTTTATACTCGAAATTTTGTTTTATTTGGTCTTTTTCTGAAATTGTAATTTTTTATAAATCAGTTTTTCGGAATTTGGCTGGTTTTTCTTTAACTTTTTAAATTGTTTTTTTGCTTGAAATTTTGTTCTATCCCAAAATCGTTTTTTTTTTTCAAAATTTTGGTTCTATTTCCAAAATTCGACTTTTTTTCTGAAAATTGGACTTTTTTACAAAATTTGACTTTTCCTCAAAATTCGTTTTTTGTTATCGCAATCTGGGCTTTTTTTTTCAAAATTTTACAAAAATTTGACTTTATTCTAAAAGTCGGTTTCGCAAAATTTGCCTTTCTTTGAAACTTTTGTTATTTTAAATTTTGGTATTTTTCTGAAATTGCAGTTTTCTATAAATCAGCGAGTTTTTCAGAATTTTGCTGTTTTTCTTTTTTTGACATTTTTAATTGTTTTTATACTAGAAATTTTGTTTTCGTTCAAAATTCATTTTTTTTTCAAAATTTTAAGTAATTCTATTCACAAAATTCGACTTTTCTGCTCTAAATTTGACTTTTTCCTTAAAGTCCGTCGCTATCTACATTTCGGCTTTTGTTTTAAAATTTTACGAAAATTCGACTTTATTCTAAAAATTCGACTCGGTTTCTCAAAATTTGCATTTCTTTGAAAATTGTTTTATTTGCAAGTTTGGTCTTTTTTTGAAATTGTTGTTGAAATTTCTAAATCGGTGCGTTTTCAGAAATTTGCCATTTTCTTAAATTTGAGTTTTTTGATTGGTTTTTTGCTCGAAATTTTGTTTTATTTTGAAAACTCATCTTTTTTTTTTCAAAATTTCTATCTTATTTCCAAAATTTGACTTTTTTTCCAAAATTTGGCTTTACATTGGAAACTTTGTCTTTTTCGGCAGGAATGGCGTAAGAAACTAGAGAAAGTCGGAGCTCACACAGGGCTGTAGCGCTAAGGATGATGATGATGTCTTTTTCCTCAGTCTGTATGTTATACTTTTTACGCAAAATTTTCTGAATTCATCCCTTTTCTTTATTTCTTTCGAGGTGACTTTTTTGGAAATGTTGGCCTCGAGAAATCTTTTTCTCAAAATTTTGACTTTTTGAGAAATCGTCCTTTTTCTTCATTCTTGTAACATTTGGCTTTGGAAATATTGGCATTTATTTCAAAGTTCGAAATTTTTTGCTTTTCAAAATTTAGATTATATCTTCTAAATTGGCCTTTTTCTCAAAATGTTGCCCTTTTTTTTTCGCCAAATTGCTTTGTTTTCTCGAAGTTAATAATTTTATTAAATTTTCAGGAAAATATTTTTAAGTTTTATTGAAATTTCAACGTTCTTTTCAAAATTCGTGTTTTCGAAATTCTTCCAATAATTTGACTTCTGAAAATCTACATTTTGAAATCCAAATTTCCGAAAATTTCCATTTATTTTTAAAAATTTGTATTTTTTTCGCAATTTTCGACTTTCCTCTTAAAATCTATGCTCTTGCATTTTTACAATTTCCACTCTTTTCTTAAAATTCGATTTTTGTTGTCGAAATTTCGATGTTTTTTAAATTTGCTTTTTTTCCGAAATATCGACTGTTCAAATTATTTGACCTGATCGTACTCGAAGGACCAGAAGAAATAATAAGCTTGTTTCTTACTTTTAAATGTGGTTTTATTCATGGTCTCTTTTCGAATGTGTATATTGCTATAAAATGTCGAGGGTTGACCAGGCAGGCAGGCACCCTCTGATGGGAGAGGGAAAGGCAGGTAGAGAGATTTCTCTCTTCTGGAGAATTCCACAAGAACATGTGCCGAACATCGACTACATCTTAAAAATTCGACTTTGTTTCCCAAAGGTGGACTATTTCTAAAAAAATCATTTTTTTAAAGTTCTTTCTTTTTCCGGAGCTAGTTTTTTTTATAAATTAGTTCTTTTTTTCGGAATGTGGCCATTGTTTTCAAAAATCGGTCTTTTGCTCGAAATTTTGTTTTATTCTTAAAATTCGTCATGTTTTTCTCCAAATTTTAATATTTATTACCAAACTTCTACTTTTTTCTCCAAATTTGACTTTTTCTCCAAATTTGACTTTTTTCTCCAAATTTGACTTTTTTCCAAAATTTGACCTTTTTCTCAAAAATTGACTTTCTATTGTACAATTCTACTTTTTTTTAATATGCAGATCTTTTACTTAAAATTTTGACTTTTTCAAAATTCTCTTCATTTCTCTTAATTTTTGACTTTTTATGTAAATATTTTCTGTTGTTCGAAATTTCAATTTTTTTCTTTAAAATTCGTCTTTTTCTAAAATTGTTAACAATTTTCTCGAATTCTTTCATTTTCGCAAAATTTGGTTTATATGTTATGTAATAGTAGAAAGGGGAGAAATTTTGAATGTTTCATTTTTTCAAAATTAGATGAAATTTATTGTAGAAATTTCATAATAATGTCAAGAGAAATATTTGTTTTTTCAAAATTCGTCCTTTTTTTGGGAATCCCACCTTTTCTGAACGTAGACGTTTTTAAATCCGAGTTTCCGGAAATTTCAGCTTTCTTCTAAAAATATTCAAGCCTTCTTACGTTTCTACTAGTTTCAATATTTCAAAAATTGAACTTCTTGCAAATTTATTTTTATTTATTCTGAAATTGTAGCTTTCTTGGTCGAAATGATACTTTCTCGATCTTTTTAAGCCGGTTTTTGCTCGAAATTTCGATTTAATCCGAAATTTGTCGTTTTTTTCATTTTTCCTTTTTTTTCGACTTTTTTCCAACTTTATATCTCAAAATACAATCTCTCCTCATTTAAAACTACAGTTCATTACCTTCTATCTTTATTTCCGCGTCCTGCTCGCAGAGCTCCGGAGGTATAGTGGGCAGCGAGTGGATTGTATACCTAAAAAATGTCCACATTTTCAGTTTCTCGAAATTCGATTATTTCCTCAAAAGTCTCGAAATGTGTAGAGTTGAGTCCAAATTCCTTTATTTTTTTTGAAATTGGATCGATATTTTGGTAAAAAGAAAATTTTAAGAAAAATATATTTTGGAGATTTTAAGATTTTCAAAATTTTAATAAAAAGTGGAAATTAAGAGAAAACTATTTTTGAAAACTTCTGATCTTTAGCGAAATTCGTCTTTTTCTTCTTTTTTCTTCTTTCTGTTCTTTTTTTTCCAAATTTGTTTATTTCCTTATAATTAGAACGCCACTTTTTCTCGTAAATGTCATAATTACTTCTATTTTTTGTCAAAATTTTACTTTTTCCTCAAAATGTGACTTTTTTTCTCAAAAATTGACTTTTTATTGTACAAATTCTACTTTTTCTCAATATGTTGGTCTTTTATTTAAAATTTAGACTTTTTTAAAATTCTCTTCATTTCTCTTACATTTTGACTTTTTCTGTAAATATTGACCCAAAATTCCAGATTTTCTGTTTCTCGAAATTTCAATTTTTTTTCTTCAAAATTCGTCTTTTTCTGAAATTGTCAACAATTTTCTCGAATTCTTTCATTTTCGCGAAATTTGGTTGATATTTTACGTAACAGTAGAAAAGGTACTTTTGAGAAAAATATTTTTTCGAAATATTGAGAAAAAAAATCTATTTTTATTTGAATTCGGAGATCATCAAAATTAAATAAAAGGACATTTTTGGAAATTTTTAATGTTTCATTTTCTCAAAATTAGGCGAAATTCATTTTACAAATTTCAGAATAATGTCAAGATTTTGTCTTCAAAATTCGTTCCTTTTTTGGAAATTTCTTAATTTTTTAGAAATTCCACCTTTTCTGAATGTAGACGTTTTTAAATTCGAATTTCCGGAAATTTCAGCTTTCTTCTCAAAATATTCAAGCCTTTTTACGTTTCTACTAGTTTCAGTTTTTTCCTGGAAATTCTCATTTTTTTCGAAACTTCTATTATTTTCCAAAAATTGGACTTCTTCCGAATTTTTTTAAATTTATTCTGGAATTGTAGCTTTTTTTGCTGAAATGATACTTTCTCGATCTTATTGAGGTGGTTTTTACTCGAAATTTCGATTTAATCCCAAATTAGTCGTTTTTTTTATTTTTTCACTTAAAATTTTTTCCAACTATTTACTCAAATTTTGGGTGTTTCTGGAAATATTGGTTTATATTTTAAAATACAATGTATCCTCACTTAAAACGCCAGTTCATTAGTTTCTATCTTTATTTCTGCGTCCTGATTGCAGTGCTTCAGAGGTATACTGGGTAGCTAGTGAATTGTATACTTAAAAAAAGTCGACATTTTCTGTTTCTCGAATTTCCTCAAAAGTCTCAAAATGTCAAGTTTTGTCTCCAAATTCCTTTATTTTTTCGAAATTGCATCGATATTTTAGTAAAAATAGAAATTGCGAGAAAAATATTTTTTTGAAAACTTTAAGATTTTCAAAACTTTAATAAAAAGTGGAAATTATGAGAAAGCTGTTTTTGGAAACTTCTGATCTTTTCCGAAATTTGTATTTTTCTTCTTTCCGTTCTTCTTTTTTATCAAAATTTGTTTGTTTCCTTTAAATCGACATTTTTTCTTGTAAATGTCATAATTTAGATTTTTCTTGAAATTTTGACTTTCTTTCGAAAATTCGTCTTTTTTTCGATATTTCTTCATTGTCTCTAAAGATTTACCTTGAAAGTCAACATTTTTAAGTCCCAATTTGGACTTGTTTTACAAAATTTATCGTTTTCCCCAAATTCTTGAGTTTCCCAAAAAATTTTGAGTTTCCCAAAAATTCGCCCTTTCCAGTAAATCGACATTCCTAAACCCAAATTACCGGAAATTTCAACTATTCAAGTTCTTTTTTCTACAAATTTCGAGTTTTTCTTTAAAAATTTCGAAGTCATTTTTCCGAAGTTTCGAATTTTCTAAAAATTTGTTTTTGATTTTCAAAATCTCCGAAAACTTGTCTTTACTTAAAGTTCGATCTTTTTCTCAAATTGTAGTTGCTTTTGATTTAATTTTTTTCCAAAATCAGCATCTTTTACAAATTGGAGTTTTTAAATTTGGTCTTTATTCAAAATTTCGATTTTTAGATTCAAAATTAGTTTTTTTAATTTAACTTTTCAAAATTTTTTAAATTTGGTCCTTTTTCGAAGTTTCGATTTTTAGATTCAAAAATTAGTTTTTTTCCTAGATTTTCAACTTTGTTTTCAAAACTTCACCCTTCTCAAAATTTTACTTGCTATTGTAAAATTTCATTGTTGTCTTGACATTTTCTCACCTTTTTGGCTAATCTTCTTTTTCGTTTAGTATTTGTTTTTAATTAAAACAGCCCTAGAGCTGAAAAAACATTAATGAAGCTTTCTGTCAGATTGCATTCGTATCTAGAGGGTTGGCCATTTAAAGTGGCGGCATCGAAGAACTCTATAACTTTTAACACCTTTGTCAAATGCTCCAATGATCCGTGGCTCTGGAAACCTCATTCCAAGCAGATTTATTATACTATGGTATAGTACACTCCGAAAGAACGCGCTGAAATTGTTAAGTTGTAGCATTCAAAATAACTTCTGAATAAAAAAAACAAAATGAAAAATGTTCCAAGTGATAACACTATAAAGCGCTTATACGCAAAATTTATCAGGTTCGGTAATCTTAATATTGTCAGCTACGTGTCCAGATAAGCAACAAGAGGTTGCGATGAAAATATAAAGTCGTACTAGCCAGTGTCGAGGAGTTTCCAACAATGTCCAAATGTGCGTTGTTCTTAGGAATTAGGTATTCCTGGAACCACCCCCGACATATAATTCGTAAAAATTTTACAATTTTTTCCTACAAAATTCAAATGGCTTAAACACTAAACGCAGCTGAAGATTTTGGCCAAATGGCGATTTTGACTGACCATGCAGATCACCAGATTTAACTCCACCAGACTTTTATTTGTAAGGGTTTTTAAAATCTAAGGTATACACCAACAAGCCAAGACTTAAAACTTAATTAAAAACTAACATTCGAAGTGAAAGCGCCGTCATATCTGCCGTAACATTGACCAACGTGATGGAAAACGTCGAAAAAAGAGCACATTTGTTCGTTAATGCCAAAGGATGGCCATTTGTGCTATATCATCGTCAAAAAGTAGTTCGAACATATCTCCTTGAATTAGGGTAAATAATTATCCAAATGATCAACGAAAAAATTGTTTTTAGACTTTTTTTGGAAATAAATGCTTCTACTTTAAATGGCCAACCCTGTATTTTCAGTTGATTTAAAATGAATTGAATCTATCCGCTGATTTGTATAACCGTCGTAATCGAGTAAATAATTAGTCCAAATTATACCAAGAAATACTCTACCATATAACGACTAATGAAGTTTCGATTAACAAAAAACTTGATCCAACAACATTAAAATATTCATAATTCATAAATTATACTTAACAAGTTATTCGATAAATTGAAACTGAGTTTATGAGTTATGAATATCAAACAATTCCACGAAATGAGGATTAATATCGGTTATTTAAAAGGTTGAAATAGTTGTTTACTTATATAAATTATACATAAAGCATTTTTGATACAATGAAAGTGAATCTGAAAATAAGGACACATTTCTTTTCAGGTTTGGAACACATGCACAGAAGATATATTGTATATAGAGATTTAAAGCCTGCAAATATTTTATTAGATGAACACGGACACGTTCGGATATCAGACTTAGGATTAGCTTGTGATTTTTCTAAAAAGAAACCCCACGCTAGTGTGTAAGTTGTCACTCTTGTTATTATGGTCAATGTTTAATTTTACCCAATTTAGAGGTACACATGGATATATGGCACCAGAAGTTTTATCAAAAGGCACTGCGTATGATTCTAGTGCGGATTGGTTTAGTTTCGGTTGTATGTTGTATAAATTATTAAAAGGGCACTCGCCCTTTAGACAGCACAAAACCAAAGACAAGCATGAAATAGATAGGATGACGTTAACTATGGTTAGTATGGAACTTGACTTTACCTAAAGTATGAATTGTAATTTTTTTTAGAACGTAGAGCTTCCAGATTCGTTTAGTAAAGAATTAAAATCGTTATTAGAAGGTCTCTTACAGAGGGACGTAGATAAAAGACTAGGTTGTAGGGGTAACGGGTAAGTCCATTTTTAAATCTTTTTGCAATGTATTTCACAATAAACATCTACAGAGCGGACGAAGTTAAAGAGCATTCATTTTTTGGTGGAATCGACTGGCAGCAAGTTTATCTTCAAAAATATACACCACCCTTAATACCACCGCGGGGGGAAGTCAATGCTGCTGATGCTTTTGATATTGGATCCTTCGATGAGGAAGACACCAAGGGCATAAAAGTATGTTAACATTTTAGTTTTCAGGGTTGTTTAATAGATAATGTAATTTTGTAGTTAACGGAGGCCGATCAAGAATTGTACAAAAATTTTCCACTGGTGATTTCGGAACGATGGCAAAACGAAGTAGCGGAAACAGTATTTGAAACCATTAATTTCGAAGCGGATAAAGCCGAACATAAAAAGAAGGCAAAACTGAAAAAGCTGATTGATTTAGATGAGAAAGGTTAGTTTATAAATTTGGAATTGAAGATGTAATTGTCACGTTTATGTCATTTAATTAGGATATTTTCTTAATCTTATTTGCGAAGTTGTGTTCGTATCATTCATTGTTCTTCGCCAGATATAAATTACCTTCTGTTAGGGATTGGTAATCTTATAGATTGTCCCAAGCAGCGATTGCGTTGGATCTTTGTCAATCGCTGTTTGTGACTCAACACTAAATAACACTTAAAACCAGGATTTCGGACCGGAACTGAACCGAAAACCTAAAAGAAAAACGTTATTTCTGTCAGAACGAAATCCGGAACTGAACCGAAAAATAAATATCGGTTTATTTCGGTTCAGTGCAGATTCAAAATCCACAGTCGACAAAACCTCCCCACTTCAATTTCAACTTTACATTGAAAGTCTCGAATTACAACTCAATATTTTCTCTCGATTATTATTATTATTGTATTGTTCACGAGTCTTCTTGAAACTTTGATTTTTTTTACTAAACTTTTGAATTTAAACTTATTTTTATTTTGTCCCATAAAGGTCAGCTTTAAATTTAAAATTTTGGATTTTTCTAGAAATATTGACGTTGATTTTTAAATATTTCCACATTTACTACTAGCATTTGAATCAAAGTTATGTAGAATTTTTGTAAAATAAATTTCGAATATTTTCTTCAATTTCACCTTTTTCTTAAAATTGTGGGATTACAATTTCAAATTTTTTCCTATTATTTCAATCATTCTATACAATTGATGCCTGATCCGTAGCTCGCGAGCCACATATGGACTTGCAGTAATTTTTGATGTGACCTGAGGTGCCTATTGAAGAAAAGAGGCATCCCATTTTATTTAGCAAATTCATGTTTTTCAGACTAAAATCGAAATTTCTAAAAAAAGTCAAAATTTTAATTAAATAATCGGAAAAAAAGTATCTTTAACGTGAAAACTTTAAGACAAAGGTTAAAAGAATTTAAAAATTATTCGAATATAAATTTATTTTAACGAATCTAATTGTCAGAGTTTAAATTAAACACGAAATTTTGAAAAAAAAGTTCAAACAGAAAAACTGGAAATGTATAAGTGGAATTTTAAAAAGTATAATTTTCAACTTTAGATAAAAAATCTTATGGAAAACTTTGAAAAGATAAAAAACTCTTAAAACAAAAATATCCTCGCATTTTCAATTATAAAATTTAAACACAGAATTTTGAAAAAATATCGAAATTTTGAACAAATACTAAAACTACATTCACAAGAATTCAGTTCTAACACGAACTTTCGAGAAAAACGTCCAAATTTTAAGTTTAAATTCGAAACTTCGAAAAAAAAAGTTCAAACCTTGAGATGAAGGTCAACATTTTGAGATCAAAACACAAAATTTCCAAAAGAAAGTCTAGATTTCGAGTTTTGTAACAAAATTTTAGAGAAAAATATTCAGGTTCAAGTTTAAACTCAGAATTTTCTAGAAAAAAACTCTCAAGAAACTCTTAAAATTTCTGCTTTATTCTCAAATTTTTGAGAATAAAGTAAAAAAATTCGATGAAATGGCTAAAATGTCAAAATAAAATTTTTGTGAAAGGTTTGTTTTTAATAAATCGCACTTTTTTGGAAATGTTGACCTTTTTCCTTCGAAATTTCGACTTTAACCTTAAAATGTCAAACCTAATCCACTACATTTTGAGAGAAAATTTTAAATGTCCAGAGAAGCTCAAAATTGATAAAAACAAATTTCAAGTTAACGAGAAATTATGAGAAAAATACGAACATTTTAAGATAAACTAGGAATTTATAATTTTGTTGTACTATAAACTTTCGAGTTTGTAAATGTCAAGTTTAAACATGAAATTTCGAAGTTTTCGAGATTAAAATCAAAATTTTGAATATTTTTAAATAAATAATGTTTTTAGTTTGATACAGACTTTCTAAGAAATCTGAATTTTTTCAAGGGTTTTGGTTAAAACTGTTTTTTTTTTATAATTCAGAAGTTTACCCACGCTAGTAGTAGCTTCAAATTTTTAAAATCGAAAATACCAGAATTTCTTAAAATCTTTGGTTATTGTTCAAACGTCATCAAGTTCTCTGTCAAAATGTTTAGTTTGAAATTTAAATTTTTACTTTTTTCCTAAAATTGCAACTTTACGATCAAAATATCGACCTTATTTTGACTTGAATCTCAAACTGTCCAGTTTTCTCGAAATTGGGAGTTCTAAGGTTAAAACTTCGAAAAAAAAAGCAAAATTTCACCTTAATCAGAAAATTTTAACTTTAATCGGTAAATTTCTTCGACCTTCATTACTAACGAGATTTGACTTTAAAAGTTTTGGTAAAAAAAAACTTTAAAGTTTATGAAACATTTTTATCAACTTTCGAATTTAAAAATGTTAACTCAAAATTTTGATAAAATTCGGAATCCTCAACATCTGCTTCAAAATTTAACAAAAATGGAAATCTCATTAGTTATTAAATTTTAATCTTTGACAAACGTTTTTCACTTTCAATCAAAATTTTACCATTTCAAAAAACGATGATAGTTTTCTCTTTAAATTTAGGCTATTTTAATCTAAAAAAATTAAAACTTCTTTGAACTTGGATTCTTCAGGACATAATAAAATTTCGAAAATAACTTCGAAATGTTTGCTCCAAATTTCCTGAATATAATAATTCGAAATGTTGATAAAAGATAGTAAAGAGAGATTTAAATATTTTTCGAAATGTTTAGATTTTTCTTAAAATTTTATATTTAAATTGCAATTTAGTGGGTGGTAGATTGGAACTTTTAGTGGTCCGACGTAGTACCACCCCACGTATCACTAGGAGGCGCTTACATCATGTTTCCGTCTCTGACACGTGAGTCGGTTTCTGCAATTCTTCTTTCCTCATTCTGTCCTTTTCCTTATTTCCTTTTTTCATCTATTCTGATTTTTTCTTCTAATTATTAAAAACAAAGTTGATGGATTCTCTTCGTGCAAAAATCTTCCGGACAGTAAACTACCCCCCCCCGTTCGGATTCCGGGTGGAGGGTGTACGAGGGAATCCAAAATCGACGGAAAATTTTAATGTACCACGGGCCAAGTTTCTTTCAAACAATTCATTCAAAATTCAATTCTGTAACATTTCGGGGTCTAAACTCAAATCTAAACTCGGTTCATCAACACCTTCAAAATGAAAGACCCCATGTGCTGTCTCTGACAGAAACCCAAGTCTCCCCATCCATCAATACAGTCCATTTGTTTTGCCCTAACTACGACTTGCACACAAAATTTCGACACAAGAGGGGAATTTGTGCTTTTACGCGAAGCGACCTGTCCTGTCAACGAGAAGAAGCACTGGAATCTGCTGATCATGATGTGATTTGGCTGAAATTCTGCTTCAAAAACGAAGTAATATTCATTTGTTCACTTTATTTGTCTCCAAACGATCCCTCATACAGACAGCTCTTCTCTTATCTCTCCGTAACCTTTGATCACCTACAGACAAATTATCCAAAAGCTGAGGTTGTCTTTCTCGGTGACTTCAACGTACACAACATCCCCTGGTTAAGATTTTCTTCCCGAACTGACGACGCGGGAAGGGTGGCAGAGGCTTTTGATATCACTTGTTGAGGAACCCACAAGAATTCCTGATGTAGATACCCATCAACCTAATCTACTCGACCTTTTCCTTACAAATTCACCAAATTCGTATAACATCTCTGTGACATCACCGCTTGGAAATTCGGATCACAAGCTTGTAGCAGCCCCTCGCTCGCTTCATATACCACCTCCTTCCCAGACGCAGTCCCGTAGGGTTTGGCACTTTAACTCTGCAAACTGGGAAGAATTAAGAGACTTCTTTACATCTTTCCCATGGCAGGAAGTCATGCTTTAACTTAGACAACCCTTCCTTAGTCGCCGAATCCATCACGTAAACTATCCTGATTGGTATGAAATGCTCAATTCCCCACTCTCAAAAGAAGTCTGCCTCCAGTAAATCTTGGTTCAGTAAAAATGTGCTCGGGCTGTCTCCTGAAAAAATCGCGCATGTCTGCGTTGGCGAAATAATCCCTCAGTCGAGACTCGGACCATATTTGTAGATGCACAAAATTCTTGTAAACAAGTTATTGACGAGGCAAAAGGTGATCTCAATCGTAAAATGCGCCAGAGGCTTATCAGCTGTCCGAACCGTTCCAGGTCCTTTTGTGGATTTGCAAAGTCGATTGGAAAGAATTTTACACCTTCAAATTTTCCACCTTTACTCAATGAAAATAGCAATATTGCTACTACCTCCAAGGAAAAGGCTGACATGTTAGCCTTAATGTTTGCTGAAAATTCCAATCTTGATTCTCGAAACGCAGAACCTCCTATTCTTCCTAAGGTTGGCACTTCGATGCCTGAAGTTGTTTTCAGACAATCAGGAAGATTCTCCTTGAGCTCGACACCTCGAAAGCTTCTGGCCTTCAGGTCGTCGTCGATGGCATCTCATCTGAGACATTTATGATTAACGCAGGGGTGCCTCAGGGGTCTGTTCTGTCTCCTACTCTATTTCTGTTACACATAAACGATCTTTTAACTTCAACTTCCAATCCTATATACAGCTACGCAGATGATAGTAACCTTGTGTCATCTTTTTTCTCCGACAAACTATTATCTATCGCTGCTTCAGATCGACTAAGGGAACAGCAGATACAAACGATTAATCGGTATCTCGAGATTATTCTGGAATGGGGTAAGAACAATTTGGTCGACTTCAACGCTTCAAAAACTCAGACCGCGGTTTTTTTTAAGAAAACATCAAGGGATAATGCCACAAACATACTAATGGACGGTAAAATCCTTCCGATGGGATCTAATCTACCTATCCTAGAAGAGAATGCGAGCACTAACTTCTCTTGTGCGCGCCATTGGCAAATCCGCCTCTCAGAAGCTAGGCTTTCTTTTTAGAGCTAAAAAGTACTTCACATTTCATCAGCTATTAACATTATACAAAGCTCAAGTTAGGCCAATACTAGAATACTGTTCTCGTGTTTGGAGTTCAGCCCCAAAACACACTTTAGTTCTCTTGGATTCAATTTAAAGAAGAGCGATTCGCCTAATTGATGACGAGAGTCTGACCGATTTTCTTGAAACACTAGAGCACAGGCGTATGGTTGGTGACTTGTCTCTTTTCTATAAGTACTATCATGGAAGATGCTCGCAGGAACTAATAGGATTAATCCCCCCAAGGGCAAGATTCTTGAGGCGTACTAGACAGTCGGAGACACCAAATTCCTGTGCGGTCCAGCTTGACACAGTGAGGACTTCTGTCTACGGAGACTCTTTTTTCTATAGAACTTCCAAGTTATGGAACTTGTTACCGAAAGGAATTTTTCCCAAAAATTACAACCTATCCTTGTTTAAGAAGGCGGTTGTTTCCGCATCCTACTCACGGTGCTTTGAAAGCATAATGGGGTTACTCTTTGCGAGTGGATTAAATTTAAAAAAAAAAAAAAATTCTAAAATTTCGACTTAGACATAAAATGTAGTCTTTTTTTTAATTATGCCTTTTTTTGATATTTACGCAGTAATCTCTAAATTCGAATGTTTAAAAGACTCATAATTACTAGAAATAATTGAAATCTTGAGAATTTTCTATTTATGAAAGAATTGTTTTTTCGAACTTTAATCATTAATTGAAACAGAATTTTAGTTCCTAGAACGGTGCAATTGTTTCCCCTAAATTTTAATGATTTCCTCGAAATACTTGAATTTAAACATGACATTAAAAAAATGTCAAGTTTTAACCCATACTTTTAAGAAAGTAGTCAACATTTGAAAAAAAAAACTAAATTTATGTAAAAAACAATTCTAAAGGTTTCATTTTAATCATAACAATTTGACTTTCAACTCGATTGTTCGAGTATCTTCTCGAAACTTAAAATCCTTATTATAAATCGGAATTTTGCATTTAATACTTTAAAATTTTACTTCGAATTCAGATGTAGACATTTTTTTTTTTAGAAATATTAACTCCGCTTTGTATATTACTTTTCTAAACATTTTATGTTTAAATTTAAAAAGTGTTAACATTATTTCTAAATAGTTTAACTCTAAATCTAAAGTTTTTAATTTTAAATTCTATTTATTCTAAAAGTTAAAGTACAAGTTTACAGTTTCTACATTTTTAGAAAAAAATTGACTTTGTACTCGAAATTTCAACCTAAATCGAAATTTTAAATTTTAATTTGAATTTTTTCCTAAATTTTATATCCTTTTTTGAAATTTGGACTTTTTTTTCGAGATTACCCGAAATATTTTCTTTTTTTAAATAAAAAATTAAAAATGAGTCACTGGGAGCTGAACCAAAAACCGAAAACCGGAAAAAACCGTTATTTTTGTCAAGCGAAAACCGGAACTGAACCTATATAATTTTTTTTCCGAACCGAAAACCGGAACGAAAATAATAACGGTTCGAAACCCTGCTTAAAACTTTCTTATGATATGATTAACATTAACCTTAGAGTAGGGGCGCCATACTTTCTAACACGAAGGGGCGCGCGCGGTCTCAGAGACCGCATCTATAAATAATGTTATTTATTAACCTTTTTTGGTTCTATGATGAAATATGGTATCTTGGTATATTGATTAATAAAATAAAATTACAAATCATGCATTGCTTTAACCTATAAACAAAAAACTTAGCCAAATACAAAAGCCAAATTATAGTTCGAAATACGGAACTAAATTTCCAATAATATTATATTTAAGGTTTGGGGTCCAAAAATAGGTTCCATTTGGACCATACTCGTTTGGAATTATCCTCTACAGCCTTATTTCCAGGCAAAAGTCAATCTATATCTGAAACTATAATGACAAAACAATATAACATGCGTGGGCGCGCGCTGTATCACATAATGCAAATACCTATAACTTACAAAAATGGACATATAATTAATCACTTGATCAACCATTACATTTATAATGTTATAAAACTCAGCTAAACCAAAAATGAGCATTATTGGCAAATTAATTATTGAAATATAAAATAATAAATATAAGTGCGGTCTGAGAGACCGCGCGCGCCCATCGGCGGGTTAACAGAAGGTAACTTAAATCTAGATGTGTGGAAGAATCAACTAGCAAGAAAAAGCCAATAAACAATGAATAATATTTAACTGGGAGTTTCCCCAGGTAGTGATCTTTGTAACCTTTAGGTTGCCCATCCTGTACATATCACATGTTGGAGAAAACAGAGTTCTTTGATAACAGTGATCTGGAGGAAAATTTCTTATCTGATTCCTCCACCTCGTGATATGTACACCATGACTTGTTCTTACTCACTGTTTAGTTTTTACCCATTTGTAATTCCTTTAGGTTGCATCGTACTTTCAGTTGCAATATCACGTTTCGGCTAGTGAATGAGCTGTTTCTGAAACTACCGTTTCTATAAAGCAAAAAAAAAACACCATCTAATCAACTCAAACATTTAAAATTGAATAAAATTACGACACATACAATAATCTGGCAAATTTCAAGTTTTCGAAAAGAAAACGACACTTGCCGGTTGTACATTACTTTTCTGGCTGATAATTTGAATCTTTAGTTGATGTTTTTGTTACAGAATCGGACTGTATATTACATGGATATATCAAAAAATTGGGTGGCCCTTGGACGTCGAACTGGCAAATGAGGTACGCCAAACTCTATCCGAATAGGCTGGAACTTCATCATGATTCGGCCAAACCGGAGATGGTAGGAATGGACCAAGTAGAAGAAGTTAGTCCCGAATTAGTACAAGTTAAAAATGAAAATTGTATTGTAATTAGGATAAAAGACGGGAAAATAGTTTTAACAAATCCTGTAAGTATGATTTACATATTTTTACATCAGAATATGTATTACTACAAATTTATTTTTATATATTCGATGCTTTCACGAGATTTAGAAATTACACTTGAACTTTTAGCATTTTTTGGAGTTCAAATTTCTAACAGAAAAAATCGAATGTTGGAAACAAAATATAGTTTCGAGAAAAACTTCTTGAATTTGAAGTGAAATATTAAGAAAATAATTTAATATTTTAGTAAGGAAATTAAAGTTTCGAAAAAATAATTATTATTACTCATGCGGGATAAGTAATATCTTTGCGCCCGTTGTTACGGGTGATAAGTCGCTATTCGTCCATTTTAAAATTACAACATGAGTTTTGAGTAAACCACACTCCATTTGAGTGCGACAAGTAAACTTGGCGCATGAAGATTTTCCTTGTCTCACACAAATTTTCCTTGCCGCACGCAAATTGATGAGAAAAAAAAAAATGAATAACTACAAAAAAAAAACAATCATAATTAACCTGTTATATCTAAAGAAGTGACATTGACAGTTACAAATTTTATCTTTACATTAAAAAAAAACAGTTAAAAAAAATCTGGATCCCAATTTTGGACGACGGAATAGTTCCGCATTCGTAATAAAAAATAGTATCTGCAACTCGTGCGATGTTGTCGATTTCCCACTCGAGCGAATGAGCGCACTCGCTTCGCTCGTGCTCTCAACTTCGCTCTCGTGGGCAATCGACAACTTATCGCACTAGTTGCAGAATATACTATTAACGAAAACTTGTCAACACTTCAAATATTTCCAAATATTCTAAGATTTTGAGACAAATTTGAAGAGCAAAGTCGATTATTCAATTTTAAAGTTAATAATTTGTAATTAGAAAGGAAATTTTATTCAAAATGTTGATTGTTTTCCAAAACTCCAAGTTTAACCTTGAAATGTTTTTTTAATCTTGTCTTTTAATTTGAAATTTCTAGAAAAAGCTTAAATTTTGAGTCAAAGTGAAAACTTTGAAAGAAAAATGAAATTAATAGGAAACACTTTCTAAAAATGTCGACTTTGATCTTCATCTAGAAATGTCTCCTTTTCTGGGCGAAAAGTGGGGTCATTATATTTTATGAAAATACTTCTAATTTAAAGTTGAAATATTTGAACCTTGTTTTATAAGTTTCGAATCTTTCTCAAAATTTCGACGTTTTTCTTGAAATTTCGTGTTAAGACTTCAGTTTTACTCGCTTTTTTTAAATAAATTATAGGTTTTTTTCAGAAAATGTGGGACCTTTTTCTCCAAATAGGGAACCTAAAAATTTTAGACTCTAATATTGTTATTTTCTTTATAAATAAGATCAACGAGAAATTTCTAAAATAAAAAAGTCGACATTTCGAAAAAGTTCAACCTTTAAATGTATCTAGTGGCCATTAGTAACATAAACGGCAAAATATCATATTTTTGTATTTAAATCCATGAGATAAGGCAATAAGCTTTCATATTGTTGCGTGTTATCGATTCGATAATTAAAACCTCGTGATTTGTAAACACTTTATTTCAAACCTATTTCAGACCACAACAATTATGATTCACTTAAATATCTGACTATCTAACTATCTGACTATTTGACTATCTGACTACCTGAATAACGAGGCCAAGACGACCGCGTTTTTATACCGTTCCGGTTTCTAGAACGGATCTCCGTACAGATCGGGCTCGAACCAAGTGGGAAAAGTATAGAATGCTTATCTGCCGTATCATTCGTTCTCGCAACCGCTTTCCAAATGTTTTCAGAGAGTTCCTTTACACTACACCAGGGGTCGGCAAACTTTTAAACCGAATAAGCCAACCGCAATAAAAAAATTGATTCGTGAATTTCAAAGACCCAGACATTTTTATTTCTTCTACATTTTATTTCAACATTAAATCAGATAAATTAGACAAAATATGGAACAGAGAGAGACCCCTCTGACTTATGTAGTAAAATGAAAATATATTCAGCCCAAAATTTAGACCGTTACTACAAAATTCGCCCATTTTTTCGCAATTTCGACTTTTCTAACTTTCATCTATATTAGTCTTCTTTTTTAATATATATTTTGTTCCTAAAATTAGACTTACCCCAAATCTTTCCTTCTTTTCAAAATTCGACAGTTTGTGAATGTTTACTTTTTTCTAATTTGACTTACTTATTTCTCAAAAAAATCATCTTTTGTCGATTTTTTAATAAGAAAAGTAAAAATTTGAAGTAATTGGAGATGTTAAGTAAAATAGTTTTTGAAGATTTCGAGCTTTTTTCAAAGTTTGCGTTTTTCGAAATCTATTAATCTATTCTTAAATTTCACTTTTTAATCAAAAATACATTTTTTCGATTTTTATTCTAAATTGCGGCTTTTTTCTAGAACTTTCTACATTCTTTTTAAAATTCGCCCTTTTACCAATTTTCGGCATTTTTCCCAAAATTGACTTTTACTAAACATTTATTTATTTAAATATTTATTTTATTTATTTTCTACAAATTTGAACTTGTTACGCAGAATTCGGTTTTTTTTCGAAATTTCGACATTTTATTATTTCTGCAAACTGCGATTTTTTTCACGAAATGCATCTACATATTTTCAAAATGTTCGACTTCCAAAATTTCACTAGAAAATTTTGACAACACTTCAACCCTTTTCTCGAAATTTCTATATTATTTTTAAAATTCGTCCGTTTTTCAACATTTTATCCAAATATTGACTTTTACTAAACATTTAAATTTTATTTATTTATTTTCTACGAATTTGGACTTGTTTCGGATAATTCGGTTTTCTTCGAAATTTTGACTTAAAATTCGACATTTTATTGTTTCTGCAAGCTGCCATTTTTTCGATGAAATTCGTCAATTTTCAAAATATTTGACTTCTCTTAAAATTTGACTTTTTTTAAAGTTCAACATTTTTCTCGAAACTGGAAGTTGTATCAAATTGTCTTTTCTTTCGAAATTATTTTACCAATTTATCAAAATTCGAATTTATCTGAACATTTGGATTTGGCTAGTCGAAAAGCGTTAGGAGCAACATTTTGTTGTGTTTTTTAATCTTTCTTGGTTTCAGGGGACAAGTCTGTATTTCAATTTTTGAACATTTGGAGTTTTTTTTCTAATTCGTGTGGTTCTCGAAATTTCAAATTTATTCTCAAAATTTAACTTTCTCTGGAGATATGTAATTGGTGAAATCCAAATAGCAAAAGGTCGACAACTTTTCTTTTAACATTTAATTTTTTACAATTTCTGTTTTCGACATTTTACAATTTTTCACAAAATTTAGATTTGTCTAACTATTTTAGGTTTTTAAATTTGTTCTGCGAATTTCAATCTATTATCAAAATTCGAAGTCTGTTCCTAAAATATTGATTTTTTGA
Organism: Dastarcus helophoroides; assembly: GCA_028583605.1. Taxonomy (NCBI): domain Eukaryota; kingdom Metazoa; phylum Arthropoda; class Insecta; order Coleoptera; family Bothrideridae; genus Dastarcus; species Dastarcus helophoroides. Next base: position 28,532,465 of record CM053328.1, read on the forward strand.
GAATTTTTGACAATTTCATTTTTTTTTGGAAATGTTATTTTAAGCTTTTTCTGAAAATTTCAACCATTATTCGAACGAAATTCGTCAATTTTCAAATCTCAAAATTTGATTTTTTTTCTTAAAATTTCACTTTCCCTGAAAACTGTTGACCATTTTTTTTTCGAAATTATTGTACCAACTTTTTCAAAATGGGAATTTGTCAGAAAATTTGGACTGTTTTTTAGTCGTCTTGTTCTCGAAACTTCAAATTTCTTCTCAAAATTTAAATTTCTCTGGAAAATTGCAAATTTTTTGTCGAAATTTCTCGCTTTTCTTAAAAATTTGGCATTTTCCTTGAAATTTTTCCTAAAATTTGACTTTTTTCGTTTTTCCTGAAAGTTTTGACTTTTATTAAGTTTGACAATTTTCTTAAGCTTCCAGTTTATTTTTACAATTTATCTTTTTGATATTTTATAATTTTTCAGAAAATTCAGATCTGTCTAAAAATTTCAGGTTTTTAATTTGTCCTGGGTTTTAATCCATTGTGGAAGTTCGAGTCTTTTTTTTCTTAAATTTTACCTTTTTTGAGAACTTTTGAAAAATTCATTTTTCTCGAAATCTCTTCCTTTGTCTTAATTTGTTCGACATCTCTTCCTTTTTCTCAATTTTTTCGAAGTCTCTTTTTCTCAATTTGTTCAAAATATCTTCATTTTTCTCAATTTTTTCAAAATCTCTTCCTTTTGCTGAAAATTGGGTTTTTTCTGGAAATTTTAGCTTTTATTTCGATATTTGAAGTTTCTGTAAATTTAGATTTTTTTTCTCACAAAAGTAATTCAATTTTTTTTCAAGAAATTCCAAGGCTGTAGAAAATTTACAAATAAAGGAGTAAAAATCATGAGAAAAATATTTTTTAGAAATTTCGACTCCCCAAATTGGTCTTTTTTTAGAAATTTCAAATTTCATGTGTTCTTCCAAAATGTTAATACAGATAATCACAAATTTCGGAAAAATACCTCTTGAAATTTTAGCAAAACGTAAAAATTCCTAGAAAAGTATTTTTGGAAATTTCGACTTCTGTAGGTCACTTGTTTAATGAGTACTCATTTTCCGAGTGTCCATTCAAGCTTCTTAGGGGAATTTAAAGAGCCGCAATTGTATTTTAAAAGAGCCGCATGTGGCTCGCGAGCCGCGGTTTGCCGATCCCTGCACTACACAATCACTAATACAAATTTTACAACTACAGTTTGTTACAATATTGTATCCTGTTGATTACATACAGTTTAACTGCTGATTCTAAATTGTTAGCGATTTCAGTCCAATAAAGCAGTTTAAAATGTGCAAAAACATGCAGCCCGCAATTTAAACAATGTTATTGTTTTGAGCTTATTTGTTATGACATTTGTAAAGTTGTAAAATCATGTTTCAACGTTGTAAACTAATTATAAAAGTAATACTGTCGTCTGTGATCGAAGTTTTGTCTATAAATTAACGAAATTCAACTTTCTTTTCACATAAATAATTTAATTGTATGCGAATTTTCAACACCCGCCTTGTCACTATGAGAAAAAAGGTGAGGGTATGAAAGTTTCAACTTTTTTTTTCTAATTTGCAATTTTATTGAAGATTTCAGCATTTTTCATTTCGCCTTTTTTTAGAAAATGTTTTTGCTCCAAATTTGGGCTTTTATGTTATTTTTTTGAAAAATTAGATTTTTTTTATAATTTATACTAAAAAAAATCTATTTTTTTAAATGTCGTGAATTCTTTAATTTTGTTTTCGAAATTTTTATTTCTTCTTACATTGTTATTTTTTTGACATTTTGCCCTTTTTCGATTTCTGCAAATGAGACTCTTTTGATCATTTCGGTCGTTTTGATTATTTCGACTTTGTCTTGAAAATTTTGACCTTTTTTTAATATTTCGCCTCTTTTTTTTAAATTTCGACTTTTTGGAAAAAAAATGTCCTTTTTCGAAAATTTTTGAAGAACACATTTTTTTATTTAGATTTTTTAAATTTTGAAATTTATGATTTTTTGAAAATTTTGATCCATTTTAAAATTGACGACCTTTTCTTGAAAATATTGACCTAATTTGAATATTTTTTAGAAATTTGTAGAATTTAACCTTTAAAACTTTTACTTAAAAAAAAATTGATTCTTTTAAAGTTTTAACATTTTTTTAATTTATATGTTTTAAATTTACGACTTTTCCAATTTTTGTTTTTTTTAAATACTTTCGATTTTTGGTTTTTTTTTCTTGAAAATTTCGACCGCTGTGAACATTTTGGCTTTTTCTTAAAAAACTTGACCTTTTTCAAATATATTTCTCTTTTTTTTTTTGGAAAATTTAAACTTTTAAAGATTTTTTTAGAAGCATTTGACATTTTTAAAAAATGTTTACCTAATTTTAAAAATTGACTTTTTTTTCGTTTCGACATTTTTTCCAATATACATTTTTGTTTTGTTTTTTTTTTTTTTTTGAAAATTATGATTTTTTCCAAATTTTGATTTTTCTGAAATTTTTGGCTATTATTTGTGAATTTCGATCTCTTCTGAATATTCTGTCGTTTTCTATTTAGAATTTTCACTTTTGAAATTTCTCATTTCAATTTTTTTTAATTTCTACATTTTTCAAAATTTCGACTTTTACGAAATTTTAACTTCTTTAAATTTTGTGATTTTAGGAAATTACTGTTTTTTCTGGAAACGTCACTTTTTTTTAGAAAATTTGGACTTCTGTCCCAAAATTAAATTTTATAAATTTTTGATTTTTTTGAAAAACCATTTTCGAAATTTCCGTCCTCGTTTTAAAAATTTTGAGTTTTTGTTCAAAATCTAAACTTTTGAATATTTTAATTTGTTTAATTTCAGCTCATTGCAAATTAGGAGTTTTTTTGAAAATTTGGATTTATTTAAAAATTACGACTTTTTCAAATCTTCGGCGTTTTCAAATTTCTGTGCTTGAAAATTCTTTTTTAATTTTATTTTTTTAAATATTAAGCCTTTCTCAAAATGTTGGTTTTTTAAATTCTACTTTCTTCAAAAATTTCAACATTTGGAAATTTTTGAATTTGAATATTTTATTACTTTTTGATTATCTTAATTGAAAATTTCAGCATTTTTATTTATCCATTTTTTAAAAAACTTCCAAAAAGTTTTGATTTTGAGAAGGTCACAATGGTCAAAAAAATTGAAACTTTCAAAGAAAGTCAAATTTTTGAAGAAAAAGTTGAAAATTTTACTATTTTAAATTGTCAGTTATTTAAAAATGTTTTCTTGAAATACTTGGAAAATTCAGATTTTTTGATAAATTCCTACTATTTTAAACAGTTTGAAAATTTGTCTTTTTTCCTAACTTATTAGATCTAGCATTTTTTTGATAAATTTCCGGTTTTTTCTTCAAATTTCGATTTGACATAATTTTGAATTTGAAAAATTTCATATTTTTTGGATATTTGGACTTTTTTTTTTAGAAATTTCGACATTTTCTAATATCCATTCATTTTTCAAAAGTTGAAATTTTTTCTTCATTTTGACTATTTAAAAATGTTCACTTTGTTTTTAAACATTTTCGAAAGGTCAAAATCTCGAGACAAAGTTAAATATTTGACTTTTTACTTTCCATTTATTTGAAATTTTAATTTTTTCTTGATATGTGGCCTTAAAGGAAAATTTCAGATCTCGTGCTTATTAATATAAATTTCACCTTTTTTGAAAATCTTAATTTTCGTTGAAAATTTTGACTTAAAAATGTATCCCTATTTCGTCGAAATATTGACAAATTTTTTATTAATGTATTTATTTCAAAAGATTTCATTTTCAAAATAAGAAAATTGTTACTTACTTTCTTGAATTTAAATACAATTTAAAGTCGAAAAGGTGACTTTCATGTTTTTATTTCTAAAATTGAAATTTTTTGTCGAAATTTGAAATTAAAACTCTTAATAAGTTCCAAAATATTACATTTCTGGGAAAATTTTGAAAACACTTCTCTTAATTTTGTTTTTTCAAAGTTAATTTTGAAAATCTAGAAATAGCCACTTGATTTCTAGAATTTCGACTTCAAACTTTAATTTTTTCCAATTTGGATTGATTAAAATTCGATTTAATTTCTAAATTTTAAATTTAAACTATTTAACAACTGTTTAACTTGGAAAGTTCAAAAAACCTTTTGAAATTTCAACGTTTTTGAAAGTGTCCACATTTTTGAAAATTATTTCCAATTTCAACTTTTAAATTGTTGTTTCTTTTTGAGCTTTTCTGTTTGGAAATTGCCACCTTTTTGCAAATTTCGACTTTATAAAATTTCGCCTTCTTGTCAAAATTCCTGTTTTTTGCGAATTTTATTATTTCTGAAAACTGACTTTAATTTCTATTAAAAATTTTGACTTTCTTGAACATTGCGACTTAGATTTTTTCAAAATTGGCTTTTTGAAAATCTTGACTTTCTTCAAAATTGCCACATTTTGAAAACTTTTCCCTTTTTCAAAATTTCCCTTGTCGACCTTGTTTTTAGAAGTTTTGAAAATTAAGTTTCGTCTGAGCTGAAGTTTCGGTGGAATTTGGGCCGCTACTTAGTTTTTTTTTGCCGATATATTTATTTGTGGGCGATCGAAAATATCATTTACGAGGAATACAAAAGAGAGTTTGGAATATTTAATAATGTTAGTGCACATTATTGGATAAAAGTTAGATATAAATGTATCTCTGATATTTACGTCATATATATTTAATGAAGAAAAGTAAATTTATTAGAAGCACGCAATATTAGCATGCCAGATCTAATATTACAAGTAGGTTGAAAAGGGCTTATATTGATTTCTCGAAGCTTATGCAAAATTTGTAGCACACATGCCAATTTGCAATTTTTTTCATATGTACCAAAATTTTGGAAAGTCACAGCCGAGAAAGTACTGTTGGACAACCTATTTTTAACATGAATTCTCCAAAGAATTAGAAGAAACTTCTAATGCTTTTTCGAAATTTCGATTTTGAACTTTGAACTTTCCGAGTTTTTTAAGAGTCCTAAATTTCAAATTTCAAGAAAAAAGTCGAACATTCAAATTTGGAAAAATGGGAGTCAATATGTCGGCTGTTGCTGAAGTCGAAATTCTAAAAAATGAGCAAGCCGTCTCGAACTTTTCAGAAGGAAATGTTTCGATAAAAAAAAGGTGATCAAAACAGAAATTCTCTCAAAAGTTCCATTTTACTAGAAATTAAAAATTTTGTTAGAAATTTTAAGAAAAAAGTCTGATATTCAATTTTAAAGTTAATATTTTATAACAGGCTCCCACGATGTTGACTTATCTGGAAATGTTAAGGTTTCTAATTCTTCCGCGAAATTAAAATTGAATTTCCCAAGTTTTAATAGTTTAAATTTGAAATTTTTAAAATAAGTCGAATTTTAATCAATCCAAAATCGAAACAAATAAAGGCGAAATTCTACAAAATAAGTGGTCATTTCTAAATTTGCAAAATGAAACTATTGAAGAAAAAAAATAATTATCAGAAGTTCTTCTAAAATTTAGATTTTTTCCCAGAACTGTAATATTTTGGAACTTTTCATTTCAAATTTCGAGAAAAAATTCAAATTTTAGAAATCAGAGCATACATTTCTAAACAAGTCAACTTTTCGAGTTTGAGTTGTGAATTCAAGAATGTAAGTAACAAAATGAATGCTTTTGAAATAAATAAATTAATAAAAATTGTGTTAATATTTCTGTTTTTTAGACATTCAGAGACTTTGAGGGAGTTTCAAAGAAAAAAGTCTAATATTCAAGGTTAAAGTCTTAGCTTATGATGACAAAGTACATAAATTTCGAAAAGTTAACTGTTTCCTCAACATTTCGAGTTTAACCTTGAACTTTTGTCTTCTAATTTCGAATTTTAATTTGCACTTTTGAAAGCGAAAAGTTTAAATTTTAAGAAAAAAGGGAAAGTCAAACTAGAACGTTAAAATTTCGAGACAGAAGTCAAAATTTCGAGAAGAAAAACTAATTTCTATGAAAAGAATTTTTACAGAAATATTGAATTTTCGAGGGGGACCCTAAATTTAAAGAAAAAATCGGTATCTTGCCAAAGACTAGAAATTTTTGTAGAACGTTCTGTGGTTGCATTTTTTTAGAGAAAAATCTGTTATTTTGCAAAGAAAGCCGAAATTTGAAGAGAAAACTTTGAGTGTTTAACAACAGTTATTTTTTTTTTTGTTGATAAAAGTCGAAATTTTTAAAAGCTAAAACGTTTAGAGCAGCATTTCCCAAACTTTTTTTGTTATGGCTCGGTTATTTTTATGCTTCCCGTTTGCGACCCACTAAAGATTTTTTAATTATCTTAAAACTTCGTTTTCTTCCCAAAATTTTAACCACATTTTGAAGTTAGAATTCAAAATTACGTTTTTCTTTATATGTTTCTTAAATTTTCTTTTCTTAAAATTTGATCCAAAAATTTTACCTCAAAATCCCGAATGAAGTTTCAAAGTTTTTCTCTTTAATCTTAAAACTGGATTTTTTGACCATAGCTGAATTTCACTTAAAATCTGGATACTGTTCTAAAATTTTTTCGAATACATTTATCTAGTTGTTTAGATTTTTCTAAAAAGTCAACGTTAAAATAGAGATTTTTTTCTCAAAATTTCCGTTTAAATGTTGCTATTTAAAATTTAAAACTTCAAAAATAAATGTAGAATGTTTTAATAATATAGGTTAAAGCCTAAATTTTGAAAATAAGGCCAAACTTCTGAGAGAAACATAAAATGTTAAGGCTTTTCAAAAAATTCCCAATCCAAACTTTGAATTTTTATAGGTTTAACCTTTTGATCTTTTTTATATTTCGATTTTTGTTGCAAAGATTTTGACTTTAGAAATCATACGTCTTTTTTTAGATTTTTTGTTAATTACAGTTATATTATCCTTGTATTTTAATATTTTTTAACCCAGATGTTTAATTGTTATTATTTTTTTTTTCGGAACTTCTAGTCTAAAATCAAACTTATCTTATTCCTAAAGTCACTTACACCTAACATTTTTCTAACATTTAAATTGATTGGTCCTGATTTTTGACAAGCTTTTAGTTTAAATGGAACATTTTTTAAACCGAGTTTAAAATAGAAATTTCGGACTTCTTTCTAGAAATTTGGAAATCAAAAGTTATAATTGGGTTTCTTTCTAGAATTTTTCACCATTTCTGTCAAAATTTTCATTTTAAATAAAAAAAAAGATGTAAACCTTAAAATACGAGCTTAAACGTGGAACTTCAGTTTTTTTATTGTCAATTTTTATCAAAACTCCAAATTTAAATCTTTAATTTCCAGCTTCTGTGAGTTTAAACCAACAATTTTAAGAAAAATATCAAAATTTGTAATTTTCAGATAAATAAATATCTACTTTTTAAAGGAAGTCAAATTTTCGAAAAAAAGTAGAATTATAATTTTAAAAAAGACGAAATTTTAATAAAAATTGATTAAAATAAGGCAAAATTTTGCAAAATAAGAAATTTTGAAAAAGTGGAAATTTTGAAAATAAAAGTAGATATTTTAAAATGTCGAAATTTTCAAAAAGTGAAAATATTCAGAAAAAGTTGAAATTTAAATTCTGGAAGATGTCCAGATTTTGAAAAAAGCTGAAATTTCCAACAAAAATTAGTGATATACAAAAAAGTCGAAATTAAAACAAGTTGAATTTTTTTAAGTCATAAATTGCGAAAAGTAATTTTTGAGAGCTCCAACATGTGCAAAAAGTCGAAATGCCTGGTCTAAATTGTCAAATGTCGATCTTTTTAAAGTTAAATTTACAAAAAACTGTCAAAATTTAGAGAAAAAGTAAAAAATCTTAAGTCAGAATTTTGAGAAAATGTCGAAATGTTGATAAAAGTAGGAACTTGAAAAAGTGGAAACTTTCAAACGTACGACCTTTTGTAATAAATCGATCAAAATTCAAAGATCAAAATTTCGATAAAAAAGGGACAATTTAAAATGGAAATTTTTACAAAAAAACCAAAATTTAGTAATTCTGAAATGTAGAAATTTTGAAAAGTTTAAGTTTTCAGAAAGTCGAAATTTTGAAGAAAAAGTCGTGATTTTCGTACAAATTGAATTCTCCAGAAAAAAAGTTAAAACAATGTCCAGAGTCATAATTTCGAGAAAAAGCAGAATTATCTCTAAAAAGTCCACCGAAATGTTCATAAAATATAATGTTAAAACGAATCTTCAAAAGTTATAAAAAAGTCGAAATTTTAAGAAAAAGTATCTTTAGAAAATAACTCGAATTTTTCGAAAATAAAGTAAAAATTTCGAGGAAAAGTATGAAAATAAATAAAATTTTCAAATAAAATCTATATTTTGGAAAAGGTGAACATTTTCAAAATAAGTAAAAAATTTGCGAAAACGTCGAAATGGTAAAAGAAGTATAGAATCTCCCAAAATAAATGAAATATAAGGATAGTCAACATTAAAAAAAATTAAAATTTTGGAAAAGTATAAATTAAAAAAAAGTAAATTTTTAGTAGCGAAGGCTCAAAAAGAGTCAAAATTTACAATAAAAAAAAAACAAAAATATGTGAAAATGTTCTAAAGTCGTTTTTTTTTAAATTCGAAATTTTCAAAAATGCGGAATTCTTCAAAAAGGTTGAATTTTCTTTACAAAGTCAAGGTTTTTAAAAAGATCGAGGTTGTCCCTTTTCAAAAATGTTGAGATTTGCAGTCCATCGACATTTCCACAAAAAGTTACAATATTCGAAAAAAAGTCTAAAGGTTTAGAAAAAAGGAAAAATGAAATCTATAATGCACAGACCAATAGGTTTGAACATTTATTAGATTCGAAGTTTGGAAACCAAATACCGATTTCGATCTTGTTAGATCTCGTCAGTTTGGTATATCCAACTCGAATGCTAATAAATGTTCAGACAAGTAAGTACTAAAACATTCACAGGCGTCGAGCGAGTGATCTTTAGTACTACCACCTATTGGTCCATAGAGAAACTATGGCCATCGCCATCATTGCATACGAAAAATGAAATGTTTGCAAAAACTTTACCCGTGTATTTTAAAAGTCTAAATATTTAACAAAACAAAATCTTAGTTTAGAGATCAGTTTTTTAAAAGTCGAACGTTAAAAAATATCGAAAATTTGAAAAAATAAGGTTTGAAACCAGGCATTTTGAGAAAAAAGCCCAAATTTCAAATTCGAAAAATCGAGTTTGTAATGTCAACATTTTAGGAAAAGATAAAAAAAAGAATACCTCGGTAATTATCAGAGAAAAATTAGATTTTTGAAAAAATTGAAAATTCTTAAAAAATGTTCCAGAAAGTTCGAAATGTTCAACATTTTTAAAATAAAGTCGAATTTGCCAAAAAATATAAATTTTACGATTGATGAACAATTTTTAAAATGCATAAACCAGAATGATGAGGGAAAAAAACTGTGACAAAGTTTTCAAATAAACTAATTAATTGATATTTTAAAAAATTGTTTTCATTAATTCGAGTTTAGAAGGGAGTATTAGGAATAGGGAATTAGGAAAATTAGGAAGAATTTACTTAGAAGTAGGATAAAATTCGAATAATGAACTCTAAAAACTGTAGTTCTCACGTTTACACTAGAAATTTCGCGAAAAGAGTAGATGTTTTGATATTAGAGCAAAAATTTTGAAGCAGATCCCCAATTTCTGTCTAAAATGTTCTTAAAATGTCGCAACAAAAATCAACAAAATCCAGATCAACAGAGTTTTTTCAAAACATTAATTTTAATGTTTTGAAAAAACTCGAGTTTTTAAAATAAAAGTCTAACTTGAACTGAAATTGTTGATAATAAATTTCGAAAGAAACTCGTAAGAAAGAGTTACAAGTCACTCAATGAGTTAGAAATGTCTACAGCAACCGTGCTATACTGATGATGGCCAAGGAAGGCTAAACCGATCTATGCTTGTGGGTTGCAAATATTTTCAACTGTAGCACATTTAATTGTTTAGTTACAGAACATTTATTGCCTTCAATTTCAAATTAAAAACTTATTTATTTTTAAAATTGAGACATTTTTTTTGAAAATTTCGGCATTTTAAAATATCTACTTTTTCAAAATTTTTACCTTTTCTCAAAATTTTCACTTATGTTTGAGGATCTCGACTTTTCCTCGACATTTTTCAAACTCAGCTTTGAAAATTTTGTCTTGTTTCGAAATTTTTACTTTTTGTGAAAGTTGCGGCTCTTTTTCAAAGTTAATTATTTTTTGAATATTTTAACCTTTTCTTGAATTTTTAAAAAATTTCGACTGGAAAAAAATCTCTTTGTTAAAAATTCTTTTTATTTTGAATATTTCAGTTTTGAAAATTTCGATTTTCAAATTTTCTAATGTTTTTTCAAAATTGTCATATTTTTCAAAACTAACTGATTTTGAAAATTTCGACATTTTCGTAATTTCGCTTTTTTCCAAAATTTCGATTTTTGTTCAAAATTTAATTTGTATGTTTTCTTAAAATTTCGAATTTTTGGAAAATTTTGATAAAATTTCGACACCTTCTCAAAATTGAATTTGAAAAAGATTTTTTTCTTAATTCTTCAACTGCTACCCTTCTTCAAAATTTTTACTTTATTTGAAAATATCGATCTTTTTTGAAAATTTTGTTTTTTCTCGAATCTTCAAATTTTTATAAATTCGAGTTTTTGAAAAATTCGCCTTCCAAAAATTTCAAAATTTTTTGAAGAATCTGACCTTTTAATTTGCGAATTTAAAGCTGGCATTTTGGAAAGAACTATCTTTCACGTTTTAAACTGAGAAGTTAAAAAAAAAGTCGAAATTTGGAAGAATTTTCGAGCTTAAAATTTGAACATGAAATTTTGAGAAAAATAACAGAAATTTCTAGCAGAAATTTAAAGTTGCATAAAAAACCTGATTTTTAACATTAAATTTTGAGAAAAAGGAGGCTCTAATATTTTTGTAATTCACGCACTACTAATATGGCAATTCATCGGACCCCTATGAAGCGCTAGCCCTTGAGCATTTGCTCTCTTTGCCGTAATCTCTTAGCCGACTGACGCAGAGTGGGTCGAAATTAATAATTTTTAGCTAAAACTCTGAAAATTATGAAACTTACTTTATAATAGTTGGTCATTACAGAAAAAATATTAAAAATCTAACTAATTTAAAAAAAATAACTCTGAGATAATTCAATGTAAAAGTAATACAAAATTAGTAAGTAAAACAATTATTTTTTTGGCATAATAAAATTATAACTTAAACTGCAATTGTTGATAATAAGTTTAAAGAAACTCGTAATAAAGAGTTAAAAGTCAGCTACAAGTCACTCAATGAGTTAGAAATGTTTACAGCGACTGTGCTATACTGATGATGACCAAGGAAGGCTAAACCGATCTATGGTTGTTGGTTGTAAATATTTTCAACTGTAGCACATTTGATTGTTTAGTTACAGAACATTTATTGCCTTCAATTTCAAGTCAAAACTTGAGTAAAATTTTTGGAAGAAAAATTTAGAAGGTAAATTGTTCTAAAAATTTTATTTCAGTCTCTAACTTAGAAATTTATAAGTGGAGCGTAATTTCTGTCACATTAACTAGTAAATCACATTGGAGGTAACAAGCGTATAAAGAAAGTTATTTGATTTTCGATTCCATTAAACTTTATAAAACTTTCTACGCGATATAGGTAAAGTGAAGTAATTGTAATTTACATTTATTTTTCAGGATGAAATAGGCCTAAGGGAGTGGCTTACTTCGCTAAAATCTGCTCACAAATTATCCAAAGAACTATTGGGATCGATGGCGAAAAAAGCCGGCAAAATCTATGGGACTGATGCAAATAATAAAAACGCGATAATTGCCGGCCAACGGAATACAAACGGTAACTAAGAATCATCAGGTCATCGGCTGAAATCGTCAAAAACCTCCATGCTCTAGTTTTGTGATTCTACAGGCTATACATATTACAGATCTCTGTATTGTTTCAAAAATATTTTTCCGTGTCACATCTTCCTTAATTCTCTCTAAATTTTCTCTAACACTTTAGACTGATTTTTAAACTGAAAACCAAAAATATTGTTGCCAATTTTAGATGTAGCAATTTAACCACATGACAACTTTTCTTACGATGTTGCACCACTAATTTTTTACACGAAATGTTACATTTTAAGAAGCTACTTCCCACGAGAATATTTTGTTATAACAATGTTAGCAGAAAAAACACAATTTTCTAAAAATCCGACTGAAAAATCAAACACAGGTATTATGAATTGTAAGCTTGCCAATTTTCTATTTATTTTGTCTGTGGATTAAGTACATAATTAGATTGGTTGTATATATAAATGCAGGGATCATGTTAGAAATTATAGAAAATAGGTGCCTCAATATGTATTAAAATTAGGTAGTGAACGATGGCCAAAATCTTTATTTAATTTAAAAAGGGAAAAAGAAAATAGCTACTAAACTGTTGCTTTTGTATGTTTTATATGAATTTGTGATAACTTAAAAACTTTTGTATATTACATTTAAGTTATACTTTTATTGTTGAGTAATAATTACACACTAAGATATATTTAAATAAATCCCTTAACATAATGTCAAACAATCATTAGTTGAATGTTGTAGTTGTAATTATTGAGATGCAAATAGATAAATTTTAATAGATTTTTAAATTCAGAAATCTTTTGCTACAACTAATTTTTAGATACTCATCGTCGAATATCAGTCTTAAAATTCCTAAACCCATTTACGTGTTGACAATGTAAAATGGCAACATTGGCCCCACCATTGGCAATGACTTCTCATACTAGTTCCATACTTTTGGGGTATATTAATTTTTATATAATTACAGAATGTGTTACATAACGTTTATAGAGCCGCAACCTCATTTTTCATTACTTGTAAAGATTTCGCTATTAATCTTCCATGAGCGGCATTGAAAGACATTTTCCACTTAGTTTTAAGAATTTGCGCAAAGGACTATCTCCAAAAATACACAAAATTAGGAGCCTCAAATGAAAACGAACCTCAAATGTAAACGAACCCCAAATTTGAAGATAACAAGGCAGATAATAGCTGGCGACGTGCCCTGAATATTTTCGTGAAGTACTTTCAGTTTTTATAATTTAGTTCGAGGGCCAGTGTTGACATTTCTATATTGTCAATTTAATAGTGATAAATTATCATTTGGGTAGTTATTGTTTATGGAAGTCTTCGCTGTGAGGGTAGTTTGTGGGTATATCACTTTTTGGAGGTTTTTGATTAGTTTTTTTTATTCAGTGCCATGTTTTACAGTATTAGGGTAAAATAAAACAGTATTTTTTTTACATCGTTATGTTTATACCCACTCTACTCATTTATGACATGCATAATTGTTTTTCAACAACGTTGTTAAGCTATTTTGTAAGTCATAAATACTATCTAATTAAAATGACTATTAACTCAACTAATTTGATGGTGTATAACAATTAAATTATGTTTTTTTTTTACGATGAAACGCAATGACAAGTTTTGTGTATTAAGTTTTATATCAAATATTGTAATATAAATTATTGTTGAGTTCATTTAAATTTAATTTTAAGTCAGTGTTGTACATATTGCATTAAATCGTATTTATATAGAATCGTATCCAGAATTTTATTTTCCTGTGCTGTTGAGAGCATTTTGTTTGAACTTGAAAGCTGTGCCTATGAGCCAAGGTGTTTTCCTTCAAAACAGTGCATAATCCAAGCTGTCCTACTACAAAAGCCTACTGACCAAGACTAAAAATTTATTAAACCAAATTGATTGATTTTGCGAAATTGGTAGTTTGATAATGTGGCAGAATACTTACACATTGATTGGATATTTCAAAAAGTATTAAACTTAGATATAGAAAATTGAATATGTGTACGCTAACATTCCATAAGATAGAAATCAAATGACATAAATTTCCCAAAATTTTAAGTCTGACCTTGAAATAATATCTTTTTTCGTCTTCATTTATTATTATTGTTATTATTAGTTTAGAAGTTTTAAGCGAAGTTTAAAAAAAAATAGAAACTTTCAGTAAAATCTGGGTTTAAATTCAAAATTTTGAGAATTCAATAATAAATTCGAAATTTTTAGAATTTTTTTATGTAAGTTACAAGATTTTTCTGAAAATTAAGGAGTTATTTCTCAAAGACAGAGTTTAAAACCGCTGTTTTTTTATTTATTTTATTTCTTTTTTCGAAAGTGTACTTATAGGCTTCCCCAAACCAACGCGGATTATTCGCAGCGGATTCATTTAAGAAAAATTTTATGATTGAATCTCACACCAAAGATGATGTAATCGCATCATATTCAAACCCGCTGTTAGAATTCCCAAGCCCGGGGGTAATTATAATGATCCGGGCCCCTTACGTTTTATGTATTGCGCGCCCTGGACCCGTATTATACCCCTTTTAAGCAAAACGACATAAAAAAAGGAAAGTGTTTTTAATTAATAAAAAAATATTAAAAATCTTTTTTTTTAATTTCTCTCTTTTCAACGTTAGATTTTTTAATTTCGCCTTTTCTAAAAATTTTGACTAAATTTCCGACATTTTTGAGCATTTTTATATATATTTTTTAAATTGCCTTTTCTCAAAATTATTTTGAAAATTGCAACCCGTTTGTTCGAATTTTTTTGAAAATATTGAGCTCTCGAATATTTCGTTTTTTTTTAATTTGAAAATTCCGATTTTTGAAGCTTTCGATCTTTATTGAAAAATTGGACTTTTTTAAAAATTACAACTTACTTATTTTGAAAATTGAGACATTTTTATTAAAAATTTCGTTTTAAAATATCTCCTTCTTCGAAATTTTTACCTTTTCTCGAAATTTTCACTTAATGCTTGAAAATCTTGACTTTTCCTTGAAATTTTTCAATTTCAGCTTTGAAAATTTCGTATTGTTTCGAAATATTGACTTTTTTGAAAATTGCGGCACTTTCAAAGTTAATTATTTTTTGAATATTTTAACCTTGTCTTGAATTTCTAAAAAATTTCGACTGAAAATGAAAAATCTGTTTGTTGAAAATTCTTTTTATTTTGAATATTGCAGTTTTCGATTTTCAAATTTTCTAATGTTTTTTCAAAATTGTCACATTTTCCAAAATTGACTGATTTTCAAAATTTCGACATTTTCGTAATTTCGCTTTTTTCCAAAATTTCGATTTTTGTTCAAAATTTAATTTGTATGTTTTCTGAAAATTTCGAATTTTTGGAAAATGTTGACAAATCTTCGACCTCTTCCCAAAACTGACTTTGAAAAAAGAATTTTTTTCTTAATTCTTCAACTGCTACCCTTCTTCAAATTTTTTTTTTTAAATTTCGATCTTTTTTGAAAATTTTGTTTTTTCTCGAATGTTCGAATTTTTGTAAATTTCGACTTTTTGAAAAATTCGCCTTCAAAAATTTCAAAATTTATTGAAGAATCTGACCTTTTAAATTGCGAATTTAAAGCTGGTATTTTGAAAACAGCCTATGTTTTAAGTTTTAAACTGAAAAGTTAAAAAAAAATGTCGAAATTTTGAAGAATTTTCGAGTTTAAAATCTGAACATAAAATTTTGAGAAAAAGAATAGACATTTCGAATAGAAATTTAAAGTTGCATAAGAAACCCTGATTTTTAACACTAAATTTGGAGAAAAAGGAGGCTCCAATATTTTTATAATTCACGAACTACTAATATGGCAATTCACCGGACCCGCATGAAGCGCTAGCTCCTGAGCATTTGCTCTCTTTGTCGTAATCTCTTAGCCGACCGACGCAGAGTGGGTCGAAATTAATAATTTTTTGCCAAAACTTTAAAAATTATGAAACTTACTTTATAATAGTTGGTCATTACAGAAAAAATATTGAAAAAATTATCTCCAAGAGTGAGTATTAGGGGTTGAAATTCTAATTAATTTAAAAAAATAACTCTGAGTTAATTCAATCTAAAAGTAATACAAAATTAGTAAAACAATTATTTTTTTGCAAAAAGTATAGTTTAGTAAGGGGTATAAAATGATACGAGTCAAATTGAATCAGTCGTTAACTCCTAAAGTGGCAATTTCTCCCATCTGCATCATTATGTTTAAAGCTGTTATGGTAAAAAAAGGCGCAGCCAAAAATTGTAGAATATCGAAGTCCATATTTCATTCAATATAAAAAAAAAGTACGAAAAGACTAAAGTAAATATGAAACAAACAAAAATATTAATTTTGCTGATTTTACTGCACGGATATCTGATACCTTTTAACTGATGACAAATTCTAAGTCATAACCCGCATGTTATTTTTTAAAATGAAATATTGATCTACGGTAGGACACCTAACTTGTTCGATATATGTCGTTAATATTTCAAATTATCAAGTTATATGACAATCGCAAATATATTGAAATTTCACTGTGCAAACACCTCTTCATTCTAAGGGCTGCAGCGTGAAATAGGAAAATATATGGGCATTATAATCAATTCTTCCTTTAAGAATAAGGTTTATTCTTGCTAATTAACCTGTCATTAAGCTATTTTTCTTAAGTCTGAAAAATTCAATCCTTAGTTTTGGCCAGAAATTGCTCAAATTGACCCACTGTGCGACGTCTTGTTTTCAGTATCGAAAAAACTAAAAGCTATTGTTGAAACAAACAATACATCTCGGATGAAGAAAAAGCACGTTTCTTAAAAATCTTCATGCAAAGGCACAATCAATTTATATGATTGGAACGAGAAAAAATCTATGAAAACATTCAAAAAATTTGTGTTATTTAAAAAAACCGATAACATCACCATCTACAGTGAGGCAAAAAAATTGCTGACGTCTAAAAATGAGTAACCCAGGTGTAGCTCATATAATTTTATAATTAAACAGACTGTATAGTATATGATACTTTTAAACTAATGCAATAACTTCTATTTTAATTATTTTCTTATTTATAAACCCTGCAAAACTATAGCGAATCCGAAAAAAAGCAACCAGTTGCAAATTAAATTCCGTGTTAACAAATTCGCAGATAGTTTCCCAATCTAAACAAAAAATTCGTGGTTTGGATAAGTAAGTAATATATTTGCTCTATAATATATTTTCACATTATGTTTTCGTAGTAGTGTTTAGAAAACCATAGCAATCATATGTCTACAATTTGCAACCTCTAAATTCTATCGCTCTTTTGTTATGACTTCCTAATTAGGGGTGTCCCTTTTAAAAGGACAATCGGCAGATAGGGTAATAATCAATTTATTATGGGGCGTCTAACTCTTCATGAACTTCTGGTGGCATTTAAAGAAAATTTTCCAGCAAATGATTTCCAAGAATTTAAAATAAATGTTATGCATCCCATCAATGCAAATGATGACCTAACCGCCGAAGATTTTGGTGACGAAAATACTATGTCACTAAATAATCTGCCATGAAGACAACTAATGGCAGAAGCTGAAATAAACATATCATCCTGGTAATAAGTAAATAAAGACTACAGGGGATGACCATGGACTATTGGACTCCTCGATGACTCCATCCTTCATCATCTTCCTAACCAGTCCTGTGACTTCATCTTGCTTGGCCACCGGTAATCTTCTAGGGTGTTGACGAATAGGTGTTGCATCGCCGGTGTTGATTTTGTGTCGAACTACGTCCGTCCTTCCTAGATTTTGGTCTCCATCGGTAAAAGCGCCGTGGTTTTTCTTGAGAAATGATCTTGCTAGAGCTACTTCTTCCTTGGACAGGTGCTTCAAGTCCACTTCCAACTTGACTTGCCCAATCTTCGTTTCCTGTACTGGCGCACATTTGTCATCCAAGGAGCTTATCGAGGCTACCGGGGTACAGACTGCCAGAGTACTACCCTTCTTGATTGAGCGTGCTGTTGGGAACACGTTGGCAACTCTCACAGGTACCTTCTGAGATGTTTTAACCACGGATCTCGCCACTAGTAAATTCTTGGAAATGTCATAAGTCGGTTCCACTAATCCAACGCAGCAGCCCAAATCTCCTTCCATCACAGCCATAACCGTCTTCTCACTGCTTCCCTGCTCCACAGCTGTTTCGCAGGCAAACAGTCTTACCTCCCTTGGGGTGTCCTTTGGTGTTGCCAGGACAAGCTCTTCATTTCCGATCCTTAAAATGTTCTGCGCTGGGTCGAAAGTAAAACCGTGTTGCCTGATTACGTCCATTCCCAGAATCAGCTCGTCTTCGATATCTGCCACCAACACCCGATGCAAAATCCGCAGTTTCCCCAGACCAATCATGACGTCTGCCTCTCCTATAATTGGCGCAGTATCTTCCGTAACCGTTCTGAGGACCATTCTTTGCGACAATACCTTCGGTTGTGACGGTAGGATGTTCCTTCGTGCTAAAGTAACCATGGCGCCTGTGTCCACTGTTGCCTGTACATTCCTTCCATCTACGCTGGCTGCCACCACCAAACTTTCCATGGTCCTTTTTATCTGTTTGATGGAAAGAGTTTTGGGGGCTCGTTGTTCGACACCAGCCAGTGAGTGCCCCTTCCTACTGGCTGATTTTAGTTTTCCTGCTGTTGGATTTGTCGACTCCTCGGGGCTGACCTGCAGTCCTTCTTGAAGTGCCCCGGTTTGCCACAATTGTAACATGTGCTTTTGTTGGATCTGCCTTTAAGGGTTCCCACCAGTTCTTGGATGCTCCCCTCCATTTTCTTCATGCTCGCGTTCATTTCCTTTACATTAGCGTTTATGTTTCCGTCCATTTTCTTTAGGTTAGCGTTTATGTTCGCGAGATCAGGGTCATTCGTAACCTCTTCGATGTCTGATTTCCTTATTCTGCGTGACGCCCCTGGCTCTGAAACCTTGTAAGCGACTTCAACCTCCAAAGCTGTAATCAGTGCCTCCCTTGATGTTCGGACGTTTGACAGGCGTATCACTCTCTGAACTTCCGGGTCTTTTATTCCTTCTATGAAGATTCTAACTGCGTGAAGTTCCAGAAAGTCGGTTGGTGCTGTTGGACAGGCGATATACGCCAGTCTTTTCACGTCAGCCTCGAAATCTTGCAGCGTTTCGCCACTTTTCTGCTTTCTCACTAGCAGCTGCGACTGGGCAACTTGCTGCAAATGATGATCTCCAAATCTCAGCTCTAGAGCCCTAACTAGATCTTCATAGTTGGCTTGTTCTTGATCCGATAGAGTTCGAAGTAACTCCAGAGCATCTCCGCGCAGGGATATCACTAATGAGGTTGCCTTTGCTTCCTCTGTCCACTGATTGGCCTTAGCAGCAGCTTCGAACTGTTTTCTGTAGGTGTGGAAGGATGTTTTTCCATCATAGGTCGGAGGTTTTACCTTTTGGGAAGAACTAGCAGGTACACTTTCGGATTCGTGTTGTGTGACTTGTCCACTTAGCAACTTCTTCATGTTTTTTTCGATGTTGCTGATCTTTTTCTGTGTTGTATTTTCCAAATCAAGAAGCTTGCTGTTGAATTTTTCTTTTACTTCCCCAATTTCTTCCCTAACTTCGCCAATCTCTTCTTGCATTTCTTCTCGCATTCCTGCAATTTGTTCTTTCACTTCTTCTTTCATTTCTTTTCTCATTCCGGTAATTTGTTCTTTCACTTCTTTCATTTTTGCAACGTCTACTTCCATTTTTTTAGTTATATTTGCTAGTAGACTATGCAATTCTTGTTTTTCTGCATTCCTTTTCTGATCTTCTTCTTCTTTTTCCTGTCGTCTTCGTTCTTCATCTTGTCGTCTTCGTTCTTCCTCCTGTTCTTTTTCTCGTCGTCTTCGTTCTTCCTCTTGTTCTTTTTCTTGTCGTCTTTGTTCTTTCTTCTGTTCTTTTTCTTGCCGTCTTCGTTCTTCATCTTGTCGTCTTCGTTCTTCATCTTGTCGTCTTCGTTCTTCCTCCTGTTCTTTTTCTTGTCGTCTTCGTTCTTGCTTCTGTTCTTTTTCCTGTCTTCTTTGTTCCTCCTTTTCTTTTTCTTTTTCCTCTTTGTCTTTAAACATTGCTAATAACGCTTGCATTTGTTGTTCCATTTTGGCCGATTTTAATCTCGTATCCATAAAGCGTAGCAGAATGTTCAAGATTTTATTTGACGCTCCTCGTATAAACTATTTAGCAGTTTAAAACGTCCGAGATAAAGTCAACTGAGGCACCTGGCACGAATTTCTTTTGAGTAATAAGCACAATCCACGAATAATCCCGCTTCTGACACCAGATGTTACGGGCTTTATCGGTTCGATTGATTACACGTGATGGATTATACCACTTTATTACCAAATTAACTCGGCACACTTCAACTGAACAGTAACTCACTACTTATTTACTAATTGCTAACCCACTAACTACACTGACTTCTAACTGACTGAATCGAGGGAAAGCTGACCGCCTTTTTATAGTTTTGGCCCCCGGCTTCTAGAACTTTTCGGCAGATAAGGCTTATCGTTTGCCGAAATTTCTGGAACGCTTATCTGCCATTTGTTTCGTTATCGCGGCCGCTTTCCCCTTATCAGATCCTTTTAGAAACTTTTTTTATTTACTAAATTACACAATTCTATTCTAAATTCAATTCCATCTATTTACATTGCGTTACAATATAATATAATCTGCTTCCTGGTACTTATCTTGTTCCGGGAAGTTCACATCACACTTATTAGGATTTTAACAATGCCGATTTTTTCAGTTTATAAAATCTTGATATCTTAAGGCGGTTCAACATCAATAAATGTATGTATGTTTGTTGTACTTTGTATTTGATAGATATTTAGCACAAATTGACGCATAGAAACAACATAAATACCTATTGATGTGGATTCGCTTTTAGGATCTCAGCCAAAACGCGCAGATACATATTTTTTGGAGAATTGCTTGGCTACAAATGTTGTAATAACTATGACAATAACATTTACTATTTATAATAAACATGGTGATTTCCGCAGACCTTTCGTTGAAAAGTTTCTGACTTCCAAAGTTTTATTAATATAAAATTTGGTAGACAACCATACTTGTCTGGCTCCAGTTAGAGATTCGTGATCAATGGAAGTTGTAATTGTCAGTACTTCTGATTGTTAACCTTGTTATAAGTTGTTTGTGCTGTTTTAGGTTTTCGTTTCTGTCGGCTGACCAATTTTTTTCAACATTTTCAGCTTTGCATTTACTAATTTCCATTTTATTTAAATTTTGAATTATTTTAACAGAAGCGGAGTCTAAATTCGAAATTTGTCTATAAAGAGTTGTGAACTTTTTTAGAAATCATAATTTAGCGTTTTATTTAATTTTTAGCTTAAACTTTTAACAAGAGTAAAAAAGTTCTAATTGTTAAAAAATATTAAACTTTCAACGGGAACTGCACTCAATTCAACGAAAAGCCGCATTTGCCAAGATTTTTAATTATTGAGTGGCTCAAATTGTGTTTGAAGCAGATGCTTATAGGTTTGTTGCAACCGAACATTTCTGATTAGTTTCCGATTAATTCATGAAGTAATTCGTACGCATGCGTATACTCCCGATTAAACTCCGACTGGTTTGGGATTGCACCACGTTGGAACGCACGTTAGGACTTTTCGAAAAACCGCTGGTCTTCGCCGTCAGTCTCATTCGGAAGAGACGAAAATAAATCTTCCTCACAAATAAATCCCTCCACGAAATTCATTTATTTTTTATTTTTCAGCAAATGCAGTGGATGAAAAATAGAAATCAGAACTTAACAACACAATTTACATTTGCCCTCGATAAGATCAAAATATTTGACAATCCTAATTGACAAATAACAGATGAGAAGTTAGATACCTCTTATCGATTACTTCTTACACATGTTCCCAACTGCCAGTACAAGCTTCCGGCTGCTGACTGTTCTGATTGATCACAAATCAATTCACGGACGACTAGTCAGAGCACTGTTGGAATGGAACATCGGATTTCCAGTTGGGTTGGAGTTTACACTTGGTTGGAACGGTAAATTTTGAATGCACATGCGCCGGAGGGTTGCAAACTTGTTTGATGTTCGGTTGGAACAAACCTTGCAGTGCGCCTGATGCTTGCCTCTTTGCATCATAGCACTTCCCGGTCCTGAGCTCAGGCTTCTTGGCTTCCAAGGAGAACACGCCACTGAATATATACTTTTAATTTTTATCTACGATTAGTAAATTTAGTAAGTTATTCAAATGAAAACTCTTAAACCAGTAGCAAAACATTTTGGCTTCTTTGTGAAGAATTTTTTTTTGTTAGTAAAATTACTGTTTTATTTTGTTGCACATGAATGAAATTTTTACACAAATGATTCTTATGATTGAAACAATGTTAGTTGGATAAATTTTAATATGCAATCGCTTTTATTTGATTTAAACCGAATGAGCAGTGGATGAAATACACATTAGATTTGAGAATATTATGTAAATTTTAACAAGTTTAAATAAGTTTCTGTTTCGGTTGAACCGAAAGAGGCCAAAAATCTTGCTTTGGCCACATTTTGAGAGGAAAAGGGACTAAATCTAAATGAAATAAAGCACAACAACAACATTTAATAATTTTATTTTGATCATTGCAGCATTAACATTTTGTCATTACAGAATCAATATATTCAAGAATATATTTTTGTCTATAAAGGTCTAAAATGCAAATTTAATAATTATTGTCCGTTCATATTTCAACATGGACTTTAAATAAACTTCCTATGCAGGATATTTAATGAAAAATTAACAAACATCGATACACAAATATTCACTACTCATCCTGCATATTGTGGAATGGTAGTAATTTCGTGTCAGTCATTTTTTTAGATTTTGGCCGAATTTAAAAAAAACTAAACTTCTTAATCAAAACATTGACTATAGCACTCATATTGACATTTAGACACAACCATTGTGGGTAACGCTGACAGTAAAATCCTCCATATAAAATACGTATTTTTTGTATTTACAAAGTCTTTATTTGTAAGCAAGCATTTTTTATTTCTTACTGTTTAAACCATGGTCGATTTTCTATGTTCTTGCTTCGACCATCTTCTACTCAATTTCGACCAAGATTTGGATGGATCATCGCTTGGTCAAAGATCGTCGCCTTTGGCCAGAAGGCAGGCCTGTTTAGTCATGGGACTTTGAATTAGATTTGGGGGGTTGCTGAAATAACCGCCCGATTTTGGTTTAATGTGACGGTTGTTCATTTCCATATGAACAATTTTCATAAATTCTATTTGGGCAGCTAATTTTTGAATTTCCTCCTGTAACGATAAAATATTTAGTTAGCTGCTGTGTAGTGATTGTGACGTTGTGTACCTTGAGTTCCTCGTTTTCTTGGTACAAGTCGGGAGCTTCTTCAGACACAAGACCTATCCCGTTGAGCGAAAAAGATGCTGTTATACCTTTGGACCTAGTTTTGTTGTCCCATTGATCACCTTGACCGCGAAGAACTCTGTAGACCTATTAGACAAAGACATTTAATTGAAGAATTTAAAGTGTTTATGGTTTTTAAAACCTTTGGTCCAAAAACTAGTCCAACTGTAACACTAGTTGAAAATTGAGTCCTTATAAAACCTAGCAAATATTTAATGTCAGGACCAGCATGTGGAAAAATGAAGAGACTGAAATATGATTTCGAAGATAGGTTTTATCTTTAATAAATTAAAATTATGACTTACTGGAATGCTATCATTAATATATTTACAATAGCAATGTTGTATATGGCGTAGCTGATTAATCTGGCTTCATTGTACAAAGATTCCGCGTTTCTAACATTGTAGCATACTCTTATTCCCCAAGCAAGAAATAAAACTTCGCCTACAATTAAGGTTAATAATTTTTGTTGGTAAAAGATCATTGTCTTACCTATAGCCAAACTATGATCCCACCAATTATATACACATTGTTTAAACCTAAGTCCGCTATTATCTGTAATCTCTTCTGCTGTTGGTGTATCGGACAAAGTCCAGGTTCCAAGATATATGAGCATCACTAATAAAATGGGCACCATCCATTGTAAAAGTTGTTTGTCAGTCAATTTAACTTTATGAGCCGACTTAACTCTATAAGTTAATGATACCCTATAAGCAAAAATAAATCTTTTAATATTGAAAAAAATCAGTTTTGTTTTATTAGTTCTAACAACTAATTCTCCAACTAGAAATAAGTCAACAAATTGATCAATGTCTACCTCACTTTAAACTAAAATTATTCGAGGTACATTATTTTCCCGCCTTGTTTGTCAAATAATTTCTAGTAGTGAGCGTATTGCTTCGTCTTTTTTTTTTTCTATTTTATACATGGTACACGAAATTTGGTTTCCGCTACAGTGATCTCGGAAACGATTTTTTTTTAAAAGTTTAATCCACTCGCAAAAGGTAACCCCATTATGCTTTCAAAGAACTGCGAGTAGGATGCGGAAACAAGGATAGATGGCGATGAACCGCCTTCTTAAACAAGGATAGGTTGCAATTTTTGGGGAAAGTTCCTTTTGGTAACAAGTTCCATAACTTGGAAGTTCTAGAGAAAAAAGAGTCTCCGTGGACAGAAGTTCTCACTATGTCAAGCTGGAATGCTCAGGAATTTGCTGCCTCTGACTGTCTTGTATGCCTTAAGAATCTTGCCCTTGGGGGATCAATCCTATTAGTTCCTGTGAGCATCTTTCATGATAGTACTTGTATAAAAGAGACAAGTCGCCAACCATCCGCCTGTGCTCTAGTGTTTCGAGAGAACCGGTCAAACACTCGTCATCAATTAAGCGAATCGCTCTTCTTTCAATTGAATCCAAAAGAGCTAAAGTGTGCTTTGGGGCTGAACTCCAAACAATGAGAACAGTACCCTAGTGTTGGTCTAAGTTCAGCTTTGTATAGTGTGAGTAGCTGATGATCTTCGAATTATTTTCCAGTTCTAAAAAGAAATCCTAGCTTCTGAGAGGCGGATTAGGCAATGGCGCGCACATGATCGTCCCAAGAGAAGTTACTGCTCTCATTCACTCCTAGGATAGACAGATTAGATCTCATCGGGAGGGTTTTATTGTCTATTGGTATGTTTGTTGCATCATCCCCTGATGTTTTCTGAGAGAAAACCGCAGTCTGAGTTTTTGAAGCATTGAAGTTGACAAGATTTTTGTTACCCCATTTCAGAATGATTTCGAGATTCCGATTAATCATCTGTATCTGCTGTTCCCTTAATCGTGTGAAGCAGCGACGGATAATGGTTTGTCGGAGAAAGAGATAACACAAGACCGCTATCATCTGCGTAGCTGCGTATAGGATTGGAGCGAGAAAATTGAATATCAAATGACAGAGTCCAGGAGGAAGACTATAAGATTCTAATTTGGCGAGAAGAGATCGGTGCCAGACTCTGTCGAAGACCTTTGAGATATCCAATGGCACAATCCTAGCCTCAACATGTTTTTCCATAGCTAAGTTACAGATATGAGTAACACCATATTGTCCCAAATGATTCTATTCTCATTCAGATATTTGAGAACCTCGATGTTGATACCTTTTTTCATCACTTTAGATATAACGGGCAACAAAGATATAGGGCGATAGTTGTTATCCAGATTCCTTTTTCCCTTTTGAGTGACAGGTTCCACCGTAGCAGATTTCGAGATGTAAGTAAGTAAGTAAATATTTTATTTAGTAAATAATCTAATACATTATCCATGAATTGAATTATATCAAACAATAATTTTACATGCTCATTGTCTACAAATTTATAATTAAATAATTACTCTAAAAAAACATTGTACATAATAATAAAATTTAATAGACACATTAAAACTTAACATCTAACTTACAAATAATCTGTTTAAAAGTATGATTAAAATGACCTGAAGGCATTATAGAATGCTGGTGCAAAATATGCTCTATGTCTGTCTAACAATTTTTCCAAATATTTTAATGCTATTAGTATCTAGATTTTGAGGAAGAAGATTGTACTGATTGATACCTTTATAAAACAAGCTATTTATTGTGGCATTATTATTATGTTAGGGAATACACCTTTGTTGTAAGAGAATGTGAACAATTTGCTTAGGACAGTGGTCAACTTTGGGACGCACCTTTTAAGAACAATAGCGGGGATACCATCAAGGCCAGAACAACTTCAGACATCGAAGTGCCAACCCTAGGAAGAATAGGAGGTTCTGCGTTTCGAGAATCAAGATTGGAATTTTCAGCAAATATTAAGGCTAGCATGTCAGCCTTTTCCTTGTTCCTTGAAGGTAGTCGCAATATGGTTATTTTCATCGAGTAAGGGTGGAAAATTTGAAGATAAAAATTCTTTCCAATCGAGTTGCAAATCCCCAAAAAGACCCGAAACCGTTTGGACAGTTGATAACCCTTTGGCGCATTTCACGATCGAAATCTTTTTTTGCCTCATCAATAACCTGTTTACCAGAATTTCGTGCATCTGCAAATGTGGTACAAGTCTTGACTGAGGGATTATTTCGCGGAGGACAATATGCGCGATTTTTGCAGGAGACAGCCCGAGCATATTTTTTGCTGAACCAAGAACTACTGGAGGCAGACTTCTTTTGTAAATGGGGAATTGAGCATTCCATACCAATCAGGATCGCTTTAGTGATGGATTCAGCGATTGAGGAAGGGTTGTCTGAGTTAAAGCAGAATTCCTGCCATGGAAAAGATGCGAAGAAGACTTTTAATTCTTCTCAGTGAGCATAGTTAAAGTGCCAAACCCTACGGAACTGTGTCTGAGAAGGAGGTGGTATAAGAAGCGAGCGAGAGGCTGTTACAAGCTTGTGACCCGAATTGCCAAGCGGTGGTATCAAAGAGATTTTATACGAATTTGGAGAAATTGTAAGCAAAAGGTCGAGTAGATTAGGTTGATGGGTATCTACATCAGAAATTCTTGTAGGTTCCTTTTGGGATAATTCACAAGTGATGGCGACAGGTTTTTATAACAACTGAAGTAATAATTTTATGTTAAAATTATAGTAACAGATGTAGTTATCAATAACATTATATTTTGATGCATTTTTATTAATAATAAGTGTTGCATGTTTCGTTGTTCGTTTAATTATTTCGTAATTTCTAGCTGTGACTTTGAGTGTGAGACACTGTATATAAATTGACTGGAGTCGCTCTAAATATTTGACGACATATGGGTATTAGGTAAAAACCGACGATTAAAACATACGTTACCAAGTTTTAGTATGTCTTTCAAAAATATCGATAGAATGAAAAAATTTCAACTAAAATAAAGCACAATTCAAACTTATTAACAAATCCTTCTAAATAGGTTCATCAATAGTTAGCAACAGATGAAGTTTTTTGTTTTGAGACTGAGCTATCACTTTCAGAACTACTGCTACAACAACTTCCAAAATAATTCTCTAGATGGATTTTACTGATGACCTGATTTGTTAAATTTACTTTTTGTATTGCCATCGTTAAATTAATTTCTAATAGCGGTTAAAACATATAATGTAATTTTAAAAGATAGAAACATATTCTCCTAAGAATATCAACAATCTTATGCATATGTCCTTTGCGGTTTGCGGTAATACCAGTAGTTTTTAAATTACCTCCACGTTTTCATCAGAAGAGCTGTGTAAGTTATACAAAATCCAAGATGTCTTGACCACTTGGTTGCAATGCAAGCATACCTATCTAATACGGGAAATATTGCAGCCATCTAAAATGCAATAATATAAGTTTGTAAAACATTATGCGATATATTACCTCTAGGTACATTGTAGCACAACCAAAAAGTGTTATACTTAAAAATATAGGGCTTGCTACTTTGAAAATTTTCAGCCTTTTATGTTTGAACATGAAGATGTTCAAAATTATGGTACAAAATACACACATCACACTAAAGAGTAACAAAGTAATCCTGAAAATTTAATGTTTACTTTATATATCTCATTAAAACTGTTGTAACCTACCTAAATGGCCAATTATAAGTGGCCAAACAAGGTGAAAGATCGATGCAAAAATGGCAACCTGGAGCGCATTGTCTGCACGTAAAAACCGAATCCCATGTGTTTGAAACATTGTACCCTTTCTCAACCCAGGCAACTGAAAATTATACATTATTTTCGTTGTTTTGACTTAAAATCATTTTGTACCTTCTACTAAAGTCCCATTGAATATGCCATCTAAATGAGGCGAGTAATATCCAGGTCTGCATATGCACTGGTAGCTACCTCTGGCCCACGAAAGCGAAGAAGGATGATAGTGACACTAAAATATTGATGTGGATGAAAAGTTGTGGAAGTGCAATTAAAGTGGATTAGCAACACAGACTAAATAAGCCAACAATTTGTAAATTTTTACACACAGCGTATTATTAATTGTTGCAAGACACGCAAACATCAATCATACCTCGGAAGTTATATTATCACATTTGTGCGTCCCATGGAAGATTGATATGTCATTTGAAGATGAAGATGTTTCGCATTGATTTATTTCTAAATGAGATACATCTACATCTAAGCTTAAAAAACCCTTTAACCTAAAAATTATTTGCTTTTATTTTAATCGCTGCAGAAATCGAATAGGATACTTGACCAAAATATTATTATTATTATAACAATTTAGCATAAATGAAAGAAAATAAAAGGAAAATATTTTTAAATCAGCAATGTTTTCCCAAACTCTTATCTTACAAACCAATCATGCTTAATCTATAATTTCCCAAACTACATCAGGTGCTGGTTGTTTGTTTATTTATTTATCTGTTGGAAATGCTCTTTCTTTCTCTACCTTGGTATTACGACAAATTTAACAATCTGGATAGCATATCAAAATATTTCCTCTTGATCTAAGTCAGATCCGCAACCAGTATTTTTTCACGTGGGAGGGGGGGGATGCGATCTTTCTGCTAAAATTACCTAGTCTTTGTTTGCGTTTAAGTTAGAGGTAAGAAATCACGGTCCAATACTACTTAATTATTAATATTATTATTGTATACAACAGTGGCGGCTGGTCTTAAAGAGCGCAAGAGCGCGCGCTCCTCTAGAAATGAGCGATCTATTCTTTTCTGTTTAATGTAAAAGACTTGGATTTATCACATTTTTAAACACAAAATAATGATATACTAATTAACGAATAATACTTGTGAGTGACTTGAAATAAAGTACACAAACGTTTTATTCCATTATATTATATATTATATATTATAAGAAAATTTAAATAAGTTGGTGCGTGTAGAATTATGCACCTAGCGTGTCCGCCGTGCGATGCCTATCAACGGCCTCCACGGGATACGGAGAAATACATTACAGAACACTACGTTAAAGTTAGCCCGCGGTACGCCGCTCCGCTCATGCGATGTTGCCAAATGGTGAGTACGAGCAAGAGTTTGGAGTGTGTATTTAAGGTTTATGATGCCAAATGCGTAGGTGCCGACTGATCTAATTGACGACTGCTAATTGTGCCGTTTGCAGGCTTAATTGCAAATAGTACCGCTATTCACAATGAGATAGCAGTGCCCATTATAGGGTCGAATTATTAATTTGTAGATTTGGATTTAAACAATTATGCTGAGAAAGTAATAAAAATTTTATTTCTTTAAAAGATCGTAAAGGGGATTTTGTTTAAAAAAATATTTTTTTTGTGTTTTTGTAGTTTAGTTAGAGCTTTGTAATAAAATACGTTTTATCTTCAAATGCAGGTTTCATGAAAAAGTGACATAATATTATTCCTATGAAAGCAAACAATTTTAATTAAGTAACCCAGAGCTGTAACGACTTGCAACCGTACAGAGTATTTTAAAGGAGCTTAGAAATGTCAATAATATTTTTTTTTTGTACTCGATGAAAATTTGGAGATGGGATCCCAAAAATATTGTGGAGAGTTATAAGATGTTAATTAAATTTAATTCTTACAAATATTATCAAATATCACACCTTTAGTATCACTTTTCTTTCTCTTAAATGTAATACCTTGCTATGGCACTGGAGTCACTTAAACTCTTAACTACTAATAATTTTGCATCTGCCCATCCCCTGTCAAAAAGTCACCAGCCGCCACTGGCATACAAGTGCACTAAAATATTAGAAAATACACTAAAATCAATTCTAGAGTCTTCTGTTTTCCAGGTGTGTTCTTAAAACGTTGACGGATTTCGAGGTACTCAATTTCCATCATTTCCTCACGATGGATCGACATCGACGCTCAAATTCTGGAAAGTAGGCTAATCTGGTCCACAGAAAAAAACAACCGACAACATAACATTTTTTTGGAATCATTTTTGCGGGTTTACAAACCCGAAATTAATGTAATATGTTTGAAAATTTTAGAAAAAAGTGAAAACAATTTTGAGAAAAAAGTAAAAAACGAAAGTGTAAAAAAATCAGTGTTAAAAAAAGGGGCGAAATCTCAAAAAACAACGATGGAAATATCGAGAAATTCTTTGAAATCGAGAAAAAATTCGAAAATTTCCAGTCAATTAAAAAAAAAAAAGTCGAATTTTGTGAACAGTCGTAAATAGTCATAAAAAATTCAATTTTAAAACTAGTCGAAATTTTGAGGAAAAAAATCAAATTTAGAGAAAAGGAAAATAAAAGTTTTTACAGAAATCCAAAAGGTCGATTTTTTTAAGTAAAGTCGTAATTAAAAAAAGGGCAAATTAAAAAAAATACGAAATTCCAAAAAAAGACGAATTCCAAGGAAAGTATGGAATTTTGAGAAATAGTTAACTGGTCTCACCATAATGGTTATGAAAAATTTTTAAAAATCTACATTTTGAGAAAACGATAAATTTCAAGAAAAAAGTTAAGATAAAGCTGCAATTTCAAAAATACATGGATTTTAGGAAAAAGGATACTTCCAAAAAAAACGACGAATTACGAGAAAAAAATGGAAATTTCAAAAAACAAAAACGAATTAAAAAAAGCGAAATTTCGATTAAAAATCAAGACTTCATAAAAAGAGAGATCAAAATTAGGAGAAATGATCAAATTTTTGGGGACAAATTTAATAAAAATTCGAAATTTATAAGTCAAATTTTATGAAAACTGCGAACAGTGGTGGCTTTTGAAAAAAAGTCGAAATTTGCCGGCTGATTCCCATGTCGCAAACCATGGATATGGATTTAGTATGGATGTACAGAAAATATTAATTCGTGAACGAATATTAGAGTATATCCATATCTATGGTTTTGCTATGTGGGTTATATAAATAGAAATACATAAAATAAATAAATAAGTAAATAAATAAATATTTATTTACTTATTTATTTATTTAATGAGTGTTTAAGCCAGAAGGAGACGAGCACTCCACCCTAGTGTCTAGTATTAAAATGGTTGTTAACATTTTAAAATAACCACAGAAAATTTGTCCTGAATTCTGAAATTCTACAAAAATTTGTAATTTTCAAAAATTATTTTTCAAAATGTTCACATTTTTATTAAAAAATCCGGCAAATGTTCAGAAAAAGACAAATTGATTAACCAACCAGAAATATCAGATTTAAAGAAAAGTCGAAATTTTCAGAAAAAATCGAATTTTGAGAAATAGTGAAATTTCGAAAAAAAATGAAGAATTTTGGGGTAAAATTTTAAATTTTTGAGAAAGTCAGATTCTGATGATTGACGCCAAATTGTAAAACAAATTTAAAATCACAAAAGCAAAAGACAAATTTTGTGAAAAAATAGGAATTTTGAGAAAAAAGTCGATATTTACAGAAAATGTCAAATTTTTTAAAAAAGTTTAATCCACTCGCAAAGAACAACCCCAATTATGCCTTCGAAGCACTGCGAGCAGGATGCGGAGACAAGGATCGATGGTGATGAACTGCCTTCTTAAACAAGGATAGGTTGTCATTTTGGGGGAAAATTCCTTTCGGTAACGAGTTCAATAGCTTGGAAGATTTATAGAACAAAGAGTCTCCTTAGACAGTGTGTCAAGCTAGGCCGCACATGAATTTGCTGTCTCCGATTGTCTTGTATGCCTTAAGAACCTTACCCTTGGGGGATCAATCCTATTAGTTCCTGCGAGGATCTTCCATGATAGTACCTGTAGAAAAGAGACAAGTCACCAACCATCCGCCTGTGCTCTAGTGTTTCGAGAAAATTGGTCAAACTCTTGTCATCAATTAGGCGAATCGTTCTTCTTTGAATTGAATCCAAAAGAGCTAAAGTGTGCTTTGGAGCTGAACTCCAAACATGAGAACAGTATGCTAGTGTTAACCTAGCTTGAGCTTTGTGTAAGTGTGAGTAGCTGATGAGATGTGAAGTACTTTTTAGCTCTAAAAAGAAAGCCTAGCTTCTGAGAGGCGGACTTGGCAATGGCGCGCACACGATCGTCCCAAGAGAAGTTAGTGCTTGTATTTACTCCTAGGACAGATTGATTAGATCTTATCAGAAGGATTTTACCGTCCATTAGTATGTTTGTTGTATTATCCCTTGAACCGCGGCTTGAGTTTTTGAAGCGTGGAAGTCGACCAAATTGTTCTTTACCCCATTCCAGAATAATCTCGAGATCCCGATTAATCGTCTGTGTCTGCTGTTGCCTTATTCGATCTGAAGCAGTGATAGATAATGGTTTGTGGGAGAAAACAGATGACACAAGGTTACTATCATCTGCGAAGCTGTATATAGGGTTGGAAATTGAAGCTAAGAGATCGTTTATGTGTAACAGAAATAGAGTAGGAGAGTGAACAGACCCCTGCACCCCTGCGCCCCTGCGTTAATCGAAAATAGTCTCGGATGAGATGCCATCGACGACGACCTGAAGAGATCTGTCAGCGAGAAAATTGGATATCAAATGACAGAGTCCAGGAGACATAAGATGTTAATTTGGCGAGAAGAGAACGGTACCAGACTCTTCGAAAGCCTTAGAGATATCCAATGCTACAATCCTAGCTCCACCATGTTTTTCCATAACTGAGTTACAGATATGAGTAACATATGCCAGCAGGTCGCTAGTGGAACGTTGTTGTCTAAAACCGTATTGCCTGTCGGAGATGATTCTATTTTTTCAATTGCTGTGGAATATGCACAGATGATGCAAGGCCGATGACGGACAAAAATATTGGTTTTAAATCATTTTTTCAAGCTGCTCATTATGATCATATAAATTTTACTCACTGCCTTATTCACCGAGAGGCCCTTGCAGCAAAAAAATTAGCCCCAGAATTGAACGATGTGCTTCAGGATGCTGTTAAGATTATAAATTTTATTAAGAGCAATGCCCTTAACAGCCGGTTATTTTCAAATCTCTGTAAGGATACGGATTTCAACTGTACAACTTTATTACTACATGCAGAAGTAAGATGGTTGTCAAGAGGTCAAAGTTTAAGAAGATTATTGTTATTAAAGGACGAAATCGAAATATTTGTAACCGAACGAAAATGTGAACTTGCAGCTTTTTTTCAAAATGACTTATGGCTATCCAAGCTGTGTTATTTGTCAGATATCTTTGCGAAATTAAACGATCTCAACTTGTCTCTTCAAGGAAAAAATTGCGATATATTTACTTCGAATGATAAAAATGAAAGTTTTATTAAAAAGATCAATATTTGGAAAAGCAGTGTCGACAATTTTATAATCGACAAGAATCATTGTAAAACTTTTATTGCAATAATTATTGTAGATCACCTAAAAGAGCGAGAAACACAGTTCCGTACATATTTTATATTAAATATTGATTTCAAAAAGGTAGCTTGGATTCAAAAGCCGTTTTGGATTGGCTTAAGTGAGACTGATCACCTGCCACTTAAAGCTCAAGAGGAATTTGCTGAGCTTTTGAGTGACTCAAACTTAAAACTACAATTTCCAAAAAAACCCTTGACTGTATTCTGGATCGGAACTAGAACTGAATTTCCCACAATCGCTGATATGGCGTTAAATGTTCATCTGCCATTCAACACCATATATTTATGTGAAGTTACTTTCTCAGCTTTAACACATATTAAATCCCAATATCGTTCATCGCTAAAAAATGTTGAAGAGGTCTTATGTCCAGCAGTGTCAAACATTCCACCAAGATTTAATTTGTTATGCAATAAAAAATAGGCACATCCATTTCATTAAATTTTTTCCTTTAATTTTAATTTAATACTTACCACTCAACGACTGCGTTCGAATATATTCGAGCGAAATAAGACGGTCAGAATTCCCTTTTATTTAGGTTATTGTAAAAAATGCAATTTTGACGAAAAATAGAGCATATCGTTTTTGTAACTATAATAAATACAATTTTACAACTTTTTGTGCAATTTTTAATTTTAGATTTTTGTATGTTTCTAAACGAATTCTAGAACTATATATTTTTATATGTATATGTATATTGTTACCTAATAAACAAATCATCAAAAAATATTTATTTATCTTTCATAAATGGGGTCGTGAATGAAAAAAGTTTAAGAAACCTTGTCATAGATTTACTGGAGGTAGACTTCTTTTGGGAGTGGGGAATCGAGCATTCCATACACCAATCAGGATAGCTTCAGTGATGGATTCGGCGACTGACGAAGGGTGGTCTGAGTTAAAGCAGACTTCCTGTCATGGGAAAGATGCAAAGAAGTCTCTTAATTCTTCCCAGCTTAGCAGAATCAAAATGCCAAACCCCACGCGACTTCAGAGAAGAGCGAATTTCGGAGAAAAAATGGAAACTTTTGTAAAAAGTCTCTTTAGTTTAATATAAATTTTCGATTGATTGTCTAAACCAGGAAGGGGGCAGGTACCGTGCCCTGCCCTATTCTAGTTACGCCTATGAAAATATTAGTATATTATTAACTTTTTGCTTTGCAGAAAAGAACCAAAGCACTTGGGTCCCTTCTGCAGGTTTTTTTACCTGCCGATCTCATTCAGCTGAATGGTTTTTTGGTTAATAGATCGCATTAGGCTTTAAAATAAGACATAATTGTACTTTACAGCAAAGATTGTGACTTCTTCTGAACTAAATGGTAACTAATGTTTAAGAATTTGTGTTTTCGTTCCTTTCTGCGAAAAGCTGTCCAATCTGTTTTATTTATTTTTAAAAAGTCATTAACTATGAATTACTCAACATGTGAGAAAATCATGTCTTACTTTAGGAATGATGAACAGTTTCTAACAAGGTAACATTTGCAGTCAAATTGAAATATAAAAATCTTAAAAAAAACGAAGAAATCCAAGAAGCAAATATTTGTTGAAGATGTTAAGGTGTTTGTACTTAATGCATATTCTATGTATAGAAGAATCCATTTTTACTACAATATATTTATCTAAAAAGTTAACCAATTTATTTACCAACCTAGTTGCGACCAATCACTTGATGGCTTGTAATCAATATTGAAATTAAATAAATAATTAATGAAATACTGAAAATGTTCTATATTTTAGTTAAAACCACCCACTTAATCAATATTTGCCTATATCTCCGCAAATTAGGTCACATGCGTGACCCTTAGGTAGCGTTCATAGTCTGCCGAATGATTGGAATAAATATTTTGACTTACCAATGTTATTGATAAAGTTTGAAAAAAAATAACGATTAATAACATTTAAAATTAGCCAAATATCCTATAAGTTCATTTTTTAATCTTTCTAAAGCTAACAACTAATTTAGTTATTCCTACCACATTAATTTTTTTCAGATATTAAAAAAAATTGTGTGGAAGAAATAATTAGTTTGTTAATCTGTTGAAAAATTAGTATCACATTTTAAAATTCAGGACGTACCCTCTTCGACCAGGTGGAGGAATCGGTACACTATAAGAAATCAACCACCTTCTAGCCGAACACGAGTAATAGGGATAAGTCCACCATCCTTTATACGACATATTAAGGGGACTTTCAATAAATTTGGGGGATCTTAAACCTGGACTTGAATCCGCATCTTCATACCTAAATAACTCGCATTAAGTTAATATTTTTTTAGATTTAATTTTATTACCAAGGGTATTCCTGATAGGGCCTGAGGCCGACCGACAGAAATGAATCTTGAATTTTTTTAGGGCCGTCCAGTCCTAGTCCTTGAGCATGCCACCAAACGCTGTTTACAATGTTGCCCTGTTGAAGCATTTAAAGCGAGTACACGTGCCGCTAAAACGCTCTTGTCTGAAACCAATATATTTTTGGATATGGCATCTTGTAAACCTGCAATTAAAAATTATAAGATTAGCACTTCCCGTAAAATTATGTAAACACGCAGTAATCAGATAAATAATCGCCTAATAATCTTATCGCCAATTAAATTTACACTCCTACTAGATGTCAAAAGCTTCTATTAGTTCGATTGTATAGTGCCTGAAATGAAGCCACCCATTCCTTTGTCGATATTAAGAGATCTCAAGTGTCATCATTGCAGTGAAGTTGTTTCTTGTGGACCTGTTTTCGTGACACCCTCGAGTGGTGTATTATGTGGTAGGTGTAATCCGTTCGCTATCGACACCTATAGAAATCACGCATTCGAGGCTATCGCTCAAAATTTCACATTTCCCCTGTCGATTTTGGACAAAATATTGCTCCAAGCAATTACCCTGGGAGCAGAGTTTGGAACATGAAGAACATTGCACATACAGAAACGGCTGTCTTAGATTTTGTTTGCATAGTCCTACGGCATGTGCAACAAGGAGTTTTCCTACAAGAGAGAGTAAGTATCCCCAATTTTGACAATTAGAACTGGCTCAGAAAAATGTTGGGTTAAATTGAATTATATTTTTAAAATGATACTTTTATGTTTAGTTTATAAGCCAAATTTTGGAACTTAAATGATGGAATTTTGAAATTTAAATGATACAAACACTTGATTTTTTTTCATATTTGTAGACAAAAGTATTAAATAGTACTAATCTAATACAGTCACCTGCTCACCGTTTGTCAAGATGAAAATTTTAAAATTTTTTTTTGCTGTACAGTTCCAGATATAAGTGATTTACTTGAACAACAAATTGTTTTCAAATATCTCAGCGTTTATTAAAAATTCCTTGATATCTTTTACCTTAACTTATTATCTACACTCTTTTATGTTCTGACAAATTCGATTACTATTTCATTAATACTGCGTAATTGGGTAGCAGTATGATGTGCACGGTAATCAAACTTCTTAGTAATGTTGCGATACAAATATCCTGTATCAAATTTTTTTTTATTTTAGATTACCGAGTCCAGTTTGTAAGATATTTAAATTATTATTTAAATAAATGAAATTGTTTACTTTTGCAAACATTTTTTGACACATTAAAATAAAAAAAATATGATGTACGAGTGTAAATCAAATACGAACTGGTATTTGTTTTTAAAAATTTATTGGTACAAGATACATATATGAAAATTATTAAGTATTTTATTACATAATCTCCTTATTTTGTTATGCATTTTTCCCAAAACGGATTGGGAGTTTTTTAATGCCATCATCATAACAAGAAGGGAGGCGTGTTTGCAGCCAATTGCGCACAAATGTCTCAACAGCAGCATTATCATGGAATCGCTCACCTCCTAGAGCTTCTTTCAGGGACCCAAACATATGATAATCGCATGGTGATAAGACGGGACTATAAGGAGGGTGTTCTAATGTTGCCCCATGAATTTCCTCTAATTTTTAATGTGTCAGATTGGCTGAGTTTGGGCGGGCATTGTCGCCAAGCAAAATCATATGTCTAACCGAAAATTCGCGCCCCTTTCGCCGATATGCACGTTTTGCTTCATCCAATAGCTGGCAGTAGTAGGCAGCATTAACCGTACGGCGTTTATGTAGAAAATCGACGTGCACAACATCGTTAATCTTGTCCGCAGTCACACTGGTCCGATGACGATGGGCATGGGGTTTATTTTCAAATTGAGTTCGTCCTTCTGTGTTTATAGTCTACGAAGAATTTCGGCGGGCTTTACAGCTTCAATGGCAAGAAATTTAATAATAATGCGCTGCGCAACGTGCGGATGAACCTCTTGCTTTCTCATTGTAGTTACAACTGACGAACGGCGAAAACAGAATTCGCTTGAACGCAGAAAGTCATGTGATATCCTCACCTAACATGTCTAAGAGTATGCCTTCTCCCGACGCCCTCATGGCGACATAATAGAAATTCTGGTTCATATTTGATTTACCGTCGTAATTCAAAAGGGGCCAATAAGGATCAAAAAATGAAAAATATAATATCCTAGTTTAGTTTGTTTTTGTTAGAGGAGCACATGAATCGTTTATTGGTAAATGCTACAAAAGGCGAAGTCATTTAAGTTTCCACAAATCAGTGGTTTTATATTTTTTTTCCACGGTCGGAAGTAGAAATCAGTTTCTATGACATCAAAATTAAAACAGAAGTAGTCGATTATTCCCAAGGGAGTATAATGCTTCAAGGGAGTTTACATTATGGAGAACGTTTTTCATGCAAAAAAAAATATAACATTGAAATTATTTATTGACATTTAAATTAAATGTTTTATTTGTACAATTTTCAAAATTAATATTAGAAGGAATATTACTTTCGCTTACATTTACAGTTTTTGTGATTGCGCTAGTAGTGGTACCTACTAAAACCTGATTAGCAATTTTGGTCTTATTTTCAATGGAGTTCTCGACATAACCTTCAGCGACTGTCGTTGATTTCCAACCAGCATGGCGCTTTATTGTCGTGATATCCACACCAGCATCTGCCAGTAATGTCGCTGAATGTCTTCGTAAGCAGTAACCAGTATAACATGCAGCATCAGGTAATTTTAAATACGAAGCTACTACACTCGGAATTTTTCCCATGGTATTCTTGCCAACTGGCTGCAAACTACATTTTCCTGCTTTGTAGTACAAAAAAAGGCGCTTATGCTTATGTCAGGTATTTTCGAAACAATTCAAGCATATTTCCCATATCGGTAACCAGAAAGGTTCGTGGAATCTTTGTCTTAGTGTTTGGAATTTTTACAATCAAGGAAGAGCCTACATCCTCAATATTACAACAGTTAAATTGACTAGTTCATCAGTTCGACAAGCTTCGGCAATCCCCAGAATTAATCCAACCTATAAAAAATCAAAATACTCAATAATTGAAATACCTAACAACAAAAGTAATCTTACCTTAATCATTAAGAATTTTTTGTCATCTGCACTTGATAGAAAACGGTCGATTTCACCCTTTGTTAATATTTTCGATTTTTTCGCTTGATATCGTCACCGGTTCTTTTCAAAAATGCGATCAGCTTGGGGAATTTGCTTATATCTATGTTGTCGTAAATTATCAAGCATGACTTAACCATAGAATATTGCGTCCATAATTCTTTGCATTTTCACTGAAGTATGCCAACAAAACATTCTCGCTGTATACTTGAACATTTTTCTCGGCGCACCACTTTTTGAACCGATTGTAAGCTATATCGTATAAAGATCTTGACTTCGTAGGCAGAAAATTGCTTATTGCAATATTTGCAGAGTCCAAAATCTCTTCCGACTCACAATTATTCATTGTGCACTAAACAAACTTTAAACTAAACCAAACTAGCACCTTAATTTAACAAGTCTTTTTGTTTGTTTATTTTGTAGTTATGACAATAACTCAACGACTACTAAATAAATGCTCAAATCCGAATACAATAATTCTGGTGCTACTTACTTCATAATGACAAAATATGTGTTTTTAAGTTAATGAGACCGTGGAAAAAATAGTATATACCATTCGGGAGAGATGCTATTTTGTCCTCGGTGCATTGTAGCCCTCGGGCTTCAAATTGCACCTCTGCCAAAATAAGGCATTTCTCTCCCTTATAGTATAATGTACTATTGTCTCCCCTATCACATCAATAAAGTTTACATGTTTGATAAGGCTGCTACATCAAAAAATACAAGATGATGCTTATTATAAAAGTAATAATACCTTTATAATCGGGATAAAAAACGAACTTTTATCCTAATTGTAATCCAAATTAATATATAAATGAGAAAGTGTGTTTGTCTGCCCGTTTGCCTGCTTTTCAGAGCTCAATTACTGAAGCCATTGTGATGAAAATTGGTGCAGATGTACCTTGCAAGACGGAATTGTTAATAGGGTACATCTCACCCCAAAAAACTGTTTCAGATACATCCTGACTGATATTGTATATTTATAGAAAGAGTAAATGAACTTTCTTCGATATTTATGTTAAATAAATGATCTGACAACGGTGACAGCGAAATTTGACGACAATGCACAACCTTGCCGTAACTTTGCAAGTAGAATTGTTTTAATATCACGCTCTAACGTCATCTAATGCAATAGGGCGCAACTTTGTTAGCCACTATATTAACTGGAAATTCTCTAAGCGTCGAAACGAACACATGAGCGTATCAACGATTTTGAACAAAATATCA
This sequence comes from Dastarcus helophoroides, assembly GCA_028583605.1. NCBI lineage: Eukaryota > Metazoa > Arthropoda > Insecta > Coleoptera > Bothrideridae > Dastarcus > Dastarcus helophoroides. The sequence continues at coordinate 28,572,541 of CM053328.1, forward strand.
CTCTGTAATCTGCACGAACTCCTTACCTCCTAATTAGGTTAGTTTGGTTATGTTTATCCAAACTATGTAATTTTATAAATGAGAATCGACACCACTATCCATCGCTATCCTACAGCAATCTACTGTGTGGTTCTTAATTAAAATCAAAAATAAATTAAAGCATTAACAATTAAACAAATTGATCCGTCAATTTAACAAATTAAAAACAAAGTTTGCATGCTATCTTTTATTTTTCTTTTGACACTGAATCGAGTTCAACAAAATCTGGTGAGAATTCTGTGAACTTAGATAAAGGAAATATTCTTATCTTAAAAAAACTTTTCTCGATAACAATATTAAAGCCTCATTTAACGCAATTTTTCGATAACTACCAAAATTTTGCCTTATTTTTTACAATGCAAAATACAAATGGACCATTCATCAGAACCATTCATCAGAAAATGTTTGACATCCCAAAATCGTGCTAATTGACTGCTGCAGGTTCAAATAAAATATTTTCAAAATGGTTCCGGAAATGGATCCCATCTTTAGTACTTTAGCAAATACCGAATTTTGATTTCATATTTAGATTTTAAATAATACTTGCAGTATACAACAGAGATGAGCAACCTTTTTTTACAGAGGGTCAATTACAAGGTTAAAAATTTTGCGCGGGCCGCATCTGAGAAAAATAAGAATGATGGGACGCTTGCACCCCCTGGTTCATGCAGCAAACTGAGAATTTGTATGTATTCAATCGGAGGACTTTCCAATTCTTCAGAATTCATCCTTTCCTTGAAACATTTTTTTTTAAATTTTTACCTTTTTCTCAAATTTTGTATATTTTTTTACAAAATTTGTTTTAAAATTTTGCATTTATTCATAAACTTTGCCTTTCTTTATCGAACATGACTGTCAAAATTTTGAATTTAAAAATTCCTTTTTTTTTCTGAAATTTCGTCATTTCTCGAAATTCGACTTTTCCTGAAAATTTCGCCTTTTTTGATTCTGAAAATTTCATCTTATTAATTAAAATTTGCCTTTTTTCGAAATCTTGTCGATCTTTTGACAAAAAGGTGTATTTTTTTGAAATTAAAATTTTTGTGAAAGGACTAACATTTCTTTGTAAATGTCAACCCTTTTGTAATCCTTTCTGGTAGTTTCAACTTGTTTGTCAAAATTTCGATGTGTTATCACAATATTTGACATTTTCTGACTTCTGTTGAGGCAAGGTAGGGAGCCTGGCTCGTCCAGAGAGTCCAGAGAAAACAAATATTCGATTTTTCTCTTAAATTTTACTCTTTTTCTGAATTTCGAAGTTTCACTAAGATTAAATGCTTTCTCTCAAAATTTAAATCTTTTTTGCAAAATTTCTCTTACAATATCGTCTTTTTCTCGGGGTTTTCACTATTTGTTTGTGACTTTTTTTTTAATTTGACCCAAAGTTTACTCGAATTTTTTTTTCAAACTCCGATATTTTTTTGAACATTTACTAAAAATTTCGATCTTTTAGATTCTGATTTTTTTAGAATTTCTGACTGGTCTCCTAAAATTTGCCTTTTTCAGGAAATTTGATTTATTGTTTCAATAATTTTTTTCTTTTTCTTGGTAAATTCATCTTTTTTTTTCAAAATTTCGGATTTTTCTAAAATAGTCTTTTACCTAAAATTCCTCAAAATTTGTCTTTTTCGAAAGTTCCATTTTGTTTTGACAATCCTACTTTTTGGACTTTTTTTATTTATTTAAAAATTTTGTCATTTTGTTGAATATTTGTCTTTTTCAATAAATTACTTTTAGATCAAATGGTTTTATGGTTCTGAAAATGTTCACTTTTCTGTTGTTGCGAAAAATATTTTTGGGGATTTCGAGAAAAAGATTTCTTGTAAATTCAACATCTTTACTGAATTTTAAATTTTGAGAACAATGTTTTTGAATCTTGCGATTTTTCTTTCTCAGAGTTGAACTTTTTTTTGAAAATTGCGCCTTTTCACAAAATCAAATCTTTGAAAATTTTGATTTTTTTTGAATTTTGCATTTCTCGAGTTTTTGAGAAAGGTTAGGTTTTTATTTTCAATATGATTTATTGAAAACTTCAACTTTTTAAAATGTCCTCTTAAAATTTGACCTTCTTTTGGAAATTTAGATTATTTCCTAGAAAGTTCAATATTTTTTTGTAATTTGTAAAGTAATTTTAAAAAATCCTGAATTTTTTTCGGTCTTTTTTTTTTAAAAAAAATTTTTTTAAAATTTTATTCTCGATAATTTCAACTTGTCCAAAATTCATGTTATTCTCCAAATTTTGACTTTTTAACTCAAAATTCAATTTTATCTGTTTCTGGATATTGCTATTTGAAATGGAATTTTTTCCAAAGATTTAGACTTTTTCACAAAATTCATTTATTTTTTTTAATTTGGATCGAAATTTTAATAGAAATCGAAACAATTTCAGAAGAATATTTTTATGAAATCTTGAAAAAAGAATTTCTTGAAAAATTTCAAAAATATGACAAAATTGAAATAAAATAAAAATTCTGAAATCACAATTAACTATCAGCAATGTAAGTCAGTTAATTGGTTCAAAATACATATATTCCACGGAACTCTGCAAGAGACTTTATATTCAACACCATGCTGTTATAAATGATATTCTATCTAAGCAACATATCTCTTTAACTGTAATAGGTGACTATAACTTGCCTAAAATTAATTGGATTAATGAAAATGGAGATTTAAGGGTTAGTCCAAAAGTAGGTTATTTAAATTGTACCCCTGATAAAGCCATGCTTATAGCAAACGGTTCTAATTTAAATAATTTGTTCGAAGTTAATACTGTCTTAAATATTACATTATATACGCCGGACTTATGTTTTACAACTGATATTAATCTGATAATCTGATAATTTCTAGAAGTCTGGATCCTCCAGTTTCTTGAGATAAATATCATCCAGCATTTTACTTGAACATGAATATTTCTGATGAGAGATTTGTAAATGTGAAACCGATTTTCGATTATCCTAGAGCTGATAACCAGTAACTAATGAGATGAATGATTGGCTACGGTTGATTAAGTTTTTCTATTCTATTCTGTGCTGTTCTAAGTCGAATCTATATTTGAAAAGCCTATCCCCCTAATTCATTTAGTTAAAACTCTTTGTAGAGAAAATTTTAGTAATTTCTTTCTTTAAAATAGAAGGCTCACTTTAAATATTAAAACTACCAACATTCTTCTTGTTATGATCAAATTTTTTCGATTTTAGAAATCGTAATTTATTTATTAAAACTCTAAGCGCTGATAGACAACGCACAACTTAATCGGCTGGGTCGAGAAGCATGAAATTTTGCACACTAATTAACAGTATAGCATAGATGATTACTAAGATAGGATTTTTGAGAATTCGGCCTCTAACGGTATGAAATTTAATATGTGATGAATCAGCCCCCTCGCAACAAATAATCAAACTTCGGCGCCACTCGCCTTGAGAAACCATTTTTTTTTATCGATAAGAATGAAACACTTTCCACCTCAGTATGTCACATACTATAACTTGCGAATTTTTAAGTTACTATTTGATATGAACCGTATCAGAGGCGAAACTCCTCCGAAATAAAAATCTCATAAAAAAACAAAATAGTCAAGACAAAAAGAGAACTGTAATTCAGTATGTCAATAATGGCAGAGACATTGACATGGCCCCCGGACTTTGACCGTGGAAACTTAAGTAATCATTTCCATAATTTGTTTGACATATTTTCGTATTTTTATTTTACCTAGTTTCTTCAATATTCAAGCTATTTCTTTTGATAATAGCGCTTAAAAAGATGATTTTCAATGGTGACTAAGTCTCTATTTATTGCACATTTCAAATCCAGTAATCCTTTAATCCTTTTCAAGATTATCAAAATATCAAAATGATTAAATTGTTGTAGATTTTTATCATTTTTTTTTAATTCTTAGAAATGCTCAAATAACATGTGTTATTGAATAGGATTCGTTATATTTTCGCTCAGATACATTTAAGTTCTAAGTAAACATGTAATAGTAAGTAGCCAGTATGTTTTTAGAGTATATTCATAAAATATGAATATGAAAAATATTCATCATCGATTTTTTATTATAATGACGTCACAATATACACAATTTATCGTGTTTCACGTGCTCTGCATGTTAATTGCAGCATGTTATCTAATTGTAAATTAAAAACACTGCTTAAAGAAATCATCCATGCAAGTCTACATATCTACACTTATAAAAAACAATAATAATCCAGGATAAATATTTTAAGTTTAAAACTAGAATGAAAGATTACACATTATCAGATCTATTTTAGATATATAAAACGGTGACTCAATTTGTAAAATTAAAAACATATTAGTTTAGATAACTAAATAGCAGATAATCAGTTTCGGATGGTATTACTCCTAAAGTAAGGACAAGAAAAATACGTATAGTACAGTATGACCAAAACCATTGGCTTTTGCAATCTGTCGAATTATTTTCAAATTACTCTTTTGCAGTGGCGGCTAGTGCTAAAAAAAATTGGAGGTTGCAAAGAAACATCTGCAAAAAATGGGCCGAAATTGTATTTACTGTTAAAGTTTTATTTATTTACAACAAAAACTAACTTATTATAAGGAGAAGTCCATACGACGATATTTATCAGTTGCAATTTTATCGATAACTCTGAAATCAAAAAGTCGGATATTCTTGGTCAATACGTTATGGTTTGCAGTGCTACGTGCAACCCAATGCTGCTTATGGGCCCGTATTCAAACCAACCAAAATATTAGCTAACGCGCAGATGCGTACATGTAACATAAGGTTTGCAATCTGGCGTGCAAACTCTGCAAACCAAATAACCTTATATCTATCAAACAGGAACGAACCAGGGAAATTTGCTACAGTCGGTAGTTTGGTTGTTTGGTAATGGCAAATCCGTTATTTATTATGACAATGAACAAAAATTACTTTGTGTTTATCCCAGCCTTAGTTTTTTTTGGCGGTTGTGCAAACCTGCAAACCTTAGCACCAGCCGCCACTGCTCTTTTGTGATATTACTAATAAAAATTTCGAATATTTTAAGCCGCATCCACATCAATAAAAATTCGTGTTGTGCGTTGGATTTTGTATTTGTTACAAAAAGTAACATCTGCTGTTCTTTTGGTGGAACGGACTGGTCCTTAGTTATCTTTAAAAATTGAAATACAGAACTGGTCCCCTGAAACCAAGAAAGATTAAAAAACACAACAAAGGTTCTTCTAATGCGTTTCGATAGCCAATCATCATCAGAGAGATCAGTACCTCAGTCAGTATCGTGCACGAAGTGAATATTCTTTGTATATAAGGGTTAATTTTAGGATTAGGTGTTAGTATCTCTCTAAAAATGACAGCTTGGCTATCGAAACGCGTTAGAGCAACCTTTGTTGTGTTTTATAATCTTTTTTCGTTTCAGGGGACAATATTTGTGTTTCAATTTTGTTACGATTCTTGCACTTTTTTTGAAGAGTTTAAAATGAACACAAACGGATTCGATGGTCTGAAGTTTGTTTTTATTTATGAGGTCGAAGCTGTAATCTTTAAACTTATATTAATAATAATGAAATTTTTCATTACCAATTAATCCAAATCAGTCTCATGCCGTGACTTATAAATGGGGAAGTTGACCGGACACCCTTTTAAAAGATTAATTACAAATTTGCTTTCAACTAATTACATTTTGAATTCATTAGCAATCAAAGAAGAAGAATTAAAATATCGAACTAAATTCGGGATTTTAAAACAAAATTCAAATAGAAGAAAAAATTAAAAATTTGAAGACTAAGTCCAGATGTTTGACCAATTTTAAGACAACCAATAAAGTTCGTGCGGTTTTTCTTTATTGTCTACTTTTATGAATTATATTCAGTAAACAGAATGTAGTGGTGGGGTAATTTTGAATATAGGTTAAAACTTATGTTAAGGAGAATCGATCAATGTATTTGGTAAGTTAGTTACTTTGAATTAAAGTGCAAAATCTTTACTAGAGTATGGCCGTGTCAAGTACATACAATAATTCGTGCTTGTTTACTTTATGAATTAAAACTTGGTACCAAGGCTGCAGAAGCTTGTCGTAAAATATGCGCTGCTTTTGGGGAAGGTACTGTAGCTGAATGGATGGGTCAGAAGTGGTTTAGGAAACTTGCCTCTGGAGAGAAAAATCTGGAAAATGAACCTCGCTCCGGAAGATTATCAACGAACAACAACGACGATATCAAGCTGACGATCGAACAGGATTCAAGACAGACATGTCAAGCTCTTGCCTTAAGATTCAATGTGAGTGTGACTGTACTCACCAGACCCTGTCCCAAGTGACTAACACCTGTTTTTGGACTTAGACAACCACATGCGAAATCGGCGATTTCAAAATAGAGAGGTTTTGAAAAACGAGGTGATATACTTCTTCAATTTCCAAAAGCAAGATTTTTACAAAAATGGAATGTAGGATCTTGTGTCTAGATGAGAAAGGGTAATACTTGCTGAGGGTGATTATTTTTCAGAATAAATCTAAGTTTAACCCATTTTTTGTATTACTATTTCTTAACCTTCAAAACCTCACGAACTTTCATAGTTACCGGTTTAAAGAAATCCAGATTTTCAATTTTAAAGTTGAACTTTGAATATTACTTCTTTAATGTTCAGTTTAGATTTTTAATTAAAGAATTAACATTCCAAATTAAAAGACAACAATAAATTCTAAGATGAAAATCAAAATTTATGTTAAAAAAAATAAAAAGTTTATTATAGAGGTTGAACCGAATTTGATTTCCACTACAGGGAACTCGGAAACTATTAGAGATACAAGGACGTTTAAATGGGAAAAAATTTAATGCCTAACAATATTTCGCTAAAAAAAAATTGAATTCGAATTCGTCTTGATTTTATTTAAAAAAAACTGAAAATCGGCATTTTTAATAATCAGATGTAACTTGTTTATTTAAATTAGGTCCAATTTTTTAAAATTGAAAATTTTGAATAAATTCAAATTTTTCAGAAAAAGTTGAAATTTAAAAAACGTTGCAATTTTAGTTACAATCCCGAAAAAACCAAATTTTTACAAAGTATCAATTTAATAAGAAATTTTCAAATAGATTATAATAGTGGAAAATTTGAGAAAAGGTTAAAATTTCGAATTTTGAAAAACTCCCAAATTTTCAAAAAGGTCGAAATTTTCAAGTCAATATTTTCAAAAATTTCGAAATTTCCACCAAAGGTTGAAATCTCGAAAAATTGACTTTTTTCTAAATATAGTCAAAATTTTGGGAAAATAACCTAAATTTTGGAAAAAACCAAATTTTTTAAAAAGTCGAAATTCGGAAAACGGACTTGGATTCATGAAACAGAATGCGCCTATATATCCTCATAATACTCTTTCTAGTAATAGCTTCGGATCGAAAGATTTTGTTGGCAAACGATCGCCTGATGCATTATCATTTTAGAGAAAAGAAAGAAAGCACTAAAGAGATCAACGTGCCAGTTAAACAATCCCCAATATATTACCATTCCCGGGACGATTCCCAAGAAAGTAGCTCTACTCCGAGGCAGTCAAACTTATCAAAAAAATATGCAAAGCATCAGGATATTGAAATGTTCAGATTCAAAATTGTCCCAATCATCACGGCTAGATTCAGAACGAGCTGAGGTAATGGAACGGAGGCATATCAAAGGAGTAGTTCCTACCCATAGTGGACACATTTATGAAACTTTAACACAACATAGTATATTATTTGCTCCACCTGAAAACCAAAAAGATAGAAACATCGAAGAACAAATTGAGTTTCAGGGAGAATATCAAGACGTTTACAATAAAAAGCACAGTTACGTGAAAGATAACATAAAGGTTTCTACGGAAGTGGCATTTTACCATGAAACTCGTCATCGACCAACATTGACTGACAACGGTCTTTCGAAAAGTGAATTGTTGCAGTTAGTACACTCATGAGAAGATTTCGTGAAGCAAAATCCTCAGAATGTTTAAAAGGAGCCAAGCTTCAGAATAGGGAATCAAGAACTTATTGACGAGAGTAAAAGTAGACAACGTGAAAGGGCAACCCAAAATAGTTAGTCATCGACAACACTCCTTTCTTTTGACTTTTTTCTAAATATACTCAACATTTTGGGAAAATAATTCTAATTTTGGAAAGAACCAATTTTTTTAAAAAGGCAAAATTTTCATCATAATTAAAAATTCGATAACCCTCACAATTGAAAAAAAAGCCAAAAAAAATTGAAATTTTCAATCAAAAAAGTCGACAAAATTTTGAAAAAAGAAATGTCTGCATTGTTAAAAAAGTCGAAATTTTAAATAATAAATCGAAATATTAAAAGATGGGATTTAAACAAAAAGTCTAATTTTTCGAAAAAAAAGCCCAATTAAAAAAAATTCGAAATGTTTAAATCAATATTTTCAAAAATAATTTAAAATTCCAGAAAAACTTGAATTTTAGAAAAGCGTAGACATTTTTAAAAAGTGGTCAAAAAGTAGCGAAAAAAACTAGATTTTAGAAAAAAATCAAACTTTCAAAAGAGGTCTACATTTTAAACATAAAAGATTTTGAACAAGAGTTAATTTTATAAAAAAAAGGTCAAGATTTCTTAATCGATTCAAATTTTCGCAAAAACTTTCAGTCAGAATTTCAAAAAGAAGCCGAAATTGTGGATAGTTTCAGTTTCGTGGTCTTAATTTTCAAAAAAGTCGAAAATGTTTTCAAAAATAGGTATTTTTGTATATTTTTGAGAATAAGTTGATATTTTGAAAAATTTTTAATTTTTTGAAAAAACAGTCCAAATTTGTAACAAAAAGTAATCTTTTAAGAAAGTTCTAATTCACAAAAAGTCGAAAATGAAAGAAAGTCAATTTTTAAAAAAAGTACAAATTCTCAGCCAGAATTTCAAGAAAAGGCCTAAATTTAAAAAAAAGTCCAAATTTTTATTTGAAGTCGTATTTTTAAAAAAACTCGAAAACAGAAAAGTCCAAATTTTGAAAAAAATCAAAATTATCAAGTTTCGAGAAAGCCAAAATTTTTGAAAAAAAAAGTCAAAAAATCTTCATAAATTACAATTTTGAAAAATATAACTTTTTTAAAACCTTTTTAAAAGTTTCTTTTTAAAAAGATCAAAATTTTCAGTACAGTAAATTGAAATTTCAAGAAAAAGTTAAAGATTAAAAAAAAAATAGGAATATTTCTGAAATGTCGAAACTAAACTGCTAACTAAAAGTAGGATTTAAGAAAATAAGATAAAATTTCATTAAAAAAATCGAAATTCTGAAAAGGCCAAAATGTTCAAAAAAGTTAAAATTTTGCGAAAAAAGGTTAAAATTTTAGGAAAAAGACAAAATTTTGAAAAAAGAAAGTTTTGAAAAAGGTGAAAGTTTGAAATGTTTAAATTTTCAAGAGTCGAAATTTTCAATAACAAATTGAATTTTAAAAAGTCAAATATTTAAAAAAAAGTTAAAATTTTGAAAATGTTCGACATTTAAAAAAAACAATTTTGAAAAAAGTCGACATTTTCAATAAAATTAGAAATGTTTATACTCACGTCTTTAGAATTTGTACACAAATAAATTCCGATGAATTATGTCAAAAATAAGTTGGATTTGTTACTTTACAGATGCATTCACTAAAAAAAGGAATCTTGATGACTTAAAGAGGCCTAATTTAGGAGGACAAGACATTCCGCTGAGTAGGGAAGTTAAATATTTGGGACTTACCTTAGATACCAAACTTAGCTTCGGTGCTCATGTGAAAAAAGTTACTGCCAAAGCTACTAAGGCACTAGGGGCCTGTAGCGACATGATAGGAAAACAATGGGGACTCAGAGCAGCCATGGTCCGTTGGATAATTCCAAGGTTGTAGTACCCATAGTAATCAGACTAAGTAAGGTACAAAGGTTAGCTTGCTTAGGAATAACAGGGACGAGGCAAACAACGCCCACTGCAGCCATAGAAGCACTGCTATGTCTGCCTCCACTTTATCTGGTGGTGCAGGCGGACGCTCTGTCTGCAGCCAAGAGGCTAAAAACAAACGGGTATGGAATAATATCACCCAGATCAACATGCCATACAGAAATATGTAAGCGAATCATACACTAAGTATGCCATCGGACAGAACAAAGAGTATGCCCAACTTTCACAAACCCTGTCGGGTAGAAATACCGGAAAGGGGAGTGCAGTTAGTAGAACTAAAAAGAGAAAGCGGATCAGCTGGTTCACAGATGGATCCAAAACAAAGATAAGCACTGGTGGGGAAATAACCGGCTAAGAACCAGGGAATAAATTTTACATAAACACGGGCTCTTTGGCAACCGTTTTTCAGGAAGAAGTTACTGCAATTACAGCCTGTGCTGAAGCAATGATCAGAAAGTCTTATGAAAACAAGAGAATCGTGATCTATAGCGACAGCCATTAAACGCGCTGAGAGCTTATGGAATAAACTCCAGAACGGTTAAAGATTGTGTTGATAAGCTAAACAACTTGGCACAGCACAATACACTTATACTTTGATGGATTGAGGCCCATCGGTGAATTAAAGGAAATGAAAGAGCAGATCTTCTAGCCAAAAGGGGAGCCGAGTTTCCTCTAGTAGGATCGGAACCTACTTGTCTGTTTGCTTACAGAGCGGCAAAAGAGGTAAAAAGGAACTACTAAGGAAAGAACACAACACTCACTGGAGGGATGTCAATGGTCTGGGACAATCGCGGATATTTATTGACGGAACATTAGAAAAGAGAGCCAGAAAACTATTACAGTTAAGCAAAAATCAGGTCAGGTGGACATTTGGACTATTTATGGGACACTGTGCCCTAATAAAACATCTTACAATTGGCGTAAAAAAAATTGTACTTGTAGAATATGTGGAGAGGAAGAAGAAACACCTTTACACATATCATGTGAATGTTCGGCTCTGGCAAGGGATAGACATTCCAGCTTTGGGAATGCTCCGACTGAACCAAAGACAATAGTGGAAACACCCATAAATGAGGTTCTGGAATTCTTCAAAAAAACCTAGCCTATTATGAGATAATCGTGGGGGGCACAATAAGCGAAAGCTTCAGTGCTGCAGGGATAACCGACCCCATAAGAAATAACAATAATAATAATAATAATACTTTACAGACACAATTGATAAATTTCGATCATAAGCATTACTAACATAAATAAATAATGGTGGCAACTGTTGTGTGAAATAAAGAGGTTTTAAAATAAAATGACATTCTCATTTTGTTAGAGAAGCTGTGCTTACCTAGCTTCCATGAAGAACACGTCTCGGATTCAAACTCACTCATCATCATTTCCTTTATCCCAATTTTCTTGCTTTAACCATAGTTTTGTAAAGCCAGTAATTTCAGTAGAAAACTTATCTAACTAACTAACTTGCGTTAGTAAAAGTTCTTGAAAATAGGTAGAAATTTAAAAGACCAATGGCAATGGAAAATGTGGAAATCAATGAAGTATAATGACTCGGTTCAGGAAAGTTTCGGGCAAAAATAAAGGATTAAAGTTATGTTCCAATCTGCTCTATAACGCACCCTAATTTACGAAGCGTAAAAATTATTTCTGCTCAAAATGTTCAAAAGAAACAATAACATTTCAAGTACCTATTAAAATTTTATGCTCAATGTTTAATATCCCTTTAGCAGCGAAAGTATGCAACATGTAGTAGGTTGGAAGAACTAGATTTTATCCGAAAAGTGCTAAAGCAATTTAAAAAATAACAACTAAAAATTAAGTTAGTTAAAAAGTATTGATTTAGGACTATTTAATTAATAACTCTCTTGATTCAGCGAAATGTAAATTATAAAATTTAGTATGTAAGAAAATTTTCTAGAAAGATCTGATAAGGGGAAAGCGGCCGCGATAACGAAGTAAACGGCAGATAAGAGTTCCAGAAATTTCGGCCTTATCTGCGGGATTTTTCTCGAATCTGGGAGCCAAAACTATATAAGGCGGTCGCCTTTCCCTAGAGTCAGTCAGTGTAATTAGTGAGCTAGTAGCTAAAAGTCAATAAGTGAGTTAATTATTCAGTTGTAGAGAGTTGTAGAGTTTAGTTTGAAAATAAAGTGGGTATTATTCAGCAAGTGTTTAATAATCATTTCGAACCGATAAGCCCGTAACACTAATAAAAATAACCTAAAAGGGTTGGGATTGTTATTGAAAAAAAACTTATTGGAAGAGTAAATACGTCACCATCGAGTTTTCCAAGTTAGTAAATGGCAATTTCAAGAAAAATATTATTAAGAGATTTTCCCCACTTGGACATCTTTTGATTGATCAAAAAAAACCAAATGAGATTTTTCTAGAATTAAAAGCCAAATCATTTTAAATTTCTATTCTTCTTTGCCATCACTACTCTATCAACTAAAGATTAAAATTAAGGCCACGCTACCTCATTTTTCAAATTCAAATCGTGATCAACTTCTGAAATCAACTCAAAATTTACACAACAAACTCAAAGTTTAATTTAAAATTTTGATTTTTCAGTTTACATTTCAGAAAGAAGTATACTTTTCAGATGTAAAAAGGAAAGTTGAAAAAAATCTAGAAAACAATGAAAATTTATAATAAAAACATCATTGAGTTTAAAAATTTTCAGTTTAGATCTAAACATGGAAGTTTGAGGTGAAGCTTCAGGAAAAGGAAAATACACGATATTATGGAATTAGGCCTGAAATAATAAGGAGCAAAGCCAAAATAGAAAGCCCAAATTTCGAATTTTTAGGTCGACATTTTAGGAGAAAAAATTGCCTATAAAATAAATTCCTAAAATTTGAAGGAAGTGTTTATTAAAATCGTCCATCTAAAACTTTTGATTTTAAACTAGAGTATTTCAAAAAAATTGAAATACAGAACTTGTTCCCTGAAACCAAGAAAGATTAAAAAACACAACAAACATTGCTCTAACGCGTTTCGACAGCCAAGCTGAGAGATAATTTTTTTTTGAAGATAGCCAAGGACCAGTTCCGTTCCACCAAACATAAAGTATATTTTCGGTTCTACTTTTGAACCCAAGATCTCGCGCTAATTCTTTTTTTTTTGAGAAAAAGTCCAGCATTTTAAGATTGCAGTCATACTTTTAAGCAAAACGCCAAAACTTTGAATTGTTAAACCCAAAATATTGGGATTTTATTTCTTAAATTAAACTTTTCTTGGTCTTGGTCTTGAAATTTTCATTTTAATTAATCTTAACATTTATAAAGACTTCTTAAATTTTCGAGAAAGAAGCTTCAATTTTGAAAACAAACCGAAATTTATGTAAACAATTCTCAATATTCCAACTTTATTTTATAGAAAAATATTGACCTTTAATTCAAAAATTTATATTTCCTATAAAATTTTCCCATTTTTGGAAAGAGGTGATTTTTTTAGGAATTGTTGTTAATAATCTTAGGTTTTTTCAAAATTCTGACTCTTTTCTCAAAACCTATAGTCTGAACTTTCTATTTTTTAATAAAATTTCGACTTCGGAATCAAAATTTATTAGAAACAGCCAAATATCCAAAAAAACTGAAATGTATGTAAAAAAAATCGCAACAATTCTAATTGAATTTATGGAAATATTAACCTTAAGCCTAAATATTCGTCGTTTTTATGAAATGTTCTCTCAACATTATTAGGAAAAAGCGCATTTTTTTGAGTTTTTGTTAATAACTTCAAATTCTTTCGAAATTCTGGCTTTTTTCTCAAAATTCCCAATCTAAACTTGCCAATTTTTGTGTAATTTCGATTTCAAAATCAAAATTTATAATTTTTTTAAAGATTGTGAACTTTTTTCTCGAAGTTTTAGACTTCCGTCCCTAGTTTTTCCTCAAAATGTTGAGTTTAAATTCGAACTGACATTATAAAAATTTTATTACAACTCGAATATTCCACTCAAATGTTTTAAATGTCTAGATAAAAACGAAATTCATCAATGTAAAACTGAGTTTATTATTTAAACTTTTGACAGAGTAGACATTTAGAATATTACAGATTTAAACTTGGAATTTTTAAATTAAGATCCAAATTTAAATATTGATGTATACAGGGTCCAACATTGGTGTGTGGACGGAGGATAGCTCCTAAGCCTAACAAATTATCAAAATGAAATTTTGGCCAGTGGCGTATATCAACAGGAAGTTGAAAATGTCAATCAACAGGGAGTTCATCTTAAAATTATATTCATTTTATTGTACTAATCAAGTGTTGATATAAACTTACTTTGTTTACAGTAGAACACCCTGTATATTTTAGCAGATTTGGATAACCCTCTAAAAATGCAACAAAATGAAAGGGTTTATGGAGGTTGGAACTTAAAGACTATCAGTGATTGTTTATGTCGCAAATTCTTGTAGTCAATACTACATCATACGTTTACATCATCGGAGTTCTGTCTCCGGATTTATGATCCTCTATTAAGAAAACGACCTAGCAAAACTCCCATAAACCCTATATTGTTTTGTATATTGCTATCCAAATAAGCAAAAATATATAAAGTGTTCTATTTAAAAAAAAATAAGTTTATATCAACCCTCTTTATATGATTAGTACAATAAAATGGAAACAATTTTTAAATTTGCTCCCTATAGATGTACGCCACAGGACAAAATATCATTTTGATATCTCTTTAGCCTTAGAAGCTATTCTTCGTCCACTAACGGCGGACCCTGTATAATTTAAGAAAAAAAATCAAAATTTTTGAATAAAATAAGTGCACATTTTGATACAAAAAGGCAGAAGTTCTAGAAAAAAATTAACTTCTATACTCAAGCTTTGCTAGAAGAAAACTGAAATTTCAGGATCAACGACAACATTGTTTGAAAAACGTCAACATTTCCATTTTAAAGCTGAAATGTTATGAACAAAACAAGAATTTTTCAATTTTAGTTAAAGGATTCGTAGAAAAATTGGCATTTTGAAGAGAGTTTTATAAAAAAAATCTGTTTGAACATAAACACTCCAGAAAACGAAAACAATATCGAGTTTAAACTCAATTTTTTTAAAGGGCCATTTTTTAATTTACGTAAAGTCGAAATCTTGGGGAAAAAATCAAAAAAATTAAAATTTTTCAAAAAAGCCAAAATCTTGATTTTAATTTAAAAAAGGAAATATAAATATGTTAAATGTATTAGTGATGTAACTGATATTCGCATTCTCGTTTGCATTTACGAATATTTTCGCAAGAAATTATGAGAATATAGTGTGCCCCACCAGGAATCGCCGCAATCAATATCTGGCAAAGTAGCTTATTTAAAAAAATTGAAAATTTAACAACTTATTAAAGTCGACGGCGCCAACATAACTAAAATATTTGCAAAGTTGTAATACTTCCTCTTATACCGGAAGTTGACACCAACTTCGTTATTTTAAATAAGATACCCTATACATTTTTGTAGTTTTAGATTTTATTTGATATTTTAAGGGCGCTTTGGATAACAAACATTGATCTTAAAATTTATAATTTTTGAGATAATTCGATTTCTATAAAAAATTCGACAGATGCAAGGTTCCACAAAGTTCTTTGCATCTTTTTCCAAAAACTAGATCTTTATTTCATATTTGGTACGTAAGTAGAACACATGCGAAACTATCTTGCCCAACTTTCATAAGTTCCAAAAGATTATACAGAGTGTTGAATTCAGGTCTGCATACTTTGGTAAGTTCAAGTTTGTTACCTTAAATGGAACACCCTATATTTTTCTGACCTATCTAGTGAAGTTTTAAATTATCTGTCAACTGAGATAGGCATTGCGGTAGTTTCTTTTACAACTTTCGAAAATAATTGCAATTTTACTTTTTTTTCATTTCACAATCATTGAATTCTTATTGAGTATCATATCAGTGACATAATGAGTAGAGACAAATGAAATGTACTTGAAAAAAAAAGTGTTTTTAAATTCCCTTGTTTTCTTTTCTTACAATAGGGCAGGGTGGGACGCTTGCTCTCCCCTGGTTCATACAGTCAACCGAAAATTTATATTCTCAACTACGGTAACCTTTTCCAGTTTCCATTTTTTTAAAAAGAGGTTCTCCCTTATTTGAAATTTCACAATATTCTCGAAATTTCGACTTTTTTTCTCAAAATCCATTTTTTTTTCAAAAAATTGCTTAAAAATTTTGCACTTATTCTATTTCTGTGAATATGATAACTTTGATACCGAAACGCATTAGAGCAATCTTTGTTGTGTTTTTTAATCTTTCTTGGTTTTAGGGGACAGGATTTGTTTGTCAATTTTTAAAGATAACCAATGACCAGTCCGTTGCACCTAAAATTTAACTTCTTTTATCAAAATTCGACTTTCTAAAAATTTCAAATTTTTATATCAAAATTCGCTGTTTTTTTTCAAAATTTCGTCATTTCTAAAAATTCGACTTTGTCTGAAGATTTCGACTTTTTTTTAAATTGTCTGCAAATTTCGACTTGTTTATCAAACTCTCCCTTTTGTTGAGATTTGGCCGATCTTTTGGTAAGAAAGTAAAAATTTTTAAAATAATATTTATCTAGAAATTCTGAAAAATAATTTTTGAAAAATTTGAATTGTTTAAGAAAGGCAAAGTATGCAAAATTTCGACATTTATCTCAATAGGGAATATTTTTTGTCGTCACAGTGGGGCGGTGAAGGAGAGAGCGTGTCTTTTATTTAGGGAGCGGTTAAAAAATAAAAATAGAGTCGAGAAATTTCGGTCATTTTTCTTGAAATTTCGACTTCTTTCCTGAAATTTCGTCAAAATTGGCTTTATTTTCGAGATATCGACAAAATTTGACTCTCTTTGAGAAATTTCGAATTTTCACTAAATTTCGACTTTTTCTAGAAATTTCGATCTCATTCTCAAAATGTTGATCTTTTCCTTAAAGTTTAGATGTTTTTTTCAAAATCTGTTCGAGTTTTCAAAATTTTCGATATTTACCTCAAAAATCGTTTTTCTCTCGAAATTTTGATATTTTTCAAATGTTCAAGTCAGGTTTTTAAATTAAATTTGATTTCCTAAAAATTCTGACTTTATTCTAAAACTGTTTTTTTTTTGATATATTTAATCCGTCCTGTTCTAAATTGTGATTTTGTACGCAAAATTGTACCTTTTCCTCTCAATATTATACCCTATTGGAAATTTTAAATATTTCCAAGTTTCAAAATGAGCTTTTTCATTCAAAATTCGACTTTTTTTAATTTGCTTATTTTTTCTAAAAGTGGATTAAAATTTTAACAAAAATATAAAAATTTTGAGAATAATATTTTTAGGAAATTAAGAAAAAAATATTTCTTGTAAATTTCAAGACTATGTCAAAATTTAAATGAAAATATAAATTATAAGAGAAATATTTTTAGAAGCTGGTTTTTTTCTCCAAATTTGATTTATTTTGAAAATTTCGACATTTCTCGCAAAATTCTCAAAATACGAGTAAAAAAGTCAACATTTGTATTCGAGAATATTAGAAATGAATATTCGCATTGGCATTCACGGATGTGGCAAAACCAACATACTGAAATTATCATCAAAAATTTTGAAAAACTCAAGCATCTTAGAAAAATGGAAGTTTGGGACGCAATTTGAGAAATCAGTTAAACTCCCGAAATTTAATCTCGAAAAAAAAACCAAAATTTTAAAAAGATGAATTGAAAAATACCAGAAAAAATGAAATTATGACTTCCAAACTTAAAATTTTTTAAAAAATCTAAATTCTCAGGCTATGGCTGAAATTTTAAGAAAAAAATTGAAGTTTAAGAAAAAAGTTTAAATTTTTATTTTAAGCGCTTTATTCGGAAACAAATTTCAATTTTGCTCTGATCAAGCACAAGTAAAAAAAAAAACTGTAAATGTTGGGGATTAAACTGAAAACTGAGAAGACTTGAAAACTGTAAATTTACAGTTGAAGCTGTAGAGTTGCCAACAGTGCTATACGCGTGAATACAATAATACAAATCCCCAAACCCCTTTGCAACAGCTTTTCTGAGCGGACACCAGTGCCCTGCTAATTTAAAGGCGGAGTAGTGGAGCTGGTATGTTGCCATTATTTCAAGATGTTTCCCTAACATGCGGTAAGAAGCATCGAAATTCCGTTAGATGTGCAATTTAGGATTACAATTACGCACTACCGCCAGAAATCCTCATATTTTACTATTTCATTCACAACATCTTTCGAGATAGTATGCAATTTTTTTATCAAAATCTATGTCAATAGATTAAAATCTTTTCAAAAACGTTCTTTCGTTTATACTTTACATATTAAAAGTGGTAAGTTTGATATTGCACATCGGCTTCGGCATCGGGACGGGTCTTGTAATTTTGCAAGCTTGTAGGGAACTAGGGAACACTATTAGCAACATCTGGCACAAATTTAAAGAAAATCCAGTGAACTACCCGTAAATGTTCATACCACTTCAGTCATATATGACTAAAAAATATCCATATATGCCATAATAGGTATTATAATTTCTTAATTTTCGATTTCTACGTTTTAATGATTAATTATTAATTAAATATATCTTGCTTTTTTCAGATTTTCCACCTTTTTCATTAGATGAAGTAGCAATCCGAAAACTAAGATGCTACCAGTGCTTGCAAGTTATAAATTCAGAACCTGTTTACATAGACCCGAGCGGTAGTAACATTTGCCACAGATGCTCTTCTTCCTCCGTTCCACCTGCACCCATTATAAGAAACCTGGCCTACGAAAAGATCGCAAACATAGTTCTTTTCCCTTGTACGAATAGTCACCATGGCTGTTCTGTCAAATTAAGATTCGGAAAACGGGCTTGGATTCATGAAACAGAATGCGCCTATAATCCTCATAATACTCTTTCTAGTAACAGCTTCGGATCGAAAGATTTTATCGGGAAACGATCGCCGATGCATTATCATTTTAGAGAAAAGAAAGAAAGCAATAAGGAGATCAACGTGCCAGTTAAACAATCCCCAATATATTACCACTCCCGGAACGATTCCCAAGAAAGTAGCTCTACTCCCAGGCAGTCAAACTCATCAAAAAAACATGCAAAGCATCAAGATATTGAAGATGTCTTAACACGTTCAGATTCAAAATCGTCCCAATCGTCAAGGCAAGATTCAGAACGAGCTGAGGTAATAGAACGGAGGCATATAAAAGGAGTAGTTCCTACCCATAGTGGACACATTTATGCAACTTTAACACAACATAGTATATTATTTGCTCCACCTGAAAACCAAAAAGATAGAAACATCGAAGAACAAATTGAGTTCCAAAGAGAATATCAAGAAGCTTACAATAAAAAGCACAGTTACGTGAAAGATAACATAAACAGTTTCTACGGAGGTGGCGTTTTACCATGAAACTCGCCATCGACCAACATTGACTGACAACGGTCTTTCGAAAAGTGAATTGTTGAAGTTAGCACCCTCATTAGAAGATTACGTCAAGCAAAATCCTCAGAATGTTCAAAAGGAGCCAAGCTTCAGAATAGGGAATCAAGAACTTATTGACGAGATCAAAAGTAGACAACGTGAAAGGGCAACCCAAAATAGTTAGTCATCGACAACACTCCATTCTTTTAATTTCTGGATAACATTTCCAGCGGTTCTTGAGTAGCACCGTTTTCAAAATTGAAAAGTACAAGTCATGCTCAGAAAAATTATATCCCGCAGCAATAAATAGTCCAAATCAGGATGTCAGATTTTATCGTCTGTGCTTATTAAAGTTTTTACTAGAAATAAAGGAACCCTATTAGTTTTATTTATAAAAAAAGTGTATCATTTGTCATCACAGGTAAGTAAATTTTCTGAGAAAGCAATAGATTAAGTTTCTAGGAAATCCATATTGGAATACACTAGAGCAAAACTCTGTATTTGCAAAGTTTTCGAAAACCGAGTTTCGCATGTATATATCATAAGAGCTCCCAATACTAACAATCTATAAAAAAATTCAGAAGGAACTAGCTGTATTTGCTGAAAAAATACAGAATCTGTATATCCATTATTTACTTGCAAAAATTGAATATTTTGCATTTAATTTAAAAAAATTATCCGTTCGTAAATTCTTCTTTTTTCAAAATTTCAATTTTGAAAATTTTGATTCTTTAGAATTCCCATTTTCTTCTAAAATTTTGACTTCTTTGAAAATTCTTTTGTAGATTCGAACTCTTTTTTAAAAATATTAATTTTTTTACCATTTTTACTTCTTTCGAAATTTTTTTTTGAATATTCTGAGTTTTTTAGACTTCAAATTTTCTTAGAGAATTCAATTTTTTGAAAATTTCAAATTTATTTTGAACTTTTATATAGTTTTTTAAAAAAATCGACAATTTTTAAAATTTCAATATTTTAAAATTTTCACTTCTTTTCAAAATTTGCACTTGTTTCCGACTTTTTTTTGGCTTTTTTTGGAAGATTCTACTTTGTTGAAAATGTGGATTTTATCAAAAATCTTGAATATGAAGCTTTTCAATTTTAGAAAAGTTTTGACTCAACATTTTTACGCTTTTTAAAATTTGTTTTTTTTTTGAAAATTCAGACTTATTGTCGTAAAAGTTCATTTTTTCGTGAAAGTTTGGACGTTTTTTGAAAATTTATAAAATTTTGACTTTGACAAATCTATATTATTTTAAAAATATGCATTTTTTGAAAATATCGGTCTATTTGCAAGTGCAGAATTTTTTTTTTGAAAATTCAGAGTTATTTTCTTAAAGGTTCATTTTCTTCTTGAAAATTTGGACTTTTTTGAATTTCCACTTTTTTTCAAAATTTGCACTTGTTTCCTACTGTTTTCAAAAATTTTATTTTTTAAAAAAAATTTCATAATTTCAATTTCTCCAAATTTTAACTATTTTGGAAATTTGGCATTTTTCGAAAATTTTACTTTGTTAAAAATCTTGAATATGAAACTTTCCAAATTTTAAAAAAGTTTCGGGTCAACATTTTTACCATTTTCAAAATTTTGTTTTTTTGTTTGAAAACTTAAGACTTATTTTCTTAAAGGTTCAATTTTTTCGTAAAAATTTAGACCTTTTTTGAAAATTTTCAAAATGTTGACTATTTGAAAATATGCATTTTTTGAAAATATTGGTCTACTTATTATTAGGTTTAGAAATTGTTTCTAAGCTTTCTTTTTTTTGAAACATTTCTTTAAAATCTTCTTGAAATAAGGATTTTTACTTTTTTTCTAACACGTCGATTAATTTTTTATTTGTCTTCTCTGAAAAACTTGACTTTTCAAAAATTCTGGTTTTTGAAAATTTTTCTGGAAATTTGGAATTATTTGAAAATTTTGACTATTTGAAGATGTTTATCTTTTTGAACTTTTTTTTGACTTTTCTCAAAATTTTGACCATTTTTGAAAAAGTAGACTTTTTTCAATATTCCGACCTTTTTTGTATTTCGAATTTTTTTAAAGAATTCAATTTTTTGAAAATTTCAAATTCATTTTGATATTTTAAAATTTTCATAATTTCAATTTCTCAAAATTTTCACTATTTTGAAAATTTGGCATTATTCTGAAAATTTTACTTTGTTGAAAATGTGGATTTTTTAAAAAATCTTGAGTATGAAACTTTCCAAATTTTAAAAAAATTTCGACTAAACATTTTTACCATTTTCAAAATTTTGTTTTTTTGAAAATTTAGACTTATTTTCTTAAAAGTTCATTTCTTCGTAAAAATTTAAACCTAATTTTCTACTTCAAAAAATCCATATTTTTTTAAAAATATGCATTTTTTGAAAATATCGTCCATTTACAAGTGTTTAAAAATTAGGATTAACAAAAATTAAACTGTTGAAAAATAATGTCAACAGTTTGAAGAATTTTAATAAAATGAACAGATTTTCAAAAAACCTTTTCGAAAAGTTGAAATTTTAAAAAATAATCCGAATTTTTAATTAAATTTTCAAAAAAACCGAAATTTTCAAAGGGCCTAAACATTGAAGAAAAATGAAAATTTTTAAGAAATTCTAAACTTTCAAATGAACTAGAAAAGAAAAGTAAAAATGTTGAGAAGCAAAAAAATTTTGTTAGTTAAAATTAAAAAAAAAATTAAGTGTCATTTTTTTAAATAGATACAATTTCTGATTGAATATTTTCAGAAAGATTAGAATTTTGAAAAAATGTTGAAAGTTTCAAAAAATCTAAAAAAAAGCTGCAAAAGTCGTCCCTTTGAAATTAGTTGAAATATATAAAAAACATCAAAAATTCTAAAAAGCAGCGAAAAGAATAAAAAAAAATCGAAATTTTGCAAAATAATGCAAAATGTCAAAAAAAGTCGCCATTTCAACAAAATGTCGCAATTTAAACAACTCGAGGAATTCGAATAAAATCAAAATTAAAAAACAAAATTAATAAAAACCAAAGTTTTCAAAAAAGGTAGAAATATTTGAAAAAATCGAAATTTAAAAAGAGAACAAATTTTAAAAAAGTAAGAACTTTTGGAGTGGAATTTTGATAAACACGTCGAAATTTTCAAAAAGCCGAGGTTTTCAAAAGTTGTCGAAATTTTAGAAAATAAAATGTTCGTTTTCAAAAGCCAAAATTAAAAAAAAACAAAAAAGAGATTTAAAAAAAGTCGAAATTTTAAAAGTCGTAAGTCTTAAAAGACGTAAATTTTGACGAGAAGACGAAATTTTCTGAATAAAGTCCAAATTTTGAAATAAAATAGAAATTTTTTTTAAAAAATTGGACATTTACAAAAGTTGACAAGTTTTACAAAAAATCTAGAGTTTTGAAAAGAGAAGAATTAAAAAAAGTCGAAATTATCAAAAAAATTGAAATTATCAGAAAAGTCGAAATTTTCAGAGTCGAAATTTTCAAAATATTTTTAAAAAAGTCGAAATTTTGGATAGCTGAAAATTGTGTGAAAAAATTTAAAAGCGAAAGTTTTAAAAAAGCTAAATTTTGATAAAAAATTCAAAACTTGAAATTACAATCGGATATATAGAAATTCGTTAAAAAAAACTCGACATTTCGACTTTTTCAGAGAAATTGAAATTTTAGAAACTGGAAATAAAAAAAAATTGAAATGTTTAAAAAGTGAAATTTTTCAAAAAGGTGAAAATCGAAATTTTCAGTTAGCGTGTCTATATCAGAATAAGGTTGGTGTAAGCATTTTTTGTTATAAAGTAAATCCAACAAAAGCCCAGAAGAGCCAACAGTGTAATTCAATGGCGGTTTTTTTAGAGAAGATTCGTTCTTGACATTTTTAATGAGTTCACTTTTTATTAATTTGCAATATTGTTTCCGAATGTAAAAATAGTAAAATAAGACAAAACTTTATGTTTTAATTTTTCAATTATTGACAAAGATTGTACTAGAGACATCTATCAGTGAAATTCAGAAGTAACTAGGTACTAACCAATTTACTCTTCTATTTATTGTTGATAAAAATACCCAAGAATTTATAAAGCAAATATACTAGTAAACGTAGAAAGTGAACTACAGACGTAATTATCTTTAATGCTTATCTCAAAATCCTATTATTTACATTTTTTTTTGAAATATAGCTAGCTGTATTTTAAGAAAGTACCAGTACAGAATTTTCTATTTTTCGTAATTTTCAACTACGTTCTTTGTAAAAAATGTTATTTAGTAAAATCAAGTGGAGGGAAAATTCTTGTTAATATTAGAAAAATATCGATGTTCCAATTGTATTTGCTAGTGTAAGGTCATCTAATTTTGGAGTAATTTGATTTGCATCTTTGGATAAAAACAACAAACGCGCTACTTATTGATACATTCTAATTAAATGAAGTCTTATCTTGTTCCAAATTAAGATGCGTAGAGTACGTTACAATAAAATAGAAATAACATAGTGATGTGATAAGTCATTGCATTAAATAAGAAAGGCATTAATTTTTTTTAAATTTAATTGGCCTATTTCATATCGACAAATTCAATCTGACTTTACCATTTAAAAATCTCAATGGGGGAGATCGGAAGGAACTTACCATTATGATGGGCAACTCCCAAATCCTGAAGAAGAGTGGCAGCCAAATCAGCCTTCTGTCTTGCCGATTCGAATCTCCTCGTATCTATAGGAACCATTATAGACTTGAATTGCTCTGTTACGCATAAAGATCCTAAACTGTTGGTAGCCACATTGTGAATCATTTGCAAGGTTTTTTCGATATCCTTCAATATCATTAATTGATCAGTTGAACAAGAATTAGGTCACATCTACTTACTTTGTTTTGGATTGTGTTGATTGAAAATGTAAGACCAAAACTCAAAATTGCCATCACTAAAGGTGTTCCCCAAAGAAATATTTGGCCCATTATTTTTCATCATTGGTACTAAAATAACAACAAATAATTGTAATACGATGAATACATTTTTACGTTACACTAAACAACACATTATAAAAGTTATGTGGTTTTAGAATAATTTGTTGAGTAGATGCTTTAAATAAATTAGTTTAATTGCTTCAATTGGGAAAGTGTCATATGCCAATTGCGAACGAAACGTGTGAGTATTTATAAATATTCATTACATAATTATATACTTAACACATAGTTTATATATCTACTTATCAAAACTGGAAATTCGAATGTTATATTTAATGTTGAGCATAGATTTTAAGAATAGATTATTTCATTTTCATTGTTAAAATGTACAGGTTGTTAATCAACAAAAAATCTTCTTATTATAGATATAGTAACATAGGTTCCTTCTTAGTTATATTAGAATAGTGTTCCCAACCAGTGTTTTGCCGGAAGTTCTCAGGTGTTTCGCAAAAATGTGAAATCTTGAAAATTGATAATTATACATTTGTGTTTTTTTTTGGGTCCTTTATGAGGACTTTTTTTGTCGCCAAAATTTTTGGACGTTCATGAGATCCTTTTTTTTTGTCGTCAAAAACTCTTAGACTTAAGAAATGCGCCCCAGAGTGGACTCCTGTCCTAAGCAAATTGTTCACACTCTCTTACAACAAAGGTGCATTCCTTAACATCTGGAAATCTGCTCGGGTGCAGCCTGTCCCTAAAAAGGGAAACAGGAATCTGGCTAACAACTATCGCCCTATATCTTTGTTACCCGTTATATCTAAAGTGATGGAAAAGGTTATCAACATCGATATTCTCAAATATCTGAAGGAAAATAGAATCATCTCCGACAGGCAATACGGTTTTAGACAACAACGTTCCACTGGCGCTCTACTGGCATATGTTACTCATATCGGTAACTCAGCTATGGAAAAACATGGTGAGGCTAGGATTGTGGCATTGGATATCTCAAAGGCTTTCGACAGAGTCTGGCACCGATCTCTTCTCGTCAAATTAACATTTTATGGTCTTCCTCCTGGACTCTGTCATTTGATATCCAATTTTCTCGCTAACAGATCTCTTCACGTTGTCGTCGATGGCATCTCATCCGAGACATTTGCGATTAACGCAGGGGTGCCTCAGGGGTCTCTTCTGTCTCCTCCTCTATTTCTGTTACACATAAACGATCTCTCAGCTTTAACTTCCAATCCTATATACAGCTACGCAGATCATAGTAACCTCGTGTCATCTTTTTTCTCCGACAAATCATTATCTATCGCTGCTTCAAATCGACTAAGGGAATAGCAGATATAAACGATTAATCGGGATCTCGAGATTATTCTGCAATGGGGTAAGAACAATTTAGTCCACTTCAACGCTTCAAAAACTCAAACTGCGGTTTTCTATCAGAAAACATCAAGGGATAATGCAACAAGCATACTAATGGATGGTAAAATCCTTCCGATGGGGTCTAATCTATCTATGCTAGGAGTGAATGCGAGCACTAACTTCTCTTGGGACGATCATGTGTGCGCCATTGCCAAATCCGCTTCTCAGAAGCTAGGCTTTCTTTTTAGAGCTAAAAGGTACTTCACATCTTATCAGCTATTAACACTATACAAGTTAGGCCAACACTAGAGTACTGTTCTCATGTTTGGAGTTCAGTCCCAAAACATACTTTAGCTCTCTTGGATTCAATTCAAAGAAGAGCGATTCGCCTAATTGATTACGAGGGTCTGACCGATTCTCTCGAAACATCAGAGCACAGGCGTATCGTTGGTGACTTGTCTCTTTTCTACAAGTACTATCATGGAAGATGCTCGCAGGAACTAATAGCATTGATCCCCCAAGGGCAAGATTCTTGAGGCATATTAGACAATCGGGGACAGCAAATTCCTATGTGGTCCAGCTTGACACAGTGAGGACTTCTGTCTATGGAGACTCTTTTTTCTACAGAACTTCCAAGTTATGGAACTTGTTACTGAAAGGAATTTTCCCCAAAAATTACAACCTATCCTTGTTTAAGAAGGCGGTTCATCGCCATCTATCATTGTTTCCGCATCCTACTCGTAGTGCTTTGAAAGCATAATGGGGTTACCCTTTGCGAGTGGATTAAACTTAAAAAAAAAACTTAACGCGCATGATGTGCATCGCTCTATTTTATTCAATACCAAAGTTTGTCTCTTACAAAAAAAAACATTGTATTAGAGAAATATAAATTATATTTTAATAATTTAATTGTGTTTAATATAACCTGAGGTAGCTTTTTTACTGCCATAAACGAAATTATTCATTAAAGATTAACAAGTGTCAATTATGACATCGTATCTTTGAAGTGTTTTGCTGTAGTTGACTTAAGATGTTGTTTAAAACGTGTATGCTACAATTTTTAATGAAGATACAATGATTCTGTTATTGAATGTGTTTTTATAATAGTTACATTAATATCAAGTTATTTTAACATTACTGCAAGTAAAATAATCCCAACTTTAAAGAGTTTTTGATCCTGCGTTGATTTTTGAAAGGGTTATCATGCACGCACAGCATTTGGTCGTTTTTTTTTTCATTCAGGGACTCTTTTTGGACTTTACATTACTGTCAACACAAAAATCAGTCCTGTAATTACTAAAATATTAAAGTAGCATTTACTAAAAGCATAATTTTATATTTTTGTTTGTTATTATAATTATTCAAATAATTTTTAACTCTTATTTTGTTAAATAGCAAATATTTATAGAAACATCGTGGAATTTTTAATATCTGTTGCTGTATTTATCGTTAATAGAGTTTAATAGCCATGAATTATATATATTTATTATTAAATAGATAAAAGAGAAGTCAATAGAATTTAACACCATAGCATATATGCCTTGATTAGGTCTATTAAGGCGTAGAGCTAACCAAGACATTTGACAAAGTAGGCTTAGAAGTCATTATGGAAATATTGAAAGAAAATTATACATCAGCCAATATCGTCAGAGTCATTGGCAACATCAATATTCACAACACAACGAAGATAAGAGCGGGGGAACAAACATCAGAAACCATTCCTATTCTAGGAGGAATTAGACAAGGAGATAGCCTCAGTTCATTTTTGTTTAATATCCTAATGGATACCATAATTGAAGAAGTAACCTCATTAGAAGTGGGATACAGGATGAATAAAAATAGAATCAGCATGATATGTTATGCAGATGATGCAGCAATTGTCGAAGAAACAGAAGACAACCTACACAGACAGCTTTTTAAATTCTATCAAATAAGCAAACAACTTAATATGGAAATATCTACTGATAAAACCTAAAGTATGACCAACGCAAAAGACCCCATCAGATGTAAACTCGTCTTGAAAAATCCTCTCATAGAGCAAGTTACCCCATTTAAGTATCTCGGTGGACATGACCCTGTAAACGACTTAAGAAGCCAAATCATCAAAGCAGCCCTAATATCAGGCTGCTTACGAGAGATCATTTGGAACAATCATTATATGCGCCCAGACAACAAGATCAAAATATACAAAACATGTATAAGACCAACCATGATATACGAAATAGAGGCACGAGAAGAAACCAACAAGACCAAGAGATGAAAACATTAAGAACTATAGCGAGAAAGACCAGAAGAGACAGAGTAAGAAACACACAGATTAGAGAGCACTACGGTATACAGGATATCGTGCGTTGGGGTAAACGAAGAAGGAGATAATGGTACGCTCACGTAAACAGAATAAAAGAAGATTACCACGCATCGCACTGGAAGGAAAACCCGTCTCCCCCCGGAAGACTACCTAAAAGATGGAAGGATAGTCGGCAGTCGACATCCCAGGAACTACAACAGAGGCATAACCAGAATTAACAGATCGCAAGATCTCTAAAAAGAAGAAAAAGAAGACTTATAATTATTACTAAAAAACAAAAATAGATGAAATCGACATCTATGTGTCAACCGACCAAATATGAAAAACAATTAAGGTAAAGTTCTTTTGCCTAATTTTTGTTTAATTGTTTCTCTATATTTTATTTTCAAAAATTGAAATACAGAACTTGTCCCCTGAAACCAAGGAAGATTAAAAAAAACAACAAAGATAGTCTGCATCTCTCTGAAGATGACAGCTTGGCTGTCAAAACGTGTTAGAGTAACCTTTGTTGTGTTTTTTAATCTTTCTTGGTTTCAG
Organism: Dastarcus helophoroides; assembly: GCA_028583605.1. Taxonomy (NCBI): domain Eukaryota; kingdom Metazoa; phylum Arthropoda; class Insecta; order Coleoptera; family Bothrideridae; genus Dastarcus; species Dastarcus helophoroides. The sequence goes on from CM053328.1 coordinate 28,600,921, forward strand.
GGGACAAGTTCTGTATTTCAATTTTTGAAGATAACCAAGGACCAGTCCGTTCCACCAAAAGTTGATTTTCAGAGTTTTGAAGTCCCAAAAAAGCTCATTTAAAGCCCCAAACTTTTCAACTGCAATTTCTAAAAGTTTTCTGTCATAAAGTAGAAAACTTGTAATAAATAATAAAAATACGGGAATTAATAAAAGATAATAATAATCTGAAGCTTTGACTTTTTAAAGAATTTCAAAATTCCTGAGTAGGTACAAATAGTTTCGAACCCTTGAAACAGCTCCTGAAATTACTGACTTCTTTATAAAATCTTGATTTCGAATTCGAAAATTTCATTATTTCTTAAAACTTTAAGCTTGAACGGAAAATTTTGGTTTTTTTTAATTTTGAATTTTCCTTAATTTCATCTTCCAAAATTGTCAAGCTACATATTAAAGTTTTATTTTTTCTAAATTTGTCAGTTAAATTTGAAATTTCGATCTTTAACAGCAATGTTGATTTTTTTCAATTTCGTCTTAAATGTCGAAATGAGGACTTTTTTGAAATCTCTAATTTGCTTAATTACTTAAGATTCAGAATCTCAACTTTTTCTAAACATGTATGTTGTTGAAATTTTGACTTGTCCAAATTTTCATTTTATAAATTTCAGTTTGTTTCGGGAAAAAACGAAAATAATTAAATTTGAAACTGAATCACTCCATATTTTAATAGAAAGTTGAGGTGCACAACTTTTTTCTTCAAATTTCGGTTCTTATCTCAATATTTTAACTTTTTTTTGTTGATATTTCGAGAACACTACTTTTTATGTATAATATTTTGATTTTTTAAATTTTGCCAATAGTCTTGAAATATCATTTTTTTGAAGTCTTTTAATTTTCACTCCAAGTTTTTTTTCATTTCTTGTTCGATATCGAAATCTATTTCTTAAATCTCTGATCTGAATTTTTTTTCTATACTGATTTTGAAGTGTGTATCTATTTTTTCGTAATTTTGAGAATTTTGATAAAACGGACTGGTCCTTGGTTATCTTCAAAAATTGAAATACAAATCTTGTTCCCTGAAACCAAGAAATATTAAATAACACAACAAAGGTTGCTCTAACGCATTTCGATAGCCAAGGTATCATCTTCAGAGAGATACTTTCTTAGTTTCACGGAAGAAGATTTGTATTTCAATTTTTGAGAATTTTGTAAAAATTCGAGTTTCAAATTTAAATTTTACTTTTGGCCTTGAAATATCGAATTTTTATCCAAAATTTCGAATTTAATTTTCAAGTTTTAATTCTGATCAAATTTCCACTTTAAATTTGAGATTTCAATTTTTTTTTTAACTTCGACTTTTGTTTTCATTATTTTACCTGTCTTGTATTCTCGGGTATTTTCCTCGAAATTAGATTTGTTTTCCAAAATTCTGCATTTATAAATAAAAATGTTCAAAGTGATTAATTGAAAGACGAAAATTTTTTCGGCTACTATTTTTCTTCTTATCAAGTTTTTTTTTTAATTTCGACTTTTTCTGAAAATCTCGAATTTACACTTGTAATTTTTACTTTTTTTGATACTGTTTTGAAAATCAAAATGTAACTTTTAATTTCCTAATTTAGGTTTTAAAATTTTTAGATATTTTGTTCAAAATTTAGTTTGATTTTGGTCTTTGATTATTTTCAAAAATTGAAATACAAATCGTGTCCCCTAAAACCAAAAAAGATGAAAAAACCCAAAAAAGGTTGCTCTAACGCGTTTCGATAGCCAATCTATCATCTTCAGATAGGAAGGTACTCCAGTACTGCCAACTTTGTTGTGTTTTTTAATCTTTGTTGGTTTCAGGAGACAAGATTTGTATTTCAATTTTTCAGTTTGATTTCTAGAATTTTTCTCATCTTGGGAAAAGTTGTAAATATTTGAGTTTTATCTTTAAGTGATGCAGTTGGTCTCGAACTGTCAATTTTTTAGGGTTTCGTATCTTAAAAGGAAAAAACTCATTCTCATGTCCGTCTGTCACAAAGAGGTTTTCCTCTAAATCTATGTAACGTAGGAATTTGAAATTTTGCACAGCGTTCGTTTTCTATGACCCACACAAATACCAGCCAACGATTAGAGAAAGAAAATGTTGTATAATAAAAGAGGGGGTTGATCTGGTCACCGAATAATCAAGTTTTAGTTAATATATCGTGTAGACTATCATTTAAAAGAGCTGCATCTAAGGATCCTCAAATATCTTTTTTTTTTAGTTACAAGATACAGCTCAAAATGTGTAAGAAATGACACTCTTCTTTTAAAACCTAAAATTTCGATTTTCATAGACTATAGGAAAATCGTAGGTTTTTTCGATATCGTAATAGTTACTGAGAAAAAGAGAAAAAAAATATTTTATGGAAAAATAGGGGCTTGAGCTCCAAGGCTTTTTGACCCATATAATGTTAATATTTTTTACTCAAAAAACTCGATTTAGTAGAAGAATAAAGTGCAGATCAAATTTGTTTCTTACATTATCCCATTTTGATGAATATTTTCGGAGTTACCACATGTTTATTACATTGCACGCAACGCAGTAATTGTGGTTGAAAGCGAACATTTTAGCACGATCCGAGGCGACCTTGTAAACTGTGTCAGTCATCCATTCATTGAAAATTGCGATTGGAGATTTTTACCTGAGACTTTAAAAACAGTCACCAGTTCCATAAATATTGCGATTGATTGTAGAAAAAATTAGGTAATTGAAAATAGACAATTTTTTTTATTCTTCAATTATAACTAGAGAGCGGATTATACGCATTTGCATATGCAAATGCATATTTAACCCATTTTCATTGATTATTGCATATTTCACCTAAAATCTAATAATTAAAGACCGGATTTTAGGTAAAATTCTATGATACTACCTTTTCACCTCTTTCGGCGTTTTTCTTGCGTTGTTACCTAAATTTTAATTTCGTTTGGTTTTTTTTTGCCTTTTTATACATGATTTGGACCTACTTTCAAGAAGTTTCGTGCCTATTTATTATTTCTATGGGTTTCTCCCAGTACATTTACACTTTTGAAGAATTTAACAGAAATATATATACACACAGAATAAAATACAGGAATAATATAAAACTTTAATCCAACATAATAAAAAATAAGAAGCTTCAAGCATAAATTTCATAGAAAAGTAATTTAACCCCTACTACTCTTATAACCCACCCAGTCCCCTTTAAGTTTTGCCTGTTATTTTTATGCAGCACAAATGAATTATGTTGCCTATTTATCTTAATTTAATTTCTGAGAAAACAAAAATGGCAATAAAAGAATAGAATTACGGAAGGATATTTATTTTTCTAAAATTTGTCTTTTGAACTGTTTTGTGTAAAGTGCACTTATCTGCAAAAAATGCCTCTATAAAGTGCTCTCATTAAACTCATAGTTTGTAGTTAACTGGAGAAAAATCTTTTCTTTCGATTTTTGAAATTTCGGTTTAATTTCGTAATTTTAACTTTTACCTAAGATTTAAACTTTGTACCAGAACATTTGGATATATTCTCTAAATTCTGAAAAATTTCTCCCAGTGTCCAACTCTCTTTTTCTAACCAGTTAAAATTTCACTTCGTAGATTTTTCCTTTTAGGCAATCTTAAAATTTCAATGTTTTCTAGAATTATTAACTTTTATTTGAATTTGCAAAGTTGAAATGCATTTGATTCTTTAGAAGTTCCATATTATGAAATAAATTTTTTGGTTTATACCAAATTTATAGTTATTTATCTTTTTTTTTGAGTTCAATTTTAATCTTAAAATTTTGAACTTTTTTGAAAATTGGATAAATTCGGAGTACTTTATATTTTTTAATTTTTTCTCAAAATTTGGTTTTTACTTTAAATCACCAAATGTTTTTTTTTAATGTCTACTTTTTCTACAAAGCTACAGGTTAAGCAAAAATGTTTGTGAAAAATGTTATGTATCTAAATTCATAACTTGATTTTGGATTTTTAAAATTTGCAATTTTAATACGAAATGTTTAAAAAAGTTGTTTTAGAAAAATTTTAATTACGAAAGAGTTTAAATTGAAAAACATAAACTGAATTCCTAAATAAACATTTCTCAAATTAGGTATCAATTTTTTTTAGAAATTTTATTAAATTTAGAAACTTTCGAACAAAAAGTGGAATATGTTAATTTGTAAATTTTCCTGTTCGAAAATTTCAATTTTTTAAACTTGAAATTCTAGAAATTGATCTTTTTAGAATTGCTATCTAGATTTCGAGAAAAGAGAAGCCATAATTTCTGGGAAAAAGTTTGGAAGTTAAAATTTAAAAAAAAAAACACGAAAAACTATAAAAATTGCAAGGCAAATCTCGATTACGAATTTTAGAACAAAAATTATCAAAATTCAACATTATGTTTTGAAACAAAATTTAGAGAAGAAACTTTGAGGCTTCTTGAAACATGTAGTGTAAAATCTTTAGTCAACATTTTTAAAAAAAGTTTAAATGCCTAAAGAGAAATTTGAAAATATTTTGAAGAAGTACAGATATGATAATTAAACCAATGCCAATGTGAAGATTGTGAGAGAAAAAACTAAAATGAAACAATTTTTTTTCAAAATTTCGACTTTAATCTCGGCATTTTTAAACTAGAAAAATTGTAAGAATTTTAAAAATTACATTTTTTCTCAAAATATGGGTTTTAAGGTCGAAATGTTGTGATCAAAAAAAAATGTAGTGATTAAAAGAAAAAATGTCCTAATTGAAGCCAAAATTTGGTAACTAAGACAGACATTTCAATATTGAATTTGAAACGTCAAACTTTTTCCGAAATTTGCCCTCGAAAGTCAAAATTATGAGAAACAAATCGAATATTTGTAATCAAAATCGAAATATAAAAAAAATCAACTTTCCAATGAAAATTTTTGACATTTTTTATAATAAGTTTAAAGTTTTACTAAAAAATTAACATATTTTAGGTAGCTGGTTAATTAAAGTTATAAAAAAATCCTGAATGTTGTAGTTTAGAAAGACTCAGATTTTGTGAAAAACTCGAAATTTATTAAAAAAATCGACATTTTGGACAAAATTTGAAAAAAGAAATTGCTAGAAAAAAATTTGTTCAAAAATATCGTTTCAAAATTATGACTTTATAAAAGATTTTGAATTTTAAATAAAGAGTTAAAATTTTTATTCTAATACCAAATTTCAACTTTGAATTTTTATAGATTTGTAGTTTTTTTTTAAATTAGATTTTTTTCTCAAGATGCGGAATTTAAGCTCCAAATTTTAAAACAGCAAAGTTAGACATTATTTTTATAAAATTTAAAACGTAAGATCGAAATTTCCAATGAAAAAGAAGAAATTTCAAGAAAAGTTTAAATTATTTTTAAGAAAATTTTCTAAAATTCAATCCTTAACTTTGATATGTTAGATTCTTTTTTGAATTTTACACTTTTAATGCATAGTTTTTACTTTTTAGAAAGTTTCAAACGAAATTTTATATTTAGAAGTTGAAATTTCGCGAAGAAAATTGCAAGATTTGAGTTTAAAGTAAAAATTTCAATATTTTTGATGACAATTCGAGATTCAACGAGAAATTTTAAGGATTTCTTCATTTGGAAATATTATACTTCTTCTGAATATCCTGAGTATAACCTAAAATTAATTTTTTTCTCCAAATTTTGAGTGAAAATTTCTGAATTTTGACACGGTTTCTCGCAAACTTTTGATCTTTTTCGCAAAATTTTGAGTCTAAGCTTGTAATTTTGGCCTATTTTGAGAATAACGTTTTACTTTATTTTTCAAATTTTTTCATTAAATTTGTAGTTGTAAATAAAATAATGTTCAAAATGGTCAAGAAACGTTTTTCTTGTTAATTGTGGTTTTAAACTTTAAATGCCTTTTTTTAGGGTATTTTACCTTTTTAATGCCTTTTTTTAGATGTTTGCTTAACCTAATTTAACATTTGGATCACCTTTTTGCTTCATTTGGTTGTGCCTAAAATCCGGTCTCTACTAATAATAATGCATATTTTCGCTATATTTATGATGTTTTTTGATAGGAACTTAATAATTGAAGTCTTACTAGGCGGTGGCAGCTTGTTAGTGTAGGAAAGAATTCTAGTAAAAATATGACAGTTTTGATCAATATTTATTGTTCGTTTTTTTCTTCATAATTTTCGTTTTTCAAAATTCAACCTTTTTCGATAATTTCAACTTTTTTAAAATCCGCATTTCCGCAAGTTTATCAAAATTTGTCTTTTTCTCAAATTTTGGTCGAAAAACTTCGAAAAGGTTTTACTTATTTAATTTTCGTAAAAAGTCAAAAATCCTAGAAACATTTCTTTAGAAATTTCAAGGTTTTCAAGATTTTTTAAATTCACTTTTTTGTAAATTCCTCGTTTTTCAAAATGTTGACATTTATGTTGATATTGGACATTTTTTACCTCATGCTGGGGCGCTTGTCTCCCTCTGACTTAAGCAGCCAAGAAAAAATAAATATTTAACCAGAAAATTTCAACTTTTTCTCAAAATTTACCCATTTTTATTTTCGATCCTTTTTCTCGTAATTTTCATCTTTTTCTTAAAGTTTCGATCTTTTTCTCGAAATGTCGATTTTTTCTTCATAATTTATTTTTGTTTTGGGGAATTGTCTTTTTTTCAGAATGTCGATACTTTTTTTTAAAAAAATCCGTCTTTTCAAAATTTCAACTATATCTCAAAATTTGCTTTTTATGTTCCTGAAAATTTCAAATTTTTTATAGAAATTCATCTTTTCTTTTAACATTCAGATTTTTCCAAAACTACTTTTTTTTTCGTAAACGTCTACTCTCAAAATTTAACTTTCTATGCGAAATTTCAGTTTCTTTTCGAAATTCGTCTTTTTCTCGGAATTTTGATCTGTTTTTGTTTAAATTTGTGTTTTTTTATTTCGCTTTTATTCGCAAAATCTGTATTTCTTCTTAAAATTTGATTTTCTCTTAAAATTTCGTTTCTCAATTTTAAGGTTTTTCTCTAAATTTCGTACTTGCTAAAATCTGAACTTTCCACTTGCTTGAAATACGTCTTTTACTTCAACCATTTTTTCAAAATTCATTTTTTTTCTCAAATTTCCATTTTATTTTAAGTTTTTTAAATTTTGTTAAAATTGACTTTTCTTGGAAAATATCGAATATTTTTTAAATACTCAAACAGTTAAATATTGATTGTTTTTCTCAAAATTTTTTCTTTCTATGAAAATTTCTTTGTTTTAGGTTTATCTTTAAAATTTCGAATCTTTAGAATTTGAAATTTCCATAAATTTTGACTGAATTCCCAGAGTCAAGAAATTTCGACTTTTTGCTTAAATTCACTTTCCTGGTTTCAGGGGATAAGATTTGTATTTCAATTTTTAAAGATAACCAAGGACCAGTTTGTTGCACAAAAAAAAATATTCACCTAAAACAGATTCATTTATGTTTTCAAGGAAAAATGTTTTGGGATGTAGAATAATTTTTTTTTAAATGTGATAAGTTGGTTACAATTGATAAAAATATAATTGTTAAACGTGTTCTATATTTATCATCTTGTCAAGTAAAGTTATATTTTCAGTAGAAATTCCAAATAAAATGAAAGTATAACATGCTTTTGAAAGTCGTGCTCTACGATAGAACGTGTTCTTTAAATAGACATACGCGTTAAAGGTTTATTTATACTTGGATGGACAACAACAGGGAACGCACGCAGCCTGTCAAAAGGGCCATCAAGCGAAAAATCAACGGCTGGCCGCACAAAGCTCTTTCATATCTATATTCATCGCTCGTCGACTAATATCATTAGTTATATGGTCGGAGATATTGCTTGGAGAATGATCGAAAAATATATAAAGAAGTAGATATAATCTCAAAAGTTATCGTAGCTTTTGGCGTTGACAATAAAACTTTCCTTTGATGTAATCTAAAATTTTTCGTATCATCTTTTCTGCGACTGAAATGATTTATTCGATCTGCTGCCCTACTAAATTACATAATGTTATTGACTAGTTTCCTATTCGGTCACTTCAACCGCGTCTCTTTACGCACCCTGTTGAACTAAGGCTTACAATTTGAGCAAATTAGGGGTTGTAAATTCAGAATAATAAAAGTGACTAATTTGCTCCATGATTGATTGATTGGTTGACTGGAACCAAAAACCAAGCACGCAGTCATTTGGCGCATAGTGTATTCTGAAATTAGCTGCAGAGTTTATATTTAAATTGTGCTCTAACGTATAATTAATTGACTACAAGAGGCTTAACAATATGTGGGAGGTATCAATATATTCGTTCTGTTCGATGCTCGGACAATAAGCAAATAAAAATCAATAACTAATGATACAAACGGATTACCTATTTGGAGATATACACGTAAATTTACATACTTTAAATTGTGTACATTTCATGTATGTGTACCTACCTGATTTGTATGTTATTTGTCCAAAGTAATAAAGTTGGCCACGTGGAACACATTGCGCTAATTACACATAACAATTGAATGTTCTTATTTTCTTCCAAATCATCTGAAACCAAATTGAAAAATTATCCGAAATGTTTGGCCAAAAAGGACCTATTAAAACACGAGCTAGGATTGTGTCAAGTTAATTGCGTATTAAAGCTCTTATCATAACTAAGTCCGTTAGGTTAGGTGATATACGTATCAAGAAAGCAATTTCGTTTATTCTTATTAGATCTGAAATGGTTGAAATGAATGAAACCAATATTTTATAAGCATAAACGTGTACTCAAACTAATTAAATCAGTTGTGTAAAATTATTCACAACAATATGTTGTAAAAACAAAGAAGTACTGATGATGACAATGTCCGGTTGCTTTTGAATGACAGCGCCTACACGAGTGGGAACTTTCGTTCTTTATGCCACTGCACTAAAATCGTCAGAATGATATTATAGGCTATGTTATCGAGGAGCCAAAAATTTTCTTTACATTTCCCAGTCTGACCAGACTTTTCACCTCATATGACATGCACTCTTGTTGGTGGTGAAGTCACGTACAGCTCATTACATGTTTATATTTGTTTTAAGGGATGCCTGTAGATAAAAGGAAATTCTCGAATAAATTATTTAGTCGTCCTGCTTTTCTGTAGATATAGATCTTCTAACATTTTTGTACGAAAGTAACAATATAATTTCCTGGATAATTTTTCATTCGAAAAAATGCTTGCATGTAATTATCGTTTTTTTCTAGCTTGCCAGAGAGAAGTGAATTTAAAACTTTTCTCCTTTTTCTTTCTATGTATAGATCCCATGTAATTAAACTCCTTTTATTTGCTCTATTTTTTCTAGTTCTTTCATTTCAACTTTTTCCCTAAAATTTTGATGCAACAAGAAATTTTCGACTTAAAGCTCCTTTTTTTAACAAAAGTCAATCCTTTACCACAAATTTTTATATTCAGTTAAAAAAAATCTTATCTTTCAACTACAAACATTTAGATTAAATTCGAGATTTCAAAAAAAATCGAAATTACTAAAATCGAAATTTCGATTGATTTTATTTTAGCTCAATAATCTCAAAACTTCGTCTTTAACTTAGTCATTTCAACGTTTGGGTATTTTAAAATTCGAATCTTTTCGACTGTAAAGTGAAAAGTTCGAGGAGAAAAATGTTTTGGAAATGTTGATACAATCGAACTTGGATAAGTGCCAGTAATTGCCAGGTTCCTTTATTTTTACCTCCGAAAACCTCTAGAGGTGAGGCAGTAGAAACCTTTATAAGAGAGAATCATCGCACCTCTATAACTGAGAATGCCTCAGTTATAGAGTACAGGTTGAGAGGCAGTCTCACTTAAGTTATAGAGATACGACCCTCTCTTATAGAGATTTATAACCAAAAGTGAATGATTACTGAAATGTACCTTATTAACTTATTGGAATGACCAAAAATATGCTTTTACTCATTGTTATTACAATTGATAAATCTTAATTGCCCAGGAAGATAATTTTGATCATAGCAATAAAGGATGAACCTGACTAGTCTTCCACAGAATAAGTATGTCCGGGTAAATATTTCTAAAGACTTTATTTAGGTTGACGACGAGAAGTCGACGATACGACTGTTGCTGGAGAACATGAAACTGACGACATTGTAAAGAATAATTGTAAAAACATATTTAGAGGCAAACATGGCCAGTTCATATGAAAATGATCAATCAGACAAGGGTTTGGAACTCCGCCAGTGCCTGTCCCAAGCCAGGATGAAAAAAGAGGATGAGGAGGAGTAACAACCTCGTTACAAAACCAGGGTTCACCTGTCTCCGGCTGTTAGCACCCTTGAGGGCTCCTACCTCGGATAACAGGTAAAGAAGTCAACGGTGGCTTAAGCAGAAGAGTACCTACAGGGAACCAATGGTTAAATGAGTGAAAGAACCAAATTGGGGGCGGACTGAACTCTATAGCTTAGTAAAACAATCTAGTCTAATCGAAGAAAACCATGAATAAAAATCATCGACCCTTCTAGGTAAGGAGGTTGGGGAGTCGGACCTGCACTCTGTCACATGTAAAAACTCTCGATGACGCAAAATTTCCTGAAGTAGTATCGGAACAGGATAGATTATACAAAAAACAGAAAAAAGCACGGAAAGGACTATGAGTATTGGAACGTGGAAGGACAATGGAATTGCCAAAAAGACCGAAGAAGTGTTCAAAGAAATACGAAAGTTTAACATGGACATTGTTGAACTCACAGAGACAAAAAAGAAGGGAAAAGGTACAGAAAAAAGAAATGGATACGTCTATATTTATAACGGAATACTGAAAGATAAAAGAACCCAAAGTGGAGTGGCAATCGCTATCAGAAACAAATATAAAAAGAATATCATAACCTGGGAGCAAGTAAACGACAGAATTCTTCATATCCAGATGAAACTAAAAAGCCACTCGCTGGCTATCATGATAGTATATGCCCTAAGCAATTATGCCAATGTAATAAAAAAGGAAATGTCTTATTCTACATTGATGAGATCACTCGACAAAATTAGTGACCGAAAAGAATAAATTATAATTGAAGACATAAACACTCGAACTGGATGGAAAGTTGATGACTCTATTGTAGGAAGATATGGCGAAAACAGAGTAAACGACAACGAAAATACGATAACAGAACTTTGCCACCAAAACTCGCTTAAGTTGATGAACAGTTGGCTCAAACATAAGCAAATTCATCAGCAAACGTGCCTACAACTAAGACGTAATTTAGGATCAATTATCGATTATGTCGTAATGCGACAGGAATCAAGGTTAGTGACACAAAACGTAAGAGTCTTGAGGGCTCCCGAATGCGGGTCAGACCATCACCTCCTGGTAGCAAAGGTGCACTTCCCCTATAAAGAAAAAAATCCGAAGGACACTGATAATAATAGCCATAAAGCCTTAAATGTTCGATACAACCTTAAAAATTTACAAGAGGACTACAAGGTTCCTCTACCAGCTTAAACTGCCTACAAAACTGGCAAACATTCAAGAAAACTTTGCTAAGAATATCTATAAAGCGCCAAAGGCAAGATAGATGAAGCTGCATCTGAAGCGCTGGGAGTAAGGAAAGCAATCGGGCAGAAGAAAAACTGAGATGTGGTTAAGCACAAAAACTAATGAAGTCCTAAACAATTACAAAAGAAGGAGAAAAGAAACGCAAAACGCCATAAGTAAGGCAAAGAATGAAATGTGGCAGAAAACTGGGGAGGAGATAGAGAGAAGTATGGGAAACACACGAGAGAATAAAGGCTGGAAAATATTAAAGATGATGAGAACAGAAAATAAGGACATTGTAGGAATCACCTTTATAAGCTATGAACAATGGAGCGAATACTACCAGGAGCTATTAACAGAGGGCAGAGATCAGTATCGTCGAAATGCGCCCATGGCGAAGTTTTAATCATGTATTGAGGACCGACCTTTTTTACTTCAAATACGCCACAACCTTCAAATAATTTGTAAGCGGGGGTACTTGCGCATTAGAGAAAAATGTCCAAATATGGATCCCCATTCTGTTTTTTCTATATTACTTAAGCGGTTCACATAGTTGGATAGCTCCCACTATGAATGGAGTTCAACTCAAGTGAAGACTAAATATCTAGGAATAGTCCTATGATAACGAAGGCTTCCATGGCCAGAGTCAGTACAGGATATACTTCTTCCGGGATTGGACCGTATCAAAGAACTACTAAAAGTGTTTGAACACTTTTAGTAGTTCTTTGGTACGGTCCTATTCCGGAAGAAGTATATCCTGTAAGGAATAGTCCTAGATCAAAAGCTCACCTGGAATCCTCATTTGACTCGAATAATCAAGCGAGTCCACGACAGCGTTCTGCACAGTGCCGCAGATTATTTCTCAAAACCTGAGGCTCTGAAACCGAAAATGATCTACTGGTTATATAGGATGATAATTACACCCCTGATCACATACGCTTCTTTAGTATGGTGGCCAAAAACAACGAAAAAGACAGCACAAAACCAACTGAACATAGTTCAAAGGTATGATGTCTGGGCATAACAGTCGCAATGAACACCTGCCCAACAGCAGCAATGATAGGTCTAACTCCTCTCCACCTTTGTAGTGAAGAGGAAGGCGATCAAAGTAGCCTCAAGATTACTGCAATTAAAACAATTTAAAGAAGGAAGATTTTGCCCCATCACATGGGAATCCTCAAGGAATGTAGCCCTGTGGTTTTAGCAAGATCGGTTGATTATATGAAATTCAGATAGGAATTTGATTATTCCTTTGAAGTAAACTTAAATAGCCACACTGTCGCTCAATCAGTATCTGAAGAAAAACACAAATTATCCATCTGGTTTACAGATGGATCAAAGACAGCACATGGGACTGGAATGAAAATTTATGGCCCTAACTATAGGTTCTTTAAAGCCTTAGGAAAAGACCCAACTGTCTTTCAAACTGAAATACATGCAATAGAACTTCTGCGCCAACAAGTGTCTTCGAAAAAACCTGAAAGAAACAAAGATCTACATTAACTCTGATCTCTAAAAGTCAAGCGGCAATAAAGGCTCTCAGCAGCTGCATTGTCAAATCCAAACTAGTCAACAAACTCTGAAGCAATTGGCTAAACACAACAGGTTCAACCCTAAGTGAATGCCAGGGCACAAAAGGAATACAAGAAAATGAAGCTGTGGACCAACTCGCTAGAGAAGGATCTGCATCGTCATTTATTAGACCTAAAGTGACTTTTGGTTTTTCTTAAAGTTAAATCAACAATGAGGTCAAAAAATGGGAAGCAAAGTTAAGAATTTCCCACTGAAAATCATATCCAGGACTATGACAGGCGAAAAGATTCAAATCTGGAACGCTTGAAAAGACAAAGGTCTACTTAGAACTCAGCAAATCCGAATTGACTAACCGGGCTTTTAACAGGACATTGCCCTATGAGGTACCACCTCAAGAAAGTGGGTGAAGCCGAAACAGATCTATGTTGCTTTTGCGCAGAAGCTTGCGCATGGGCGGCCTTAGATCCCTCAGATGTGGGGTCCCTGGGAAAAACTCAATCTCAGGTCCATAATAAACTTTTACTAAGAGTTTAAACCTGGGAATTACACAGATCAGGGTATGCACAAAAGATCTCTCTAGGTCGAAGGTGCTGGGGTGGACGAAAAGAAACACGAAACGACCCACATATAATCTAGTTGGATTCTAAAAATTGGCATATCGCTAGTCTATAGAGTTATAAATAATCTTTTTACGATTAGAATATTTTCAGTGCAAAAAGTAGATAATACTATCAAATTAAAAGTAAACTGTTACCATTTTAACTTGTTGAAATATGAAGCCCACCTAAAAACATTAATATAAAAAATATAATTCAAAATGTTAGAAGTAAACTGTCGCTGAAATTTAAATTGGGCTTAAAAATTTTATTTGTTTTTTATTACACGACAAAATATTAAACGATGAAACCAATTTTTCACACTTTTTCAATTTCAGGACTTTATGAAGAAGCCATTTTCCCTAATTTTTTAGTGACATTTTTAGCGCTACTTGCGGTACTGCTAATCGAAAATAACTAAAAAATCTAAATATTGGTGGAATATAAACCCATTTATATTTACATTTACATTTCAAGAGGACCCATAATAGCAGCACAACATTATGAGGAACTAAATATTCGAATTTATTTTTGTAGGTTTGGTATGGTCATTTCAGTAAAAAAAAAAACAATAAGCCTTTATACAAGTATTGCCCATTTTGTCAGCACTCGTAAGCATATTCAGTTTTAATCCTACCAAAAATCATACTTACAGCTTACCTTAACAAAATACCTAAATTTTCAAACAAACAAATTTTGCTATAAAATATCGACAATGCAAAACGAAAAGTGAATGAGGTGTCATTTAGTCAGACATGTTTTAAGCATTTGCTCAAAGATGCCACTCAGTAAAATTTGATGGAGGCTCATATTACAGCATGATTTGCTGGAGGCTCATATTACATGCAGGGCCCATATTTGGATCTTTTCTTCTAAACATTAATTTTATGGATGAGTCGCTTTTTATTTTTTAGAATTCCTGTATTAGTTTTCTTAGAATAGTTAATTATTTTTGTATACTTTCATTTTTCATAATTCCTATTTTATTTTGACAGACCGATTGAATAAAAAACCAAAAATGTAAAATAGTTATAATTATTTTCATGTTATTTTCAAGTATATAGAAATACAAATTAATTATAGGGCGCAAAAATTTATTGCGCACTAGTTTGGTGATATTATCTTCCATTTTACCTTATTTCTGCATCTAATTACGTGATAAGCGCTTACTGACCCATGGAATCGTAAATAATATTTATTAAAAGTTTGTCATGAATCAGTAGCGCCTTGTTAGTGAAAATTTATGGATTGATTTGACCCTCTTTTAAAAAGTAGAACAACATATTTTAAATTATTTTCTGTATTTGTTTAACTTTCGAATACGTATTTAAAATTACTGATATTATGAATGAGCCATTTGTATTTCTAGTATAGAGGTTGGCTTGTAGTATTTGATGGATACTGCCTTTAAAGTTACACTAAAAACATAATTGAAATATTACTTTATATTATACAAGGGTGATTTAGTCATAATGGCATTAATTTTAAGGAAAGATATAAAAAAAGGGGTGTAATACGAATATGTAATTAAAAAAAAATTCAGGTATAACTACGCTGAAAAAAATATTTTAAAATCATAATTTAAACCCCTTTTTAAGCTGTCACTGACTCCAAAGCTTTAAGGCCCAGTTAAATAGAAAGAAGAAGAATTTACGGCTGCGCAATTGGGATTCGGGCGAAAAAAATAAACAAAACATTGCCAGGTTATGTCTAAATGACAATGCGAAAAACATTAAATGATTCTGGCGGCACCGATAGTTGCAAAAAAGCCGTTGAGTGATTTGCTTTTTTTTACACGAGGGTTATTTCCCGACGTTTTATTTTTTGTGACCCTCTGTGATACGATGGAAATTTTTTAAACCATGTGTAAGTTTGTCCGAAGAATTATCACTTATAGTCATGCGTCCAACAATTCTAAAATAGTTCGGAAAAGGGCACTTGAGTATTAATGTAAGAACACTGCGCCTATTCTGACTATGGCCCATCATTGACATATTTTTTATTAACAGCATTCTAACTGCTAACCAACGCGAATATGCTTTCAAAACTAAATAAAGAAGTGCGTTATATCGTTATTTATTTTGTAGAATTAATATCTTAGTTTGAGTCGTTTGTGTTCCTTTATTTTTTAAATTTGCGTTTTACTTTTCATAAGATCCATTGATTAACGAAACAAAAAAATGGAAAAAGTTTTAAGTGTATGAAAATGCAAATACTTATTTGTCAAAATAACTAATAGAAATTTGATGTCCATTAATTAGAGATGTTTCTCGCTCGCCAGTCTGGCTTATCATTGCAGCTAGTGAGTGGTTGATAACATGATCAGCGTCTGTTGCCTTGAAGCATTTTATGTGGTCAGTAGCGCCGGGCTTTCGATGGTCATTGGGTTGATTTAGGTCTGTTTTAAAAAGTCGAATAAAATATTTTTTTTTTCGATTTTCTGTCGTTACTAAGCCTTCCTAACACTTTCATAATTCAGTCATAATAGCGTTAATTTTAACACGTAGTTAAAATTAATGCTATTATGACTGAATCACCTTGTACTTCTACGGCACATACATTATTTATTGATCGCTCTAAATTAACAAATTTGTAATTAACAAGCAAAAGGTCTCTTTATACCTTTACAATAGCTAACAAGTGCATTATGGATGTGGGTTTGTTTACAAATTATTCCATCTAAATGAAAATTATGAAGGAATAGTAAATAAATCCTTAACATGCGCAAACAATTAAGCTTTGAAGGTAGATGTCTTATTAATTTAGGCATTTTAATTATATTGTACTGTTCGTTCTGTATGTTCACTGACTTTAAATTAATTTTTCTACATTTTCATCTGTCCACCCTTTTATTTGGAGACTAAATAACATCAAATGCTCCATATCTTTGTGCAGTGAAGCTTAAGAGTTAGGTTTCACTTTTAGTCATTGTTCATTATACTTGGTGACTTTAACTGGAATAAATTCCCTAAAACAAAATTTTTCATGTTAAAGTCCCGAGGCATGTCCATTTTTTAAACGTTGTCTCTTTTTGGGTGGTTTTTATATTTTTTCCAATTAGAGTATTACAGAAGAGAACCAACCTTTATTCAAATGAAATGATTGTCTTCTGGCCCCTTGTCGAAAAGACCGTTTTAGACGAATTATATTGCACTGATTTTGTAATTACTTAAAGCAAAAATCATTGGTAAAACCAAAAGTGTACACCTTTCATTTTATAGTTAAAGATTCGACTTTTTTCGACATCTTATCCGTAAAATAGAAATTCAAACTTCCAGATTCCAGGAACTAGCTGAATGTTTGTATTTTTTTCTTAGTGTTGAGGACCATCAAAGCCTCCTTAATCAAGTAGTACAGTTCATGTAGCCAGTAATGGCCTTACACTTAACACTAAAAAGACCAAACTCATGGTCGTGAGCGAGCAACCGAACCCACGAGCCTAAATCTGGATTGGTCCAAATAAATTCGAAAGGGTACAGAAAATAAAGTATTTGGGACATCTTATGAACGAAAATTGGGACAACGTCATAGAAGTAAAATCAAGAATTGAGCAAACTAGGGCTGCCTTTGTAAAGATGAAAAAGATTCTATGTGGACGTGAACTAAACATTGATCTCAGAATGAGAATGGTCAGGTGTTGTATCTTTTCTGTTCTCTTATATGGAGCGGAATCATGGACACTAACAGAGGATACCTTGAAGCGGCTTGAAGCTTTGAAATGTGGTCATAAAGCCGCATGCTGAGAACAAGCTGGATAGACCATCTCACTAACGTAGAGATCCTGAATAGGATGAAGAAGGATAAATTGTAAATACAGTGAAGATTTGAAAGCTATATTATTTTGGCCATGTCATGAGACATCGGGAGGTATATGACATGTTGCATTTCATCATGCAGGGGAAAAGTTGATGGAAGGCGTGGACCTTGTAGACAAAGAACGTCCTGGCTTAGAAATCTAAGACAATGGTTCGGACAGACAACAAGTCGGCTTTTCGGAACAGTGGTAAATAAAATAATGATAGCCAACATGATTGCTAACATCCGTTAAACGGCTATAGCACACCAAGAGAGAGATGGAAAATTGTTTCTAAGAAATGTAGTTTATAACGACAAAAAATGCTTAAAAGCGTAATTTTGGTTAATTTTTTAAAAATTAAGCAGAAACAGGTTACACATCAAGGTTAGACATAAGAAAATAAAGAGGTATTTGTTATCAACAATAAATGATTAAACTAATCATTCAAAGGTATTACCACCTACTTTCGTGAAAATTTAATACTCTCTTTATAATTCTATATGCTTTTAGTGTCTGCAGTTTTATTTCCTGAATTCTAAGGCATAGACCGATAGGTTTGAATATTTATCAAATTCAGGGTTTGGAAAGCAAATACTGGTTTCGAACTTGTTAGATGTCTCGTCAGTTTGGCATACCAAACTCAAACCCAACAAATGCTTCGTTTGAAGATATACATTAAAAAATTAGAAATGCTCCCAAGTGTCAATTATTAGAGTTTTCAAATAATTGGACTCCCTGTATAAAAAAATAAAGAAAATAATGTAATTTTCAGTGATTTAAGATCAAGCAGGAGTTTTTATAAAGAATGACTTTTTCTCTTAATGCTACAAATAAAAAAGAAGCCCCTCTTCAATACCCTACCTTGGGACACACTTTACATAATAAATAAATCGAAATTTCAAGGGATGGCACATATTTCTGAGTCAATCTAGTGGAAAATTATCTTGGACGACGTTGACATTTCCTGTCTTTTTCCAATCAATTTGATGAAGAAGACGATTATATACATCATAAAAATTACTCTTATTATAAAAACATCAATAATAAATTACTATCATATCAGAGCAGAGACAATTTGTAGGTAAATAAATCGATTGTTACAATAAACCATCTAATATTAGTTTTAAGACCGCTATTACCATAAATGTATATGAGCAGAGAAGTTTCGAAACGATAAATTTATGGGTTTTCGTAACAAATCCATCAACGAAGTATTAATCTTTTCGACCATTTATTACATTGACGAAAAATGTAAATGAGCAAACGAGTGGAAAGTTTAGCAATGTATGTAAATTTATTACAGTTTTATACGCAAATGAATAAGATGAAGGGAATCTTTATGTTGTAATTAAATAATTATGAAATATTTTTTAGCGCCACAGAAAATGCAATTTTAAATTTATCGGGATTTATAAATACTGCTGATAATTTTTCTAATTCAAAAACAAAGTGATGAATAATGTGACTAAATCGATGATGGTTTGTGTTCTGAACCCACATTTGGTAAAAAAAGATTAAATATAGAAAAATTGGAATTCATGAAGTATCTGCAGAAACAATGTATCAAGAGTTCATGTCAAAAAAAATATCGATGTGATTAATGTGGAAAATACTTTTCAGATGTGGATACAAAAAAAGAAACATTTAATGTATGTATAAGAAAATGTTTAAAGGAAAAGCCTGTAAATAACTAAAATTATTTGATGTGAATAATATTTTTGGGTTTGGTCTTAAGTTTCTCGACTTCTTCCTTAATTACACTGTTCAACACTGATTTTGTCACACGAACTCTGGTAGGTAATTGTACCCCCATCATGAAACCATACTTATTTTTTTTCCATCACCCCAGTTTTCTTGTGACAAGGTAAAATTGATTTTTGGAAATGTAGTCTTCCCAAATACTATTCATTTTTATTTAGGTCCTTATATTATTTACATCATAAAAAAATTTATCCGAAATAAAACATAATATCATGATCATATTAATTCTTTATTTGAAGTCTTTTTTATCATTAAAATTTGGGTACTTTTATGTAAATGGGACACCAGGGATCGAAAAAATCACAATCAGGAAAAAGTTTGTCCTACACGTAGACCTTTAATTTGTAAATGGAAAACTGTAAAGCATTTACACTTGTAAAGCTCTCTGGTATATTTCTGCCACCACTTGATATCAAATTAGGCTTGGCAAAAATTTTCTAGAGGGGATGGGTTCCAATAAAAATGGATTTTTATATTTCAAAGAGAATTCCCCAGAATGAGTGAAGTAGAGAACATTCATAAAAGACTCTTTGTTTAAAGAAAAATTAAATGTTTTGAAAAAATTAGCTTCAAAACTTTTATTGGAGTATACAACTTTGGGTTGCAAGATTCATTTTTTAGACACATATCTTGACTTATCTTAAGAATTAGGGAGCTCAAGGGGCTCTAAGTGATAAAAACTGATAAAAGTTTCATGCGGACATTCCAATGATGGAAAAACTTTATCAGGGCAGACTTGAACTCAAGGGTGTTGACTGACTACTGTGGCTTGATCAAGAGGGACCAATTAAAAGCTAAATAATCTCGAAAAACAAAGATTATAAGATCCTAATGGACATCTTTTATGTTATATTTCTGGAGATCCATCATTTTTTAAACATTTAACAAACAAATGTCATGGGTGATCAGGCCCGTAACCCCCCTTCCCAAAATTTATTGGCTTCACATTAGATAGAACTGAACTTTCCATGATGTGCGACCTTTTTAAAAACCATTTTTAATGGATCATTTTGTTTTCCTACTGAAATGCAAGGATGTTTTTTTTTAATTTGGTGCCATTTCTTATTATTAGAGACCTGATTTAAAGACAATCAAGAAAGGTAAAAAGTTGAGCAAAATGTTAAATAAGGCAAAAACGCTAAAGAAGGCCCCTAAAAGGTAAAATACTTTTAAAAAAAAGGTATTAACAGACCAAAACTCACAATTACCAAAAAAAATCAATATGAAATCTCAGTCGAAATTTAAAAAAAAATAGATTATAGGTTTTATACTACTCAGAATTTTCAGAAGGAGTATAACATTTTCAAATGAAGTTCTTAAAATTTCAAGTTCGAATTTTCACCCTAATTTTTACCTTAAAATTCATTCGATTTTTTTTCAAAATTTTAACCTTTTAAACCTGAGATTTCGTTTCTAGAAATGGAATTTAAATTTTAAATTCGGTATTTGAATAAAATTTTGAATATTAAGCCCTTTACTAAAAAATCAAAATCTCTTATAAGCTATTATTTTGAGTAGACATCTTTTAATAAGTTATTTTTATGCATTTCAAACTTCATAATAAAAAATCTCGAAATATTTTGCTATGAAGTTGATTTGTTTATATCAGGGCTTCGAGGCTTTCGTTCCGGTTTTCGGTTTTCGTTCCAGCAAAAAATTTATATCGGTTCAGTTCCGGTTTTCGTTCCGACAAAAATAACGGTTTTTCTGGTTTTCGGTTTTTAATTCAGTTCCGGGTGACTCATTTTTTTGATTTTTTAAGAGTTTTTCGGAATTAAAAATTGATTTTCGAACATAATTTAGAAATTGTTAGGTCTTTTTTTTTCTTTAATATTACAACATTTAACTGACCTGATCTTGCCTAAAAAAAAGGAAAATATTTGTTATTTTTCAAATTAAAAAATTTCAAGCTGAAACCCTGAATTTTAAGTTAAGTTCCTTTACAAAACACTAAATCAGATTTTCGAGTTTAGAAATTTTAAATTATTCTTTATTGTAGACTCTTATTGATCGGAATCATTATTAATTTTATTTAAAATTTCTGCGTTAAATATTTCCAAACTGGGTTGCAGAAATGTTAAACTTAAGTTTAAACTCGGAATTTTCCTAAAAATCTTAAATTATACACTCAAGAGTTAAAAAGTTCTGGAATATACGAAATTTGACGATTAAAATCGAAAATTTCAGAGACTTTTCTTTCATAATTTTGTTTTTTTGGCGAAGTTTTGATTTTGATTCCCTTTTTCTAACAGAACTGATTTTTGCTGTTTTGACCTTGTTTTCTTGAACTTTGAATTAAAAACATCAATTAAAAAAAATAAATGAAAATGAAAAAGACCAAAAAATATAAAATGAAAAGATTTTAAATTGAGATTTTGATGAAACAGTCAAAATTTCGACAAAATAACTTCAAAATATAACAGAAGAATTTTTAAAATTTATACCTTAATTTAGAAATATTGACCTTAAGCCCAAATATTCGATTTTTCTTCTGAAAGTGTTGTTGAAAACTTTAAAATTTCTAAAAAAATTAAAATTTTTCAGAAAGTTGTGGCAAGTATATTTATTTTCTTTCGATATTTTAACTTTTTTCTTTTGAAGTTTCAAATTTAAACTTGTATGTACTTTATATTATTATTGTTTTCTCTAAAATTTCGACTTTAAATAAAATTTAGTTTTTCTTTAGCAAGTATAACCATTTTTATCTATATGTCGACTTTTATTCTTTAGTTCTAGACATTTTTCTCGAAATTTTGAGTTAAGACTAGGAATTATAAGTTTAAGTTTGGAATTTTCGACTTTTACCTCTAATCCTCAAAATTTTAAGGACTTGAAACTGTGTGTTTAATTTTGAAAGATTGTTAATCATAAATTTAGTTAGTTTTTCTTCAAAATTTAGACTGTTTTCAAGAATGTTAATTTTTCTGTTTAAATTTGTATATTCTTTCGAAATTTTGAATTAAGATTCAAAATAAAAAATAACATAAAATATTCAAATTCAAATTAGCACTTTTGTGTTTAAAATCTAATCTTCATGCTAATATTTTTGGAAAAAATTAGAAATGTTTAATTTAAATGTAAATTTTAAGCGGAACAATAAAGAATCTACAAAAAATGCAATTTCAGTGATTTCTAAATTTTAATTTTCTGTAGAAAAATTGAAATTTCAAGATCAAGCGACCAATATTCTGAAAAAAAATGCGAATTTCAATTTTAAAGACGAAATTTTAGGAAAAATTTTAGCTGTAGCTAAAAAGTTCGTGAAGAGATTTAACATTTTGAGAATTGATTTTGGACACAAAAGTTTAGGGAAGCAAAGGGCCAAACTTTCGAGTTAATAGCGGAAGTTTCGCGAAAACAATTAATATTTAAAAAACACAATTTTGACTTCCAAATTCTAAATAATCTCAAAAAATATCGCATTTTCCAGGTTAAAGTCGAAATCTTGAGAAAAAATCAAAGTTTTCAAAATAAAAATTATTATTTTAGCGTAAACAAAATGGTGGGAAGTTTAAATTAGATATTTTCTAAGATGTCACCATTTACTCTAAAAATTTCGACCCCAATTTCAAGATCCCAGCTTTGACTTGGAATATAGTGTTGTATTTCCGCTAAAATTTGTAACATGAAATTTAAAAATTTCAGGGTTAAATTTGAAATAACGAAATTGCAGCGAAAATTTTAAGAAAAAAATCATATCTTGGAATTTTGGGAAGTTTTAGGAAGTCAGCATTGTATAAAATCCTAAGAATTTAAATTTGGGGTTTCGAAAAGAATTAAAGTACTAAAAAAGATGGAATTTGAAAGAAAAAATTGGCGAAAAATTGAAAATTTGACTAATACCTACAAAAAATAGAGATATCAAATTAGGAAAGGAAAATCGAAGTTTAAGGAAAAAAGTAAATTTGGAGTTTTCTAAAAAAAGTTCAAATTTCCAGAAAAATTTGAATTTGTAAATAAAAATGTAAGGAAAGCCCAGTTTCCCTAGCTTGCTTTACGCTACTCCTTTATTCTAAAGTTACAACGGAGGATATATATTTTTTTACTTTAAACTCGAAATTTTAAGAGAAGAAAAGATATATTTTGAGTAATTTCTAAATGAAAGTGGAAATTTCAAAAAAAAAGTCAAAAATCTTGAAAAAAAGATTCATTTGAAACTGCTAGATTTTAGCGAAAATTGAAAATTTTAATTTGGTTTGAAATTTTGAGAATAAGGTCAATATTTTTTAGAAAATGTGGAAAATTGTTAGTTTCTAATATAATTGTTAAACAGAAATAAGAAATTGAAATAAAACTCCTAATTTTGAGATCAAGGTTGCACGGATTTGTGTAAAATTTTAAAAAAGAAACTGAAATCTTTAAAAAAATTCCAAACTGAAAAGTAAAATAAAACTGCTTTTAAGTACATAAATTCAACGAACCGAAATAAACCGATTTTTTTCCGGTTTCACTCCGATTTTCGTTCCGACGAAAATAACGGTTTTCTTCAGTTTCCGGTTTTCCGTTCAGTTCCGGTTCGAAGCCCTGGTTTATATTTTAATTACAATTTCGAAAACTCGACTCTTTTCTCCAAAGTTTTACTTCCCAGTGAAAACTTTCAAAAAAATATTGAAATTTCTATCTTAGTTATGAAATTTTAACTTTAATTGAGAAATGTTTTACTTTTAATCTCGACATTTTAACTTTAAATTAATATTTTTAGAAAAACTTGATGGATAAAATTTTTACAACTTTTTACGACGAGTTTAAAAATGTCAAGATTAAAGTCAAAATTTTGAAAAAAATGAGCCTAATGACTTCAGTTTATTTTTCAAAATTTTTACATTAGCACTCGTTCAAATATCAGACTTCTTCAAAATACTTTGACTTTCTTTCTAGAGATTTAATTTAAAAAAATCCCCTGGACATTTTGAGAAAACACTAAAAGTTTCAAAAAATATCAAAGTTTATTTTTTGAGTTTTGTTTCAAGACAAAATGTTGAAAGTTATTAGTTTTTGTTAATAGATTCTCTTTTGGAAATTGGAAATTTTTTTAGAAAATTTTGACTCCCAACCTTTTTTTTTTCAAAAACTGTAGCTTCTTTTTTCTTCGTATTTAGAAAGTAATTCTAAATGTCAACTCATTTCTAAAATTTGGAGTTTAAAAAACTAAAAATTTCGAGTCCAAACAGGTAAATTTGTTAAGAATTATCATATCCTACTTTTTGTTCGAAAATTCAAAATTTCTAAAAAGTTAATATTTTCAGAAATGTTTATTAATGAATTCTGGTTATTTTTAAGTATAAACACGGTCGTAATTAAAGTTTTTCTAGAACGAGCTTGTCCACTCTAAATGCAGACTTTTCTAGACATTTCGAATTGAAATTCGAAATTCAAAAAAATCAAGATTAAATTCAGAATTTCGATATCTGACATTTTTCACAGAAGCTTTGGCGAAATTTCCAGGTTTCTAGAAAGAATCGAAGTTGAAAAAAATATTTGTGGATTTGAATTAAATACCAAGATTTTAAATTTTGAATTTTGAGAAAAAAAAAGTAAAAGTATAACATACATACGCATTTAATAAAAAATCTAATTCAAATTGAAAATTTAAAAAAGTTTGAAATTTTGAGATTATAGGTAAAACTTAAAAAAAAAAACGATAAATATCTTCATAGCAAAAACTTTTTTCGAAATTCGGAAGAATCAAATGCGTTTCGACAATGCAACTTCAGATCGCAACAATAATTCCCAAAATTGCCCAAAATAAAAAACTTAGGAATTGAAGTTGTTGCCACTTAGAAAAAGAGTTGGACGCTAAGAGGAAACTTGAACTTAAAAAAACATTTAATCTTTCAGAATTTAGAAAGAATATCCAAATTCTAAATGTTCGGGTGCAAACTTTAAATTTGAGATAAAAGTTAAAATTATGAATCTAATCAAGATTTGAAATAAAAATAAAAAAAAGAATTTTCTCCAGTCTTTAAATAGAGCATTTACGAGAGGCATTTTTCATACACAAGGGCAGGTTAAAGAAGACAGTTCAAGATTAAAATTTAGAAAAGGAATATCTTTCGAGTAATTTTATCATCTCACCCACACATCTGTTTTTATTTAGAAATTAAATTAAGATAAATAGGCAACATTGTTGTTGAATTGCTTTGTCAGAAGAAGGACTCTAGAAATCTTTTTAGTGTATTTTTTATATTTTGATATATTTGTATACAATAATAATATTAATAGTAAAGTAGTATTGGACCGTGGCTTCTTAGCTCTAACTTAAACACAAACAAAGACTAGGTAGTTTCAGCAGAAGGATCGCAGCCCCCACGAAAAAAAATCCTGGTTAGCGGGCTTGTGGGTGATTGAAATTTTAAAACTGCTTATTTTAAATGACAACTAACACTATTAAAAAATACAAAAGAAGTTCATGTGACATGACAAAACCTCAATTTTCTTGGACCAGTATTATGTTGGTTTACATTTTAAAATTGAAAATTACATTGGGTTTTCGAATATCATGAAAAATATTTCAATTATCTCATTATATTTATTAGGTTTGATTATATTTTAATAAGATTTAGATATGATTTTTAGAAAAGTGAAATATTAATTAACCTGAAATGTCAATTCAATTTTTTTATTAATTTTAATGATGTAATACGAATGACATAATAACAGAATGCCTATTATTGTTGTGCGTGGCTCAAAAAAGCAAATCAGGACACAAAAGCATGTAATATCCTCACCTGCACAGAATTCGATCAGTCTACTTCTTTCTTGGCAAACATATTTTACTCACGTTATTTTATTTGAAATAGAATGAGAGTTTGTTACGTGTTTCAATAATATATACGTACGAGGGTTGGCTACAAAGTAAGGCACACAGGCTTATATAACACGAACAGAAATAAGCAGTAATAAAGTAGGTACATTAGAGTACAATTTTTGTTCATCAAAATCATACATTTATTTTTCAATATATCGCATGTAACAGATTCATGGTGCGACCCCTTTTTTCTTTAATTATGAAAATGAAATCTTCAATCTTGCTACACGTAACATACGCATGAAATGTCATCTTTTGACATAAAAATGTAATTTCTACTGCTTGCTAAAACTAATACCAATTTATGATTTCTAAATGAAAAACCTTCTACATTATCATATTTTTGGACTATACACATTTTTGTTAAATACAGTGACTATAAAATAAGTGAGTTTTGGAGTTATAAAAAATATTTTGGATCCAATTTATTTTCAATCTAAAAATTTCTTAATTTTAAAATCAAAATGATCACCATCCTGTTATACGATTTTAATTACGAAATTTTAACTTTAAAGTTTAAGCTTCGGAGAAGTATAAGTAAAAATTTTGAAAATAAAAATACGAAATTGTAAAAAAATGTGGGAAACATATTTTTGGAAATCTTCCAGTTGTGCATTTTCTTGTATGATTTTAATCTTAAAATTGGACTATTTTTGCAGGATGGAACCAACCCCAAAAAACAGTTACTGAGAAATCGATGGTGAAAATTTGACATTAATTTATGAATTACCAATACATATAAAATACATATGGGCCAATAACATACTTTGATTTACAATTTATACAAATAATGCATTTACTTACACTTTACCAAAAACACCTTATTTCTTGAAATTTTGCGTTTTTGTAGGTTGGTTCCTTTTTATAAAATGAAACAAATATACAGGGTGGACCATAAGTAATGGTACATAGAGCAAAAGTCGATTTTTTGTATAAAAATAACGTGATTTAGCCACATTTACCTTATACCAAAAGTTGATTTTAACAGAGATATAGGGTGTCAAAGTTGAAAAAAAAATTGTGATTTTTTCGCATAACTGATGAACACATTTCACTATAGTCAAGAAATTTGGCATAGGGGGGTTTCTTTGGTCAAGAAATTCTAATTTGCTAACAGATTGTCATTAACTCATAGGGGGCGCCACCTGCGCCACCTTGTATTATTCTAAAGCGTCATAACTTTTTTGTGCCTTGATGTACACTTATTTTAAATAGATATTTTTATTTACCTACATTTTTTTCGTAAAAAAGGTATACTTTCTAAATGTTGGTACAAGCCAACGTTTTCAAAATATTTGCCTTCAAAGTTTACCGTACGTTTATTTTAAGTTATGTAAATGTGAATTTTTCGCAGTAGGTTTCCAAATAAAAGTAATAAAACTGACTCTAAAATAGTTTATATCAAATATTACTCTACTGACATTATTAATACACATATTTTTCAAATTTCTAAAGCAAATTTAAATAAAATACCAAAACAAAATTTATTTTCAAAAATAAATATGTGGATAATGACCTTTTTCATGTAAAGGGATTACATTAAAATTATTAAAAATTAAATTAAATAAAAATTAAAAATCTGGCTGTCTTTTATTGAAATTCATCTTCAAATATCTCCTTTGACCACTTAAACTATTAAAATTTTCTTACTTGTGCGGACTCAGAGATCATGTCTCACATCTCTATGTTAGAAAATAAATTACGTCTTAATTTTTTGGATTTTCTTTATTGAGATTTTCAAAGTTTAGGTAATAATATTATCATCAAAGTAATATTTGACATTAATTAGTTTCAAAGCTGTCTTATGATTACTTTTTTTTCAAGCCTACTTCGAAAATTTAATACCTTAGTAACTTAAAACCAAGGCACATCAAGCTTTAAAGGCAAATATCTTGGAAACGGTTGCTCGTATCAACTTTCAGAAGGTACACCTTTTTTACGTAAAAAATATGGGGAATCAAAATAACCCATTTAAAATAATTATACGTGGGTGCACAAAAAAGTTATAATGATTTAGAATTATGCAGGATAGCGCAGGTAGCGCCCCCTATCAGCTATTGGTAATATGTTAGTAAATTAGAGTTTGTCGACTTAAGAAACCCCCTTGTGAAAAATGTTGTGCTTATATTACAATTCATTCCATAATTGTTTGAAAAAATCGATTTTTTTTTCAATTTTGACACCCTGTATCTCTGTTAATATCAACTTTTGGTCTAAGGTAAATGTAGCTAAATCACACTAAATCACATTATTTTTATTCGAAAAATCACCATTGCTCTATGTACCATTACTTATGATCCATCCTGTATAATGGGAAAGTGTGTTTGTCACTATGTTTGTCAGCTTCAGTGTTGCCAGATCTCGCGCACTTTCTTAATTTTATACTCTCGCTCATATAGCACGACTCATTTTCTGTGTAAATAAATGCAAAGCTTGTAAATGATGACACAACGACGGTGTCATCTAATAACGAGGGTTTAAACTTAATGTACCTTACACACATATAGTATTACATATATGCTTGCACACTTTAAAGCTGTGCACAGCTGATTAAATTCGTTTTATTACATTTATCTACACTAATTTCATAAATAAGAACGTATATTTGTTGGGCAACATCATCTTTTGCAGAGATAAATTAAAATATTAAAACAAATAAATTGATCCGTCTATTCAAGAAATTTAAAAACTCTCTTTTATTTTGATCAGCTTCTCTGTTAAATTCTAATTATTCAGTTAAATCCACATACGATGTAATAGCTAATTTACTATGTTAATCCAAACTTCGACAAAAAGTCGAAATATTCAAAAAAATTGAAATTTCGAAATAAGTTTAAATTCTAAAAAGTCATAATTTAAAAGTCGAAATTTGATGTCAAAGGTTAAAATTTTCAAAAAATAAAAATCTATGAAAAAATTCGAAAATTTTAAAAATCAAAATTTTCAAAATGAAAATTTTCAGAAAAATCCACTTTTTAAAGTAGTGAAAATTTTCAGAGTCGATTTTTAAAATTTTCAAATAAAAATCCAGTTTACTACATAACAGTCAAAACTTCAAGAAAAAGTCAAAACTTTTGAAAAAAAGTCGAAATTTTGAAAAAAGTTAAAATTCTTAAAAAAGTCATAATATGCTAATAAAAAAGCAGAAATTTGATGACAATGGATTAACATTTTCAGGAAAATGAAAATCCCGAAAAAAGTTCGAAAATTTTAAAAATTGAAATTTTGTGAAAAATCAAATTTTTGAAAAAAGTGAAAATGTTCAAAAAAAGTTGATATTTCAGTTTTTCAAATAAAAATACTATTTACCACATGAAAGCGGAAACTTCGAGAAAAAGTAAACATTTTTGAAAAAATGTCGAAATTTTCAGAAAAAATTAAAATTTTGAAAAAGTTTTCACTTTAGAAAAAATCTTATCTTAAAAAAAAGCCGAAATTTAATGACAAAATGTTTTTTAAAAAAAGTAAACATTGTAAGAGAATCCGAAAATTTAAAAAATAGAAATTCTAAGAAAAATTCAATTTTTCAACAAAGTGAAAATCGTTAAAAAAAAGCCGAATTTTTAAAAATGAAATACAAATCTTGTCCCCTGAAACCAAGAAAGATTAAAAAACACAACAAAGGTTGCTCTAATGCGATTCGATGGAGAAGCTATCATCTTCAGAGAGAATTTTTAAAATAAAAAACCAATTTACTACAAAAACTTTGAAACCTTCGAAGTCGAAATTTTCAAAAAATATCAAAATTTCGAGAAATATCAAAAAATTTGAACAAATGTGGAAATTAAGAAAAAGCGGTTTTCAAAAAAGCAATATTTCAACAGAATTAGACTTTAAAAAAAAGTCAAAATTTCAGTAAACTAAAATATTGTATCAAAATTTTCAAAAAATTAAAAAATATATGAAAATTGTAAAGAGAGCCAAAATTGTGAAAGAGTTGAAATTTACAAATTAAGTTAAAATTTGGAAAAAGTCGAAATAAAAAAAAATGAAGAATGGAAATTTAAAATTATTAAAATATAAAGTTGAAAAAAAAGTCAAGATTTTGAATAAAAATAAAGTCAGATTTAAAAAAATGTTACTATCAAAAAGTCAAAACAAAAAAAAATTAGAATTGAAATATTTTATAAAAATCAAATTTAAAAACAGTCAGATTTGCAAAGAAGTTGAAATTTCGAGTCAAAATTTTAAAAAACATAGCAACATTTTCAGCAACAAGATGGAGATTTTAGAAAAAGGACAATATTCTCAAAAATAAAGTCAAAAACGTGATTAAAAGTAAACATTTTCTAAAAAATTTTAAAATCCGAAATAATCAAAATATTAAAAATTTAAACTACTAAAAAGCAAATTTTCAAAAGAGAAATTTTTTAACAAAAACAAAAATTTTTGTAAAACGTTTTCAAAAAAAAAACCAAAGTCTACGCCAAATCATTATTTTAAAACTGGAATTATCAAAAAAAGCAAAAACTATAAAAAAAGTCGAAATTTTCGAAATTAGGTCAACATTTCGAAAAAAAGTTGACCTTTTGGAAGTTGAATGATAAAATGTCGATATTTTGAAAAAAGTTGATATTCTAAAATGTCGAAATTATTAAAATACATAATTCTACATTCCCAATAAAAATCGAATTATTCAAAAGTCGGAATTTCCAAAAAGGTGATCCAACAATTCTTGCTCTTCTTTCACGCACACGAAGGTGCGTTACTCTATAAAAGAAAGCCAATTTCGAGGAAAAAGTCAACATTTTTAAAAATATAATATATATCGCATTTTGAGATAAAAGTTGTAATTTTAAAGTTGCAGTTTTCAAAAAGTCGTCTTTTAAAAAAGGATAAATATAAAAAAAATTGCGGCATTTCGAAAAAAGACGATTTCTGAAATTTTCTTTTTAGAAGTAAAATTTTGAGAATCAGTTCAGTTTTTCGGAATTCGATAAAAATTTTAAACTTTCTAAAAGTGTTGAATAACAAAATTTTAGATAAAAATGCAAAATTAAAAAAAGGAACCTTAAAAAAGCCAAGCTTTAAGAATCCAGTTAAATTTTCAGAAAATTCAGATTCTAGAAGGTTGAAATTTACAAAAAAAAACCAATCTTAAGAAAAAAGGCGGAATTTTAAAGAAACAATCAAAATTTCGAGAAAAACTTCGAAATTGGAAAAAAATAGGAATTTTTCAGAAAAAGTCAATTTTAAGAAAAAAACTCGTAGTTTGCGAATAAAGTTGAAATGTAAAGAAATGAATTATAAAACCGGTCGAAACTTTGAGAAAAAAGACTGATTTTGATTAAAAAAAATATTTCGAGAAAAAATGGACCTTTTGTACAGAAATCCAAAAAATTTTTCCGAATATTGAAAAAAATAGTCTAAATTTCAAAAAAAGACGAATTTCGAGAAAAATATAAAATTTTGAGAAAACATGGATATTTCGCGTAGAATGTAAAATTTTGAGAATATTCCTCATAAAAAATTAGAATTTTGAAAAAAAATCAAAATTTTAATAAAGCCGTAATTTCGAGAATTCCGAATTTCTCAGACTCAATTTTTTTTTGAAATTTCGATAACTGGGTGAATTTTGAGAAAGAATCAAAATCTGCTTACTGAATATTTATTTTCTTTGAGTGTTTAAGCCAGAGGGAGACGAGCCATGTACCCTGTCCAGTATTGAGGTCAGGCCCGTATTCAGGGGGGCTAGGGGGCTGCAGCCCCTCCCCGAAATTGTTTGGCTTCACACTAGATAGAACTGAACTTTCCAGATGTGCGACCTTTTGAAAAACCATTTTTAATGGATCATTTTGTTTTCGTACTGAAATGGAGGGTTGCTTTTTTTTCAAATTTGGCACCATTTCTTATTATTAGAGACCGGATTTAAGGCACAATAGCAAGATAAAAAGTTGAGTAAGATGTTAAATTAGGCAAAAACGCTAAAGAAAGCACCAAAAAAGTAAAATACTGTAAAAAAAGGCACTAACAGACCAAAAATCACAATTAACAAAAAAAATATTTTGAAATCTCAGTCGAAATAAAAAAAATAGATTTCAAGTTATATACTCAGGATATTCAGAAGAAGTATAACATTTTCAAATGAAGCAGTTCTCAAAATTTCGAGTTCGAATTTTCACCCTAAAACTTAAAATTTTTACCTTTAATTCATTTGCATTTTTTTTCCAAAATTTTGCCTTTTAAATCTGAGATTTCGTTTCTAGGAAAATTTAAACTGTTCTTGAAATTTCTTTTTTTTATTTGAAATTTCAATCTTACGTTTTAAAGGGTCTAGCCGTTATTGGAATTCAAAAATTTCAATTTTGAATATTAGGCCCTTTATTAAAAAAGCAAAATCTCTTATAAGCCATTATTTTGAGTAGACATTTTTTAATAAGTTATTTTTATGAATTTCTTCTATAATTTTTCTAACATTGCCATTGAACTTAAAAAAAAATGTCTAAAATGTCGATTTTTTTTATAAATTCCGAGTTTTACACAAAACTTGAGCATTTTTAAGTTCGAAAACTCAGGATTTTTTTAATAACTTTAACCCATCAGCTTAATTAATTTTTTCAGCTAATTTAATTTTTTTTCAATTTTTTCAAAAAGTTTTAACTTCATAATAAAAAATTTCGAAATATTTTGTTATGAAGTTGATTTGTTTATATTTCGATTATGATTTCGAAAATTCGACTTTTTTCTCCAAAATTCGACTTCCCATTGACAACTTTCAAAAAAATATTGAAATTTCTATCTTAGTTATCAAATTTTAAATTTAATTAAGAAATTTCTTACTTTAAATTAATATTTTTAGAAAGAGTTGATTTATAAAATTTTTACAACTTCTTACGACGAGTTTAAAAATGTTAAGATTAAAGTCGAAATTTTGAAAAAAGTGAGTTTATTTTTCAAAATTTTTACATTAGTACTGATTCAAATATCAAACTTCTTTTAATTTAAAAAAATTCCCTTGCCATTTTGAGAAAGTACTAAAAGTTTCAGACAATATCAAAGTTTAGTTTTTGAGTTTTGTTTCAAGTGTTGTTAGTTTTTGTTAATAGATTTTCTTTTGAAAATAAGAAATTTTTTTAGAAAATTTTGAGTCCAAACCTTTTTTTTTCAAAAATTATAGCTTCTTTTTTCTTCGGATTTAGAAAGTAATTCTAAATCTCAACTTATTTCTAAAATTTGGAATTTAAAAAACTAAACATTTCGAGTTCAAATAGGTAAATTTGTTAAGAATTATCATATACTACTTTTTGTTTGTAAATTCAAAATTTCTAAAAAGTTAATGTTTTCAGAAATGTTTATTCATGAATTAGGGTTATTTTTAAGTATAAACACGGTCGAGTTTGTCCACTCTAAATTATAGACATTTCCAATTGAAATTCCAAATTCAAAAAACCTAAGATTAAGTTCACAATTTCGATATCTGACATTTTTTACAAAAACTTTGGCGAAATTTCCAGGTTTCTAGAAAGAATCGAAATTGAAAAAAATATTTGTGAATTAAATACAAGATTTTAAATTTTGAATTTTGAGGAAAAGAGTAAAAGTATTAACATACTTCGTATTTAATTAAAAATCTAATTCAAATTGAAAATTTCAAAAAAGTTCGAAATCTTGAGATTAAAGGTAAAACTAAAAAAAAAAACGATAAATAACTTCATAGCAAAAACTTTTTTCGAAATTCGGAAGAATCCAATGCATTTCGACAATGCAACTTCAGTTTTGAAAATTGTCAACAAACCGTAAAAATTTAAATATTGCCAAACTGGGCCGAAGAAATGTTAAATAAATTGAAAAAACAATGCAACTTCAGGTCGCAACAATAATTCCAAAAATTGCCAAAAATAAAAAACGTAGGAATTGAAGTTGTTGCCACTTTTTTATTTAGAAAGAATATTCAAATTCTAAATGTTCGGGTGCAAACTTTAAATCTGAGGTAAAAGTTAAAATTATGAATTTAATAAAATTTGATAAAAATTAGGAAAAAAAAGATTTTTCTTCAACTGACTTCAAACTATGTCTTTAAATGGAGCATTTTCTGGAAGTATTTTTCATACACAAAGGCAGGTTATAGAAGACAATTCAAGATAAATTTTAGAAAAGAAGTATCTTTCGAGTAATTTTATCATCTCACCCACACATCTGTTTTTATTTAGAAATTAAATTAAAATAAATACGCAACATTGCTGTTAAATTACTTTGTCAAAATGTTAGAAGAGTTGGACTCTAGAAATGTTTTTAGTAAATTTTTTAATATTTTATTATACTTGTATACAATAATAATATTAATACTAATGTAGTATTGGACCGTGGCTTCTTAGCTCTAACCTGAACGTAAACAAAGCCCCCACCCCCGAAAAAAATCCTGGTTACAGGCTTGATTGGTTGCCAAAATTTTGAAAAGCAGGGTGGAATTTGCAAAAAGTTGAATTTAAAAAATAGTCTTGAAATTCCTAAGGAAAATTTTCCCCAAATGTTTGCCCTTGTAGAAAAATTTTTAATTTTTAAAAAATATTTTCCAAAATTTTTACATATTTATAAAAGATCCCGAAAATTATCAGAAAAAGGTAAATTTTGAAAAACCAACCGAAATTTATAACGGATATATATTAAAAACTTTTGACATCTTCAGAACTGACACGAAACTGAGGTTCAAGCCAAAAATCAAAAAAATTCTCAAATGGAAACCCCCGTTGAAGTTTAGATGCAATAACGGTGAGTTGTTAGTAGACTGCTTCCAAGAATTTCTCTGATAATGAGAGAGAATTCTTCAAATAAAAACACCAAACAAAATGAGTGCCAAAAGTATGTACATAAAATATTTTCGCTGTAAAAATGAAATTATTTATTTTCAAATAGTAAAAAAAACGGAATTGGATTGTTTAGATATTAAATTAAAAGACACCACCACAACATTTCTAAATTACTTCTTATTTTAAAAACTAATTTTATTAGTCCGTCAGTCAAATAGCTTGTTTTTTAAAAAAGTTAAACAAGTACAATTTTTATTAAATAGCATGAAAACACACGAAAATCAAAATAATCGATAATATAACAGTAAAAAATATAATAGGAGCATATCTCATCAGTAAAATAATATTTATTTTCCTTTAAATAATTTAAGAAGCTTCGTTTGGTAAAATTTATAATTAATATTAGTTAAAATTTTAGACATATATCATATTATTAAGAAACCTGTTGCACAAAATGTCGAAAAAAGATGTGATATATTTATAATAAAAATAATTGTTCTATAATATAATTTTTGAATGTACCTCTATAATTCACATGAACTCCAAACCAAAACATAAAAACCATCTAATTTTAAAAAATAATTGACATTCAGACACCAAAACGACATTTGAAATCTCCAATCCATCACATTACAAAAATAATCCCATCTGTTCTGATTTTAATTTTTCTACTCTTACCTTCAAGTTGACTGTTTATGTGCAAGTGAGAGATTGATCGGCCTGTTCAAACAATACATAAAGACCGCGAAGTGTGGGTTGTCAGAGTGCTTGTGATTCAGATGTAAAAATAAATTTTAGGGGTGCTCAGTGATCATGCAATACATTTCCCGTCCGTAACGAAAAGCGGACTGCTACATTCCAACCACCAGGCCAGGGAAGTTTGCTGAAAGGAGCTAATCGGCGCAGGCGTCATCAATTTTGCAGGAAAAATTACAATAAGTGGTTTAAAATGGAAAATGTGTCCAAGAAGTTCATTGAAGTGTAATATTCATTTTTCGGTGAATGATTCCTACATTAGATAATTACGATCGAAGAAACCATATTGATGGAGAAACAGAACAATGAGTTTTGCTTAGGATACATCTACCCTTCAACTTGCTCCTTTGAAATTTGAACATCGTCGTTTTTTTATTTATTATGTGGAGCTCGACAAAGACGGGATTTCGAGATGTTCTTCCAAAAGCTAAAGAAAATCGATATTTCAGAATTAAAATCGAAATTTTTGAAAAAAATTAAAATGTTAAGTTAAAGACGAAAGTTCGAACAAAATACTCGAAGTTAAACCTTGATTTTTGAAACCTAAGTCGACATTTCAGAATTGAAGGACAACTTCGAACAAAATAAAATCGAGATTTAGGGTAATGGCACTAGTAATTGTCATTATTAGACGCACCTCTAACTTATTACTGATATAAAAAAAAAATTGGATTCTTTTTTTAATGCCATCAATTCCTAAAAGGAAGATGAAATTATAAAATTTATTTAAGTTTAAAGTTGAAATGTTGTTAAAAGTGTAAAAGTTCAAAGTGCTTAAAGTTACAGAAAAAAATTCGTGCTTAAAATCAATAGTTTCAAACAAAGCTTTTGTTAAAAGCAACACAGAAACTGTAAGCTCAGAATTATACGGAAAAAAAAGAATCGAGAAATTTCCCAAAGAAACAATTTAAAGAAAACATTCTCAAAACTTAAACTTTGCAATCGAAATTATCGGAAATGATAGAAAAATTATTTGAGTTAAAAAAATTAACATTTCCAGGAAGGGTCATAATCTCTAGTTTATTATCGAAATTTTAGAAAAACTAAAAGTAAGCTCCGAAAGTGAGATTTTTGTAAAAATGAAACCAAGGTCTTAAAAAAAGTTCCAAATTCCGAGATTAAAGCCGATATTTGCACAAAAACAGCCTCTAGAAATGGTAAAATTTTGATTAATATTGGGTTAAGTAAAAATTTTTGAGCGTTTTCCTCTAGATGGCGCTAGTGAGCCATGTTTTACGACGTATACATACGTCGCTTCTGGTCTAGAGATGCACAAAATATTTAAAACATCGTTATTTGATGTATCGTAAAAGATATATCGATATGTTTCGATACATCGGTAAATTTATTCGTTATTTGATGTATCATATAAATATAATACCATACAGTTTTAAAATTCCTATTGAAACTAAATTTTTACTTATTTCAAATTTTCGATAATTTTGGATATCTCAAAATTCGACATCATTTATTTTATTAAATAATTCGATATCATTTATTTTATTAAATGATTCGACAGCATTTCATAAAAAACTTTCGCTTCTGTTTAAATCTTCGGTTTCTTTTATTTAATTTTGAAAATTGCAGCTATTTATAAATATTTCAGTTTTTCAGCTTTAAATTTTTTGAAAATGTGGATTTTTTTGAAAAGTTGAGATTTTTTACGATTGTTTTTCAGAATTAGGACTTCTCTTTCTAGAATTGACACTTTTTCTCAAATTTCGATGTTTTTAAAAATTTTGCCTTTTTTAAAATGTCGACCTCCACTTTTGAAAGCTTAGATCTTTTCTAAAGTTGAAATTTTTAAAAACTCAAATTTAAAAAATTTCAATTTTTTTCGAAATATTTGATTTTTTGATAATTTCATCTTTATTGATAATTTTGATATTTCTTTTTCAATTATCGATTGTTTTTTTTAATTCCTGACTTTTTTCACCGACTTTTTGGCAAATTTCGATTTTATCAAACCTTTGACACCTGTTACTTTTTTTAAAACCTTCGTTTTTTTTTGAAAATTTTAAATGTCTGAATTAAAATTACGAAATTTTTTAAAATTTTGAATTATGTTCAAATTTTTGCATTTATTTCCTATTGACTCTTTCGAAATACCTTTTTGAAAATATTTTTTGAAACATTTCGAATTTTTTTGAAAATCCCCCATTTTTTTAATATTTCGACTTTTTGAATACATACAAATTTTTTTCAGAATTTCGATCGATTTTTTTTAAAAATTTTAACTATTTTAAAGATTTCGACCTTGCTCAAAATTTTTCTTTAAAATTTCTAGTTTTTTTCAAATTGTTTCTCTTTTAGAAAATTGTTTTTTTTTAAATTGCGACATTTTTTGAAAATTCAGCTAATTTTCAAAATGTTGAAAATTTTTCTGTTTTTTGTTTTTTAAATATTTAGATTTTTTAAGACTGAATTTTTCAGAAAATAATTATTTTTTTTCAAAATTTTACTTTTTTTAACATTTTCAATATTTCGACTTTTTTAAAAATTAAATACGATTTTTTTCTAAACTCCAATAATTTGAAAATTTGATTTTTTTAAAATTTTTACTTTTGATGTAAATGTCTACACTTTTCAAAATTTTTAATTTCTTCAAAATATTCGGATTTATTCAACATTTTAAATTTTTTTGACATTTTAACTCTAAAATACGACTTTCCAAAAATATTGTATTTTTTTAACACCTCGCATTATTTTTAAAATTTTCTAAAATAGACACTTGAGTATATTATACATAAAAATTTTAAAGTTTTCAAAGAAAATCTAATTTAAAAAAAAATTTAAAAGGTGAAAACTTTCAAAAAGTAAAATTTTTAAAAAAGAATCCATTTAAAAAAATTTAAAATCTTCAAAAAGAGCGATTTCTTAAGAATTATTTAAAATATTGAAGTTTTAAATATAAACATATCTTTTGAAAAACATTCCACATCTTTAGAAAAGTAGAAATTTTGAGAAATTTCAAAAAAAGTCGAAATTTTCAAGAAAGCGGAAATTTTCCAGTCAAAATTTCCAAAAATGTCAAAATTTTGAAAAATGTCGAGAAAGTTGTAACTTCCAAAAAACTTAAGGATTTTAGTAAAACCAACATTTTAAAAATTAGCCAAATTTTTGAAAAAAACAAGTTTAAATTTAAAAAAATAGTTTAAAATTTAATAAATATTCAACATTATGAAGAAGTGCCGAGATTTAAAAAATGAAGAATTTTCAGTGAAATCTCCTAAAAATCTAAATTTTTGAAAAGCCCAAATTCCGAAAAAAAGGCAAAAATAATCAAAAATTTCGAAATGTGCAAATTTTCGAAAAATTTTGAAAAATGCTGAAATTTTGAATTGTCGAAATAATTAAACTTTTGAAAAATAATGTCAACATTTTTAAAAGATACTGTTAAAAGTCGATCTTGTCAAAACATCCAATAATTTTGATAAAATAAAAAAAAATCAAAAAAACTTTTAGAAAAATTGAAATGTTAAAAAATAATCTTAATTTCAAAAAACAGGTAATCAAAATTTTGAAGAAGTATGGAGATTTAAAGAATGAAGAATTATCCGTTAAATTTTCAAAAAAAAGCCGAAATTTTTGAAGAGCCCAAATATTGAAGAAAATTGAAAATTTTCAAAAAATTCTTAATCCTTAAAAAAACTAGAAATGATGGGTAGAAATATTGAGAAACAAAAAAATTCTGGTTAGTTAAAATAAAAAAAAAAGATAAATATCTTTTTTTCGAGTAAAAATATTTGACTAAATATTTTGAAAAAATTGGAATTTTTCAAAAACAACGAAATTTTCCCTAAAGTCCAATTAAAAAAAAAAGTTGTTAAAATCGACACTTTGATTAAGCTGAAATTAATAAAACAAAAAAGTTTAAATTTTGAAATACAATCGTAATTTTGAAAAAATAGAATTTTTAAAATCTTCGGTGTCAAAATTTCCAAAAAATCTAAAATTTTCGAAAGAGAAAGATTAAAAAAAGTCGAAATTATCAGAAAAGACGAAATTTTCA
The DNA here is from genome assembly GCA_028583605.1 of Dastarcus helophoroides. NCBI lineage: Eukaryota > Metazoa > Arthropoda > Insecta > Coleoptera > Bothrideridae > Dastarcus > Dastarcus helophoroides. The sequence goes on from CM053328.1 coordinate 28,640,384, forward strand.
AAAATTTTAAATTTTGAAAAAAGTCGAAATTTTGGATAGTTGAAATTATGTATAAAAAAAATTTTACAGCGAACGTTTCGAAAACGTTGAAATTTTGATAAAATATGCGAAATTTGAAAATGAAGTTGGAGTTACAGAAAAATTCATTTTTAAAAAACTCGACATTCTGATTTTTCCAGAGAAGTTAAAATTTTAAACGAAAAAATTTGAAATGTTAAAAAAAGTTTTCAATAAGATTAACTATTCGATAGGTTGAATAGCAGCAAAAAAAATCGTAATTTTCATTAAAGTGGGCAAAATTTGGAAAAAAAGTTGAAATTTTCGGAAAAGTCATAAAGTTTAAAAGGGGCGAAATTTTAAAAATCGAAATTTTAAAAGTCGAAATTTTAAAAGTCGAAATTTTAAAAGTCGAAATTTTAAAAGTCGAGACTTTGAAAAAAGTCCAGAATTCCAGAAAAAGACAAGGTTAAAAATGGAGAAATTTCAAAAAAAGTGATATTTAAAAAATCGATTTATTTAAACAAATTGAAGTGGTGGCTGGGAAATACTGAATAGAATCGGGTGACATATTAGCTGGTCCCTAGATACATTTTAACCGTCGATAAAGTAAGTTTTTTTTGAACTTATTTCACCAATCAATACATCAAAAAAATGTATCAGTACCGTCGATATATCGATTCAAAAATATCGAACATCGAAACGAAAACATCGATGTTTTTGATACAGTCGATGTATCGTGTGCATCCCTAATCTGGTCATTCTAGTCCGAGTTTTAGAGCTGACATAACGCTTTAAAAAAAGTTCTTTGACAGTTTTGTCATGATGAAGCCACTTGTGTGTTAGAGCATTCCAAAATGGAGGTAAAAAAAGAGCATATTCGGTACCGCTACGACAAAAGGGAAAAGCTGAGCAGACGCAATGCAACAGCAAAACGGTGGTTCCAATGATTCCGTTCTGGCAATATGGATGTCGCAGATGAGACACGTTCAATCATCGAAAATTTCGATAAAATCATCGAAATCGTTGAGTCGAACCTATAAACGAGCACTTATTTCATTGCCCAGGAACTGAATATTAGATAGAAAACCGTTTGGAACCATTTGCATACGGCTTGTCTCAAAAAGAAGTTCGAATTGACGCAAAGAACCTTTTCAACCGAATTGATGCCTGCGATTCTTTACTGAAGCGTAACGAAATCGAACCATTTTTGAAGTGGATGGTGACTGGCGATGAAAAATGGGTCACATCGGCCAAGAAGGTTTTACTGTGTGTTTGGTAAGATTGAAAGGGAATTATACCCTATGAGCTGCTCCCATCTGGCCAATCACTCAATTCGGGCCTATACTATCAACAGAATTGGCCAATAAGAAGGGTGTTGTGTTTTTTCTGTTGTGTTTCATCAAGACAATGCCAGGTCGCACACATCTTTAACGACGTGGCAGAAGCTCCGAGAGCTTGGATGGGAGGTTAAATCGCACCCGCCATATAGCCCAGATCTTGCTTCAAGCGATTATCACCTTTTCAAGAATTTGTAACATTTTCTTGATGGTACACAACTGGCCTCAAGAAAGGCTTGTGAAAATAAACTGGTCAAGCTTTTTACCAATAAGGGCGAAGACTTGTTCAATCGCGAAATTATGAAATTGCCTTCTAAATGGACAAAAGATATCGAACAAAATGAAGCATATATGATCTAAATCTGATAAACCTAACTTTTTTAATTTCATCATGGAAATAAAGAGAAAGTACGCTCAGAACTTTTTATTTAAAAAAGTAAAAATGCAAAATGAAACATTTTTCATGGACACTTACATTTTATAAAAAAGAAATAAAAATTCACAAATACAAATCAAAAGAGAAAAAAATCTAAAAAATCCGAAATAACTTTAAACTTAAATTTTCCAAAATAAAAGTAAAATTTTTAAATTATCAAAGTACTTGATTCTAGGAGAAAAGGACCACGTTTTTATTATAACATCGGAATTCAGCCAATTTGAGAAAAAAAGTAAAAATTACTTTTAAAAGCTGAGATTTTTAACAAAATGAAATTTTAACACGAACCGTTGAGAACAGGAATCAAGTTTTAAGTGTAAACTCATTTCTAAACTCGAAATTTGATTTCGACTAAAGAATTTGACTCTTGTTTTTGATATGTTTCGCTGAGATTTGCAATTTAGACTTCTTTTTTAAAATTTGAGAAAAAGTGAAATATTTCGGAAAAAAGCAAATTTTTACTTTTAAACTAAAAAATAAAAAACTTCTTAATTTCGGGATTCAAGAGAAATGTTATGAAAAAGAAAATTTTTTTAAAAGGTCACAATTTTAGTAAAAATGTATAGAAATTTTGGTGGAATCGGTTGGTCCTTGGTTATCTTCAAAAATTGAAATACAAATATTGTCTCCTGGAACCAAGAAAGATTAAAAAACACAACAAAGGTTGCTCTAACGCGTTTCGATAGCCAAGTTATTATCTTCACAGGGATACTGTATCTTTCTGAAGACGATAGCTTGGCTATCGAAACGCGTTAGAGCAACCTTTGTTGTGTTTTTTAATCTTTCTTGGTTTCAGGGGACAATATTTATATTTCAATTTATTATCTTCAGAGAGATACTGTATCTCTCTAAAGGCGATAGCTTGGCTATCGAAACGCTTTAGAGAAACTTTTGTTGTGTTTCTTAATCTTTCTTGGTTTCAGGGGACAAGATTTTTATTTCACGTATAGAAGTTGTTGAAAAAAAGATTAAATTATTAATTTAGGCAGACAATAATTGACACTTCTAACCCTTAATTTGTGGAATTCTTCGGTATTTCATAACTATTAAACTTTATAACGTAACGATTAAAACAACAACAGATAATTAAAAATTCCACGATGTTTCGATAAATATTTGCTATGACCGAACCTGGTTCCGCCGATAATGCTGAAAAGTGAAACCAAGGCTTTCTTTTTAGAGCTAAAAAGTACTTCACATCTCATCAACTACTTACACTATACAAAGCTCGAGTTAAGCTAACACTAGAATACTGTTCTCCTGTTTGGAGTTCAGCCCCAAAGTACACTTTAGTTCTTTTAGATTCATTTCAAAAAAGAGCGATTCGCCTAATTGATAACGAGAGTTTGAGCGATTATCTAGAAACATTAGAACACAGACAGATGGTTGGTGACTTCTCTCTTTTCTACAAGTACTATCATGGGAGATGTTCGCAGGAACTAATAGGATTGATCCCCCCAAGGGCAAGATTTTTGAGGCATATAAGACAGACGCAGACAGCAAATTGCTTTGCGGTATAGCTTGACACAGTGAGGACTTTTTTCTACAGAACTTCCAAGCTATGGAACTCGTTACCGAAAGGAATTTTTTCCAAAAATTACAACCTATCCTTGTTTAAGAAGGCAGTTCAAAGCCATCTATCCTTGTTTCCGCATCCTACTCGCAGTGCTTTGAAGGCACAATGGGCTTGCCCGTTGCGAGTGAATAAAACTTAAACAAAAAATAATAGTTATGAATATTAGGGAGACAAGTCACAATTTCAAGTTTGTTTTCAAAATTTCGAATTTAATCTATGGATTGTCAACTTTTTCTTACTAAAATTCCTACTTTTAAGCTAAAAATTACTAAAATAAAACTTAAACTTTGACGCTTAAACCGAAATTGCGCGGAAAATGTCGAAATTTGAATTTTAAAGTATAGATTTTACAAAATTATAGAAATTTTAAATGTTCGAGAAATAGGTAAAACTTTTGAATTTTAATTTGAAAATTTGACAAAAAGTTGAAATTTCAAAATGAAAAATGAAAATAATCTACAAAAAAGACGTTTGAACTTCTAATACAAAAATTTTCACAAACATTTAAATATCTAAAGAAAAAGTTTGAAGTTTGGAAAAGACCTAAACATTTTCAGTTTAAACAAGCTGTGCAATTTTTGAGTAAATATCGAAAGAAATACGAGAGTTTTAACATTTAACATTTTTCGGACAGAGGCGACATTTCGAATCAAACCAAAAATTTAGAGAAAGAGCTGAAATTAAAAAAAAAACTGAGAAATCTAAAAAAGAATATTCGTACCAGCAGTGCCACCATAGCGTTTTTAGTAACTTCGTTTCCCTAGTTTCCATGGAGAACTCGCCACTGTTTGATTTACAACTTTACATTTCAATTTTAAGGAAAGAAGTCCAATTTTCATTCAAGTTTTGATGGAAAACTGAAATACAAATCTTGTCCCCTGAAACCAAGAAAGATTAAAAAACACAACAAAGGTTGCTGTAACGCGTTTCGATAGCCAAGCTCTCATCTTCAGCTGGATGATATCTTTGCTATCGAAAGCCCGTTAGAGCAACTTTTGTTCAGTATCTCTCTGAAGATGATAGCTTGGCTATCGAAACGCTTTAGAGCAACTTTTGTTTAGTATCTCTCTTCATCTATCTATAATTGCTCTGAAGATGATAGCTTGGCTATCGAAACGAGTTAGATCAACATTTGTTGTGTTTTTTAATCTTTCTTGGTTTCAAGGGACAAGATTTTTATTTCAATTCATATTTTATTGGCGTTTTCTTCGCCAGTTACTCCTTCCACAATTCTAGTTTTTCAGTAACCTTCTGCTAAGGACTGGCAATCTCTGATAGATTGCTCCAAGCAGCAATTGCGTTAAATCTTTATTTGTTAATCGCTGATTTTGACTCAAGATCGTTCAAATCTTAAGATAGTTTTAAGTGATTTTCAGTGTTGAAGATTATTCAAATCTTAAGAGTTTTAAGTGTTTTTCAGTGTTGAGTCACAAACAGCGATTAACAAATTACAATCCAACGCAATCGCTGCTTGGGGCAATCTATAAGTGATTGCCAATCCTTAACAAAAGTTTACTGAAAATTTGGAATTGGGGAAGTAGTAACTAGCGAAGAAAAAGTCAATAAAACATGAATGAAAATAAAACGACTTCTCAAAGTAGAAAAGATACAGAGAATATCTAAAGAAGTCTAAATTTCAAAACATATTTCGAAACCTATCAAAAACAAAAGTTAAAGATCGATATTTTCAAATAAACTCAAAATTTTGAAAAAGAATTCCTATGTTTCAAAAAAGTCTACATTTTTAAACAAAGTTAAAATTTCGAGAAAATTTTGAAAAAGGGTCAAAACAGTTGTATCAAATTTTCAAAAACTTACAATTTTCAAAACAGAAATCGAATCAACAAAAGTAGTTTCATTTAAAAAAGTCGAAAAGGAACACTTTCAAAAAAGGTATGATTAAACGTTCCAAAATCAAATTTTCAAAAAATATACAAATTATAAAAAAGAAAATTTTTTAAAATTCAGAATTTTTTTATAAACTAAATTTTCAAAAATAAATAGATTGTTTTAAAAAACTCAAATACATAAGAATCTATTTTTTTTAGAAATAAAAAATTTGAAATGATTCGAAATTTTGAAAGATCTACATTTTCAAATTGGTCAAAATTGTGGAAAAATTTAAAATATCGATTTAAAAAAAAATCTTCAAAAACAGTCGAAACAAAAAAAAATCCAAAATGTAACATTTTTAGAAAAATCAAAAATTTCAAAAAATGTCAAAATTTTGTTAAAAAAGTTCAAATTAAAAAAATATTAGAAAATTTCAAAATGACTCATTTTCAGAAAATGTCAAAATTTTGAATTAAAAATAGAAATTTTAAAAGTCAAATTCTCCCAAAAAATATCGAAAATTACAAAAACTCGAAATGAAAAAAAATTTAAAGGTTAAAGTTTTCAAAAAAAGTTAAAACTTCCAGAAAAACTGGAAATACATTATCTTTATTTTACTTTAAATCAATTTTAATTCAAGACGAGTAAATATAGATTCAAAAATGAAAGAAAAAAAAAACACTTGAAATCTTGAAAAAAAAAGAATCCAAATTTTCAATTTGGTTAATCTTCAAAGTCTGTAAGCTCAAATGCTTCTGCATTGCGTAAAGCATCTATAAAGATAAAATGTTTTCTACGAATTAATATTGTTTCTTTTAGATGAGCAAGTTGTGCCAATGAATTTGTGATTCATTGTATATTTGTTCCAAATTGATAGGCTCACAATAAAGATTGCACCTAATACACGTGTCTTATGAATTTAATTATACTTAATGTTCTAACGAATTAAAGTAGAATCCAGAAAATTAGGGATGAAAATTCACCGCAGGCGAGAAAGTTTCTGACTGTAGAAGATAATGCTACTCTAATTATTTGAGATATACAAACCTTAAATACTTCTTTACATCTTTATTTATCTTCCTTTTTGAGATTTTATTAACTTGTTCCCCCTGCAATGACTTTTCAGATTACTTTGAATTTCCGAGCTCCAATTTCAAATGTAATATTATTCGATTTATAATTTGATTAAAAGATAAGAACGGAAAGGCACCTTTTAGATTCTTTAGAGGCCAATTCTCATATATTTTTAATATTTTCGAACCATGCGTAGCAGATAAACTTATTGTACTGCTTACATGCAGTATACATTGTGTTTTCTTAGCTTCACACCTCTGTTCTGTGTAGTACGACGCGGATGATTATTTTGTTCTAACTAAAGATGTTCTAGACACATCTTTTCAATTAAAGGCGAAGGTCAAGTAGTCACTCTTTGTCCTTTTAAAACTTTTGTCTGTGCCACTTTTCGAAATTTCATATTAGAGATTTTTTATCAAGAGAGTTAAATTATTCAACGCCCTCTAAAGCCGGAGTAACTACACCAAACTGAATTAAATTGTGGTAAAAAATAATTTTCATACAAAGGTTTCAGTTAAATGAAAATTGATTTTAGTTAAATATCCGGACCTTAAAAGAAAAATAAAAATAAAATTAGCATTGTTGCGTGTTATCGGTTCGAAAATTGAAACTTTGTTAATTGTAAACACTTTATTTCGAACTTATTTCGGAGCACCACGATTATAATTCACTTAACTATCAAACTATCTAACCATCTGATTAACTGACGGACTAACTGAGGAAAAGACTACCACATATTTATACCGTTCCAGTTTTCTAGAACGGATCTCCGTACAGATAAGATTATCGCTTGCGGAAATGCCTGGAGCGCTTATCAGCCGCTTCCCATTATCAAATATTTCCAGAGTACTTCCTTACACTACACAATCACTAATACAAATTTTATAACTACATTTTGTTACAATATTTATTATTTTATTATATTTTAGTGTAATGTGTAATACGATGTTTCGGAAATGTTAGGCATTTTTTAATTAACAAAAATCAGTCATACGTGTTCTTCACAATACATCAGCCCGCATCCTCTGCATAGACAAATCAATCCTTTGTTCATAAGGTTTCAACGAATTAATGCATTTACCGCGTAAATGATATCTAACTGACAAATACGTTAAAAATGCTGGTATACATTATCTGACATTATACTGAAAATTTTATGCTAAAATATTTCGTGATTCCGTGGAATTTTTAAATGCAAAAACTATCGGTATTTGACTTATTCATGTGAAAAAACTTTGCAAAAATAATGTTTTCCACTAATGAATATTTTTATCTAGTCTTATCGTAATATTAATTATTTATAAAGTACAATTGGAAGGTTGTGTGTCTTCATTTAACGCTTAGAATACAGTAAATATGATAGCAGTGTCGTATTTTATATTTTGTTTTAACATATGTTATTGTAAGTCGTTTTTATTTTTATTAATTACACAGGGGAAGAATTTGTAACATAATTTCTGTTGAGTTGGGTTTTTGAGCCGTTTTAGAGTTAAATAGGCATGCTGATTCCAAAACTGCTGTTAGTTTTCTTTTATCATGTCGAGTTTTTCTTTTTCTACATCTTATGTAGGTATCATATTTTCGATCATGAGCAAGTGAGTCGAGGTTCATTTAGGTGATGATGGAATTGTGTATTGCCATAATGTATATGATTTAATAAAAATGTTGAGAAGTTCACCATAAAACTGAAACTAATGGTGATTTTTCATCGATAATTCAAAGCAAATATTGAAGTGTAGTTTTTCTCCACAAGGGATACTTATTTGGCGAAGTTCCTAACAGAAAAGCCAGTTTGTTTGCGTGAACAATATGAAGATATAAAGAGAGTCACTAGCTTGTCGCGATATCACATGCATCAATGGATTCATTTGCGTTGATCTTCTTGCTTTTTCCATGGTCAGCAACGGGGATATAATAAGCATCCTTGTTTTTTGCAATTGAAACAAGAGATCTTGGAAGCAATTAAATTGACGACGAAGACGTGAACTGAAATCGAGTGATTCAAGCATTCTGCGCCAACAACTTGACGGAAAAAACCTTACATTTCCATATCTGTATATCCACATGCAAATTCACATCCACATTCACATCGTAAAGCAGTTTGTTGTAAATCGAAGCAGATTGCTTCAAATATCTATTGTGGTATTTTCTAGAGTGTCCTTTGAAAAGATAAAGGTCAGTGTGTTTGATAGATTCGGTAAGTCGCAAACGAAACATTTCTTAGCAACACAAATAGAATTTGACAAGAATAATTGTTGGAATACGGTAGGTAAAATGGTGGGTCACCGGCGCATAATGGAGGGGGCGCTCCAAAAGGCACCTATTCTGGGTGCGCCGATGGACCATCTACCAGTGAAATATAACTTTACAAAATCCTACCGTATAAAAAGGGGTGAACTACAAGCAAGGATACCAGATGTAAGTATATACACTTATGGATCGAAAACAAATACGGGCACTGGAACATGAATCTTCTCGGAAGACCTGAACCTAAATGTAAGTATTAAGTTAGATGAATTCTCAACAATCTTCCAAGCGGAGATGTAGGGAATTTTATATAGCGCTGAACAAATGACGCAACTGAACATGACAGGAAAATATATCCAAGCTCCTGAGGAATGTGAAAACAAACTCAGTGCCGGTATGGAACTGCCACCTAGCTTTAGAACGTCTATCACAAGGGAATGCAATTGATCTAATAGGGATCAAAGTACATTCTGGGAAAGAGGGAAACGAACGCGCTGACAAACTGGAGAGGAATGGTTCGGAGGGACAATTCGTTGGACCTGAACCAGAACCCTTCCCCTGACGAGATCAACCGTAAAATCGCTACTTAACGAAGAAATTTATCGTAAACACAAAGCCATATGGGCATCAATAACCGACAAACTCATGCATTTACTAGAATGCCGTGCAGGGAAAGGGCAAAACTATACCTACAACTTTCAAGGAATAATCTCAGGAATCTTGTAGGAATTTGGACAGGTCATTGTCGATTAAAAAAACACTTGCACAGAATGGGAATTATAAACCACCCGAGTTGTAGTGGGTATTTAAAAGAAGATGAGAGTGTCGAGCACGTGATGTGTCACTGCCTGGCACTAGCATTAATCAGAGGATCCACGCTAGGGGACCCTAGTGTGGCCAGTTTGAGAGAGACGCATCCAAGGGACGTTCTTCAGTTTCTCAACAAGGTTGGGTAGTTGAATGAATGACCAAGTACACCTCAATCACGGGGATAGCACAATGGGCCCGGAAAGAGTGGCCTAAGTGCTGGCCTAAACTTTAGGCAACCCACAACGAATCCAGAATCCAACAAATTACGAATCTAGAAGTCAAAATTTAGATAAAAATCGCCCAAGAGAAAGTAACATTTTTGGAAGAAGTTAAAATTTGAGAATGAAGCCGAACTTTTGGAGAATAAAATTTTGAGGGAACATTAGAAAAAAAAGTAGAAACTAGAAAGGTTTCCCGTTTTAAATATTATATTTTCGCATGAGTTAGATGACTCCAAACGCCCTACCCTGCTCCACCATAATCCATGAAAAGAGAAGAAGAAAAAGATGAATTTTGGGATAAAGTCTAAACTTCGAGGAAACGTCTAATTTTGAGAAGCAAGTCAAAAAGAAGTCCACCAACTCTAAAGAGTTTTAAAATGCCTAGTTGAAACATGAGTATCAAATTGTATTTTGTTTACAGCCATCCTGCTCTCTTACTGAAAAATCTCGCTGCAGCGATGAGCAAGGTGAGCTACTTCATTAAGATTTGAGGTCATGGAGACGCGGTATCAAGGTAGATGGGATGCAAAGGTACAATGTGGTTGACTATTGTTGGAGCATGAATTACAGAAATATCCACCCAATAAGCACTAAAGAAAAAACTCGAAAATTTTTATGTTAAAATGTTCGTCTAATGCTTGAAAATTTTACTATTTTGTAAAAACACAATTTGACTTGCAGTAATATCTAGCCTTTACATTAACCAAACTTTATATGTAAACAGTATATTTGTTATATTTTACCTTTATTTTCCGTTATATGCCCATTTTGTATAACTTTTGAGACAAGAAGAGGGCATCCTGTAGATTAAAAATTTGACATGAGAACTAACTGAAGTCAGTTTTGGGTTAAGAGGCCAAAAATTAGTCGAAAACAAGTCACAGATTTAAGGCAATATAATTGCTGTTTGCCAGTGATTATTATTAAATTGTTGTTGTTTTAATCTAATGGAGGCTCAATGTAATTTTTTCTTTAGCATGAAATGAAACATGTATTTATGGTGTTCTGAATTTTAGATTCGTTTCATTTGGTAGAGGCAGAATATTGTCCCACCTGTACCAATGACGATTGTGACAATCCTAGAATGCAAGAATGTGATCCTGCAACTCTCAAGCCTCTACCTGAAGAAGTTAGAGGGCAATATAAAGAGCCATCTGATGGAGTTATGTTTGCTTGTTTGGATCTTAATTACGATGGTAATTATATTATTATGTATTTATATTTGTTACGGGCCCAGTGGAAAATCAGTCATTGCGTGCAGTGCCCGGTCAATGTAAACAATGCTCAACGTATAAGGTTATTGTGGTAAATATTTGTGAACTAACCACCCTGCCCGGTCATTGCTTACAATCTTGGGCAGGGTAAATACCCAGTAAAATAGAATGAGACTTACTTAGAACCCGCAGTTTGGTATTATATTTGTTTTGGTGGAACGCATTGGTCCTTGGTTATTTTCAAAAATTGAATTTCTCTGATAATTCCAATGCACAGACCAATAGGTTTGAACATTCATTAGATTCGAAATTCGGAAACCAAGTACCGATTTCGATCTTGTTAGATCTCGTCAATTTGGTATATCCAACTCGAATGTTAGCAAATGTTCCGACAAGTAAGTATTAAAGAATTGACGGACGTACTTACTTGTCGGAACATTTGCTAACATTCGAGTTGGATATACCAAATTGACGAGATCTAACAAGATCGAAATCGGTATTTGGTTTCCAAACTTCGAATCTAATAAATGTTCAAACCTATTGGTCTATGAATTAGAATCCTTGTCTTCGAAGAACTTTTTCCTAGAGAGCAACCGCTTCGCTAAGTGGCAGTGTTTCAACTGTTGGTAGTTCAGCTACCTATGATTCACTACACACGCCTGAAAGGCTGCATAAATTTGTAGTCTAGGTTGCATTCTCTCTGAAGACGATAGTTTCGCTATCGAAACGCGTTAGAGCAACCTTTGTTTTGTTTTTTAATCTTTCTTGGTTACAGGGGACAAGATTTTTGTAACTTACAAATTATTAAGGTTATAAAAATATAAGTAACATATCTTGTATATTTTTTAATTGTGGAAGTAGGGGTTGTTGTGACATTTTGAGTTGTATAATTTTCCAGACCTGTGACCCTGGAACTTTTTAGTATTACATTTCTGACTACATAAAAATGTGTCATAATCTTGATTCCCAACAAACCAAAATTGATTTGCATATTCTCATAAGGAACATTTTCTGACACGTCATCGACTGCAACCATTGACTCCTTGGAGATTCTAAACTGATTTCTTGAGTAGATTTGTTTCAGTCTCTTTTGTTTGTTTTAATAATATAATTATCAAACTTACAACCTTTCAACTTTAAAATTCAAATATATAAGTTTAAGTAACAGTTCAAATTTACAAAAAAAGTTTAAAACTAGAATTAAAAAAAGAGGTTTTTGCACGATATTTAGAGAGAAAAAGTGTAAATGTCTGGTTTAAATTCAATGTTTGGAGAAAAACGATCAAAATTTAAGAATTAAGGTAAAAAATTTGATAACTAGATTTCCAAAAAATCCAAATTTCAAGTTTTAAGCTAATATTTTAGAAAATAAGCGAATTAAAATTGCCGTAAATCCTGAAAACGGACAGCAAACAGTGCAGTACTTCGAGTGAGGTTAGATCTGATTTGGTAATGGCACTTAGTTGCTTTTCCCAATTTAGTGGGGGCCTTGTTCAAAATGACCGTGCAAAATAAGAAATGTTTTAAATATTTCCTACAACGACCAATATGAACGGTCATTGCTTACATTGCCTGATCATTGTTAACGTTGTCCTAAGTTTCTTACTTTGTCCGTAATTTATATACAATTCATTTTTTCCTTGTAGGTAACCATTTAAAACAATGCATAAGAACAGCAATCGATGAAGACGTGTGTAAACAATTGAAATATCCTGGAGGTAACTGTAATGTAACAGATGCGGTGAATCACTTGGATAAGTCTAGAGATATTAAAGAAAAATTTTGGACTACTAAAGACGATGCATTAACAACAAATGATTGGATCTCCTAATGACCAAGAAGTAGTCATTAACTTGACAACTCTTTTACTCCTAGTACCAAAGGAGTAATATTAAATTCATCCATAATACTTCATGAAAAACCCTTCGAGTATTTCTCCAACCTCTGAAGAATCTGAAAAATTAGATGCTTCAACTTCTATTCCTGTTAAATCGAATGCTTTCAATAAAAAATTAAATATTAACAAAATCTCTTCGAGGGATTCTAAACTTATGGCTTCATTTTGACAACATCTAAAAACGACAACGGTGAATCCTTAGCAACGACTAGGTATTTCAGTCACCAACAAAGTCCCAGTAGGGACAACCGTATCGAAAAGAACTGCGTTTGGAAGAACAAGGCCATATCCTATTGGTTTAGAAACAGCTACTTCAGATGTAATAATCGAAGCAGGTAAACAACAAAGGTGGAAAGTGCAGTACTATAATTCCATTTATTTATGTAATGCTTCTTTTTAAATATTTAATAAATCATACTTTCATGTGATAAAACGTTGTTTTATTGCTGAAAGTTTCATAGCTCCATTATTAATAATAAATCATATTTTATTAAAAATTAATTAATTTTAAGAACACACTGAAGTTATTATATTTTGGATACCTATGTCAAACGCGAAACACAACTTCACCAAAATTATAACAAAACCATCCGGGTGCGAGTTAACCTTGAGGTACGGCGGTTTCACCGTCCCCAACCCAAGTTTCAATTATCCCTAATTTCGTATGATATTGATAACCTAAAATTCATAACCCAAAATTCTGTACAAATAATATGTGACAAACAGAATTAAACATGTATTTGACTGATTTTTTACAATTTCATCCCTAAAAGGGATAAAAAGCAGCATCAAAATTGTTATGGAAAAAATTAAAAGGGATCTTACAAATTTTTGTGTAAAGAATATAGGAAATAATTAATTGAACAGAACCGAACTGAATTGACAATTCAACCTCAAAAGGGAGAAACGAGGTGGACACTTGAAGCTTGTATGCAAAAAAGTTATGTGTTTTATAACCCCAACACCCCGAAAAGAAAAAATTAAACATGTATTTCATCAAATTTATAATAAAAGTCGAAATTTGGAAAAAAGTCCCAATTTTTTAAAAAAGTTGAAATTTCGAGCAAAGGATCAAATTTAAAAAAAAAGTCGACATTTTCAAAAAAAAATCAAAATCTTTGAAAAGTCCAAATTTGTTAAAAAAGGCGTTTTTTTGTAAAAAGGCAAAATTTTGAGACAAAATCAAAATAGTGGAAAAAGTGAAATTTTCAAATAAGTTAGAGTTGTCAAAAAAGGCAACATTTTTAAATAAGTTCAGATTGAACTAAAATTTTTCAGTAAAAATTCAAAACGAAAAAGTCGACATATTGAAAATAAAGACGAAATTTTCGAAAAAAAGTCAAACCTCAGCAAAAAGTCAAATTCGATTAAAATGCTCGAAATGTTCACAAAAAGTAGAAATGTTAAAAACAGGTCGAAATTTCTAAAAAAACTGAATTTTCTGATAAGAGCAGAGATTTTTAAAAAAGTCGCAATTAAAAAATTCAAGATTTTTAGGAAAGTTGAAATTTTAAAGTCAAAATTTTCAAACACTGTTATTTTCATAAAAGCCGATTTTTTTAAGGCAGCCAAATTTGCAAAAAAGTTGATATTTCGAGTCGAAATTTAAAAAAAAAATTTCAAAATTAATGTGAAATTCAAAAAGCAAACATTTTTATAAAAGTCGACATTTTGACAAACAGTTAAAGAGTCAAAAAGTCTAGAAGAAATAATAAAAATCTTGAAATCAATCAGCATTTACAAAAATGTCGAAAAAGTTCGAAATTTTTAAACGGGCAAAATTCTTGAAAATATCGAGCTTTCAAAAAATTGGAATTTTTTAAAAAAGTCAATATCATAGAAAGGTAGAAGTTTTAAAAAAGTTAATCTCTCACCCCCCAAAAAAAAAAACAAAATTGACGCAAATATTGAAATATTCCAAAAAATGGAAATTTTGAAACATGGTTTGAAATTTTTAGAAAAAAAGGCAAATTCGTGATAAACTTAAAATTTTCAAAAGTCGAAATTTTCAAAATAAGTGGAATTTATCAAAAAAAGATTTAATTTACAAATAAATCGAAATTTCAAAAAAAAATAAATTCTGGTAATAAAATCACTATTTAAGCAGTGTTGAGATTTTGAAAAATGGTCGATCAAAAAATGGATATTTTTGAAAAAAGTAAGAATTTTGAAATAATTCGAAATTGGAAAAAAATAAAAATTTTAGAAAAATGCCATGTCAATATTTTCAAGAAAATCATGTCAGTCTATAACAAAAAGGAGAAATTATGAAAATGTGAAAATTTCGAAAAAAAGCCATAAGTTTCCAAGATTCTTTTACATGGTCGAGATTGCAAAGAATTTGGATTTTTGAATGAGGCGACATTTTCAAAAAGGTTAAATAAAAAATAAAATTAGAAATGTCGAAATTTATCAAAATTTTCAAATATGAGGAATACGAAAAGCAATAAAAGTGCTTGGAACTGAAATTTTAGAAAAAATGAAAGACTGGAAGTGTAAACTTGAAATTATAAAAAAAGTCGAAGTTACAATATTACGTTGATGTTGTTAACAAAAAATTGATTCTGAAAAAAAGTCGTACTTTTAAACTTGCAATCAAAATATTAAAGAAGAAAATGATAATAATAATTAACTGAACGTGTAACTCGAAATTAAGAAAAAGGTAAACATGTCGAGAAAATGGCCAAAGGGGTGAAAATAATAAATTACCTAATGATTTTGAATTTAAACTCGGGGAGATCAGAATCAAGATATCGAAAAAAATGAGTTTCTAGAGAATGTTGAAATTTAAGTTAATTTCGAACCTAAGGAAAAACTATGCATTGAAAGTTTAAAGTGCGAATTTTGAGTCAACATTTCGGGATGAAAGTCAAAATTTATAAAAAAAAACTGCTCTTACGATTTCAATCAAGACAAAAAGTGAAAATAACAATTTGAAACTTTGAAAAAACTTTGGAAAAAAATTGACATTTATAGCAAAAATTTAGCGTAATTTCCTTTAAAGAAGACAAGGGTTTTGGGATATAATTAGGAACAGACTGGTTTCACATTCTGTGGTGGGACCCTTACTGAGGGGTTATTATTCCAAACCTATGCTGCAAAACCCTTGAAGTGCTCAATAAACGACTGTAGTAAAATAAATGAACATAACTTTCAGGGCTCAAGTAAATGTAGATTACTTTTACAGCAAAGTTGTCGAATTTTGTATATTTTAATATTTCACTGTTTCCGATTTGGTGGCATAGATGTCTCAATATTATTTTGGTTTAAGATATTTCTTGGGCTATTTGGATAACCAAATAAATATTTTAATTTGGAAAATAACCTTTTAAAAGAAACTTGATTAATGGAAAGTGTAATTTTAGAAAAGATAAAAATTGTAAGAATAAACTTAAAATTATAGAAAAGAAAAGTAGTTGAATTTTCAAGTTTACACTCCAAATTTCGAAAGAAAGGTCAAATACTTTCGAGATTAGGGTCAAAAAATTTTTAAAAAAGTAAAAATGGTTAAATAATATCAACCCGAGTTCAGTAAAAGGTTTGGGAAAAAAGTAAAAATAAAAAGTAAGAGTTTAAAAAAAAATATTTCAGGGTCTCAAGGAAAAACTGTTCTAGAAATTTTGAAACAAATGTCGAAATTTTGAGGTTTAAGACCGAATTTTGCATTAAAAATCAAAATTATTAGAAAAAATTAAACTCTTGCAGTCAAAATCGAGATTAAATAGACTGAGTTTTTGAAAAAAAAAATCTAGAGTAAATTCGAAATTTTAAAAATAAAAAGCCAAAGTCATAGAAATTGTTAAGATCTTTATCGGTTTTGGAAATAAGAGTAAAAGTTTAAAGAGAATTGAAATTTCATAGATTTGAGATTAACATCAATATTTCCAATAAAAATCTTTAGCTTTCTAGTTTATATTCGTAAGTCAAAGGAAGATATCGAAATTTGGAGACTGAGGTCAAAACTTCGAAAAGAAAATAAAGGTTTTGGAAACGTTTAGAATTTATTGTTTACAGTCGACATTTTGGACAAAACTTAAAAATTGACGGTTTGGGCAAAATAAGTAAAAATTGAAAGGTTAAACACGGAATTTTGTGAAAGAAGTCAACATTTCGAGAGAATATATTTTAAATTTTTTTTTTTTAATGCGATATCTTGTATAAAAGTAGAATACAACCTGAACTACAGCCCTCCAGGCGTGTATAGTGGTAGCTGAACTACCAACAGTTGAAACACTCCCACCTAGCGAAGTGGTTGCTCTCTAGGAAAGTCCCTAGAAGGCAAGGATTCTAATGTACAGGCCAACAGGTTTGAACATTTATTAGATTTGAAGTTTGGAAACCAAAGGTTTCGATCTTGTTAGATACCAAACTTTGAATCCAATAAATATTTGAACCTATTGGTCTGTGCCAGGCCCGTAACCAGAGGGGGGCTAGGGGGCTGCAGTCCCCCCGAAATTTTTTGGCTTTACACCAGATGGAATTGAACTTTCCATATGTGCGATCTTTTTAAAAACCATTGTTAATGGATCATTTTGTTTTCGTACTGAAATGCAAGGACGTTTTTTTTTCAAATATGGCGCCATTTATTATTATTAGAGACCGGATTTTAAGCACAATCAAGCAAGGTAAAAAGGTGAGCAAAATGTTAAATTAGGCAAAAACGAAAAGCTAAAGAAAGCACCAAAAATGTAAAATACTCTAAAAAAAAGTCATTAACAGGCCACAACTGGCAATTAACAAATAAAAACATTTTGAAATCTCAGTCGAAATTTAAAAAAAATAGATTTTAGGTTATACTCAGGATATTCAGAAAGAGTATATCATTTTCAAATGAAGAAGTTCTTAAGATTTCGAGTTCATTCTCGAACTTTCACCCTAAATCTTAAAATTTTTACTGAGATTTCGTTTCTAGAAAAATTTAAACTTTTCTCGAAATTTCTTGTTTTTTATTTAAAATTTCAATCTTACGTTTTAAATTTTATTACAATAATATTGAATTTTACAAGTTTTTCAAGCTTATAAATCCCCATTATGAAAAAAAAAAAATTCAAGTGTTGAAATTTATACAAGCGTTTTTTGGAGATTTAAAACCAAATTTAGAGAAAAACTTGGATTTTGTAATAATAGTTTTACGGTTTTGGAATTTAAGAATTTAGATTTTAAATTCGGTATTTGTATACAATTTTGAATATTAGGCCCTTTACTAAAGAATCAATATCTCTTATAAGCCATTATTTTGAGAAGACAGTTTTTAATAAGTTATTTGTATGAATTTCCTCTATAATTTTTCTAACATGGCAAATGAACTTTAAAAAAATGTCTAGAATGTCGATTCTTCTATAAATTTCGAGTTTTACACAAAACTTGAGCATTTTTAAGTTGGAAAATTCAGGATTTTTTTAATAACATTACGCCATCAGCTTAATTCGAAATTTTTAACTTCATAATAAAAAATTTCGAATTTTTTATTATGAAGTTGATTTGTTTATATTTCGATTACGATTTCGATAATTCGACTTTTTTTCTCAAAAATTCGACTTCCAAGTGAAAACTTTCAAAAAAATATTGAAATTTCTGTCTTAGTTATCAAATTTTAATTTTAATTAAGAAATTTTTTACTTTTAATTACGACATTTCAACTTTAAATTCGTATTTTTAGAAAATGTATAAAATGTTTACAACTTTTTACGACGAGTTTAAAAATGTCAAGATTAAAGTCGAATTTTTTAAAAAAAAAGAGCTTAATGACTTTAGTTTATTTTTTAAAATTTTTACATTAGCACTGGTTCAAAATTCAGACTTCTTCAAAATATTTTGACTTTCGTTCTAGACATTTAATTTAAAATGATCCCCTGGACATTTTGAGAAAACCCTAAAAGTTTTAGCCTTTGTTGTGTTTTTTAATCTTTCTTGGTTTGAGGGGACAGATTTTGTATTTCAGGAAATATCAAAGTTTATTTTTTGAATTTTGGTTCAAGACAAAATGTTGAATGTTATTAGTTTTTATTAATAGATTTTATCTTTTGGAAATTAAAGATTTTTTTAGAAAATTTTGACTTCAAACCTTTTTTTTTTGTTCTTTTTGTTCGGAAATTCAAAATTTCTAAAAAGTTAATATTTTCAGAAGTGTTTATTAATAAATTAAGTAATTAAACTTTTTCTAGAACGAGTTTGTTCACTCTAAATGTAGACTTTCCTAGACATTTCGAATTAAAATTCCAGATTCAAAAAACTCAAGATTAAGTTCATAATTTCGATATCTGAAATTTTTCACAAAACTTTTGGCGATATTTCCAGGTTTCTAGAAAGAATTGAAATTAAAAAAAAATATTTGTGGGCTTGAAGTAAATACCAAGATTTCAAAGTTTTAATTTTGAGAAAAAAAAAGTAAAAGTATTAACATACTTCGCTTTTAACAAAAAAATCTAATTCAAATTGAAAATTTCCAAAAAAGGTCCAAATTCGGAGATTAAAGGTAAAACTTAAAAAAAATTATAAACAACCTTATAGCAAAAATTTTTCTTCGAAATTCGGAATAATCAAATGCATTTCGACATTGCTAATTCAGACAGCAACAATAATTCCCAAAATTACTCAAAATAAAAAACGTAGGAATTAAAGTTGTTGCCAGTTAGAAAAAGAGCTGGACGCTAAGAGGACACTTAAACTTAAAAAAAACATCTAATCTTCCAGAATTTAGATAGAATATCCAAATTCTAAGTGTTCGGGTGCAAAAAAATTATGGATTTAATCGAAATTTGAAAAAAAATTAAAAAAAAAGATTTTTCTCTAGCTGCTTTCAAACTATGTCTTTAAATAGAACACTTTCTAGAGGCATTTTTTTCACAAGTGCAGGTTATAGAAGACAGTTCAAAGATAAATTTTAAAAAAAGAATATCTTTCGAGTAATTTTATCATCTTACCCACACATATGTTTTTATTTAGAAATTAAATTAAGATAAATAGGCGACGTCGTTGTTAAATTACTTTGTCAGAATGTTAGAAGAGTTAAATGTTTTTAGTGTATTTTTTTAATATTTTAGTATACTTGTGTACAATAATAATAATAGTGAAGTAGTATTGGACCGTGGCTTCTTAGCTCTAACCTAAACGCAAACAAAGACTCCCCCCAAAAAAAGATCCTGGTTATGGGCCTGGTCCTGTGAATTAGAAGCGATATCTTGGATTAAACTCGACATATTTATGCTTAAATTTCGAAAAATATAAATCAAAATTTCTATAAAGAGTTAAAATGTTGAAGTAGAAGTCTAAAAGAGAAATAGAAAATTTGTAAATCTGATGTCGAAATTTAACCATTTCGCAAAAAATTAAATCATTTTAAAAAAATTAATTTTTACAAAATTTGAGTTTTCAGATTACACTAAAAGTTTTAAAAAAGTTAATATTTCGATATTAAAGTGAAAATTTGGGAAAAAAAAAGTAGCACATCTAGAGGTTCAAAATTTGAAAATATGATTGCATTTTTAAAAAAATAGAATAAAAACTGAAAGTACAAACGAATAATTTTGTAAAGAAAAGTAAAAATTTGTAGAGAGAACTCCAAATTTATTTTTAAAAAAAATTCGATATTCGGAGTTCAGCTCGAGAGATGATGTTTAAATTACGAAAAATATAAATCAGTATATTAAATCTTGAATTTGAAATAGAAATTTTAGATCAAAAAAAATACATACAACTTGTAAGTTTAACGTCGAAATTAAAAATAAGTTGAAATTTTCGAAGAAAAAAAAGCAATTTTATATAAATACATGATATAATAATAATTATAAAATAAAAAATTACAAATTAAACCCGAAATTTCGAATTTAAAACTGAAATTTCCTGGTTTGGGTAAATTTGCGAAGAAATCTGTTTAACAAACACTTCTTTATTTTAAGTTAGAGCTTTATGACATTATTAAGAATTTACAAATATTTGATTACCTTTAAAAATTATAAGACTATTGGGACAATAATTTTGCAGTTGTTTTTTTTTTTTAAATATACATAATTTCGAAAAAAGATTTGATCATTTAAATTTACTAAAATATAGAATTTTTAATTTGATTATTTACCAAAGAAAGCGTAATGGCTTAAATAGACCCAAAATATTTAGCTTTTAATAGCAAACTGCTCTGGCAGTCCGAGTATATCATATAATGGTGCGCGATTCAAGTATTAAGCGCAGCGGCCCTCAATATGCTTTGTAGAGTGACCCGGCCCGTCAGACCCCCATGCCAGTCCGTCGCTGGATATAACACGGTCAGTGCTGATGACGCACTGGTGCGTCATCCGAGAGTTTCCAGAGTTAGGATGACGCATCGGTGCGTCACGTGTCTCGTTTTATAGATCGGTTCAATGTTACTTCAGCACTTTAGTTAGTGTTACGCTGATCAGGTAAGCATACCAGGATATGTTTGGAACATTCACAGTCGGCGTCGTTCCGGAATCGAGAGTTGTACTCAGGTTTAGTTTCAGCGGTTTGTTCCAACTGTTGTTATAAATGGATCAACCTGGTTGTTCTAATGCTAAAAAACGTAAAGTGCCAATGGAAAACCTTAATAAACTTACAGAAGATGAATTAATACGAATAATTGAGGAATCAGACTATTCTGACTTTGATGACATGGACAGTGGAGATTCTTATATTACTATTAAGGAAGAATCATTTTCTGAAGATGAAGGTAAGTTTCTTCGGTATTTTTATTGTAACGTATGAGGGAGATCCAACAAAGAAACGGAAAATTCGTCATAACTTCTTTATTTCTTAATATTTTTACACCAAATTTTGATCACCTTCAAAGTACCCCTCCTTGACCACAACTCACCTCTGCAAACGATCCTTCCATTGCTCAAAACATTTTTTAAATTTACTTATCGAGATGTTCTTTAGGCCTTCCAGCGAGTTTTGTTTTACCTCCTCCACAGTGACAAAACGCTTTCCTCCCATGTCTCCTTTGAGTCTGAGGAACAAAAAGAAATCACTGGGACTTGATCCGGTGAGGGGGGGGGACAATTGGTGTTATGCTATTTATGGCCAAAAACTGCTTTACGGAGAGAGCAGTATGGGTCGGCGCGTTGTCATGGTGGAAGAACCAGTTGCTTGTACGCCAAAGATCTGCCCTTTTTCTGGCGGATACTCTCCCTCAATCTTTTCAAAATCTTCAAGTAGAACTTCTGGTTGACAGACGGGGGAACAAACTCCCCGTGCACAACACCTCTACAAACGAAGAAACAAATAAGCATTGGTCTTGATGTTAGACTTTACTTGGCGGGCTTTTTTGGGACGAGGAGAGGCATTGTGTCTCCCACTGACTTGATTCGGGGTTGTATCCATAGCATAACGACTCATCACCACTAATCCTCTTGGAAAAAAGTTCATGGTATTTTTGAGCTGATTTTGAAGTTCAAAACATGCCTGAAGTCGACGGGAACCAGAAGGCCTATGTAAGGATTAAAGAAGACCAA
This sequence comes from Dastarcus helophoroides, assembly GCA_028583605.1. NCBI lineage: Eukaryota > Metazoa > Arthropoda > Insecta > Coleoptera > Bothrideridae > Dastarcus > Dastarcus helophoroides. The sequence continues at coordinate 28,662,496 of CM053328.1, forward strand.
ATCGATCCAATAAACGTTGTACGAGGAGTGAGACAAAGTTGCGTATTGTCACCGCTACTGTTTAATATCTTCTAAGAGCGAATATTCAGAGAAGCCTTAGATAATGCACAAAAGGGAATTTTGCTAAATAGACAAAGGCGGAATAACATCAAATATGCCGATGATGCAGTAATATTCACTGATAATATGAAAGATCTACAACAAATAATGAACAGAATAGTATCCTGCAGCGAAAGATACGGACTTGACATTAACACTGAATACACCAAGTAACAGGTCATTCAATAAGTCCGTAGGATAAGTAAGAAAAAAACAAGATTTTGACAAAACTCGATTAGATTATTCAACATAGTTGCCTTCGAGGGCGATACAACGCGTATAGCGATTTTCCAACTTTTCGATACCACTTTTACAGTACGATTTCTCTTTCTCGTCAAAGTAGGCCCCAGTTTCAGCGATTACTTCATCATTGGACTTAAATTTCTTTCCAACAAGCATTCTCTTGAGATCTGAAAACAGGAAAAAGTCGCAGGAGGCTAAATATGGAGAATACGTTGGGTGGGTAAGCAATTCGAAGCCCAATTCATTCATTCAATATTGCCATCGTTTTCATTGATTTGTGACACGGTGCATTGTCTTGGTGAAACAGCACTTTTTTCTTTTGCAAATGTGGCCGTTTCTTTGCGATTTCAGCCTTCAATCGATCCAAAAGTGCTCAGTAATAGTCGCTGTTGATGGTGGTTCCTTTTCGGAGATATTCAATGAATATTATTTCGTTCGCATCCTAAAATGTAGAAGCCATCACCTTACCGACCTACTGTTGCGTCTTTACTCGCTTTGGATTTGGTTCGTCGACTGCTGTCCACTCAGCTGATTGTCTTTTGGATTTTGGTGTGTAATAGTGAAGCCATGTCTCATCCATTGTCACATATGGACAATAGAATTCCATTTTATTGCGGTTTACCAGCGCCGAACACTCCTCTGAAGCATCGATTCGTTGTTGTTTTTGGTCGACTGTGAGCTCACGCGGCACCCACTTAGCACAGAGCTTTCGTATACCTAAATGTTCGTGTAAAATGGTAAAAACACTACCATCTGATATCTTTACAATGTCAGCTAGCTTGTTCACCTTCAATTTGCGATCGTTCATAACCAATTTGTGGATTTTTTTGATGTTTTCTGGAATAACAGCCTCATTTGGGGGTCCAGCTGCGCTCTGCATCATTTGTGCTGGTACGACCTACGTTTAGATTCATCAATCCACTTCTCTACCATTTGTCTCGATGGAGCAGAGTTCGGATAATATTTATCAAGCCATTGTTTGGTTTCCACTGTATTTTTTTTTCATCAAAAAGCAATGCTTTATCAAAACACGAAATTCACTTTTTTCCATTTTTTTTTTCAATAACAAAAGTTGCTTCAGACAAAATGACTATAACTCACGAATCAATAGTCAGATGATTGCTGTCAAATTAATACACGTATCGTTTGAAGGTTAGTACTAAATAAAAATCATATGAAACAAATTCTAGTAACGCCATCTATGTGTCATCCTATGGACTTTTTGAATGGACTGGTACATGATCATAAGCCAGAACATCAACGATATAACACAGTTGAGACTCGAATGTGGAACGATACAAAGAGTAAATAAATACACATACCCGGGTTCCACCAACAACGATCAGTGGGACCACTAGCAAGAAATTAAGTGTAGAATTGAGAAAAGCAGAAGTATGCTTCATTAAAATGTCATCGATCCTTTAAAAGCCGATACCTAAAGATGACTACGAAAATCAGGATGTTGAGATGCTACTTTGTTCTCAGTACTAGCTATATCGGAGTGGAATCATTGAACGCTAACGGAAGCCACAATGAAAAAGATCGAATCGTATAAGATGTGGCTTACACAGGAGAATGCTTAAGGTACCTTGGACGGAACATATAACCAACACCGAAATTCTTAGAAGAGTAGATAAAGAAAGGGAAATTTTGAACACCATAAAAGACAAGAAAGATTCAATATCTGGGGCACATTATGATGAAACCAACACAGATACAATCTACTGTAATGCATATTGCAAGGAAAGGTTATGGGAAAAAGAAATGTCTGGAGAAGAAGAATTTCTTAGGTTGAAAAATTTGAGAACTTAGTTCTTAATGACAACGACAAAATTGTTTCCAGCTAGTTGTAAACAAAGGTTAAACTAACCGTTATGGTAGCCAACATCTGGAACAGATAGGCACCTGAAGAAAAAGAAGAGAAGACTGTAACTCATTTTAAGTGCAAATCTTTGAATAAAATCCGCTGAATTCAACTCCATGATATCCCAGACATTTCACAAAGTTGATCAATGATTCGGCGACGAACGAGAGCATTGATTTTGTCGACGTTTTCGTCATTTCTTGACGTTGAGGAACGTCCTGAATGGGATTGGTCTTTCAATTGATATTTCTACATTTTTAAAACATGAAAACCACTTGTACACTCTGGTTTTATTTAGGACAGCATCCCCATACGCAGTCTTAAGCATTGCAATAGCTTCCGCGCTCGATTTTCCCAACAGGAAACAAAAGTTTCACAGCTGCACGTTGCTCTCGACTATCACGTTTTCGGAGAAATGTGAAAAGTTGTTTCACTACAAAAATTCCCACGGGCGAACCAATGCACTCACAGCGACAGAACTTAGCACACTAACTCAGGAAACGTGTCCCTAATGTACACATGGTCGAACAATGGGTTTCCCCAGTTTCCCTTCCCACAGCAGCTCAATTTCCGTTACTTTTGGGTTCTCCCTCGTATGTCTCAAAAGTTTTGGCACAAGATATATAACCACATTTTGTTAAAAATAAATATTTTTCTTATTTCAATTTATATTATTTACTGTAATCAATGGTTTTTTTTTTTTTAAATAGAGTCGTATAGGCTTTAGACCTCTCAACACTGCGACCCATCAGACTCTAACTTTAATGATTGTCCAAGATGTTTAGACTCTTTACATAGTCTATCATCTTTTTAGGAGCTGTTTCTCTTATTTCTTGAGGTTTCAGGGTCACCCTTTCAAGAAATTTGAGCCTCTTACAGAACTGAGCCATGCATTCGCAAAGCAGGTCTTCTAATGTTTCTGTGTCTGCGTTGCAGAATCTGCAGTTTTCATCATCCACTTTTCTCATCTTCTTAAGGTGATACCTTAATGGGGGGTGACCTGTGAAAAGTCCCTTTATTACTCTCAAGTCGTTCTTGTTCAGTTTCGAGAAGCTGCTCAGACTTCTCTTTTGAGATAGTGATGAACTTTTTTGGTTATCTTAGGCTTGTAGTTTTCCTCCAGTATAACAACCTTTGGTTTGTTGTCAATGGCTTAGTAAATGACAAGATTGTTAGCACAAAATATTTTACAACTAGAAGGTTAACTCGCCTTATCTTTTTGTGGTCGATGCGGACAGCCTGTAACCTCAAATTATTATAAATAGCTTTTTTTACGTAGGTGTATCGCACATTATCAGGTCATTCAACAAGTCCGTAGGATAAGTAAGAAAAATACAAAATTTTGAAAAAACTTCATTTTATTAATTAACATAGTTGCCTTCGAGGGCGATACAACGAGTATAGCGATTTTCCAGCTTTTCGATACCACTTTTATGGTACGATTTTTCTTTCTCGTCAAAATATACCTTAGTTTCAGCGATTGCTTCATCATTGGATTTAAATTTTTTCCAGCAAGCATTCTCTTGAGATCTGAAAACAGAAAAAAGTTGCTGGGGGCTAAATCTGGAGAATACGGTGGGTGGGTAAGCGATTCGAAGCCCAGTTCATTCCATTTTACCATCGTTTTAATCGATTTTGCAAATGTGGCCGTTTCTTTGCGGTTTCAGCCTTTAATCGATCCAAAAGTGCACAGTAATAGTCGCTGTTGATGGTGGTTCCTTTTCGGAGATAGTCGATGAATATTATTCCATTCGCATCCCAAAATACAGAAGCCATCACCTTACCGGCCGACTGTCTTTGCTCGCTTTGGATTCGGTTCGTCGACTGCTGCCTACTCAGTTGACTGTCTTTTAGATTCTGGTGTGTAATAGTGAAGCCATGTCTCATCCATTGTCACATATCGACTACAGTAAAAGCTCTTCATTCGCGGGGTATATATTCCATAAATATGCCGCGAATACAGAAACCGTGAATACGGAATGGTAATTTATATGGGATTATAGGGGATACGTTCCTAGGTGACAAAATAAAAAAAAACAAATATATAAAAAAATCAATTTAATTGAAGTTTTTGAACATTTTGATTAATTATCTTAAGGCTTAGGCAATGGTTTGAAGAATTTTGTAATTTTCTCTTGCTTGGCAGTTTTTAAAAGCTCCTTCAATTCAGACTGATACGCAGCAGTCGCACTAACAATTTGCCTCTTAAAAATAAGACTTCGTTCCATAGACGGATCAACGTTCATAAAGAAATCGCAAAGCTCATTTGCCATTCTTAAATCTTCACTAAGATTTTTCAAATTAAATGTCACGTTTCCAGTGCTTGTTGAAGCCTGAAGCCTCTTCTTCAATGGGCTGTGAATTTAACATTTCCTCCAAGTCGGTTTCAGTCAAATCTTCATCTTGCGATTCAAGCAATTCCTGAATGTCACTTGATTCTATCTGTTCGAAGCCATCTCGTCCTATTCCATTCGCGATTTCGGCTATGTTTGCAGTCAAAGTTTGAACTTGCACAGATTATTCGTCATTTTTCGCAGTCAGAGCAGGCCACAGTTTTTTCCAGCATGACTTCAATGTGTGTGGCTTCAGTTCTTCTAATGATTCTTTTATGTTTACGATGCATTTTGCTATGTCAAATTTCTTCCAGCATTCCATAATATTCATATCAGGATTACATTCCATTTTATCCAATATTATTTTGAAGGTTCGTCTAATGTAATAGAGCTTAAAGGCCTGGATTATTCCTTGGTCCATAGGTTGAAGCAAAGCCGTCGTATTGGGAGGTAAAAATGTCACTTTTATATTTGGATGCAAAGTTTCAAGCTCTCGAGGATGACCTGGTGCATTGTCCAAAACTAGAAGTGCTTTAAAGTCTAAATTCTGTTTTTTTAAATAAGTTTCAACTTCAGAAACAAAACAATTCCAGAACCAGTCATAAAAAATAGCGCTTGTAACCTACGCTTTCGTATTAGCACGCCAAAACACTGGCAGGTTGTCCTTGTTTTGATTTTTTAAAGCCCGAGGATTAAACGATCTGTAAAGCATCAGTGGCTTAATAACACAATCTCCAGATGCATTAGAACATAGCAGCAGTGTAACTCTATCCTTTGCTGCCTTAAATCCAAATTTTCGCTTTTAGAAATGAATGTTTTGTTTGGCATTCTCTTCCAAAACGGTGCAGTTTCGTCTGCATTAAATATTTGCTCAGATTTGTATCCTCCATCAGCTACTAGGTTTGCAAATTCTTCTGGATATCGTTCTGCTGCAGCAGTGTCTGCAGATGCTGCTTCTCCAACGATTTTAATGTTATGCAATGATTGTCTCACCTTAAATTTATTGAACCAACCTTCCGATGCTTGAAATCCCCCATCTGTACATTCACCAGTACCAACTACCATCAGGTTCTTTAAAATGAGCGCAAAGACGCTTTGCCTTCTCCCGGACCATTGGACCACTCAGGGGCACCCTTTTTTGGTTGCAGTCTTCGATCCATAATGACAACACCACTTCCATTTTTTCTATTGCTGGATCACGAACAATTTTCGCTGACAGTGAAGTTGAAGCTACAGACGACCTTATTTTATCTTCGGATTTTTTTATCGATCGTACAGTTGATTCGTTGACATTGAATGAGCGTGATATGGATGCAAATGACTCTCCAAGGCGTAAACGATCAAGCATTTCTATTTCCACTTTAAGAGGTAACACAGATTTTTTTCGTGTCGAAACTCGTTTTTCATTTTTTTTAGTTGACATTATAAATTAGAAAAAGAGCGGTAGAGACGTGTTACTCGATCACAATTTTCGTAACGAATGTGAAAGACGAAACAATAAAACACGCAAAGCGGCTTTTACCAGAACGGAACAGCAACAATTAAAAATATACTTTATTCATTGAGTAATAAGGTTGCTTTCAGTCTGTTGGTTTATATTCTCAAAAACACCGATCGCGGTGAAGGCGGCTTATGTCAAAGACCTCGGCGATATCATTTAACAACAAACTTTAGGCAAAGTTGTAATAAGATCTATTTTACTTTTTTTATTAGTCCATTTGACGGCATTTACAAAGGATATTGGGTTGGATACCTATCGGAATCCTTTTATTATTATGCATGTACTTATTAGATCCGCGAATAAAGAAATTTTTAGCCGCGAATAGAGGAATTGGGTCGCATTTTTTTAATCCGCGAATAGTGAAAACGCGAATGAAGGAAGCGTGAATAAGGAGCTTTTACTGTATAGTATTCCATTTTATTGCGGTTTAACAGCGCCAAACACTCCTCTGAAGCATCGATTCTTTGTTGTTTTTGGTCGACTGTGAGCTCACGCGGCACCCACTTTGCACAGAGCTTTCGCATACCCAAATGTTCGTGTAAAATGGTAAAAACGCTTCCATCTCATATATCTTTGCAGTGTCAGCTAGCTCGTGCACCTTCAATTTGCGATCGTTCATAACCAATTTGTGGATTTTTTTGATGTTTTCTGGAATGACGGCCTCATTTGGACGTCTATTGCGCTTTGCATCATTTGTGCTGGTACGACCATGTTTAAATTGAGCAATCCACCTCTCTACCATTAAGTAGAATTCGGATAATGTTTATCAAGCCATTGTTTGGTTTCCACTGTATTCTTTTTCATCAAAAAGCAATGCTTTATCCAAACTCGAAATTCACTTTTTTTCATTTTTTTTTTCAATAACAAAAGTTGCTTCACACAAAATGCTACAACTCACGAATCAATCGTCAGATTGCTATCAAATTTATACACGTGTCGTTTGAAGGTTAGTACTAAATAAAAATCACATGGAAAAAATTCTAGGAGCGCCATGTATGTGTCATCCTATGGATTTTTTGAATGGACTGTTATTTCAATTATTGTTTAGGTAATATTTGAATAATTGTAGGAATTACTTTCAAGAATTAAATGCTACACTAACATTGGTAGAACGAAATATGATACGTTAATCCTAAATAAAAGAGTCCAAGAGTTGCATGTACAACCGGACTCGATTCCTTTAAATCTCGGAACTTGCCATTTCTTCTGCACTGGCACTTTCGACATAGACGGGGGCTTGAAGGTCACCGGACTCAAACTGCCACATGATGAGACTTAGCCTTCTAGTTGTTATTTATTTTGTGATTGTTATCTTAAACCAAATGAACGGGGCGGGGCTGTGCTGTTCAATTTTCTTCGAATGTCAATCATTAGGTTTTGGGCAACCTGAATAACTAGACCGTATCTTTTTGAAAGTTCTTCTTTGTTTCTGTTTGCCATCTTCTATCATATATTTTGCGAGGTAGTGTGTCGAAAACTCGTCAATTGAATGAACTTGACGTAAACAGGGGGGGGCAAATAGGGGGATTATAATTTTGCAGATCAAAGAGTTAGCAAAGAGCAAAAAAAGGGGGAAATAGTGGGAGACCGATTAAAAAATGTCTAACGACATTTTGCTTTTGTACTCAATCACCACGTTGGAGGTGATTGATGTTTTGGGCTGCTCGGCATCCTGTCTTTCATCATCATCATCATCATCATGAAACCATCATTGTCCACTGCTGAACATAAGTCTTCTCTAAATTTCTCCATGCCTCTCGGTTTTGGGCTGAGCTTAACCAATTCCTGCAGTTCGTTTCACATCATCGCTCCAACGTGTCGGTGGTCTGCTACGCTTATCTGATCATGGTCTCCGTTCTAATATTCTTTTAGTCCATCTGTTGTTTGGTGTTCTCGCTACATGACCTGCCCATATCCATTTCATCCTAGCCTTAACTTTAATTCTTTATATCGTGGGAGTATTAGGTATTCTGTCCCTTTTAGTGATCCCAAGCATGGCTCTTTTAGCCACTCTTAGATTTTCTGCTGACTTTTTTTGTCAATGTCAGAGTTTCTGCTCCATATGTAATTACCGGCAACACATATTGCTCATAAACCTTTCTCTTCAAACATACCGGTATATCATTTTTAAATATCTCCCGCAACTTGCCGACAGCAAAGCCTAAATCTACTCTACGCTCAATCTCGTGCGTTTGGTTGTTTCTTTCTAATTGTATTTCATACCCACGATATTTGTACGCGTGTGTCTCTTTTATGTCGGAGACACAAATTTTGATTTTTTTTGCTAGGACTAAATTTGTCATTATTTCGATTTTATTTGCATTTATTCGGAGGCAGACTTTCGATGAGGCATGTACTGTTTCTTCAAGCATCTGCTTTGCGTCACCGATGTCATCTGCAAATCTAAGATGTGTCAATCTTTCCCCATCAATATTGATGCCTCTGTTTTCCCAAGACAGTAATTTTATTGCATATCCGAGAACAGCTGTAAAAAGCTGAGGTGAAATGGTATCCTCTCCCTATTTTAATTTCATCTGTTGTTATATGAAGATTTACACTCCTTGTGGCATTACTGTATATGTATTCTATGAGTCTTGTATATCTATAATCAATTCGACATTGCTCCAGCACTACTAGTAATGATGTCAGTTCTACCGTGTCAAATGCTTTATGAAAATCGAGAAACACCAAGGTTAAAGGTCTATTATATTCCACAGACCTTTTTTATCAGGGGCTTTAATTGCTTGAAGATGATCGTTTCCACCCTTTTCTAAATCTGGCTTGTTCTCTTGACTGGTAGAAGTCTAGTTTACCTTCCATACGTTTGGCTATAATTTTGGTGAATAACTTATGGAGATGGCAAAGATGGCTTATCGGTATGTAGTTCTCGCAGCTCAGTAATATCACCTTTCTTATGAAGAAGTATCATTATGGCGTTGTTCCCCTGCGATGGGATTATTTCGTTTTCAAGACAAAGATTAAATAACTTTTTAATACATTTTAATAATGTGTCTCCTCCAAGCTTTACAGCTTCTATCACTATTTCGTCCTCGCCGGGGCTTTGTAATTTTTCATTTCTTCTAACGAGTTTTTGATTTCCTCCACATTTATTTCTGGGATATCCTCCGAGCCCTGGTTAATTATCCTTTTGCACAAATTATGCTGGCTATTACGGGTTTGTGTACAAATACCTATAGAAGTTTTTTGTTATTCTCAATAATTTGTCTCTATCTGTTATTCTGACCCCTTGTTGTCTTTGAGTTTGAAAATCTCTCTTCCTGTCTTTATTCCTAGAAAACAGAAATTGAGTTTGGTCAAAACAACATACCGTTTGATCCTCGAAACAATAATCCTCCTAATTTAACTCTTAAACCTATCCAATTGAAAATGTTTGGGCATTTCTATCTCGCAAAGCACATAATGTCAGATGGCAAAAGAAAACAAAACAATTATTCCATAACATTTTTAAAAGAGTACTTTAAATTCCTGTTTAAACCATCCAAATCCGGACGGTTGATATCAGCAGAAAATGCGCCCCGTTGAACAGCATAGACCCCTTTATTTAGTTTAAGCTAATTATTTTGTTAGTTACTAAGCTGTTATTTTTGGTAAATAATATAAGTTTAAATTAAGTTATTTATTACAAAGGAATATCTTGTGCCAATCGTTTTGAGACATACGTTAAGAAAAAAGCAACTTATTTATACATAATTACAGACGCAGACATAATAGATAATCTTCTTCTGGACCCCAAATCTCTCGATGTCACTTGGAGCGACACCTTTCTGCAAATGAGAAAAATTCAGTTCAAAAAGAAATCAGGGTTGCTTATAGATGTTGATGAAAACGATAGTCCATATAATTATTTTCGGTTATTACTAGACGATGATTTATTGGAACTTATCGTTACCGAAACTAATAAATATGCCGAAAATGTGCTTCTCTCAATAAATACTTCAAAACATTCACGAATTAGTCATTGGAAGGACATTACTAAAGAGGAGCTGCTAAGATTTATTGGTCTTGTACTCCACACAGGTACAATCAAGTGCAACGTAATGAGTGATTACTGGAAAACACACTGGCTTTTTGGAATACCATGTTTTGCCAAGTATATGAGTCGTGATCGATATTTTCTAATAATGAGGTGTCTGCACTTTGCTGAAAATCCTAAAGAGGGGGAAAGAAGGCCCATAGATCGCTTGCACAAGATTCGTCCGATTCTCAATTATTTTGAGAATAAAATGACATCGATTTATTACCCCGATAAAAATTTGTCTTTGAATGAGTCAATGATTTGGAAAGGAAGACTCGTTTTTAGACAATACATAACAAACAAACCGCATAAGGATGGAATAAAACTATACATGCTTACCGAATCAGACGGACTTGTATTAAACTTATTGGTTAATGCAGGTCAAGGGGATGAGACAGGAGGATTTGGTCACACTGAAAACATGGTAATGACACTTATGAGCAATTATCTAAATGTTGGTCATTCTATCTATATGGATAATTTTTATAACAGCTACGGGCTGACTAAAATGTTACTAGAAGCGGATACGTATTGTACAGGTATATTACGCACAAACAGAAAAGAATCTCCGAATAACATAATAGCAAAAACACTACAAAAAGGTCAAACGATTGCAGCCTATCGAAATGGTGTTATGATTGGAAAATGGAAGGATAGGCGAAACGTGTTATACATTTCTTCAGAATTTCCCAATGATATCGTTGAAATACAAGATAAAAGAGGGGTTGTAAAAGAGAAACCTTTACCTATTGTGAAGTACAACAAATTCGTCAGTGGCATTGACCGTACAGAGCAGATGATGTCCTACTACCCTGCAGTTCGCAAAACACTCCTCTGGTATAAAAAACTGGGCATACACATATTTCAATTATTGCTATATAATTCTTTTATTTTGTACAATAAATATTCAAAAAATCGTATGTCATATTACCATTTTCGTATGGCGGTACTTGAAGAAATTCTACCAGAGAACTTTAGAGCAAAACATCCAAAATCGAATAACGAGTCTCACCACCAACTGCATAAAATTGAGGAGAGGGGCCCATCGGGGAAAGTATTGAGAAAAAGATGTAAAGTATGCTGGAAAAACAAAATACGAAAGGATTCTCCTTATCATTGCATAAGTTGTCCTGATAAACCAGGTTTGTGTGTTGGAAAATGTTTTGAACAGTATCATCAAATATAATTTTTTTAATTGGACAATTTTGTAATTATTTTAGAATTTTTCTTTCTTTCCTATTTTATTCCGTGAAATATTTTACGTTATTTTTGTTAATAGAGGGAAATCTTTAATAGTAGACAATTCCAATGAACGGATGACTCTATTAAGCGTACAGCTTTTCATAGTCCTGAACTGTGTAATGGAAAGTTCCATGTATGTGAACCTCTATTGAACGGATTTACTTTTGGGCGCACGTGGACACGATGTTTTCGTAGAAAACGTACCAACGTTCTCCCTTTAACGGACAACATAACATTTTAATACACTACACAATACTGCATTGGCTGGGAACTTCACTCGCACATTTCGAAGGTTTAAAGTTTCTTAAATAAAGATAAATACAGACAAGACATTAACATTTCAATGTAAAAAATTTGTCTATGCCTAACGAAATATTCAACAGGGTTTCTTGAAGATTCTGAGGAATCCATATCATGAGTGCCGAGGGTGCAAGATTCACTTAACATTCATCAAGATAATAAGTAGAGACCGGATTATATGCAACATAAAAAGCTTGAAAAATTCACGTAAAATGCTTAAAATATACTTGAAATGTGTCATCCTATGCAACTTTAAATAAAAGTGGTGTTAATTTTAACAAATTTGCTTCGCATTTAAAGAATTTCCTTTTCTTTTAAACAAATTTACTTCTAATTGCTACCAATTTAAAAATGTTGCTTTTAATTTCAATAAACTGATTCTAATTTGTGCAAATTTGCTATTAATTTAAATAAGTTTATTCTAGTGTGATCAAATTTGTTTGTAATTTGAATGAATAGATTTACTTCTAATTTCTACAAATTTGCTGTCAGTTTGAACAAATTTGCTTCCAATTTTGACAAATTTTTAGTGTGTGCCTACCTAAATTTAAAGGTTTTTCTCAAATTTTGGTTTTTTCTCCTAAAATCAATTAGGTTTTAGTAAATTCTGAATTCTGTTTTGTTCCGAGTTTGTTGATCCTAAAATTTCCTAATTTTCCAAGAATTTAAGTTGAGATTCGAAAGTTCTTTAGTAAATTTCAGAATAGATGGAATTTTTGGAAAATTTTGCCTTTTTTCAATATTTTGATTTCTTTTTTTTAATATTTCGGCTTTAAAAATTTTATATTTTTAATTTCAACTTATTCTAAAGTTTTTTAAAAATCTTGTCTTTTTTTTCAAAATAGAGATTTCAAAATGTCGACTTTTTTAAAACTGTGACTTTGAAAAAGTGCGACTTTTAAATTTCAACATTTTCAAACATTCATTTTGTTTGAAAATGTCTATCTTTATTTGCAAATTTAGATCTTCTATGAACTTTTCTATCTTTTTTTTTAAGTTTAATTTTTAAAAAATTTGTTTTTCAGGACTTTCGATTGTTTAAAAATATTTTTTTTAATTTCGAAATTTTTTAATAATATCGAACTTTTTAAAAATCTTGTATTTTTGTCAAAATATAAGATTTATAATCCTTAAATACGAAATCCTGAATTTTTCCACTTTTATTTGAAAATTTGGATTTTATTCTTCAAAATTATTACTTTCAGAAAAAATGACGATGATTTTTGAATAAAAAGACCAAAGGGTAGAATTTTGAGAATGAAGCCGAACTTTGGGGAACACACATATTTTAAGAGAAAAGAAGAAAATTTCGAAGAAAAATAAATTTTGAAGAAAAGATAAAATTCGAGGAATAAGTTGAGATCTCTAGAAACTTTAGGAATTCGGTCAAAATTTCTGGAAGCTCAGATTCTGAAAGATCTTAATTTTTAGAAAAATAAACCTAAAATAACAGAATTTTAAAAAAAGAAAACGAGAAGTTTCAAAGGTCGAATGTTAGTAAAAAAATTTGAAATTTTTCAAAAAAAAGGTCAGTTTTAAAATAGAATCAAATTTTGGAATAAAATGCAAATTTGAGAAAAAAAAACAAATTTTGAAGAAATAGTAGAAAATTCCGAAAGACGTATTTTGAGTAAAAAGACAAAACTTCGAGAAAACAACAGAAATTTCCCACAGAAAGTTAAATTTTGAAAAAATAGTTCAATTTGCAAATTGTTCTCTGCAAAAAGGATGAATTTTGAACGGAAAAAAACAAAATTTTGATCAGAAAAAAACGAAATTTTGAAAAAATTATTAACTTTGAAGAAAAAGTTGAGATTTTGAGGACCACAATGGATATGATGACATAAAGTCGAAATTTCCAAAAGATGATTTTTGAGAAAAATGTCGAAATTTCTAGAAAATGACGAATTTCAAAGGAAAAAGCTAAATCTCCAAAAACAATTTTTGAAAAGAAAATGGAAATTTCAAGAAAAAAATGCAATTCCAAGAAAAAATAAATCTTGAAGAAAAAGTCGCCATTTCCAGAAATATTAAATTTGAATTTTGAGAAAAAAAAGTCAAATTTTTGGCAAACAGTAAAAATATCTGAAAGTTCTGATTCTAGCAAGCAGAATATTTTAAAAAGGATCCAATGTTTAAAAAAAATAACATTTAGAAAAAGACGAAATTTCGAGAAAAATCTTCATATTGAGAAACGAAATGTTGAGGGAAAGTTAAATTTTAAGAAAGAAATTTTTAGGAAAAAGACCAAATCGAGTAGAAATTCAAAATATCTCAAAGACTGAAATTTGAAAAAAAAGCTTTAAATTTCCGGTTGAATATTTATTTTCTCTTGACTGTTTAAGTCAGCGGGAGACAAGTGCCCTACCACAACATCAAAAAATGTCCAATATTAAGGTAGATGTTAACATTTTGAGAAACAAGTTGGAGTTTTAAGAAAATAGGATTTAAAAAAAATTCAAAAAACTTGGAATTTTCAAAGACAATTTGCTAGGCTTTTTGTCTTTTTACAGCAATTCAAAAATTATAAAAAAGAGTAAATTTTCAGGAAAGGTCGAATTTTGAAAAATGGAAATTTTCAAGAAAAAAAACAAAAAATGTTAATGTTATTTTAAAGAGATCAGATTTTGATAAGAAGTCAAATTTTAATAATAAATTCAAATTTTAAAATAAAAACACAAAATTTGTAAAAAGAGAAACATTTTGAAGAAAAAATGGTACCCAACTAGTTGAATATAAATTTTCGATCGATTGCATTACCCAAGGAGATTAAACGTTCCACCCACGGTTTAGTAAGACTTTAATCATTAAGTACCCATTGAATAAGTAAATATGCAAATGTATATAATCTGGTCTCTAATAATAAAAAATACTGTAATGCAGTAGTTTGTCCGCTCCTACATAATAAAAAATATTTTTAAATTCTCTTCTTTGCTTTTTCTACAATTTTTTCAGACAGAAACGTATCTAGAATGGGGCAAGGTGGCGCCTTTACTCCCCCCTCATTTTGTAGCCAACAAAAAATTTATATTCTCAATTTCGAGACATTTTCTCCTCTAGAAATTTACTTTTTCGGTCTTTTCCTTGAAATGTCGACATTTTCTTAAAATTTGAACTTTTTTTCTTAAAATCCGTCCTTTCCATAAAATTCTAAAATTCGATTTCTCCATCGCGGTCGATCTTTTGATAAAAAAGAATAAAAATCTTGAGAATATTAATTCTCTCCGAATTTTTAAAACTATTTTTGGACATTTGTAATTTATGTAGAAAAAAATTCGATGCCACCTTCTTTGAAAATTTCCTTTTTTAAATTCAACTTCCCGAAAAGTCCAACTTGTTTCTCAACATTTTCAAATTTATCTTAATACTGGATATTTTCTGACGTTATGGTGGAACATATTGGGTAGCTTGTTTCCATGTTGACTAAGGCATAAATGAGAAAAAAAATATTCAGCGGGAGAAATTTTAACTTTTTTTCTTGAAATTATTACTTTTTTCCTGAAAAATTTGACTGTTGTTAAAAATTTGACCTTTTTTGGAAATTTCGACATTTGATTCCGCTACAAAATGTTGAATTTTTGCTATTACATTTCGACATTGATCTTTTCTTCAAAACTAACCTTTTTTTAGAACTTTCGAAATTTTTGCAAATATTTTTCGGACGTTGGAACTTACGATGTTTACTTTTAAATTTGTCTTATCTTTTGTTTCTGGAAATTTCAAGTTTTTCTCAAAATTTGACCTTTTGAAAATTTGGCTTTTTCAAAATTTGATTTTCTGTGAGATAGTTGCATTTTCTCGGAATGTCATTTTTTTTGTCTTCGAAATTCATCTTTTTATCGGAATATCGATCTTTTTTTTAAAATTTGTCTTCTTTTATTTAGAACTTTTCGCAAAATTTGGTCTCTTAGACTTTGTACATAAAATTTTGCTTTTTTTCTTAAAATTTGACGCGCTAGTAAAATTTCGGTTTTTCTTCCAAATTTCGACCTTTATTTTCTTGACATTTCGGTCTTTTAACAAAATTCCCTAATTATTTTTACAATTGAGCTTTTTCTACAAATGTTGACCTTTTAGAATCGATTTTGGCAGTTAAAGTTTGCCTTTTCTGAAATTTTGATTTTTATCTTAAAGTTGGATATTTAGATATTTCTGGACGTTTCGACTTTTCTTCAAAATTTATGTTTTTCCAGAAATATTGATTTGTCTCTGAAAATTAGGCTTTTCCTAAAATTCGCTTTTTCCTCGATTTTATCGAAATTTCGATTTTATTTAAAAATTCTATTTATTGGACTTTTTTTTCGAATTTTCGCCATTTTTTTAAATTTTCGTCTCTGAACACTTTTTTTTCATTGATTTTTCTGAGATTTCAACTTGTTTCTGCCTTATTTTAGAAAAAATGCAATATTTTGTTTCTAGAAATGTCTACTTTTTCCTTGAAATGTGTTTTCCTCCAAATTTCGAGTTTCCCAAATTCGCTTATTTTCTCTAAATTAGCTTGGAATGTCAAGAAATAAGTAAAAATCTTAAGAAAAATTTAAATATACATAAGTCAAAAATTAAATAAAAAAAGTTTACAATTTCCAGAAAAATATGTATGGAAATTGCGATTTATTTTTAAAAATTTCGACATTTTCTGAAAATTTCGTATTTTTTTTCACAAAATTCAACCTTTTATTTTCTGAAAATGTCGACTTATTCTCCAAATTACGTTTTTTTCCTCAAAATTCGACTTTTTTAAAATTCAAATTTATACTCAAACATTTGGTCTTTGAACATTCGAATATTATCTAGAAATTTAGACTTTTTTCTTGAAATTCCGACTGCATTCTTCAAAAAATCATTTTTTCAAATTTGACTTTCAGAAAATTTTAATGTGTCTCTCAAAATTCGTCTTTTTCTTGAAATTTTGACTCTAAGTCTTATCTCTTCGGAAATTTCTAATTAAAATCTGGCTATTTCTCCAAATTTCCTTTTTTTGAAAATTCGTTTTTTTTCCAAAATTTGATTTAAATTTTTGATCAGAGGTTATTAAAAATCTTAAAGCATTCCATGTTGTAATTTCATTTAAGAATCGGTATTGACAAAGTGAGATGATAGCATTCAAAGGATACCAATAATTATTATTATACAGTCGAAACCGGATATAACGACACTGAAGGGACCATAAACTACGGATGCTGTAACCAGTAGTTATAAGCAATATAACTGGCAGTACTGTTAGTTTTTAAAATAATCGACCGGGACCTTGCCATTTAATCGTAATAATCGATACGTCGCTGTAAACGATGTCCTTATATCCGATTTATACTATATTAGTGTTGTATGTTGAATCGTAGAATCCAATGCTTTTTCAGAAATATGAAAAATCTTCGAAGCACACATATTGCTAGCAATGATGTCTATTGATTTTATTTAACATTTCTATGACCTTGCTAGCAATGATTTTGAAAAAAAATATATTAAAGTCAATACTAACTTAATCTTTGTAAATGATTTCGTTTTTGTCAATTATTTATAAGCCAAAAGCACTTCCAGATGATCTTGAAAAAGAAGAAATAATTATACAAAATTTGATTATAATTTATCCTGAACAGACATCTCGATTAGAAGGATACATTTTGGCAATCCCAAAGGTGTCCGCCTAAGAGAGTTTTATTTTATATATCTTATCATATTTTATTCTAGTTATGGTTTATATTTCATGGTTTGTTTTAAAGGTTACTTTATTTATTTTCTGTGCTGAAATAAATGCTTTTTTTAACAAATAATTACTGTTTCACTTTGTGTCATTACAAAAAATAAGAGTAAATCACTTATTTTTATACGTTGCTGTTATATAAACGACATGCCAGCAAAAAATAATAAAATTTATTGACTAAGTACATAAACGATCGTACCCTACATTTTCCTGAGTGACAGCACTAAATGTGTTAAATTTTGATTTTGTGCAAAATTATAACATTAGCCGAAATTCGATTTTGGCCAAAAATTTATTTTTGATCAGTCTCTAGTAATAATGAAGAAAAAACTCAAAGAGATATTATATAAAACCTTCATACTTTAATATCAAAATTATAAAACATATAATCTTTACAAATTCGAGATGCTAGCCTAATATGGACAAAGTTTATTTCGTACTGTTGGAATAATATTTGTACCATATTAACATTGTCATGAATGTAATCAACAATAAAAATATCTTAATAAAGGCACTACCAACAATAACATTACAGATTTCTGTGGTAAAACAAAAGATGATGAATTGCATTCATCTTCGGAACAATAACACTCTTCCCAATAGATTCCATTTTCATACACACCCCAATTGCAAACTCCTGTAACCCCAGTTTCTGCTACAGACGCACATCTTCGAATTACCTGCCTCCACCTGCCATCCCCTAAAATTGGAACGATTAACCTCTACTTAAACCCAAAAAAAAAATACTTACAAATAAAGCCTCTAGGGCTTTGCTGAGTTACTTTCATACAAAAGGTACCAGGCATGTGACTTTCTTCACTGTTGCAGTCTATTGCTATGTGGCGTGTCTTATCAAATTTTTTATAAGCTCCACAATTATCCTGTCCTTTGGGATCTTCACTGGATCCACACTGAAAGCATCTGACTGCTTCACCTAGAAAGCTTCCGTATATAAAATATAATTATCAAAAAAGGAAATTCACTAACCTCTGCCTAGAAAGGATAATAATATGAGAATCCCTACCGTGATTTGCAAGGCATACATTTTTTAGATGTGGAATAAGGAAAAATAATTAAGGATGAATAACCATCATTAACCTAAAATTGTTGACAAACAATAAAGGAACGCCCAACCTTCTACATATGTGACATCTATCCGTGAAGTTCCGAATCTAATAATATTTCACCACAGATTCACAGACGGGTTTCTACTGCGGGCAGTGTTGCAGATGCTAATGCTAATAGCTCATTGGCTGCTCAAACTCATAGAGAAACAAAACCGGTTTTCTGCCAATCTCCTTAAACAAATAGATCAGATATGCCAGAAACTTTGACCGTTGATTAAATAAATTCAGTCAACGCGTTAATAACAACTTATAATCAAAGGCCATTCACCGTTTCGATCCCTGTTTATTTTTGTTTTAGGCAACATAAAGTACACCTTGATTGGCAGCGCTACCTAGGAGATGACTGCAAAAGGTTGAGGCAATGGCTCGAGCCCGGTTATTTTAAATTTATCTTCGGTTTATTAAAGTACAAATTTTTTATTATGACACAAGTTTTTGTCATAGATCATAGAAAATCAGCAATAACAATATCATTGCTCAGGCAGAAGTACTATTTGTATTACTATGACCGTTGACTGAATTCAATCAATAGACTGGACACAAAAAAAATTATGTAATGCAACCACAAAACATATATATGCAACAATGCAACTCCCTTTTAGTCTGATTAATACACTTGAATTAGTTTCTTAACGTGCAAGACAGTTAATTAAGTTAAATTAATATCACACATCCCACCACTGTTCATTGCCAAGTAATGCCACCAAGACCCACATGAATCATAGGGAAAGCTATGCACATGAATAACCGTAATCAAAATAACATGGGCGTGCCCTATTAGCGTAAACTTAACCTAAAAAATAAATAACAACAATGTGGCCTTTACATATTATTTTATTCAGTTTTATTTTACTAATATTCATTCCACAGGGTAAGTACCTTCAACAAAAGTTAAACAAATTCCCAATTGATGTTTTAGGTTTCACAATTAAATGCTACGACTGTCGGTCAGACGCAGACCCAAAATGTTCAGATCCTTTTGATAATACAACTTTTGTAATCACGGATTGTAATCAAGCAAAATTAGAATTTCTTCCCGACGTTAAGTCGACCATGTGTCGAAAAATTAGGCAAAAAGGTGTGTATGTCTGGTAATACTACAAGTTAAAAGTACATGTTTTGTCTTTTCCTATAGTGCATGGGGTGTGGAGGTATATAAGAAGTTGTGCATTTTTGGGAGAACCAGGGATAGGAGGGGATGAAAGATTTTGTTTAATGAGAACGGGCACGTACAATATATTTATGGAATATTGTACTTGCAACACGAAGGATGGTTGCAACAGTTCAGAATCATTATTAGCTTCCCCATTCTTACTTTTTTCTGCACTGGCAGCTATTTCAATGACCTGTGTTGTGAGATTGGTAGGAGTATAACGTATTAGGTTCTCGAAAGGTGCAATAAGTGCATGTGTCCGTACTTGACCTTCACCAAGATGGTTTAGTAAGCATTTGCCTTTTTCTACCAAAGAATCTTAAAAATTGTTTAAATCAGTTTTTGATATTCTGAGGAAACAATATTTAGACTGATCATGCTACAATGTTGCAAATCGATTAAGTTTTAATTTGTTTATTTCCAAGATGTATAGGAAATATAAATAAATTTTTGCAGAATTCTCGAAAAATATATAATTCATTAAGTTCATGAGCATACTAGATCTGTGAAATTGTACTTTTTTATATACCCTGATGTAAATATTTCAATTTATAAATTTTATTAAAAGTATTTTTGTACTACTTTTAAATTATTTTGTAAGTGATTGTTTATGTTTTATAATTAATATTATAATTTCATTTCCTTCAAGTGCACTTAAGGAGGCCTTTTAGGTGATTTACACTTTACACAGTAGTTGTAAAATGACACCGTACTTGTAAATTAACTATTCCGTCCATTTTGTACATTTTTTTTTATAAATAAAGTAATTACAGTCTAAATTGTTGATTTATTATTTAACATGGTATATGTTTAAATTTAAAAAAGTTGGATTCACTTTTAGGATGTAATGGGAGGAAAATTATATCAGGGCTTCGAACCGCTATGTTTTTCGTTCCGGTTTTCGATTTTCGTTCTGGCAAAAAAATTACATCAGTTCAGTTTCGGTTTTCGTTCCAACAGAAATAACGGTTTTTTCCGGTTTTCGGTTCAGTTCAGTGACTAATTTTTTGATTTTTAAAAGTCTTTAAAAATTGATTTTTCGAACATAATTTAGAAAATGTGATGTCTTTTTTACTTTAATGTTACAACCTTGCCTAAAATTGGAAGAAAATATTTTATACTTTTCAAGTTTAAAATTTTCATGGTGAAACTCTGAGTTTTTAGTTCAAATTTCAAGAAAAACCTAAAGTTATAAAAAACTAAATCGGAATTTCGGGTTTAGATTTTTCATATTTAAACTCGGAATTTTCATAAAAATCCTAAATTATACACCCTAGAGTTGAAAACTTCTAAAATATACGAACTTTGGCGATTAAAATCGAAAATTTGAGAGACCTTTTTGTTTCATAATTTTGGTTCTCTATCGAAGTTTTGACTTTGCTTTTTCTAATAAAATTGATTTTTACTGTTTTCGACTGTGTTTTCTAGAACTATCGATTAAAAGGATCAAATTAAAAAAATAAACGAAAATAAAAAATACCAGCCACAATTTCAAAAAAAAAAGAACTTCAAATTTATTTCAAAAAAGAGTTTTCAAATTTTCTTCCCTAATTCAGTCTTGACTTTAAACCCAAATATTCGATTTTGTTCCCGGAAATGTTGCTGAAAACTTCAAAATTTCTAGAAAAAGTAAAATTTTTCGAAAGTGTTGTTTAATGTATTTAGCTCTTTTCGATATTTTAACTTTTTTCTTTTGAAGTTTTAAATTTAAACTTGTAGGTACTTTTCATTAATATTTTTTCTAAAATTTCGACTTTAAACAAAATTTAGTCTTTCTCTCTTTCTATAGAAATCTCTTAACCCTTTTTTATCGACATGTTGACTTTTATTCTTTAATTATAGACATTTATGAGTTGAGACGAACTATAAGAAATTGACAAATATAAATTTAAATTTGGAATAGTTTTTTAATCTTTCTTGGTTTCGCGAACAAGATTTGTATTTCAATTTTTGAAGATAATCAAGGACTAGTCCGTTCACAAAAAACATTTAAAAAAATAGATATTTTTAACGAAGGTCGATAATTTGAAAACGATTTTCAAAAAAGCCCAGCTTTTGAAGGAAGTTGAAATTGTCATGAAAATCGAAATTTTCAAGAGATTTTAAAAAAAGATCCAACAAAGGTTCAAATGTTCAAATAGAAAATTTTTTAAACCTATATTTTCAAAAGACAAAATTTTCAACAAATCGGAATATAAAGAGAGAGTCGAAGTTTGAAAAAATATAGAACTTTTCAAATATTCTACTTTTCGAAAGGCGCCGTTTTTAAAAAAATCTCCATATTTTCAAAAAAATTGAAGCTTCGAGCTTGAAGTCAAATATTTTAAAATTAATTCGTAATGTTTCAATAAAGTCGAGATTTTTAGCGAAAGTTGAAGCTTTCAAAATATCAAAATTTTGAATAGATGGAATTTTCAAAATAGCCGAAATTTTGAAGGAAGCTGAAATTGTCATAGAAATGAAGTTTTTTAAAAAAAAAACAACGAAAAAAGCTGATTTTTCTTTGAACTTATCAAAAGGTGCTAATTTTTAGAAAATGGAGAAATTTTGAAAAAATCAGAGATTTAAAAAAAAAAGTTATGATTTTCAACAAAGATCCAAATTTTCAAGTAAAGAATATTTCAAAACTAGTTTTTGAAATGACAAAATGTTCACGAAGAAAGAGTGAAATTTTGAAAAAATATAGAAATTTTCAAATATTCATTCATATTTTGATCGTCGTCGATTTAAAAAAAAGTCAATATTTTCAAAAAAATCGAAAATTTGAGTCAAAAATTTTATATTGAATTTGTAATTTTTCAATAAAGTCGAGATTCTTTACGAAAGTCTAAACTTTCAAAAAATCAGAATTTCAAAAAAAATCACAATTTTGAATACATGGAATTTTCAAAAAAGCTGAAATTTTGAAATTGTCGTAAATATCGAAATTTTTCAAAAAAGTGCCAAATTTTCTAAAAATTTCCAAATTTTTAAAAAGTCGAAGTTTTCAAAAAATTCGAAATTAAGGGAAAGTGGAATTTGAAAATAGATAGTTTGAAAAAGGTCGAATTCCTCAAAAAAAATCAAAATCTTAAAAAAAGTCAAATTTTTAAAAAAGGGGAAAATTTGAATGAAAGTTGAAATTTTCAAAAGTCGTAAGTTAAAAAACCAAATTTTCACCAAAGTCGAAATTTTTAATTTCTAAAATAGGTTCAGATTTACAAAAAATAATCAAACATATCAAAAAAATTTCCAAATTTAAAAGTCAAAGCTAGACATTTTTTAAAAGCCAAAATTTTTAAAAAGGTTTCAATTTTTAGATTCTAAAAAGGTCCAGAGCCAACATTTCGAAATTTAAAACTTAAACGATTAAAATTGTTAATGAAAGTCGAAATTATGAAAATGTCGTAATTTTTAGAAAATGGAGAAATTTTGAAAAAAGTCTGGGATTTTAAAAAATGTTTAGATTTTCAATAAAGATCCAAATTCTTATATAAAGAATTTTTTAAAGCTACATTTTCAAAAAACTAAACGTTCAAAAAGTCAAAATATCAAAAAAGAGTCAAATTTCCAAAAAATGTAGAGATTTTCAAGTATTCCGTTTTGAAAAAAAAAAATATTTTCAAAAAATCGAAATTTCGAAATGTCTTAAATTTTTAAAATAAATTCATAATTTTTCAACGAAGTCGAGATTTTTAACGAACGTCGAAATTCTCAAAAAAAAACAAAACTTCAAGGAAATCGAAATTTTGAATAGATGGAAATTTTAAAATAGCCGAAATTTTGAAGGAAACTAAAATTGTAAATCAAAAATGAAATTTTCAAAAAAATCAGCAATTTTCCAAAAAAGTCAAATTTTTCGAAGAAAAGCTGAATTTTTCAAAAAAGTGCCAAATTTTCTAAACAAAAATCCAAATTTTTAAAAATTGGAAGTTTTCAAAAAATTCGAAATTAAGAAAAAGGCGAATTTTGAAAATAGATAGTTTGAAAGAGTCGAATTCTTCAAAAAAAATGAAAACTTTAAAAAAAGCTAAAATCTTGAAAAAAGGTCAAATTTTAAAATAGGGGAATTTTCAGAACTCGAAATTTTGGGATTAATTTTGAAAAATCGTTTGTCAAAAATTAAGTTTGCTTTTCCTCAAAATTTAGACTTTTTCAAAAATGTTATCTTTTTTCTTGAAATTTGGATACTCTTTCGAGATTCTGAATATAAATATTCAAAATAAAAATTAACATAAAATTTTTAAATTTAAGTTAGCACTTTTACGTTTGAAATCTATCTTCTGCTAACATTTTGAGCAAAAATTTGAAATTTTTAATGGAAATGTAAATTTTAAGAATAAAAGTAAAAAGTTCCACAAAAAGTTTAATTTGAATTATTTCTAAAGTTCAATTTTCAATGAAAAAATTAAAATTTTAAGATCAACAACAAGTTTTTAATTTTAAAGACAAAATTTTGTGAAATTTGTGAAAAAATTTAATATTTTTAGATTTTTGACACAAAAGTTCAAGTAGCAAAGGGTCAAATTTGCAAAGGACCAAATTTTCGAATTTATACCAGAGGTTTAGCGAAAGCAATTACATAATATTTAAGAGAACACACAATTTTGACTTCTAAATTCTAAACAAATCACAGTTTTGAGGCTTGAGGAAAAAATCAAAGCTTTCAGAATAAAATTTAGTATTTTAACGTAAGCAAAATTGTTGCAACTTTAAGTTATACATTTTCTAAGATGTCACCATTTCAAGTTTAGTGTAAAAATTTCGACCCCAATGCCAAGATCCCGGCTTTAAATTGGAATATCATGTTGGATTTGTTGCTAAAATTTTGACTTGAAATTTAAAAATTTTTAGGTTAAATTTGAAACTGCGAGATTGTATCGAAAATTTTGAAATTTTTGGAAGATTTAGGAAGTCGGCAGCAGGAATTTAAATTTGGGATTTCGAAAAAAAAATTGAAATACTGAAATCAAAGTGGAATTTAAAGGGAAAAAATTTATGAAAAATGGAAAATGTGATTAATAACTTCAAACAATAGAGGTATCAAATTAACAAAAGAAAATTGAAAGTCAAAGAAAGAATTTTTTAAAAAAAGATTCCAGAAAACATTTCTAGAAAAACTCGAATTTGCAAAAAATTGTAAGGAAAACCGAGTTTCTCTAGCTTCAATGAAAAATATGCTACTGCTTTATTCCAAAGATACAACAGAGGAAATTTTTTTCATTTTAAACTCGAAATTTTAGAAAAAGAAAAGAAATATTTTGAGTAATTTCCAGATAAAAGTCCAAATTTCAAGAAAAAGTTGAAAATCTTGATAAAAGATTCAAGTTAAAACATAAAATTTTTGTTTGGGTTGAAACTGTGAAAATTGTGTTTCTAATCTAATCTAATCAGAAACGAGAGATGAAGATGAGATGAAATGTGTATGGAATTGTGTACAATTTTGAAATAAAAATTAAAATTTCAAAAAAAAATTCTAATCCTAAGTATAAAATAAAAAATATTTTAAGTATATAAATTCGACGAACCGAAATAAACAGATATTTTTTTTCGGTTTCGTTCCGGTTTTCGTTCCGGCGAATACAAAGGTTTTTTTCGGTTTCGATTCAGTTCCGGTTCGAATCCCTGAATTATATTAAAATGAAAACTATTTGTAGTAAACAATGCCCATAATAGAATATGAAAAATTGTCCAATACCAAAGTTTGGCTAGAACCAGTCCCACCACGCGTTTCGCAGCCGCCATTTTGCAAATTTTCAAATAACGCCCCTTCAAATTCAATTAAAATTTCGACAACAAAACGAATTTTTGACAAAAAAATTCAAATTTATACTGGAAGGTTTGAAAAAAAATAAAATTGATTAAAAAAGTAGGAATTTGAAGAAAAATATCGAATTTCTAGTTAAAAAATGTCAAGAATGTTGAAGAAAAAATGAGATTTCCAGAAAAATGTGCCATATCGAGAATCAAAATTAAAAAGAAAACGATATAAAAATAAAAGAAAGTTTGCCTCCTCTCAAAACTGATTTTTTCCAAAACTTCTCGTCTTTTTTTTCTTAAAATCTATCATTTAAGAAAAAAATGAGATTTCCAGAAAAAATGTGACATATCGAGAATCGAATTTGAAAAGAAAACGATATAAAAATAAAAAAAAAGTTTGTCTCCTCTCAAAACTGATTTTTTCCTAAACTTCTCGTATTTTTCTTCTTAAAATCTATCATTTAAAATTTTTACTCAAACTAAATGCAATGAAATCTCTCATAACGGAAGGTTTAAAGGCAAAGCTACAAAAGAGTCGAAATTTAACAAACAAATTCTCAAATTTTGAAATGAAAGTCGATATTTTGAAAATAAAGTCCATATACCACGAATCAATCGTAATTTAGTTTTTTTTAATTTAAAAGAAAAGAATACATTTTGAAATAAATTTAAAAGTTAAAAATTAAGTCAAAATGTTTGAAAAAGTATAAATCTACAAAAAAAACTAGGTGACAGAAAAATTCACAAATAAGTGTCTGGTTTCTGGTTTTCTATAAAAATTTTGATTTTAATGGTGAAATTCCGAATTTAAATTCAAATATTCGACTTTTATTTTGAAATTTTAAATTATTAACAAATAGCACTTTAAAAGAATTAACAGAAAAATAACAAAGGGTGAGTTTAAAACCCAGAACCCAGAAGACGAGATTTAAAAACGATTATATAAGCCTCAATCTTCCTTTTTTTTTTCGAAATTTCATTTAAGGAAGATACTACAATTGTTATTGAAAAAAGAACTTAGAATATTAGAATTTAATTTTGTAAATGTTTATACAATTCGAATTACGTGCCCGAAATTTCGAGTTGAAGGGTAAAGAACAAAATTCGAAATTTATATAAAGCTTTTTGGCTTTAAATATGGAAATTTTGCCTCTTTTTTTCAAAATTTTGCTTAAAGATTTCAAAATGCCTAGAAAATCCAAATTTCATGATTAAAGTGAAATGTGAAAAGAAAAACAAAATTCTTAAACTGGAATTTTAAGAAAAAGTTAAATTGCGAAAACAAAGCAGTCTATAAAAAAGAAAAAAAAAACCAAATTTGTAT
Source organism: Dastarcus helophoroides (assembly GCA_028583605.1). NCBI lineage: Eukaryota > Metazoa > Arthropoda > Insecta > Coleoptera > Bothrideridae > Dastarcus > Dastarcus helophoroides. The sequence goes on from CM053328.1 coordinate 28,689,158, forward strand.
AAAAATTACTCGATTTTCAAGTTATAAAATAAGTTATTAAGAAAATTGAAGAAAAATCACAAAGTTTTAGATCAGACGAAAAAAATTTAAAAAAAATCGTATTTTTAGAAAAAAGTCGATATTCTGAATAAAAAACTCAACTAAATTAAAGTCTAGATTTTAGAAACAAATAAAAAATGCAAGTTCCAACTGCAGAATTTAGGAGAAAAACACAAAATGTTTAAAGAAAGGCTTCGAAATATATTATACATATAAATATGCTAACAAAAATCTCCAAAGTTTCGATTTTTTTCTTATAAAATCAAAATGTACTGGCATTTTAAAACTATTTTTTAATATGAGACTTCAACATTTTTAGAAATAGATGGATGAAAACTTTTTAAATAAATTTAGTTGAATTTTTTTCTGAAAATTAATCTTTAGGCTTTTAATTGTTAAATTTTCTTTTAACGAATATTTCGGTTGAAAATATTTAATTTTTAAAGAGTTATAAATTAAAATACTTGACTCGAAATTTCATGGTTTATTCTTTGTAAATATGAAATTTTTTCTTAACATTTCTATATTAATTTGAAGATTTGGAGTTCACAATTAAAGAAATATTTCTATCGGAGGGAAATTTTGGAAACCCGGGCAGAGACAATCAGAATGACAAAAAACTCAAAATTTATGTAAAAACAGTTTTCCAAAGCAACTAAAAATTTTAAGTTGAAACTTGAAATTTTGATGAAAACGAGTTCTTGCCCGAAAATTTAAAATTTTTAATAAGTTAATCATGAAATTTAATTAGGTCAGTATTTTGAAAAATGTTCATTAATAAATTCAATTTGTTTTTTCGAACTTTCGAATTTTTTTTGCGATATTGTTAAATGAAAACTCGAAACCTACTTAATAAATCTTTAAGAACTGCACAACCGTTCTGTCTAGGAGTATGAAATTTCACACAGATGTTCCCCGCGTAAGTGAGTACTAGGGGAGGATTTTTCAAAACTTAGCCTCTAAGGCTAACGGGTATTAAAAATTATCTAAAATGTATGCAATGTATTGCACGCGATTGTATTCAAAGTTCCCTATATTTGTTGAAAGCTGACATCGTTGATGAAAGTGTCTTTAAACGAATTTATCAAAATTTTTGCAGGTGATCAGTACATATTTGGTCTTTTCAGGAGTTTAATATAAACTTAACTCGAAATTTTGGCGTTCATTGGGAGTTCTGATTTTGAAAATGTTGGCGATATATATTTTAAACATTTTAAAGTATCTTTTGGAAATTTCGACATAATTTTCAAATTTTGAACTTAAATTTGTAAGAAAAAGTTTTGTACAATTTCAGATTTTTGAATTAAAGACAAAATTTTGCTTTGTGTTCTTTTTTCTCAAAATTTCTATTTAATTTAGATTGCAACTCGAAAATGTTTCTAAATTTCGACTTTTTTCTAAACTTGAAAAAGACTTTTTAAAATGTCAGCTTTAAGTTAAATCTCGAATTCATTTTATAGAATTTATTAAAAATTTCAAATATTCGCAATTTAAGATTTCGGAAGGTCAACATTAAAAAAAATTGGAATCAAGCCAAAGTTTTTGCAAAATTCGAAATTTTGAAAAAAGGTAGAAATGGAAAATGTTCAAATTCTGAAAAAAGTCACATCTGTGACAAAAAGTCGCCATTTGATGATAAAAGGTGATGAAGTAAAAATGGTGAAAAGAGTTCGAAAATTTCTAAAATCCAAATTTTGAAGAAAATGAAAGTTTTCAAAAGTCGAATTTTTCAATTTTTCAAATAAAAGTCCAATTTACTTTATAAAAGTCAAAGCTTCAAAAAAAAGTCGAAATTAAAAAAAAGTCGAAATTAGAAAAAATCAAAACTCCGAGAAATAGCCAAAAGTTTGAACAAAGGTGGAAATTTAAGAAAAGTAAATATTTTGAAAAAGGTTGCTGGTTTTCAAAAAAAACGATTTTTCAACACAAATCATATTAATAAAAATATCAGATTTAAAGAAATAAACTTTTGAAAAAAAAATGTTTTAAATCTAGTCGAAATTTCGACAAAAAATTGGAAAATGGATTTTTTAAAATGTTAAAGTTTTCAAAATGATTTGTATTTTTTAATAAAAATTGAAAAAAATCGGAATTTTTAAAACCCAAGAATTCTTTTTCGTCTTTCACGCAGACGAAGGTGCGGGTATTAGCTGGTAAAAAATATAAATATTTTTGCTGTGAAATTTAAAACTGAAATCTATATTTTAACTTGAGTTGGACAAAAGTTCGTAATACTCAATGACAGTGGACACTTTGAAAAAAAAAAAGAAAAAAAAATAGGAAAAAGGCCATTTCAACTTAAATTTTGTAAAGGAAAATTTCTAGATGGAATAACGAAATTCCGAAAATAAAGTCGAAATTTCAAGAAAAGTTTGAGATTTATAAAAAACCAAGTTTATTAGAAAAATTCAAGGAGCGAGTAGAAATTTAGAATTTTGAAAAAAAGAACGAAATTTTTACTTTTAAAGTTAAAAATATCTAAACAATCTCACAACTTTAAAATTAGAGTCGAAATTTTAATACAAAAGTCTAAACTTTTAAGCAAAAATCAAAATTTTAAAAATTTGAGCTTTAGGAAACCGCGGTCCCCAATCTCGAAATTTCGATTTTCAACTTAAATTGTCCGCGCTCCATATTTTCGACCTTTCACTTCAAATTTTCTAAATATCGAGATTTTGGGTGGATTTTTGAGAAAAAAATCTAGAAAATATAAAAATGATGAATGTATACGAAAAAGTTTGAAAAAATGTTCCAATTTTGTAAAACTCGAGCATTAATCTTTAAGACAAAATCTCGAGAAAATGTAAACAAATCTTGTCATCTTGTAAGTTACAATGCAGATCATACGCCTAACGCCAAATTAATCAACATTTTTAGTTGCAATGAAAAAACTAAACAAATTTAATCGATTATGTTATTCGTTACCAAATTGATATTAATTCAATCGTTAATCGTTAATCATTAGTAACCACTAAAAGTCTTAGTTTTAGTTAATCAAACTAAATTTTGCCAATTCTGATTAGGTATAATCTTTTTTTTTTTTTGGTAAAAAGGACTGGTCCTTGGTTATCTTCGAAAATTGAAATACAAATCTTATCCCCTGAAACCAAGAAATATTAAAAAAACACAACAGAGGTTGCTCTAACGCGAAGCTATCACCTCTTTAAAAATGATACCTTGGCTATCGAAACGCATTAGAGCAACCTCTGTTGTGTTTTTTAATCTTTCTTGGTTTCAGGGGACAATATTTGTATTTCAATTTTAGATATAATCAGTGGAAATATGCCGGGTTCAAAATATTTCTGATGACCATATGATCGGAAAAAATGCAGCAAATAAGTAAAACAAGATGCGCATTTAAATGCACCAATTTAGGCCAAAATATGCAAGCATTTTGACAAAAAATGCAACCGATATTGTATAATATACGAGAGTAAATCAAATATGAACCGAAATTTCTATCATGTCACTATGAGGGCGTCGGGGGTGTGCGCATACTCTTAGACATGTTAGGTTGGGATATGAAGTGACTTCCTACGCTCAAGTGAATTCCAGTTCTCGCCATTCGTTGGTTGTAAATACAATGAGTGAGCACGAGGTTCATCCGCACGTTGCGCAGCGCATTATTATTCAATTTCTTGTCGTTGAAGGTGTAAAGCCCTCCGAAATTCTTCGTAGACTAAAATCACAGTTTGGGGATACTTTTTTAAAAAAAACTCAAATATGTGAGTGGCACAAAGATTTTTTGGAAGAACGAACTCAAGTTGAAAATGACCCCATACCCGTCGTCCTCGGACCAGTATGATTGCGAACAAGATTAACGCTGTTCAACGCCTTTTGGAATCCTTTGGAATTGCTCAATACATTATTAGAGATGGGCTGAGGTTTCGAAAATTTTCGAGAAATGAACCCCATGCCTGTCGTCCTCGGACCAGTGTGACTGCGTCGAGTTGTTCAACGCCTTTTGGAAGGTAATCGCTGCTCAGAAAAGTTTCGCCTCTGGTATGGTGCTCTTCTCTCTAAACTTTCTTATCCTTTGTACCAATTTTCAATTCAGAAGAGTTTCGCCCCTGGTAAGGTGGATATACTGAGTTACCGTGCTCTGATGTTTTGAAATTGGCCTTTTCATTCTATTCCCTCATATTTCTCTTTTCATTTATTGTTTCTTTTCTTTGTTCCTGAAGAAGCACCCTACGATGGTGGGTGAAACGTCGAACACTTTTAGTAGTTCTTTGACACGGTCCAATCTCGGAAGGAGTATATCCTGTAATCGCTGCTTAACTGTTGGTAAAATTGTAGCTCAAATAGGGATAAGCTTTGGGAGTGCTCAATCTATGATTACAGATGAGCTAAGGTTTCGAAAAATTTCTGCCAGGTGAGTACCTCTTCTTTTGACTGAAGAACAACAACGTCTGGAGATTTGTCAGCGCTATCTCGGACGTTTTCAACGTAAAGGTGATGGTTTTTTGCAACGTATCGTTACGTGTGATGAGACGTAGGTCCACCATTACACCCCTGAATCTAAACAAGCAAGCATGGAGTGGAGAAGAAAGAGGGAAGGTGCAGCCGTCAAGGCAAAAACACACCTGTTAGCCGGAAAGGTTCTTGCGACAGTGTTTTGGGATTTTAAGAGTTGTGTACGTCTATTTTCTGCATGAACGATGTACGGTTAATGCTGCCTGCTACTGTCAGCTATTGGATGAAGCAAAACGTGTATATCGGCGGAAGAGGCACCAATTTTCTGTCAGAAATGTCATTTTGCTTCACGACAATATCCACCCCCACTCAGCCAATCTGACACATTAAAAATTAGAGGAAATGCATTGGGCAACATTAGAACATCTTCCCTATAGTCCCGACTTATTACCATGTGATTATCATATGTTTGGGCCATTGAAAGAAGCTCTAGGAGGTGAGTGATTCCATAATGATACTCCTGTTGAAATATTTGTGCGAAATTGGCTGCAAACACGCCTCCCTTCTTTTTATGATGATGGCATTAAAAAACTTCCAATTCGTTGGGAAAAATCAGGAGATTATTTAGAAAAGTAGTTAATAACTTTCATATTGGTATCTTGTACCAATAAATTTTTAAAAACGAATTCTGGTTCATATTTGATTAACCCTTGTACAAAAAAAATATTTCTCTTAACGAGAAACATGCATTAAATTGCAAATCATTATTTCATAGAAATTGTTGTGATAGAGAACAATTGTATAGAGTAATAAATAAATTAATAAAAAAATAGGCAGTCATGGGAATTGCTAACAATCGTGTAGCACAGTTTTTACATCACATATGAACGAAGACACTGGTTCGATTTAAGATTATGAAGTACTTTTAGAATAAGTATCCTTATGAACTTAATTTATTTATAGAATTTTCTAAAACAATCTTACTGCATTTAGAATCTATTTAAAAATTTATTACTTTTTTGTAAAAATTCTACACCCTGTATCTCTGTAACGAAGCTGCCAACGACTATTGTTTAAATTAACCCTTTACCCTAAAATAATGTTGGCAATCACTACCTGAAGTTTATCGACGTACTTTTGCATCATCCAGCTATTTTTTTTTATTTCCAACTAGTCCATGTAGGTGAACTAGGTGACCGCCTCAGGCGCTGGAATTTTAGGGGGGCAAATGGTCACTATGGGGGCGCCAAATATAATTTGAGGACCTTTCCTTTGGTCATCAAAAATTATTTATTAGAGAAATATAAAAACTGAGGACCTTATTTTTTGGTCGTCAGAAACAATTAGGGGAGCTATGTAATTCCTTCGCTTGGGAGGCCGAATCTGCTCTGGTCGACCCTGCTCCCAACTGTTGTAGATTGCAACAAAAAAAAACCTCGCTTCAAACTTCCTTTTTACCACAAAAGAAGCTCACTAATACTAAGTAATTTGTAGAAATTAAAATAACGAAGATCCAAATTGCGCTCTCCTAATGTCTGCATTCCTGACATGGGCTCCTGTGTCATCCTTTAGCTACGACCTGGATGTAATAACAATAACACCATCCAAATTGGGAAAGAACAAGGTAAAAAGAAGAAAAATTCGAAGCAACGTAAAACTAGATTACATAGGAAATGGTTACCATAAGCTTAAATAATATTAACTGGTAAGAAATTTTATTCTCTTGTTTAAAATATTCTACAGTGTTAAGTTTACATACTGGGTAGCCATAAATAATTTTGGTTTCAGTAAAACAACGTTATCAATAAAACAAACAACCAATATATCCTAATTTATGAAATATTCGCCATTATTTTTAGTTATTTATAACCATTTATCAGTTATGTAACTGCTGATGCCATTGACGTAAATTCATATAGTTTTGATGTAAAAAAAGTTTTTTTTTTGATAAGGTCTCCAACTTGGTTGTCAGTGGAGAAATAGAACTAGTTGCATTCCAGCAATTAGGAAAGATAATAATCAAATGGTTCAAAGTTAGATGATACAAATCAATCACGTCGGAATTTATCTACTTATTGGTGGAAAGAAGCCTCTCTTCAATAAAATTTATGAATATTGCAGTTGATGCTCATATAATTTTATGGTGAATCTATAGTTTCTAGTAACTTTTATATTTTTATTAGAATTTTGAGAACATACACGAATTTTGAGAAAAATATCAAAATTTCGAGGGAAAAGTGAATTTTGAAAAACGAGAAATTGTCAGAAACAAGAATTTCAAGTTAACAAAATCAAGAAAATCTGGGTTCGAAAAAAATCGATCCAAAAATGTAAAATTTTGAGAAAATTGAGAAATTTAGAAAAAAGTAGAATTTTCTCCTGGAAATTTCAATTTTTCTTTCCTGAGAGTCATTTTGTGGAAAGATGTTGAATTTCCAGAATAAATCAAAACTTAAAAAAAAGAATTTTGAGAGAGAGATAAATTAGAAATTTCGATAAGAGTTCAATAAAAAAAATAAAATGCGCCAGAGGCTTATCAACTGTCCGAACGGTTCCAGGTCCTTTTGGGGATTTGCAAAGTCGATGGGAAAGAATTTTACATCTTCAAATTTTCCACCTTTACTCGATAAAAATCGCAATATTGCTACTACCTCCAAGGAAAAGGCTGACATGTTATCCTTAATGTTTTCTGAAAATTCCAATCTTGATTCTCGAAACGCAAAACCTCCTATTCTTCTTAAGGTTGGAACTTCGATGCCTGAAGCTGTTTTTAGACAACGCACAATCAGGAAGATTCTTCTTGAGCTCGACACCACGAAAGCTTCTGGCCTTGATGATGTTCCCGCTATTGTTCTTAAGAAGTACGCCCTAGAGTTGACTCCTGTCCTAAGCAAATTGTTCACACTCTCTTACAACAAAGGTGTATTCCCTAACATCTGGAAATCTGCTAGAGTGCAGCCTGTCCCTAAAAAGGGAAAAAGGAATCTGGCTAACAACTATCGCCCTATAACTTTGTTACCCGTTATATCTAAAGTGATGGAAAAGGTTATCAACATCGAGATTAACAAATATCTGGAGGAAAATAGAATCATCTCCGACAGGCAATACGGTTTTAGACAACAACGTTCCACTGGCGATCTACTGGCTTGTGTTACTCATATCTGTAACTCAGCTATGGAAAAACATGGTGAGGCTAGGATTGTGGCATTGGATATCTCAAAGGCTTTCGACAGAGTCCGGCACCGATTTTTTCTCGCCAAATTAACATCTTATGGTCTTCCTCCTGGACTCTGTCATTTGATATCCAATTTTCTCGCTGACAGATCTCTTTAGGTCGTCGTCGATCGCACCTCATCCAAATCATTTGCGATTAACGCAGGGGTGCCTCAGGGGTCTGTTCTGTCTCCTACTCTATTTCTGTTACACATAAATGATCTCTTAGCTTCAACTTCCAATCCTATATACAGCTACGCAAATGATAGTAATCTTGTGTCATCTTTTTTCTCCGACAAACCATTATCTATCGCTGCTTCAGATCGACTAAGGGAACAGCAGATACGGGCGATTAATCGGGATTTCGAGATTATTCTGGAATGGGGTAAGAACAATTTGGTCGACTTCAACGCTTGAAAAACTCAGGCCGCGGTTTTCTCTAAGAAAACATCAAGGGATAATGCAACAAACATACTAATGGACGGTAAAATCCTTCCGATGGAATCTAATCTATATATCCTAGGAGTGAATGCGAGCATTAATTTTTCTTGGGACGATCATATGCGCGCCATTGCCAAATCCGCTTCTCAGAGGATAGGCTTTCTTTTTAGAGCTAAAAAGCACTTCACATCCCATCAGCTATTAAGACTATACAAAGCTCAAATTAGGCCAACACTAGAATACTGTTCTCATGCTTGGGGTTCAGCCCCAAGACACACTTTAGCTCTCTTGGATTCAATTCAAAGAAGGGCGATTCTCCTAATTGATGACGAGAGTCTGACCGATTCTCTCGAAACACTAGAGCACAGGCGTATGGTTGGTTGCTTACCTCTTTTCTACACGTACTATCATGGAAGATGCTCGCAGGAACTAATAGGATTAATCCCCTCAAGGGCAAGATTCTTGAGGCGTACTAGACAGTGGAAGACAGCAAATTCCTGTGCGGTCCAGCTTGACACAGTGAGGACTTCTGTCTACGGAGACTCTTTTTCTATAGAAGTTATGGAACTTGTTACCGAAAGGAATTTTCCCCAAAAATTATAACCTATCCTTGTTTAAAAAGACGGTTCATCGGCATCTATCCTTGTTTCCGCATCCTACTCGCAGTGCTTTGAAAGCATAATGGGGTTACCCTTTGCGAGTGGATTAAACCTAAAAAAAAATGTTTGAAATAAAACTCCTTACGGTCGTTTTGGTGGAATGGACTGGTCCTTGATTGTCTTCAAAAATTGAAATACAAACCTTCGAAACGCGTTAGAGTAACCTTCGTTTTTTTTTTAAATTTTTCTTGGTTTCAGGGGACAAGATTTGCATTTCAATCCTTACGGTTGGATAAAAATATTTTCATTTGACTACCGCGTTGCTAGAAGGAACAATAGTCTTAATCTACCTCTCTAAGATTTGGCTAGCCAACCTTAAGAAAGATCCAATTTCGACATAAAAGTCGAAATTTCCAGAAAAGACGAACTTTTCAAAACAAGTCAAAATTTTCGGAACATCGAATTTTTAGGAAAAAGACAAAATTTTTAGAAAACTCTTTTTTTAAAATATAGCGAAATTCCAAAAAATTACGTACCTAGAAGTCAAAATTTAGATAAAAATCGTCCAAGAGAAAGTAACATTTTTGGAAGAAGTTAAAATTTGAGAGTAAAGCCGAACTCTTGGAAAATAAAATTTTGAGGGAACATTAGAAAAAAAAGTAGAACCTTCGAGAAAGGTTTCATGTTTTGAATATTATATTTTCGCATGAGTTAGACGAGTGCAAACGCCCTACCCTGCTTCACCATAATCCATGAAAAGAGAAGAATTTTGGGATAAAGTCTAAATTTCGAGAAAAAGTCTAATTTTGAGAAGCAAGTCAAAAAGAGGAAAATATTTTATGTGAAATTTTTATTTTCTCATTAAAATTTTAACGATTTAGAAATAAGAAAAAAAGTCTTTAAAAAGTATCTTTGCCAACATTTTTAAATAAATACTTCTCTCTGAATCTTTACTTTTTTATTAGAGAGGGACGAAAATATCAATTTTGGGAAAAAAATTGAAATTTACAGAAAGTCCTATTAAAAAAATTAAGTTTTCGCAAAACTGGCGAGAGGTCGAGTTTTGATCCAAAATGTTGGAAAAGAAATCGAAATTTGGAGATTAAAAACGTAATTTAAAAAACAAAGTTAAGAGAAATTAATAACATAATAAAATAATACATTTCGGATGTCGTTTAGAGCATCTGATTTTTCCCAGACGGTATTTAATCTTTTAATTATTTTTCTAAAAATTTCGACTTTAAATTTGAAATCTAGGTAATTTTTGATTTGTCAAAATTTCGGCTTTTTTTCACGTAATTTCGACTTCTATCGAATCTGAATAACACATTTTATCTGAAAACCGAAATGTTGTAAAGCAAGTTTTTACTATCTTTTGTTTGATTAGTATTTTTTCTGTATCAGTGACTATATCTAGTGCTTTTCAATGCACAGGTACTATCTTGCATTGAACAATATATGCATACAAAGCCGCAAATTTTAAATATTATCGAAAGATAAAACAATTTATTCCTTATTAGTAAATTATTTCTAATCAACTAATCATCATACTCGATTAAGCTTGACTTGTATTCTATTTACTGAATTATTAGTTAAATACTTTTTTTTCCTAAAATTCATATTTTATTATCTCATGATCAATCTACTGTTAAACGTTAATTTGGAGAAATCATGGTGATGAACATGTTACTGCGACAAACTGCAAAGTAAACAAAATTTTAGTAGTTCCGTAGTATGCATGATTTCGTAAGAACAAAGTAAACAATTTCTGCAATCCTTGACCGAGCAAAAACGTGGCTTGTTAAATAATTAGATTTGACATTGGTCCATTTAAATGACGATAAAAACAAAAAAGTTAGACCCTTTTTTGTGTTTAGCTGAGAAATAACCCAAAGTAATTTAAGTCGTTGAATATTTATTTTATACGCAGTCTGAGACAAAAGATTCATTCATTCACTACCCACCACAATCGTCTTTTTTTATTTTTAATTACTACACCATCAATCTATTCATGTGATATTTTTATGATTCTAATTTGTCATAAAATTATCTTAAAAGGAAAGGCCTAATCTTTAAAATGGAGGATGAAACATCCTAGACCTAGGGGAGCGCTGTAGCCCACGGGACCTGATATCTAGAGGCCTCTAAGAATTTATGAGACATTTTTTCCAGAAATTAAAAATACTTTCTTTTTTGTGTTGTTTCTAGTGAACAATTAATTAAGGACCATATTTTTTCAATATAAATCTAAAATGCGAAGCAGAACTTTTGTTTTCTTATTTATTTATTTAAATAATAATTTAAATATCCTACACATTGGGTTCGATAAGTTAAAATAAAAAAAAATGTGTAAAAAGTTTTTTTTTTCATGCACTGACTACATTAAAAACAAATATCTCAATACAATGATGGAGAAAACTTTAGCTCCATTATCGTTAATGTGCATAGAATGGGAAATGAAAAAATTATTTTATACCACTTTTGATATTTCAATTGTTTTATAAAATATGGAATTAGGCAAAAACACGATAATTTTATTTTTAAGGAAGACATCTTTTTAGCCAATTTCCAATTAAATTACATTAGCCCTTAGGGGAGTTGAGCGATACCTCATTTGAAAGGTCGTTCAATTGCCTTTTTAAGTATACCACATACCTGAAATACAAAAAACGTGTCCTCTAAAACCAAGAAAGATTAAAAAACACAACAAAGGTTGCTCTAACGCGTTTCGATAGCTAAGCTATCATCTTCAGAGAGATACTGAGCAGTAGTAGTAGGATCTCTCTGAAGACGTTAGAGCAACCTTTGTTGTGTTTTTTGATCTCTCTTGGTTTCAGGGGACAAGATTTCTATTTCAATTTTTAGTGTTCTTCTTCTTTTTCAGAGAGATACACAAAAAAGATATTTCTCTGAAGATGATAGCTTGGCTATCGAAACGAGTTAGAGCAACCTTTGTTGTGTTTTTTAATATTTTTTGGTTTCAGGGGACAAGACTTGTATTTGTATTTGAAGATAACCAAGGACTAGTCCGTTCCACCAACAAAAAAAATACCACATACTTAACCTTTTTGTTTAATAGTTTTCGAAAAATCAAGAAAAACTCCTAAACAAGCTCGGTAATAAATACACAAAATAAACATAAACGAGTTGGTAAAAAGAAGCTACTTAATTAAATTCTCAAAAAGTTGTCCATTATTTTCGAAATAGTGTTATAGTCTGTTCTCGAATACCCCCCTAACGTTCTGAAAAACTTGTACTTCTACACGGAGCTGTAATTCTTTCCCTTCAATTCTTCCAAATCTGGAGACTGTGTTTTATAAATAATCGATTTAAGGATATCACCACAGAAAAAAATTAGGGGCGATAAATCTGGTCTGGTGATCGTGGTGGCCATTCGAGTGCTTTTCTTCTACCAATCCATCTGCCAGGAAATCTGAATCTGAAATATTCAGATAAAATCGAATCATGGAATTTAAGGTAAAAATTTCTAGTTTACCTAAGAAACCTTAACGAACTTCAAATTGAAATTTCAATGATCGAAATATTTAGAACAAAATTTCGAATTTCAAATCAAATCTCGATGGCGAATTCTATTTGCACTTTGAAGCTGAAGTTAAGTCAGGATTTCTAAATAAGTAGGAGCGGATTAAGGGTGTGCAACATATTCATCTGCTCAGGGCCCCTAGCATGTACGAGGATCAATTAAATATTAACCAGAATTTCTATCATGTCGCCATGAGGGCGTCAGTAGTGTGCGCATACTCTTAGACATGTTAGGTGGGGATATCACGTGACTTCCTGCCTTCAAGCGAATTCCGTTCTCGCCGTTCGTCAGTTGTAAATACAATGAGAGAGCAAAAGGTTTATCCGCACGTTCCGCAGCGCATTATTATTAAATTTCTTGTCGTTGAAGGTGTAAAACCGCCCAAATTCTTTGTAGACTAGAAGCACAGTTTGGGAATAGTTGTTTGAAGAAAACTCAAGTGTATGAATAGCACAAAACATTTTTGGAAGAGCGCACTCAAGTTAAAAATGGATCTCATGCCCATTGTGACTGCGTCGAGCTGTTCAACGCCTTTTGGAAGGTGATCGCCCTTTAACTGTTGGTGAAATTGTAGCTCAGATAGGGATAAGCTTTGGGAGTGCTCAATTCATCATTACAGATGAGCTGGGGTTTCGAAAAATTTCTGCCAGGTGGGTAGACCGTCTTTTGACTGAAGAAGAGAAACAACAACGTTTGGAGAATTTGTCAGCGCCATCTTGGACGTTTTCAACGTGAAGGTGATGGTTTTTTGCAGTGTATCGTTACGTGTGATGAGACTTGGGTCCACAATTACATTCCTGAATCTAAACAAACAAGCACACAGTGGGACAGAATTCTGAAAAACTGGTCAAAATTCTGAAACTTTTTATATGAATTAGGAATAGGTAGAACATTATTAAACAAATAATTTTAAAAATCAGATCATAAAAAAGGAGTGAAGTTGCAATTAGGTAAGTGCATTAGGTAAGTGCTTGTTTTCATCGGAGTTACCCTTTCCGGCTGGGTGCTATCCACAAAATAATAAACTTGGGCGAATGTAAAAATCTTTGTTACTTTAAATAATAAAATAAAGCTAGCATACCCAATTTAACAATCAACAATAATAATTATTCAATCTAAATTTTAATATAATTTGTGGTACTGATATCAGGATAAAAAAAATTGTACTTAGTTGGGGCAGCCATTCTTTAATTTAATAATTAGAATATATATTAATCTACATTTTGTAAAAAAAAGTAGAGCGGGGTCTTGTAGGGCTTTTTTTGTAGGTCCACCCAAAGGTAATGTATTATTATAGATCCTTCTTCAAACATTAACATTTTTAATCCCCTCTTCTTAGGTTATAACATTAGGTTATTCATGATATAATTTATTTACATTACTTACCATTACTTGAATTGCACCCTCCATATGTAAAATAACAAAATTCATTTGCAGGAAATTTGTAAAGGGTTATTTTAAAAATAGCATTTTAATTGCATTTTGACTGTAAAATATGACTATTGACAGCTTGTCACTTTAAAGATCTGCCAACCAATGAATGCAGATAAAAAGCTTATAATACCATTATTTCCAATAAGTCCCAAAGTAACTCTTTCAATATTTACCTATTAAAATTATTTTCTACAAACTTTCTATTTTAGCATTTTGGACAGATTTTTAGTTTTCTGTCCCACTGTGAAGCATGGCGTAGAGAAGAAAGGGGGAAGGTGCACCTGTCAATGCCAAATCTCGCCCGTACAGCTGGAAAGATTCTTGACACAGTGTTTTGGGATTTTAAAAGAGTTGTACACGTCAGATTTTCTGCATGAACGTCGTTCGGTTAATGCTGCCTGAAGCAAAATGTGCATATCGGTACAAGAGCCGCGAATTTTTGGTCAGAAATGTGATTTTGCTTTACGACAATGTCCGTCCACACTCAGTCAATCTGACACATCAAAAATTGGAGGAAAGGCATTGGGCAACATTAGAACACCCTCCTTATAGTCCCGACTTATCACCATGCGATTATCGTTTGGGTTATTGAGGAGGTTAGCGATTCCATGATGATGTTGCTGTAGAAACATTTGTGCGCAATTGGCTGCAAACACGCCTCTCTTCTTTTTCTGATGAAGGCATTATAAATCTCCCAATCCGTTGGAAAAAATGCATAACAAAATCAGGAGGTTATGTAGAAAAATAGTTAATAAGTTTCATATATGTATCTTGTATCAATAAATTTTTAAAAACAATTCCGGTTCATATTTGATGTACCCTCGTAGAAACGTCCCCCAAATGGAGGGCTTCCTTTTTTTTTTAATTGTCAAAAATATTGTTGACATTGCAGTGGAAGTTCGGTAACATCTTCATAGGGGCCTCAACTAGTACAATGCTTAGGTCCCTGAGCCCCAGAACACACATTTTTCTTAAATCGATTCTGAATTACCATAGAAAATCTCTAATTCGATTTTTTTCTCGAATTTGGAGAGAGACTCGAGTTTATAAACAACAAATCGATACAAGGATCCATATTTTAAGCTTACAGGAAAAATACTGTGAAAAAGATCGATCAAAGTAGAAATTTCAAATTTCAACTGAAATTCTGAAAAGAAAGTTAAATTTTAAGTTTTGTTTGGCTTACACTTTTGCCATTATTTCGCCAATATTTAAACTGTAAACTCGAAATATTTATTAAAAGAAAAACAGGAGAAATTCCAAAAAAAATTAAATTTAAGAAAGTTTCATTTCAGTAGTCATGAATTTATGGTCAACGGAAGATTTAGAGATTTGCAAGTAAAAATTTGGTGGAGCGGACTTGTCCTTGGTTATCTTCAACAATTGATGTACAAATCTTATCCACTGAAACCTGAAGATGATAGCTTGGCTATCGAAACGCGTTAGAACAACTTTTATTGTATTTTTTAATCTTTCTCGGTTTTATGGGACAAGATTTATATATCAATTTTTGAAGATAACCAAGTCCACCAAACTTTGACTTTCAATTTTGATGTCAAAATTTCATCTTGATATTCCAACTGTGACTTTGAGGTGTTTCAAAATGTTGACTCTTTTACTTTAGACTTTATTTTTGGTGCTTCTGCGTGCCTTTTTCACGAATGAAAATTCTAATTTGGTTTATTTTCAGTCTCTAAATTAATTCATTATTCATTAATGAAAATTTCCCATTTGGTTTATTTTCAGTCTCTAAAGTTATCCCATAGTTTAGATTAGGGATGTAAGGAATGTTGGTGTTCCTACATTCGCGAATCTTCATTTTCAACATTCGCGAATGCGAATGCGAATGTTGACTATTTCACTGAGATTTACTTAGAAATACTCCAGAATAAGTCGCATTTGGAGATGAAAACCAGTTTTTAAAAATATTTCTCTAACATTTTTATTTTGATTTAAATTTTGACAATATATTTCTCTAAATTTCGTAAAAATATTATTGTTAAAATTTCTATATTTTTGTCAGAGTTTTAGAAAAATAAACGAATTTTGAGAAAAAGTTAAATTTTTGATAAAAAAGCTCAATTTGAAACTTTGACAATAAGACAAAATTTAAAATTACCCGAGAGTCAAAAAAGGCCGAATTTTCTGCAAAATATTCAAAATTTCTAATACACTCCAATTTTGGGAGGATAAAGTAGAATTTTGAGTATAAAGTGGTAATTTAGAAAAAGCCGAATTATATTTAAAAAAAGCAGTTTTGGGATAAAGTTGGAATTTTTAGAAAAACAAATTTAATATAAAAATCTGACCTTTTTCAAAAATTTGAAAAGTATCGAAATTTCGGAGAAAAAGACGATTCTCGAGGTAAAAATCGAAGGTTTCGAAAACAAAAAATAGTTCTGAAAAAAAAATTAAAATTTTGAGAAAAAGATCGATATCTTGAAAAGGGGGTCGAAATTTCAAGGAAAAGTCGAAATTTAGTAAAAATTCGAAATTTCCCAGGTAGAGTCAAATTTAGTTGCAATTTCGAAAAAAAGGGCGAATTTTTAAAAAATTTCAGCAAAAAAGGCAAAATTTCAAGACAAGGACTCGAAATTTCTTGACTGAATGGGGAAGAGACAATTTCTTCCCCTCCTGCCTCACTGTGACCTCAGAAAATATTCTCTATTGAGATAAACGTCGAAATTTTGAGAAACAAATTAAAATTTAAATATTTGGAATTTTGGCCGTTACAAGAATTGAAAAATTTCAAAAAATATTTTTAAAAATTTCCAGATAAATATTATTCTAAGAATTTTTACTTTTTTACTAAAAGACACCAAATTTCAAGAAAAATGCGAAGTTTGATGAACAAGTCAAAATCTGCAGAAAGACGAATTTTAAAAAAAGTCGAAATTTTCAAATAAAGTGGAATTTTGGGCGATATGATGAAATTAAAAAAAAAATGTCGAATTTTGATAAAAAAAATTCGAAATTTTGAAAAAGTCAGATTTTGAAAAAAGAAGTCATATTTTGGAATAAATTTGAAATTTCAAAAGAAAAGGAGAAATTTTTTGAAAAAAAGACGTATTTTGAGAAAAAAGACAAAATTTCGAGAAAATGTTCAAATTTCAAGGAGGGGGTTAATTTAAAAAATAATGAAAACTGGAAAAGGTTCCCGCAGTTGGGAGTTTACATTTTTGGTTGGCTGCACGAACCAGGGGAAATCAAGCGTTCCACCCTGCCTTATTGTTGCTATCAAGTAGAAAAAGAAAACAAGGGGATTTAGACTGGATAAATTACTGCATTGTTTATTTTCTTAATAAATCTTCATCACTCAAGTTTAAGAAACCTGTCTTAGCTTAGCAGTTTCATTGCTGTTTCATAAATAATGTCCCGTGTTGTTGCCAAATACATTCGCAATATATTCGCATAATTTCTTGCGAATGCGAATATTAAAAAACTTGCGAATATTCGTGAATGCGAATATTCGTTACTTTAGACATGTAGGATCCAGATCAGGTTTTCCGTCAGCGCGTAAGTCAAGCAACGTGCGTTTCAAATGGAGGCATTTTTGGAACACTGTGTATATAATACCTTCATTGCATTGTAACTGAATTTTATGGTTGTTTACATGTAGGTAAGCATTTAATAATGATGAATGCAAGCTTTAGGAGAGGGAAATCGAAAGTTATAAAAGACCATTACTAACTTCCTCTCCCAACGTTTCCAGCACAAAGACGGTGCATGCGTTGTGTGAAAAGCGGTCAGATTTGAAAGTGTTTGTTGTGGTTTGTTTTCACTGTTTTCAGCGGTGAATATGTCAACGATGTTTTACACGGCGTTAAGTGTTTTATTATTTTCAGCTATAATTCAGAATGGTAAGTAATTACGAGCATATACTACGACGATTAATTTTATGTTCATTAGGACAAATAGTAAAATAGTAAATTATGTGAAACTGGATAAATGACGCGCAAATGTGCGTCCTATTTTTTCTGTAATTACTTCAAATTTCACGTCATTATAAAAATAGATTTTTTTATCAAAGCAACGTAAGCTATAAATTAATCATTGAAAATTAATAAGCACGATGTAATTTAAATAATGTCATTGAACAATAACTAAAGGATTATTGCAGGAGAAATAGAATCTTGAAGGTACTATGAATTAATGTGCAGCTTTTTTATTTACATGCGCTCGACTGGAAAATTAAATTACCCTATCTGAATCCACCAGATTTGTCATGGATAACCTACTTGAATAATTAAAATTCTTGAAAAAAGTTGTTATTCCTTTTCACTAATTTAATTAATATATTTTATAAAAAATGTTCATTATCAAGATGAATATTTTACAATGTTCTCTATGTTACTTAAAAAAAAAGGATGCGCTTCTCGTGAAAATTTAAGAATGTGCATATTGATATATTTTTTTTATTTAGTATTATTCTTTTTTTCATGGAAAGGACTGGTCCTTGGTTATTTTCAAAAATTAAAATACAAATCTTGTCCCTTGAAACCAGGAAAGATTAAAAAACACATCAAATGTTGCTCTAACGCCTTTCGATAGTTAAGATATCATCTTCAGAGAGATACTGAAGATGATAGCTTGTCTATCGAAACTCGTTACAGCAACCTTTGTTGTAATTTTTAATCTTTTTTTCACAGAGAGATACTGAAGGTGCTAGCTTGGCTATCGAAACGCGTTAGAGCAACCTTTGTTGTGTCTTTTTAATCTTTCTTGGTTTCAGGGGACAAGATTTGTATTTTAGGGTTCCATTTCCATAAAAGCTAGAACCTTACAAAGAAAAATTATTTTGCAACGGATTTGTGCTACACTAATCCTATTTTACATTAAATCCTTCCATTTCAGTCGTAATTTTTGAAATGTTATCAGGGCCGGCACGAACCCTAGGCGAAGGATCTACACAGCGCCCTTAACCTGTCATCTAAAAAAAAACCTTCCCTAAAATATATTTCGTGACAGCCACAAAATAATGTTTGTGGACTAAAAAAACGTGAAAAATAATTTTCATCGATAAAGAAAATTAAATTAGATCGAGTTTAATCAGAGACTAATTTTTATATAAAATAAACTTAAATTTTTGCTCCTAATTTAATTTGGTGAAACGCACTGGTCCTTTGTTATCTTTAAAAATTGAAATACAGAACTTGTCCCCTGAAACCAAGAAAGATTAAAAAACACAACAAACGTTGCTCTAACGCTTTTCGACAGTCAAGCTGTCATCTTCAGAGAGATACTGTAGTATCTCGTTAGAGCAACGTTTGTTGTGTTTTTTAATCTTTCTTGGTTTCAGGGAACAAGTTCTGCATTTTAATTTCTCCTAATTTAAAAAAAATAAGGCCAATTTTAAGGTTTAGTTCAGATTGTAGGACAAAAAAAATAAAAATTATAAGTTTAAGCTCGAAATTTTGAAAAAAAATAATGAATTGAAATTTTAGAAGAAACTAAAATTTTGTATAAAAAATTGTTCTTAAAATGTCGGTAGTTCCAGAAATTTACTCTTAAAACTTGATGTTGTTTCCTTTTTTCTTAATCTTTCAATTTAAAAATCCAAATTTTGACTTTACAATCTGAAATTCATTTTTAAATTTCAATTTTGTCTTTTTAATATGAAAATACTTAAAAATCTGGAGTTTTTTTAAACGCTTTTGACTTGTTTCTTGCAATTTCAAATTTCAGAAGGTTGATTTATTTTCACGAAATTTATAAAAATACGTAAAATCCACATTTTGAAAAAAAGTCAAAAGTGGTTTATAAGTGAGAATTTTAAAAAACACAGCATACCTAAAAGGGACTTCGAAAAAAAATCAACATTTTGAGTTTCAAGTCGAAATATTGAGATTTTTTTATACTTCAAATTGTTTTCCAAAATGTTTACGTTTTTCTTTCTTTAATGTCAAAAACAAAGTTTTTTTTTAATCACAGGGAAAAATCTATTTAAAGTCAATACTTTTTGTGGCAAGTTGGGCTTGCACCAACTAAAAAAAACCCGCTTTCTTCACTATCCATTTTGGTATGGGGCATATCATCAAAAGTGGTAGTTACTTGTCGATCGCTGTCTCTCCTCTCGCCTCTTCGTCTCTATTATTGCCCTCGACATCTATTTAATGGAAAAAAAGTAAAAATTCAAATCAAACTAGCCATTTTAAGGAGAATGGAAATGTTGATTGAAAAACTTCAAATTTATAAAAATTCAAAATTTTTCGTAATTTGGGTTTATGTTGAAATTTCTGTTGAAGTTTAAAGAGCAAAAAATCGAAATATGGAAGTTTATGATAAAATATTAAAAGAAGAAGGAAGTAAAAATTAAGGATATAAAAAAATCGAATTTTCATAACGAAATAGGAAAATTCTCCAAATTGATCTAAATTTGCTAGAAATTTAGTCTCTAAAATCTCGTCTGTCATTGAAATTTCAAATTCGAAAATTTGGGAAATTTCTGGATTAAAATCGATATTTGAAAAAAAAACCTCTAAACTTCGAGCTTAAAGGTCACAATTTGGGACAAATTAGAGACAAATATTAGAATTTTGAAACGAATACCCTAAGAAAGTTTGAAAAGATAAAAAGTTTAAAAAAATTCGAGCTTAAAAAATACATTATAAAAAAAAATATTGTTTTTTTCTTTAACATTTTGATATTTTGGACATTTTCTCGAAAAGCAGTCTATTTTTAGATATCTTAACTGTCTTATTAATTTGAAGGAAAAATTGACAAATGCCAATATCAAAGTAAAAATTGCGAGAAAAATGTGTTAACATTTCATAAAATTATTATTAATAATTCCAGGTTAAATGGGAAATTTCGAGAAACATTTTGAGGCGGCTTCGAAATTTTGAGAAAACACTGGAACTTCTAATAATTTTTGTTTGGTAAACTCTTGTTTTTTTTTATTTCTGCGCTCCAACCTTTCTACTTTTTTTCAAAAAGTTAATATTGTTAATTTGTTTCATAAAGTTTCAACTTTAAAGTCGAATTTTCGACCTTAATTAATTTTGTATCTGAATTTTTGAGGTTAAGAAAGTGTTGTGTGGATAAAGTGGCAATTTAAAGAAAATGTTAACATGTTGAGGAGACAATACTTCGTGACTAAAATTAAAATTTCCTGAAAATACTTCTTTTCAGAAAAAAAAAACTAAATTAAAAAAATTCAGATTCTAATTTAAAGTGGATTTTAGTTAAAAATTTTTGAATCTAAGGTCAAAATTCGAATTCAAAAGTTGAAAAAATACGCAGCAGTCAACATTTTTCGTAAAATTGAAATTTTGTGTTTATAAAAAAAGACTCCAGATTAAAAACTTCTTTTTAAAAAATTCTAAGAATTCGAAAAACATCCACAATTAAAAATTGTTTTCTAAATATGTTTTCATTTCAACTTTAACCAGAACTTTAGTTCCTGGAGTTCGGTGTAAAGTGAAAATTTAGTAACGTAAAGTTTTAAAATTAGAATCGATATTTTAAGAAAAAATTCAGAAAAATTTTTCTGCGGAAAAATCGAAGTTTTGATAAAAATGTGTTCATAAATTTGATTGCACGGACTGGTCCTTGGTTATCTTCAATAATTGAAATACAAATCTTGTCCCCTGAAACCAAGAAAATTAAAACAACACAACAAACTTGCTCTAACGCGTGTTGATAGCCAAGCTATCATCTTCAAAGAGATACAGAGTAGTAGTAGCAGAATCTCTCTAAAGATGATAGCTTGTCTATCGAAACGCGTTAGAGCAATCTTTATTGTATTTTTTAAACTTCCTTAATTTCAGTGGACAAGATTTGTATTTCAATTTTTTCATAAATGTCAAGTTCTTAGAATTTTTTACCTGTCATTTTCCGAAATTTGGTTTTTAACTTTTCAATTATCTTGAATTTCCATTTTTAAGTGGAGCTTTCTATCCTAAAGTAAAACTTTCCACTTGTTCGGAAAATATTAAATTAAATTTGGTGATTTAATTTGAATCTTAGGATTATAGTAAGAAAAAAAGTAGAACAGAAATGAAATTTTAACAAAAAACTACAAAAGATTTGTTTTTAATTGACTTTGACTGGGAGCATTGTTTTAAAGTTTGCACCAAGGTAGCTAATGAGCATACGGTGGTCCTAAATAACTACAAAATAATTTAAAAAAAGCATCATCTAATATGATCAGCAACGCGTCATGCGCCCCCAAAATTAGAGCGCCCTAGGCGATTGCCTAGTTCACTTATATGAACCAGCCAGCCCTGGGTGTTATTAATAATTAGGGTGTTTTCAAAAGAACTGGTACAAATAGTCCGGTGAAAAGACACGTTTGCATAAAAATGATCTTACTAAAATATTCACTCCTTAACACAAACAGTCCTTCAGAGTGAAACTGCTGTTGAAAATTTCCAAAAAAATATGGAATAAGTTTTTTTGTTTGAATACCAAAGAAGACGTATCAATCAAATTTGACACAAAGTACATATGCAATAAGAAAAATCACTTGGATTAAATGTAGCAGCTTATATGTGTTTTTTCGATATGTCAAAAGCATTCAATCGGATCCGCCTAGATGATATTAAACATCTGTTAAAAAACAAAGGAATAAACTCACAATGGATTAATATTATCGAAGAAATAAACAAGAATTGCTCTACCAAAATCAGAACAACTAAGAAATCAGCCAGAACATAAAAGTAGTCCCCGGAGTGACAGAAAGAAGACTTCTTAAGCCCATTCCTATTTAATATGGTGATGGATGCTAGCGTACCTAAACAGCTAGGATACAAAATGAGAGATACATTTTTCAACATTGTCTGCTATGCTATGCAAATGGTGCCGCACTGATATCAAATTCAGAGGACGATCTCCAGCGATTACTGCACGCCTTCAACACAACAGCAGAACGATTTAATATGGTAATAAATAAAGAAAAGACCAAACGTATGACCATCCCCAAATATCTTTTACGCTGGAAATTGGAAGTAGATGAAAAAATAATCCAACAGGTAATGCAGTTTAACTACCTCGGCTCTGAAATCACCATTGACGGAAGGCTGACCAAAGAAGTTTAAACACAAACATATAATCCGGCAAGGATCTCTGGGTGCCTGAGGGATATTGTCTTCCGCAATAAGTACATGTCAGCAGAAAGTAAGATCCGAATAACAAAACCACAGTACTTCCTGTAATGACGTAATGGGGTGAAAGCAAGACCAGATACAAAAAGAACAAGGCAAATAATGAGAACCATGGAAATGAAAACATTAAGAACGATACCTAGCAAGGCACTGAGAGATATGTATAGAAATGAAGAGATACAGAGATTGAGTGACATACATGACATATATAGATTCACAAGAGGCAGAAGAAAATACTGGAACCAGCACTTCGAAAGAATGAATGAAAATAGAATGGTCAAACAAGAGAATATATTGAAACGAGGAAGACCGATAAAAAGATGGAAAGAATGCTGGACATGAGAACAAGTGGCTTAAAATCAGAACAGGTTGAGAAACCTACCTCAGAGAATGAAGAAGAAGAAGAAGAAGAACAAGAAGAAGAAGAAGAAGAAGAAAAAAAAGAAGTAGACATATGCAACTTCTCAACAATTTTTATAAAATTCCTACTCCTTGCAGTAGTATCTCTTAAGTTATTTTTTGATTTGTTTGACAAAAAATAAGTGATATCATGGTATCCCAATGAACTCATTCAAATATGAAAATCTGGCAGTGCAAGGGGTTAAGCAACGTAATATTTTGAAATTATTTTGGTAACAAAAATAACACAATGTGGTATTATAAACTGTCGTAAAATCCCGTATTTGTGTTCTAGAATGTGATCTTTAACAATGAACGTAAAAACGAACAATTCTTTCAATTATAACAACGATATTGCATGTCAAATACACGATTTAGCTATACATCTAACCATTAGAATATGATAAATCTTAGATGTAATTTAGAAGTATCATTCAAGGTAACTACTCCATGTTATTACGTCAGATGAAAAATATTGATAGAAAAAATTTACTCAAGCCAGATTTAATTACCCATGGAGTCTGTATAGCAATAAGTTAGCTGCGAAGTAATAGTAATTTAATGTACATATATTCATTGAAACAACTTTACGATATGATCTAATATTGAAATGTTGTTTACCTCGTTAACCTAAAAATTAAATTTTTATAACTCTGCAAATTTTTTGAGTCAATATTTGGAACTATTTAACTTGTATGGAAATAACTGAAATTTCCTGTATTGATATCTTGAGTTATTTTCTCTTCGGTGTTGTGTACACGATTTTGCAGTATTTTGTGGTTTTTCAAATATGAACAAATATTTTTCAAACGCAATTAGGTATGTCATCTAATGAATACTTAAAAAATTAACGGACACAGGACAATTAGTCATTAAATGCGATGACCTTGGCACACCTACACATCAAAATAGTTCAAAATAATTACATCACATTTTCCTCTTTAATAACCACCAAAATTAAAAAGTGAATCATATATCAAGTCACCCAATCTTACGAATTGTAAGACCGTTTTGTTAAAAAAAAAATTGACACAATTTTATATTTCTGCTTATAACATCTTACACTTGAATTATCGACTTGTTTCCGACGTTTTAAATTTAAAGTGGACATTTCTACTTTCAATTCCAAATCACCAGAAAAAAAAACCGAAAGTTTCACTTTTAACTCAACATAAACAATTTTTTCTCTAAATTGTGAGTCTCCAGTTTTGCAATTTATAGCAATCATTTTTTTTTAAGTTTAATCCGCTCGCAAACGGCAACCACATTATGCCTTCAAACCACTGCGAGTAGAATGCGGAAACAAGGATAGATGGCGATAAACCGCCTTCTTAAACAAGGATAGGTTGTAATTTTTGGTGAAAATTCCTTTCGGTAACGAGTTCCATACCTTGGAAGTTCTACAGAAAAAAGAATCTCCGTAGAAGTCTTCACTCTGTCAAGCTGGACCGCAATCTTATCTTAAATATCAAAATTTCTACTAATATTTGTCTTATTTCAAATTTAAATTCAAGATTTTGTGGATTTTGTACAAGCAATTATGTAGATATTGCACGCGAGATATTCCAATGGGATGAATTTAAAACTCTAATCTAGTGAGCCCCAATTTTTTCATCAAGGGATTTTGATAAGTTCCAGCTTAGCTTGATCTAATAATTCTGTAAGATGGTTGAGTATTGAATGAGATTTAGCTCGAATTGTCATCAATTTTTGAAATAAATTTGAGTGGAACCTTGGAGTCAATATTCAAAATTAGAAAAGTATATACGATAATAAGGGTAGATTTGATTAAATATGTCCGTTTTTTTCCACTTTTCGTCTCCTCCTTTTTGTTTTACTCTCACTCCTCTTCTTTTTTCACTTGCTACATTTACTCTTCTCTTTCTTCTCTTACATCACCTTTCTTTCTTCCCCTATAACACCTTTCTCTCACGGGGCTGTCTGTTTTCTTTCACTTTTTCTCCTTCTCTACGCTACTCGTTTTCTCTCCTCATGCCAACATTCTTTCTTCTCGAGTGTCTCCTTTAAAAATCAAATGTTTTTATTACGTTTCGTTTACACTAGACACTTTATTCCGTGCATTTTTAACTCAGATATAAAATATATTTTTTCTCCGACATAAGTGTCAACTATCCTGAGAGAAGCTATCTCCTCCCAGGTGTGTAGATAAGTCTCGGATAGCTTCTCTCAGGATAGTTGACATTGATATCAAAGAGAAATCTACGGAACAAAAGTGTCTAATCTTTCACACTTTTAGATTTAGGGAAACTGACAGTAGTACGAATTTCACTTTTACAGATATGTCAAGTGCATTAAGTTTGGCGATCTTATCTTCACAATTAAAGAAAAAATAGGGGGCTCATCAGGTTTTACACCCAATAAAAGAGTGGTGTCCAACCTTAAATTGATTGCAGCCACACACAATTTTAGGTTAGCCACAAAGGCGAAAAAAAAAACAGAAAATGAATAAATACAAGAAAAAACATTATCAAAATTGAAGTGATGGAGTTATGACTCAAAAAGAGAAAAAATAATCACCACAAACATCCTTTAATAAAAATAAAACCAATGGTGTGTTCTTCATAGAAGCTAAAGAAACTTAGCTTCTAAAAAATAAAGTTACACATATCTTTTTTGGCACAAGGCTCATGGCCTAGCATTTATTTTTAAATTTCGAGTTTAAACCCAAAATGTTTAAGCTTTTTTAAATTACATTAAATTTCAAAAAACTATAAAAGTAAAATAGGAAACGAAGCCTGGATTTGAGTTTGATGTCAAATTGTTAGAAAAAAAAAATCATATTGATCTTTTAAGCTTCAAGAAAAAACCCGAATAATCGGGTTTAAATAAAAAATGTTATAATTAAAATGAAAACTTTTAGATTCTTTTACATACTTTTTTTTTTATTTTAAATTTTGAGTTTCTAAATTTATGAGTTTAACCTTAAATTTTATTTAATTTCGAGTTTTAGTTGGATATTTCGAAGAAACGATCTAAATTTTTGAGAGAAGAATCAAAGATTAAAGCTTTGAAGACATAAACTAAATTCATAAATAAAATTTCTCGAGATTTCAACCTAGTAATTCTGAACCCCTGACTCCTGAACTCCTGAGGAAAATTTCCTTTAAACATTTGAATCATTTAAGAGAAAGCCAATCAATTGGAAAAAGACAAGTGATCGAGAAATTATTGGTCTTTTCCAATAATGCTTTTTGGTTTTTATATTTTTTATTGACACATTCTCAAATATCAACAAAAATTTTATTTGTTTTTTTTATCTCTATGACATTTTTACTACTTTGATTTTTACAATATAAAACGACAATAATACAAACAACTGGTAATACGCGACAGCAACTAGATCTCAAAGTCAAGCTTTTAAAAAACACTAAGAAAATTGCAAGTTTAAATGAGGAATCTTAAGGAAAATATCAAAATTTTGAAAAATTAAAATACAAATCTTGTTCCCTGAAACTATCTTTCTTGGTTTTAGGGAACAAGATTTGTATTTTAATTTTTGAAGATAACCAAGGTCCAATCCGTTCCACCACAAAAAAAATCAAAATTTTGGAAAAAAGTCAAATCTGTTAACAAAAATTTTATCATTTCTAATTTCTATAGACATTTTGCAGTTTTCAGGAAACTTTAAATTCTCTCGTAAGAAATTTCTGTATTTTTGTCTCTTAAGAGAAAAAATCTAATTGTTGAGAGAAAAAAGTCAAAATTTTGATTGAAAAAAAAACTGTTTAAAAAAAAACTAAATTTATTTAAAAAATATTTCTCAAAATTTCGATTTTAACATAAGATTTCCATTTTTCTGGAAATTTTGAATTTCCAAACAAAGGCTAAACGTATCAAATTTTGTTATAATTGAGTTGACATTTTTAAAATAAAAAATCGATAAACTTCAAGTTTTTTTAGATCACGGTCAAAGTCAAAAATTTGATAAGTAATTCAAAAAATTAAGTTCAACTTCGAAATTTTGTGATTAAATTCAAAATTTCGTAAGCAATTAATGTCGAAATTTCCTAATTAAAGCCGAAATTATTTGAGTTACGTGAAACCCTTCTTATTTTTCAAAGTTTTGACTCAATATTTCTGGAAAAATTGAAACTTCGAGATTAAAGTCGAAATAAAGAGGATTTTTTTATTTCAAAGTTTTAAATTTAAGGAAAAAGTAAGAAATTAAATGTTAAACTGCATATTTTGATGAAAAAATCTAAATTTGAATAAAAACAAGTATTTTAAGAAACTTTAGGTATTTTCAAGTTGGAAGTAGAATATAACCTAGACTGCAAATTGATGCAGACCTGCCCTCCAGGCATGCATAGCTGAAACTACCAACAGTTGAAATACTGTTCCCAGAAGACAAGGATTCTAATGCACAGACTAATCAATTTGAACATTTATTAGATTTGACGTTTGGAAACCAAAGACCGGTTTCGACCTTGTTAGATCTCGTCAGGTTGGTATATCCAACTCAAATGCTATTAAATGTTCCGACAAGTAAGTATTAAAGAATCAACGAACGTCAATCGTGTGACTCTCAGACTACCGCCATCTATTGGTCCATGGAAAAAACTATGGCCATCACCAACTATGGACCAACTGCGCTTGACGTTCATTGATTCTTTAGTATTTACTTGTCGGAACATTTGTTAGCATTCGAGATGGATATACCAAATGGACGAGACCTAACAAGATCGAAACCGGTCTTTGGTTTCCAAATCTATTGGTCTGTGCATTAGAAAATTTTATGTTAAAACTGGAATTTTATTTTTTCAAGTTTCAAGTTTAAAGCCGAAAGTATTAAAAAAATTGTGTCAAAGTGAAAACTTTTTTGATTAAAACAATGTAAATTTCGACTTTAATTCTGAAATCTTGAGTTCTTGAGCCGGATATCCCAAAATGACAATTTGGCAAACAACAACTTCGACAAACTTGAAAATAATAACGAAACGTAAATTTCAAGTTTTTTATCGAAATGTTGATTTTGCTTAAAATTTCGATTTTTCCGCCTAATTTCCCGTTAGCTTGAAATTCTTTTCTATCAGTTTTGAGATTGTCTGGCCATTTAACATTTTTTCTTAAATTGCGGTGTTTAGGATCGAGATTTTAAGCATAAAGTGAAAATTTCGAGGAAAAAAGTAGAAATTAAAAAAAATTGTTTTATGAAAGAAAATTGTTTCACGATTTCAAGTTTAACGTCAAGTTTTAGCCATTTAATCAATGTTTCTCTTTTTTTTTTAGTTTCAAAACTCGAGGAAAACATTTAAAATTTAAAAGAAAAAGTTTGATTTGTGAAGGAAAAATGTTTCACAGTTTCAAGCTACACTCTAACGTTCAGCTATTTATTCGAATATTTCTTTTTTTCTTTCTTTAATCGCAAAGCTAAATTGGAAATATCGAGGAGAATAGGTAAAATTTCAAAAAAAAATTGATTTATGAAAGTAAAATGTTTTACAAAAATTTAAGGCTTAACCTTAAAGTTTTAGCTATTTATTCAAAATTTTCTCTTTTTTTCTCTTTCTCGAGAAAAAAGTGAAATTTAAACATTTGCGAAGTATTGAATTTTTTCTGAATCTAAGCCTGAGCTTTAATTTTTTCTATAAAATTTTGATCTAAAATTTGAAATGTGGACATTTGACTTTAATTCTCAAAACTTTGACCTTAATTTGCAGGTTTATACTTTTTTCTCGAAATTTCGAATTTAAACTCTTTAAACCCCCCACTTTTTCTCAAAATTTTGTGTTATTACTGGTTCTTAAAAATAACTAGTAATTTTTTTCAAAATTTCGCTTTTATATTTTAGAGTCGAAAATTTGAGAATTTTTTTGTTATAGGTGAGTTTTATATCAAAATTTCAACGTTTATCGAGAAGTTTTAGATTGAAGTTGAAAATTTTACTTTTTAAAATCAATTTATAAATTACCAGTTCTTCCCTCTGAGTTTTTTTATTGAAATTCCCACTTTAAACTTGAAGTTTGAAAATTGGCTTTTTTAAGATAAATTTATTTTAAATAAGTTTTATAATTTTGTTCCAAACTTATCACATTTTAATAACTGGGGAATAAAATACTACTAAGTTTTGATATCATTTTAATATCACAAAAGTGGCGGCATTTTAAACAGTTATGCAATTGTCAAAACTGCAGTAACTTTCGTGAATCTACCAAAGTGATATTTCCCAGTTATTCACACGGAATATCACAGAAAATCAACTTGACGATCTCATGTTTAACATTTTTTCCCAACATTTTTATGGGAATTTAGACTTCAATCTAGAGACATGAATTTGCTAAATAATATGGGATACCTCGTTTCTTTATAGTTAACACATCAAAAGTTTTCGCAAACCACAATTGGCTCTAGATCTACTGGTCGAGCACCGTAAGAGATATAAGTCTGTCAATTTTCAAAAGTAAATAATTTGATTTATTTATTAAATAATAATTCAAACATCCTACAAACTGGGATCGGTAAACTTAAATGAATTTAGTGTAATTACAAAAAAAGTCCATAGGGCGATAGAGCTACTTCTGTATTAAATTATTTTAAACTTCCAAGGATATTTTCTTGAGAAAGTTAAAATTTATGATTTTTTTTTAGATCGCATGCATTATAATTAAGCCTGTAAACAACATCCAGTTTAACTTTTTTTTTAAAGTTTCGTTTACTCGTAAAGGGTAATCCCATTATGTTTTCAAAGCACTGCTAGTAGAATGCGGAAACAAGGATAGATGGCGATAAACTTTCTTCTTAAACAAGGATAGGTTGTAATTTTTGGGGAAAATTCCTTTACGTAACGAGTTTCACAACTTGGAAATTCTATAGAAAAAAAAGTCTCCGCAGACAGAAGTCCTCACTGTGTCAAGCTGGACCGCACAGGAATTTGCTGTCTCCGACTGGCTTGTATGCCTCAAAAATCTTTCCTTTGGGGGGCTCAATACTATTAGTTCCTGCGAGCATCTCCCATGATAGTATTTGTTGGAAAGAGACAAGTCACCAACCATCCGCCTGTGCTCGGGTGTTTAGAGAGAATCGGTCCAACTCTCGTCATCAATTAGGCGAATCGCTCTTTTTTGAATTGAATCCAAAAGAGCTAAAGCGTGCTTTGGGGCTGAATTCCAAAGATGAGAACAGTATTTTAGTGTTGGCCTTACTTGAGCTTTGTATAGTGTGAGTAGCTGATGAGATGTGAAGTACTTTTTAGCTCTAAAAAGCAAGCTGAGCTTCTGAGAGACGGACTTAGCAATGGCTCATACATGATCGTCCCAAGAGAAGTAATGCTGGCATTTATTCCTAGGAAAGACCGATTACATCCCATCGGAAAAATTTTACCGTCCATTAGTATGTTTGTTGTATTATCCCTTGATGTTTTCTTAGAGAAGAGTTTTTGAAGCGTTGAAGTCGGCCAGATTTTTCTTACCCCATTCCAGAATGATTTCGAGATCCCGATTAATAATCTGTATCTGCTGTTCCCTTAGTCGAACTGAAGCAGCGACGGATAATGGTTTGTCGGAAAAAAAGATGATACCAGGCTACTATCATCTGCGTAGACAAAATATACATAAATAGGACCTCATTTAGGTAATGGGTTAGTTCTTTTCTATCTAAGACGTTCAACCAGAGAAATGATGTAGAAAACAGGGAATTTATACTTAATTAGTATATGCTAAACTCTGTATCAGAATTTTCCTCAATTTTTTTCATTAAAAGTTTAGATTATCATTTTCCAAATTTCAATTGTCCTCAAAATTCCACATTTAAACTAACAATTCCTCAATTTCATTCCCAAAATTTCGGAATTGAAGTTGGATTTTTATAAAATATTTCAGGTCCTGCAATTTTTGATTTTTTATCAAATTTTGATACCAAAAATCCCGAGTTTTTATTTTTTGAAAATCTGGAGTTAAAAGTAAAAATTTCCAGATTAAAATATCGAAAAAAAAGTTGAAAATTTAACCCTAAGGTATAAAACTATGTCGTTGAGTGTGAATTTTTGCTCTTACCAAAATGTTAATTTTTTTAAGTAATATACTAATATTTTCGTAATTATTTTGATTGACGCACCTTCATGCTGCAATTTTTTTTAATTAATAATTTTAAGGTAATTCAATAGTAGGACGCAAGTTGTTTCACTGATTTTAAAACAGCGTTACTTTCTTGATAATGCAAATCTGTCTTTAGAGAAAATTCGTCACGTAACACAATCTTAAAACTAGTTCAGGACCTAGATATTTTAAGTAAAATCACATTTCTTTACCACCTTCTAATTTTAACTGAACTAATTATTGTGGTCATTATTTTTAAATTAAACCGAAAATTTAATTAGCCGAAGCAAATCATTATTATGTGCCAAATTTTTCAAGCCGCAGCATTAGGAACTTAACAAAAATCTAAAATAAATTTCCACTTTCACTTACGTTCTTCATAGTAATGTTCATTAATAAAATGTTGCTTTATATAGTTTTCCTATTTAATTAAAGAGCTCAATATAAACGAGTACTTGCACAATAACTATCATTAACATTTAAGTAGGGAACTCGATATTTGACGATTCTTCATGGATTTCAAAATCATTACCCCTTGTCAGGTTATGTTTGAAGTTGTCCAAAAATAAAATCAAACTCAACATGCAATGCACAGTTAATTTCGAAATAGGTTTTTCTCGAATTGCATTTTAATAGTTATCTTGAACAGATTACGAATCATTCAGGTTAATTTAAATCCTATTTATACTTCCTTTAGTTAAAAATAAAAATGACCATGGCATTTGACGTAACAATTGTTGTTAAATGTAAATAATTCAAAATGTCGGTAATTGTATATTAATAAACCTTAAATTTTCCACAAATTAGTCAAATGTATAAATATTGCCTATATTTTATTGGATTTAGTGAAATTTTTGTAGAAATAAGTAATATAATTTTTGCTAAGAGCTTTGGTAAACACTTCTGTTCTACATGAGAAATATTTGCCTTTCAATAACTTTATCCAGTCATCATTCTATCTATAATAGTATAGTTATTATTCATAATAAGTAAATCATCCGGAGTTCTCAAAAACAATCACAGTATGTCCTATGACTTTACCATAATAATTATTACAGTAATAAACCATTACGTTGTGTCCTTGAAGGTAAATAGGTGCAACAACAAAACAAGCTGCGTACTAAGCATTACAAACAGGTGTGTTTAATACACTATGACCTACTACGTCTACGACAATTTTTCAAAGATATGGTTGACTTGTTCTATGGTCATTTTAACAAGCAGAACGACTCCCATTGATTGTCATTCAATACTGGTGAAGCAACATCGAACTGCAAGTTCAATTCTCTTTCTGGGCGATCCAAATTCACAGGAAACCGCACAATGTAGTCAAATGATAGAACTCTAATAACACACTTTTTAAATGTAGAAAGCTGCAATAATGAAAGAAATAGGAACGTTTGGATTAATTAATAAAGTACGTTTTCTTACTCATCATTCGTCATGTGGGCGTCTCTTATTGTTCATTCTCTGCTTGACTAATTCCATTCAATGAATGATGGTAGATGACGGATAAACCAAATTGAATAAATTCATTTTAACGAGAAAGATATTTTGAATATATTATATGGGTCTGGGACAAAAATC
This sequence comes from Dastarcus helophoroides, assembly GCA_028583605.1. NCBI lineage: Eukaryota > Metazoa > Arthropoda > Insecta > Coleoptera > Bothrideridae > Dastarcus > Dastarcus helophoroides. The sequence goes on from CM053328.1 coordinate 28,721,988, forward strand.
TTCGTCTATACGTTTTAACAAGGATCATAGACATGGGGGCAATCGTTTTACAAATTATATTTGATTCAAATAAACCTTTGTCGCACTATGCGTTTAATTCCTGAAGATTTACTTCACAGCTGCATAAATGATCGTTTCAGTGAATAATTTGAAGAGTATTCTTAGACGACGCTGTGAAAATATCTCGAGTACAATTCACTTCGCAAAATGAAATCCTCTGTTAAGCTGCGACGGCCAGCGGAAGCTTATGGGAGGTGCAGGGTACCCACTACTCGAAAATATCCCGGGTGATGGATTTATCATTCCAAATGAATAGGGAGCGTTATCTATATGAAAGCGTTTACAGGCCTTTTGGGTCCATAGTTTGATAATGTTCTTTCAATACTTTCTGTCTCCATCTGCCATTCTCCAATTTTTAATATTCTTTTTTTCTAGATCTTCCTGTACTGCGTCACGCCACCGTTTTCTAGGTCTACTTTTCCTTATTTTACCTTCTGGAATCGTGTAATCGCAGTTCTTAACTAATCTGCCTTCCTCCATTTTTTCCATATGCCCCAACCATTGTAATCGCCACGCCCTCACGTACTGATGTATGGACGGTTCTCCAAACATCTCGTATAATTCTCTATTTGAACGTCTTTCCCAGATGTCCTCTACCTTCTTCCCTTCAAACATTTTCTTTTCCCAGATCAACAGGTTGTCTTCAATTTTTTTGCTCATAGCCCATGACTCACAACCATACAGTATCGTGGGTCTCAGTGTGTTTTTTACAGGTTGATTTTATTCTTGTCGGAAATCTCTTTTGACCTTATTGTGGCATCAGATATCTCTAGCACCGATCTCTTCTCGCCAAATTAACATTTTATGGTTTTCCTCCTGGACTCTGTCATTTGATATCCAATTTTCTCGCTGACAAATCTCTTTAAGTCGTCGTCGATGGTATTTCATCCGAGACATTTGCGATTAATGCAGGGGTGCCTCAGGAGTCTGTCCTGTCTCCTACTCTGTTTATGTTACACAGAAACGATCTCTTAGCTTTAATTTCCAATCCTATATACAGCTACGCAGATGATAGTAGCCTAGTGTCATATTTTTCTCTGGCAAACCATTATCTGTCGCTGCTTCAAATCGACTAAGGGAACAGCAGATACAGACGATTTATCGGAATCTCGAAATCATTCTGGAACGTTTCAAAAACTCAGGCCGCGGTTTTTTCTAAGAAAACATCAAGGGATAATGCAACAAACATATTAAAATCGGTAAAATCCTTCCGAAGGGATCTAATCTACCTATCTTAGGAGTGAATGCGAGCACTAACTTCTCTTGGGACGATCATGTGCGCGCCATTGCCAAATCCGCCTCTCAGAAGCTAGGCTTTCTTTTTAGACCTAAAAAGTACTTGACATCGCATCAGCTACTCAACCTATGCAAAGCTCAAGTTAGGCCAACACTTAAATACTGTACTCATGTTTAAAGTTCAGTCTCAAAACACACTTTAGCTCTCTTGGATTCAATTCAAAGAAGAGCGATTCGCCTAATCGATGACGAGAGTTTGACCGATTCTCTCGAAATACTAGAGCACAGGCGTATGGTTGGTGACTTGTCCCTTTTCTACAAGTACTATCATGGAAGATGCTCGCAGGAACTAATAGGATTGATTCCCCAAGAGCAAGATTCTTGAGGCATACAAGATAGCCGGAGACAGCAAATTCCTGTGCGGTCCAGTTTGACACAGTGAGGACTTCTGTCTATGGAGACTTTTCTTTTCTTTCTGTAGAAATTTTAAGCCATGGAACTCGTTACGAAAAGGAATTTTCCCTTAAAATTATAGAAAAATTTGGTCGACTTCAACGTTTCAAAAACTCAGGCCACGGTTTTCTCTAAGAAAATATCCAGCGATAATGCAACAAACATACTAATGTATGGTAAAATCCTTCCGATAGGATCTAATCTATCTATCCTATGAGTGAATGCGAGCACTAAATTCTCTTGGGATGATCATGTGCGTGCCATTGCCAAATTCGCCTCTCAGAAGCTGTGCTTTCTTTTTAGGGCAAAAAAATTGGTACTTTATATCTCATCAGCTACTCACACTATACAAAGCTCAAGTTAGGCCAACATTATCATACTGTTCTCATGTTTGGAGTTCAGCCCCAAAGCACAATTTAGCTCTTTTGGATTCAATTCATAGAAGAGCGATTCGCCTAATTGATGACGAGAGTTTGACCTATTCTCTCGAAACACTAGAGCACAAGCGGATGATTGGTGACTTGTTTCTTTTTCACAAGTACTATCATGGAAGATGCTCGCAGGAACTAATAGGACTGATCCCCCAAAGGCAAGATTCTTCAGGCATACAAGACAGCCGGAGACATCAAATTTCTGTGCGATCCAGCTTGACACAGTAAGGATTTCTGTCTACGGAGATTCTTTTTTCTATAGAACTTCCAAGCTATGGAACTCGTTACGAAAAGGAATTTTTCCCAAAAATTACACCCTTACTTTTTTAAGAAAGTGGTTCATCGCCATCTATCCTTAATCTGTTTAGCCCACCCGCGTACTTTTCGCTGTCCTCAGATTTACTTCCGACTCCTCATTACAATATTTGTCTCTTAATAGGCTTAGGAAGCGTTAGTCTTATTAAACTTGTGCTGCGCGTGTAAAAGGTGTTAAGTCACACTTTCATGAAGTCGCATTCGTATATAATTCTGAAGTTGCTATCGTCCGTAAAGGAAACTAAGACATTTGGAGTAAAACTAATTGTCTATCTAATTGTGTTCGTCAGTCAAAAGTCAAAAATCTAAGTCTAAGATCATGTGCAAACTGAGTTATATTGTTTTCTCCAATTTTATTTATTTTTGACTGAGCCCCTTTTACACGCGCAGCAGCGAAATGGACTCTCTCTATTTTCGTATTCTCCACTATTTTTCAGATTTCAAAATGTAATCCTAGGTAGTTTTCCCTAATTTTTTAATTTTTCTATAAAAATATCCCATAATTCGTTACCAAGGGTAACGGGCGCGAAAGTGGATGTCCGTTCTGGTAGGATTGCCAACTTTTTTTGAGAAAACTAACATATCTTGCCTCTTGAAAAAAGAAAAAAGTATTTGTAGGGAAAAAAGCATGTATCATTTAAATTTATATTTTTTATGACATTATAAAATAAAAAGCCGGTTATCTTATTCTATTTTTCAAATTCGTCGTCAAAACTGAAAGGTTTTAATAAGAGCATCCTAATTAATACAAAATATTCTCTTATAAAATTTGAGAAACAAACTACGAAAAAATTGTAAAATTATTTAAAAAACAGCTGAGTTTCTACAAACATGTTGTGAAAAAGTGTGACATTTCCAATGTCCAAATTCTCAACTTTTGGATCAAGATCTAAATTTTTAGAAATCATTTCTAAAAAAAAATCGTCGAAAATTCGACATTTTTAATCGAAAATTTGAAATGAAGTTATAGGCTTAAACTCCGAATTTTAAGAAAAACTCTACGTTTCAAAAATGCTTCGAATTTATTTGTTTGAAAAAAATCGTTAAAATTCCTGGTTTGTTCTTGAATTTAGAGAGTACGCAAAAAAATCCAAAAAAACTAACATTTCTTTTTGAGGAAATGTTTTTTGTTTGGGAAATGAAACCCATTCTTTTTATTTAAAATTTTGACCTTATCTTTAAATATACATATATTTAAACAAATTTCCATTAACGGGTTTGCAAATTGCAAGGCTCAATGTATTTAAAAAAAATCAAATGTCTTAAAAACTTAAAATGTCTAAAAAAAATTGGAGTTAAAACAAAATTTCGAGCCAAAAGTTTGATATTTCAAGAAATACTTGAAATTTATAAAATTTTGTACAGATTTCCTAGTTGGAGAATATCAAGTTAGGTAGCTAATTCAGAACCTTGACAAATTTTCGTATATTTGACCCTTTGTTTAAATTCTGAAATCCTAATTTTGAGAAAAAACTTTTTAAATAAACAATCTGGTTTTTCTTCCAAATTTCTACATTTGGCAAGAAATTTTGAATTCAGTTCCAAAATTTCGATGTTTTATAGTAGGAAATTCGAGGTTTCATTTGAATTTTTCTTCAAAATTCGTTTTGAACTCAATTTTTTGTAAATGTGAAGTCTTACATAAGATCTTAACTTTTCTATTAGTCACTTCAAATTTTTAAATCACGTAATTCAAGAATTTTGTGTTTTTCTTAACATTTTTTCAGTTCAAATTAAAAATTGTTTACTTTTGCTCAAAATCTTAACTTTGGAATCAAATACCGTTTTTTAGGATGTCAACGAAAAAGAAAAAATTTTTAGAAATCAAATTCAGAATTAAAAATTGGATATTATTCGCGAAATTTGTAATTAAAACTCAGTATGCTTCGTTTTTACTTAATTTTTACTTTAATATCGATATTTTGAGAACAAAAATCGCAGTTTTGAGAAAAACTTGACTTTTATAAAACGTTTTCTACTTTTGTGATACGTTTCAAAATAATACAAATTTGGTCATTTAACTAAAGGTAACAATGGAACCAATAAACAAGATTGAAATATAGACCAAGTTCACGTATTTATTAACAATCATAAACGATTTATCGCAGCATATAACATTTTTGTATAACATTTTTGCTAAAACATTTTTGTATATTTTTTTGAAGCTGTCAATATAAATCAAATAATGAATTGATTAATGTAAAATAACGCTTACAATAGTTAGGTTGTGAAAAAATACTTGATAACTATTGATAATTTTTGAAAACAATTTCTAATTCAGATCTAGATTCTATTAAATAAATATCTTTTAAAGACACAAACTATTTATTCATTATTGATAAATTAACTTTTTTATATCAAGCTTTTGAAAAGATATTTCAAATTTGTTAAATACAAATGAAAACTATGACAAATTCCTGACTTTTTTTAAATTCTGACATCCGACTAGTTTGATAATATACCTTTTAAATGTTACTTCATAACATTTGTTTAAAAAAATAGGCTAGATTTTGCATGTAATGTAAGAAAAACAAGAATCAAAATAATAAAAAACCAAAGACAAAATAAAAAATTAAATTGGGTAAAAAGTATAAGAGCAAAGTGGGAAAGCATATTATAACATCTAAACACCTATGTTTCGCTCTAATTTAAAGTCGTTAGTTACGCATAACGTCTCAGGACGAAAATTATACAGAGGAGAGAAAAGAAAGTGGTCAAAAATATAATATAAATAATTTAAAAAAAAATTTTTCAGTCATGAATAGACATCTGAGAAATGAATTATAAATTTTGCAAGTTATGAGTCTTGAAATAATATCAATTGAAGAAGACCTTATTAGACATAAATTACTATTGAAAAATTGTTGTGGCACTGTGATGAATTTTGCTCAAAATTCAACAAAATAAATGGGTCATTTTTTTTCAACAAAATTAAAACGTAAAGTATCAAATTTTTTGTGGACTCGTCATAATAGAAAAAAACTATCAAAACCGAGCAAAAAATTACCGTTGCATTTAAAAACATGATTGTTAAATTAATGACGTCATGATTAATTTTTCCACATTAGAAAGTAGCTTTTTTAAAACAAATGACATATCTGAATGATTTTCGCAAAACTGTTAAATAACGCCATTACGAACTTTGTCCTAAACTTTATTTTTATACATGTTAATTTTTAATTAGGTAGCAGAGATAGTTTACTTCAATAAACAAAACATTTAATCAAAATAAATTGTCACAAATTTAATAACAATTTACATATTCGTTATTTTTCATTACTTCAGCACATTTAACATAATTTAATAATTTTTTAATGTGTATACGTACTAATATATTATGAACTGGCTTTAATAAAAATATTTTGTGAATTTGTGATAGATCCAATTTGGTATGAATAAAAATGCGATCGGCATTTGACATTTTGTGCCATTATTTAAAATTGGAAGAACAATCAATACATTGACTGAAAGGAAGTATTAAAATGACACATTGAAAAAAATATCTTATGCTAGAGAACAGTGACCAATCAGACCAAAAAAACTCACATAATGTTCAGTGATCAAACAAAAAAAAGTATTCTAATACACTACCAGGGATAAATTCATGACAGCACAAAATCATTTGTATAGATTCAAAAAGTAAAAAAAATAGCTTCTAATACAAACTACTATGTGCTATACACAGTGTTTCTCAACCCATGTGTCGTCGGAAGCTCCCAGATGTGTCGCCAAAATATGAGATGCTCATCAAAATTTAGAAATTTATAATAATACTTTTTTTTTATTTATCAAAATTTGTAGGTGGTCATTAGGACGTTTTTTTTAAGATATTATGAAATTATGAAAACGTTTTTTCTTTGCTCGTCAAAGAATTCTTAGACGATTAATGCGCGTCGCGCTTTTTTACACAAAACCAAAAGTGTGTCTCTTCCAAAAAAAAGGTTCCTAGAAGAACTTTCATGGCTCGCGAATCAGTGAAAAAAATTCACAAACTGAAATGTGAAAAAAATTCTCCAAATAGAAACATTTGTGAAAAGATCTTGTGAAACAAGAATAAACTAACAAAAATAATAATAAGGATATTAAAAATATTTCATTCCTAAAAAAAAACGAAGAAGCAGATCGGAAAGAAACTTTGACTATGTAAATAATTATAATTATTTATATGATCTAAGGAAAGAAACAACAATTTAATATTTTTTATATTTTGTGGTCCAATCGCCTTAAATGGATAATCTATTCAAAAATACAAAGTATTTGATAAAAGATAGTTCTCCAAACTTGTTTTAAAAATTTTAAATTTCAAAATGCTTTTAGGAATTTTGAGAAGAAAATTCAAATAATTTAATTCCATTTGAAAAAGTTTCCAAACTTTAATAAAAAGTATTTTCCAATTTTTGAGGTTAAAATATAAAGAGAAACTTTAAAGAAAAGAGCCCAATTTAGAAATTTAAAAATTAAATTAAATTTCGTGGACTTTACTACAATTCGAGAAAAAAAAAACAAAGTAATGAGTTTGAATTCGAAATTTTAATCTTTTCGAATCTTTAGGATCAAGACTGACACTTCAAGATACAGAAAACATTTCTAAAAAAGTGAGAGGTTTTGATTTACTTAAAATTATAAAAATTCCATATTTTGAAAAACTGGTTAATTTGGTTAAATGTAACAAAAATTCCACACTGTTCCAATTTTTTCTCAATTTTTTTACTTTACCCCCGATTGTTCGATTTTCTATGTATGAATTTCACTGGAACTTTTTTTTTTTGTTTCAAGATAGGAGTTTTTTCAAATTTTTGCAAAAATTTCAGAATTTTTATCTTACATTTTAAAATTTTTGTTTAAATTTTAATATTTTTGCCAAATTTCAGTGTATACCTCAAATTTTATTACGTTTTCTAAAATTTTAAATTTACGACAAACTTTTCGACATTTCTGCTTTAGTTCGGAAATTTTAATTTTTTCTCGAAATTTCGAGTTTTAAGTTAAAAAACAAGACTAAATTTCATATTCAAAATTAAAATGTCTACGTTGATCAGAAAATTTCGAGCTGAATCGGGAGATTTCGAAATTAACCATATAATTTTGATTTTAAATTCGAAATGGTGACATTTTGATATTAATCGCGACGTTTCGAGAAAAAATGTCAAAATTTTAGAAAACTTTGAAATGAAAATGGCTAGTTTATACTCAGGGTTTTTATAAAATCTCAAATATTAAACCTCCTGCTTTTGAAATTAAAAATTCCGGGAAAGCCAAAATTTCGAAATTTAAGACGAAATTTTGAGATATTTTTTATTTTTAAATTTAGCTCTTTTTTTAGTTTTTATTTTGACCTGAAATTTTGTTTATTCCAAATTTTTTTTCTCAAAAAGTTTTTTCAAATTTTGACTTTTTTTCTCAACATTCTTTATGTAAACTTGCAATTATTAAATTTTTTTCTAAAATTTGGGCTTCAAACCCAACATTTAAACTTTTTCTACAAATATTATATTTTATTCTCGATATTTTTACTTTAACCACAAAATTTCGACCTTTTTCTCAACTTTTACTAAAAACGCAAGCTTATAAGCTGACATTTTCAAGTTTTTTGATTTCGCATTTTTAAACTCTTGTATTAAAATTAATTAATTAAAAATAAATTTGAATAAAAATGTATACAACTGAAGATTTTAAGAAAAGTCAAAATGTTTACAAAAAAATTGAAATTGATGTGAACATTTTTTATTTAAATCAAAAAATCTAGAATTTAAACTCCCATATAGACTTTTTCTCGAAATTTTCGAAACTTCAACATTCCTAGGACGTTAATATCATGAACAAATTTTTGCTAGTTCATTTATTTTACCACTGGTTCGGTTTTTCCTCAAATTTACAAAATTCTTTTTTTTCTTAAATTTCGTGTCCAAACTAAATATTTTTCCCAAAAATATTAGATCCTTTTTAATCTATAAATTTTGATTTTTTTTTAATTTAAAGTTAAAATTTGAATAAAATTAAGTGGCGCATATTTTTGTTTGCAAGGGAAGTTTTTTCTATTTTCGTTTTTAATAACAGAATTTTTTTAAGCAGACAAGTCCGTTGACCATTTAAATTTCTCTGGAACTGGCACTGGTCTGTCGGACCGGCGGTTGTGCTGGAGTATACCCCACAGTAATATTATCCCGCTCTCAACATCCACCACCCTAGGCTCTTAAGTAACCAGCACCCAAAAAAAAATTATTGATAAAAATTTCGAGTTTAGACTCGAAATTTTAAAAAAGTAGAAATTGTGAGTTTATAAATTCTCGAAAAAAAGTCACTATTTTGGGTTTAAAGCAAAAATTGAAGAAGGAACGGTAAACTAGAAATCTTAAGAGAAAAATTCGAAATTTCCATAGAAATATAATATAAAATTATTTTTTTGAAATTTCTGGTTTACTATTGAAACGGTAGAAAAAATAGAAATATCGAGAAAAATTCGAATTTATATGAAAACTTTTTAAAAATCATATTTTCAATTGAAATGAAAATGACGAAAAAGAAATTTAAATTTCATCTTAATTTTGAGTTTCATTTGAATATTTAGTTTAAAAAAGAGAAAAGTTTGAAGTTTACAGTTTCATTTTTACTTAAAGTTAGTATTTCGAAAATAGAATGAAAAACGTTTTGGAAAAAAGTGTAAAATTGCAGGTTTAAACTTGAAATTTTGAGAAAAGAATCAATATATATAATAAAAAAGCAGATTTTTGGAAAATTTTTGATTTGTTACTCAAATATCAAGAAAAAATGAAACTTTCGCAAAAATCAAAAGATCTTGAAGAGAGTCGAAATTTTTAGTTTAATTCGAGAAGCTCCAAATATTGAGAAAAAACTGAAATTTCGAGATTACAGTCGACATTTCGGAAGAAAAAACTGAATATTCCTAGGAAAAGTCCAAATTTGGGAAGATGTGCCAGCATTTATGGAAATTTTTCGAGCTTAAGCTTAAAATTGGAAAAGAAAACCAAAATGTCCAGATAATTGGGGAATAAAAATATAAATAATGAATGAGTTAAGTAAAATTTTTGAGAAAAAGATGGGGGTTTCGACGCCCAAAAACGAAATTTAAAAGAAATTAAAAAAATTTTCGATATAATTTTTGTCAAAATGATAAAAATTGAGGTTTTGAGAAAAAGACGTATTCGATTAATGTGTAATTTATGACAAAATTTTCGACTAATACTTATATATTAAAGAAAAAAATTTCGAGTTAAAATTTGAGATTTAAAAAAACGAATTTTTAGATATCCAGTAAAAATTTGGAAACAGAGTCCCTACAAAAGTCAAACTTACAGAACAAGTCGTAAAGGATTTCAAAAATGAGAAATTTCAAGAAAAAATCCTAAGTTTCGATTTTAAAATCGTAATTTCGGAAAAAAAGTGAAAATATTTAGGCAAAGTCGTTTCCACCTTAAAAGTTTTAATTTTCTTCCATCCTATTTATTCACACTGCTGCTTGAGAGAAGCCTAACTTGCAACATAATGTATTTGTTGGGCGCAAAGCCCAAAAACGGGCAATGCGCAATCTTAGGAATAGACGTTTTAAAGCGACCAAACCTCGAGGTTTAATGACATTTTTTGGGCTTTGGCCATCTTAAAATAGCCAAATTTAAGATTGTATAATTACAAAACAACAGAATTTGACAGACTTTTCTCTTCTATTAAAAACTCTGAAAAGGTAAATTAGAATTATGTTTTATTTAAATTTTTAGTAGAGTTAGATTTAGATATCCAAAGATCACTCAAACAGAATAGGACTTCTCCAACACCAAGACGGAAGTTACACCAAAAACTGCCTGGAAAGTGTAAGGTTGCTTATGCGAACTCAGTTTCCGGGATCTACAGAAATGGAAACAACAGTGCTGCGGTTTTTGGAGGCCACTTTCCCCCTACAATCAAGTAAAATGCTTGGCGGGGAAAATATTGACACAAAGCAGATAAGATGGGCGGTGAATTCCTTTGAGCCCTATAAATCACCAGGAGAAGATAAAAATCTTCCCAGCCCTACTACAGCACGGCAAAATGGAACTAGTTATAAGTTTTAAAGCTAGTTACACGTTAAGCTACATTCCAGTAAGCTTGAGAGACGTGAATGTGGTCTATATACCAAAGGTAGGCAAACGATCGTCTGCGCAGCCTAAATCATATAGACTTATTAGTTTAACGTTATTTCTCCTTAAAACATTATGAACTAACACTTTAGAAACGAAGTACTGTCAAAGAATGCGCTTCATGAAAATCAATTAGCCTATAAACAAGGTAAATCCACAGAGACAGCCTTACACAATCTTGTCAAAAAGATAGAAAGTGCATAGTCAAACAAAGAACTAGCTCATTGTGGATTTATAGACATAGAGGGTGCGTTTGATCACACCTCATATGAATCCATAAAGGAAGCAGCTATCAAAAATGGTTTTGAGAAACCTACTATCGACTGGATCGTCTCTATGTTAGATGGTAGGAGAATCAAAGAAATCTTAGGCAGTGATTTAGTCACAGTAAGCCCAGCTTGTCCCCAAGGAAATATTTTATTCCTACTGTGTGGTCCTTCGTGGTTGATGACCTCCTAAATATACTTCATTACTCGCGCTTTGAAGCAATAGATTATGCAGATGATACTACCGTCATTGTCAGGAAAAAAAGCGATAAAATCCAGTCGGATTTAATGCAGAAAAACCTAAACACCTTGACGACTGGTGTTCAAAACAAGAGTTAAGTGTAAACCCAAATGAAACAACAATAATTCTTTTCACGAAGAGAAGGAAGCTAAATCTAACAGCTTCCACTATGAATAGAGTTCAACTTAACTTCTCAAGTGAGACTAAATATCTAGGAATAGTCCTAGACCAAAAGCTCACCTACTAATTCTCGTTTGACTCGAATAATCAAGCGAGCCACGACTAGTGTTCTGGACGTGCCGCAGATTATTCAGCAAAACCTGGGGTCTGAAATTAATGATCTACTGGTCATATACGATGATAATTACACTTCTGATCACATACGCTTCTTTGGTATGGTGGGCAAAAATAACGAAAAAGACAGCATAAAACCAACTAACATATTCCAAAGGTACGCATGTCTGGGCATAAACAGGCGCAATGAACACCTTCCCAATAGCAGCAATGAAGGTAATGCTAGGTCTAACTCCTGTCAACATTTTAGTGAAGAGGGGGGCGATCAAAGGAGCCTCAAGATTACTGCAATTAAAACAATTTATAGAAGGAGACTTCGCCGGTAACATGGGAAACCTCAAGGAATGTAGCCCTGTGATTTTAGTAAGATCGGTTGATTATATGCAACCCAGGTACGAATTTGACCAATCCTTTGAAGTAAACTTAAATAGCTACACTGACGCTCAATCAGTACCTGAAGAAAAGCATAAATCATCCTATCTAGTTTACAGGTGGATCAAAGGCAGCACATGGGACTGGAGTGGAAATTTATGGCCCTGACTATAGGTTCTCTAAAGCCTTAGGGAAGACCCAACTGTCTTTTAAACTGAAATACATGCAATAGAACTCTGCGCCTAGGAGTGTCTTCGAAGAAACCTGAAAGGAACAAAGATCTACATCAACTGCATTGTAAAATCTAAACTAGTTTGGAACTATCTACAAACTAAAGCAACTGGCTAAGCACACCAGGATCAACCCTAAATGAGTGGTAGGGCACAAATGAATACAAGGGAATGAAGCTGCGGACCAACTCGCTAGAGAAGGAATCTGCATCGTCATTTCTTGGACGTGAACCGGCATTTTCGTTTTTCTAAAAGTCAAATCAACAATGAGGTCAAAAAATGGGAAGCATAGTCAAGAATCTCCCACTAGAGATCATATCTAGGACTACGACAGGCGGCAATATTCATATCTGGAAAGCTTGAAAAGGCAAAGGTCCACTTAGAACTCAGCAAATCCGAATTGAGGATATTAACCGGCCTCCTAACAGGACATTGCCCTATGAAATACCTCAAGAAAATAGTAACTGCAAGCTGAAACAGACCTATGTCGTTTTTGCGCAGAAGCTGCGGGGACTACAGAACATGTGCTATGCAAGTGCAATGCACGCAAAAGGTACGTTCAACTTCGGATGGGCATCCTTAGACCCCTCAGATGTGGAAAAACTTAATCCCAGGTCCACAATAAACTTTTACAAGAGTTTGAACCTGGAACTACATAGATCAGGGTATGCACAAAAGGATCTTCTTAGGTCCAGATGCGAGGAGGACGAAAATAAACACGAAACGACCCATCTCATCTAATCTAATCTAGATTTTTTTAATTCTACATTAGTTGATTTCTTAGAAAGTATTACTTCATTTTGAAAAACTTAAGGATATATTGATTAATAATTAAACAATTTAAACCGGCTATCCCGTCGATTTGAGGACGGAGGAGAGCTTCGCATATCTAAGAACTACCATGTAATATGGATTGAATAAGTTAACAATTTAAATTTATATTAATAAGATCGAAGGGACAAAGTATGTGTCTGTTGATTGATTTTTTGTTCGAGTTAATCTCGGAAACTTCTTAATCGATTTTAATGAAATCTTTACTAAAATGTGGGATATTTTTAGGGGTACTATTTAGACTATTTTCATCTCAATAAAATTCAACCTTCCACTACCAAGAATTAAACTGTGTTAGCAATTTTATTTGAAGTTATAACACAGAACATAAAAAAGCGACCAATCCGTAATATTTGTGATTGATATAATATTGCGCCCCACCTACAATTCTAGGGGATACTAGAATAAGAAGCACGAAACTTTGAATCTATTATATTATTAAAATCAAACCATCTTTTGATATATGATTGTGCAATATATTCTTTTCTAATTAAATATTATTTTTTTTAGTATCCGCTTTGTACTGCTGGTCCTGTAATTCCGGGTCTGATTATGCTTGTCATGACTACTTCAATGTAAGTAGAAGCCAAATTATACACGGAGGAAGATTCGGAGGCGGCTACGACCCGAATTATAATAATCAAAATTATGGCAACAGTCCAGGTTATGGCAACACTCAAGAATTATGCAAACAGTCCAAATACCTATGTAGGAGGCAAATACCAAGATGACTACAGCGGACACGATAGAGGAGTAAGATCGACATTGTGTTCACAAACAGGGGCTTTAAAAGCAGTTTGCGTCAAAAGAAAAATGATGTGTAAGTATCCAGTTTAATGTTCACATGTCTACAGCCACGTTAGCCGACTTTTTCAAATTAAAAAAAAACATTTGTACAAAGGTTGCGTTAAAAACTTTCGGATGTGTTAATACTGTTTGGATTTTAGATTATAAATTTAATTTTGACACATATTGCTTGCATCAAATTTGTCTTTTTAAAAACGTTGCAAAATTTTTACACAATCTAACGTAAGTTAAAATAATGTTGCGGGCTTATCGGTTCGAAATGATTATTAAACACTTGCTGAATAATACCCACTTTATTTTCAATCTGAACTCGGAACACTACAACTCAATAATTAACTCACTTATTGACTTTTAACTACTAACTCACTAATTACACTGACTGACTCTAACTAACTGATTGACCAACTGACTCGAGGGAAAGGCGACCGCCCTATATAGTTTTGGCTTCCGGGTTCTAGAAAAATCCCGCAGATAAGGTTTATCGTTTGCCGAAATTTCTGGAACACTTATCTGCCGTTTGCTTCGTTATCGCGGCCGCTTTCTCCTCATCGATCTTTCTAGACAATTTTCTTACGTACAAAATTCTATAATTTACATTTCGCTACAATAATTTTTATTTTCCATACTTGGAATTTCGAAATAGTTTTTAACAATCAAAGAAAAGGGTCCTTGCTTCTTACAATTTCCATACTTAGAGTATAGAAATATTTTTGATGACCTAGAAGAAAAAAAATCTCCAATTCATATTTTTTTATATTTCTCGGCGACTAACTCTAAATTATGCCCGGTGTACCTTTAATTCTGGATACCAACACTGGGTTTATTTACCGAACATTCCGGGGGAAATGGTTTACCAAGGTTTATGATTTTTTTGCCCCAACAAAATTTCTAGAACTATTCCAAATTATGGATTTTAAGTGGCGCCAATAGTAGACAGGAATTAACTGAAAATATATTTATTAAAATAACTTATTTATTAATTATGAAAGTGTCGATAAAATATACAAATTTACAAAAAAAATCTTACCGAATACTGAGCATTTTCTACAAGTCATTAGCCTGACAGCCGCCGTTAGCTGTCCAATATCTTGGTAAACGCAACACATGCAACTATGGCTGTCAGATGAATCCTTAAACTGAAAACTCTAGTAGAGTTAAAAATGGCCATCTACGAGAGCAAGGATCGAACCCAGCTCCTTTCACGTGGCAGGCAAAATCTCTCATCATTGAGCTACCGCACGTCATCATTACTAATTCTATTTATTCTTGTCACGTACCCATCGTATCGTACGCCCAGCATTTTCTACAACTGTTGATACATTATTATTTTTTCTCTGTAAGATAAAAATAATAGATATTTACTTATCTTATTTTTTTTCAGACAATGGCAGAGAGGTAATTGCCCGTGCTTGTGATTCGGTAGACTTCAATACACCAATGGGCAACTGCAATGACCCACGTTATCCAGTGTGCGAATACTGCGACACAGATAACTGCAACGGTGCTACAGGATTGAAAGGAAATTTGGCCCTTGGTGGTAGCTTACTCTCTGCTGGACTTTTATTCTTATACACGCGCGTATTTTGTTAAATTGTAACTGTACTTTAATTTATTTATAAGTTCAATTAGATACCAAAACTGTTTGTAAATATATAAATTAATTGTTTATAACAACTGGTCATTTTTTGCTACAGTCTTATTCGTTCTAATCTTTATTTGATTGTAATCTTTGTGAGCGCTTTAACAATTTTTTTTAGATATTTTTCACTATGTTGTTACATTTAGAGGATTTTTATTTATTACAAATTGAGTGTTTAAAATATTATTTTAAAAAGGAGGTGTAAATACTCAACTGCAATGGTTACCACATAATAAGAAATTTGAAGTCATGATAGAGTATGTAATTTGTAACTGTATTTGTTATTTTTGGCAATAAATTGTTTCGATTATAATTTGATTTTAATTTCATTTTATGCACAACTAATGGGTTGTAGTATAATTGCTTTTTTAAAATAAAATATCATTTATTTGGTTAGATATTCTCGGTTCTCTGTATCTTCTTCGCGAAGTTTGGTTCATTCCATTTCTATTATTTTAATCTATAAAAGAATTCTTAACGGAAAAAGGCAACTGAAAATGTAGACGTGTGGAAGAAGCAGCTGGCGAAGAAAATGCCACTCAATAGGAATGGAATTTCAAATACAAATCTTGTCCCCTGAAACCAAGGAAGATTAAAGAAACACAACGAAGGTTGCTCTAACGCTTTTCGATAGACAAGCTATCATCTTCAGATCTCATCACCTTCAGTATCTCTCTGAAGATGATAGCTTGGCTATCGAAATGCGTTAGAGCAACCTATGTTGTGTTTTTTAATATTTCTTATTTCTTGGTTTCAGGGGACAACATTTGTATTTCAATTTTTGAAGATAAACAAGGGCCAGTCCATTGCACAAAAAAAAGGAATGCAACTTACTTGTTTTGGCTTAATTCGATTATGTCCCAAAAATACAAAACGTATAAAACATATTTTTAATAACAATGAGTTTCATAAATGTTTACTTCACATAAATCTTAGGGATTTTGAAATGTTTTGTATTTTGGTTAAACATCAGGGTAATATTTTTAATGTCAAAATTGTTAACATTTGTTTCCATTTTTACTCCCTGTCTATTGATTCAAATTAACAGGGGCGCCTAACTTTGAACCTTAAGAAAGTCTGCAAGCCAAACACTGATGTCAAACACCTGTTTTTTCATTCTTTTCAAGTTTTACCGATTTTGTTTTCTTTAAGAAATTCCATATTTGTAATTGCGATATTTACCTTTTTTTCTTCGAATTTGAAGTTTAAATCCGAGATCTGGACTTTTTTTAAGAATCGTACTTAATCTCAAACCTGAGGCTTTAATTGGAACCAGAAATCACTACTGCAATTGAACAACTTTTTGCAGAATGGAACCAAATCCAAAAAATTATTATTGAGAAATTGATAGCTATAAATACATATTATTGACCAATAACAGGTTTTCAATTAAAATATGTAAAAAAAGTACTTCCATGTCATTAAAAATCACTTATCTACTGACATTTTTCTTTTTTGTGGGTTATTTATTTTTTGCAAAATTCCTACTAATGAACAACGTATACAGTAATCTGCTTAAAATGAAACCCATTTCAAGGAAAAAGTCAACATTTCTAAAAACGTAATTTCCGAAAAGTCATCTTTCGGAAAAAGGTGAATGCATAAAATAAAACAGTGGCATTTAGAAAAAAGATGACTTCGACAAATTTTCTTTCAAAAAAATTAAAATTTTGAGAATCAATTTCACAAACATGAATTTCGACAAAAAAGTAAAAATTGCTGGAAATGTTGAATATTTCGAGATCAAAATCCAAAATTTAAGAAAGAAACTTTTAAAAAAGCCAAACTTTAAAAGAATCCAATTAAAATTTTTGAAAATTCAGATTCTAAAAGCTCGAAATTTTCATAAAAATTTAATGTTACGAAAAAGGCGAAAACTAAAATAAAAACCGATCGAAGTTTTAAGAAAAAGTTCCGAACATTTTTCAGAGAAATTCAATTTTAAGAAAAAAGGTCGAATTTGGCGAATAAAGTCAAATTGTAAAAAAAAAGAATTTTAAAAACTGGTCAACATTTCGAGAAAAGGGGCACATTTCGAGAAAAAAACCAATAATTTTTGCACTGAAATCCAAGAAGTCAATTTTTACGAATAACATCGAAATTAAAAAAATTTCGTGGAAAAGATAAATTTTCAGAAAAAATCGATATATCTCGTCGAACGAAAAATTTTGAAAGTAGTCAAATTTTGTAAATCCTCGTTATAAAAAAGACGAATTTTGAAATCAATCTAAATTTTGCGAAAAAGATGAATTTCAAGGAAAAAGTTGTACTTTCGAAAAAATCGAGAAAAAATCGAAATTTCAAAAAACAAAAACGAATTTTGACGTAGGCGGAATTTTGAGAAAAAGATTGAGGGCTTAAAACAAAGTTCGTAATTACGACAAAACCATCAAATTTTCAAGAACTAATTTAGTAAAAGAGTCAAATTTTGTCGAAATTTCGAAAACTGGGTGAAATTTGAGAAAAACTCGAAACTGAAGATTTATTTTCCTTTGATTGTTTAAGCCAGAAAAAGACAAGCACTCCATCCTGTCCAGTATTTAGATGATTGTCAAAACTTTTGAAATTCCTCAAAAAAAGTTTTCCTCAATTTTTACCCTTACACAAAAACTGAAAAGTTTGAAAAAATATTTTTCAAAATTTTTACTTTTTTATTAAAATATCGACAAATATTGAGAAAAAGGCGAATTTTGGTAAACCAACCAAATTGGATTTTAGGAAAAGTCGAAACTTTTAGAAAAAACCAACCTTTGAGGGATATACAGGGTGGAACATAAGTAATGGTACACAGAGCAATGATGGATTTTTTCAAATAAAAATAATGTGATTTAGCTAGATTTACCTTATACCAAAAGTTGATATTAACAGAGATACAGGGTGTCAAAGTTGAAAAAAACATTCAATTCTTTGGTATAATTATGGAATGAATTGTAATATAGGCACGAAATTTGGGTTTCTTAAGTCGACAAACTCTAATTTGTTAACATATTACCAATAGTTGATAGGGGGCTCTACCTGCGCTCTCCTGCATAATTCTAAATCATCATAACTTTTTTGTGCACCCACGTATATTAATTTCAAGTAGGTTATTTTATTTCTGCATATTTTTTACGTAAAAAAGGTGTACCTTCTGAAAGTTGATACGAACAACCGTTTCCAAGATATTTACCTTTAAAGCTTGACGTGCCTTGGTTTTAAATTACTAAGATATTAAATTTTCGAAGTAGGCTTGAAAAAAAAGTAATCACAAAACAGCTTTAAAACTAATTTATGCCAAATATTACTTTTCTGATAATATTATTACCTAAATTTTGAAAATCTCTATAAAGAAAATCCAAAAAATTAAGACGTAATTTATTTTCTAACATAGAGGTGTGAGATATGATCTCTGAGTACGCTCAAGAAAATTTTAATAGTCTGGGTGGTTAAAGCAGATATTTGGGGATGAATTTCAATAAAAGACACCCAGATTTTTAATTGTTTACAATCCCTTTACATAAAAAAGGTCATTTCCCACATAATTATTTTTGAAAATAAATTTTGTTTTGGTATTTTATTTAAATTTGCTTTAGAAATTTAAAAAATATGTGTAATAATAATGTCAGTAGAGTAATATTTGCTGTAAACTATTTAAGAGTCAGTTTTATTACTTTTATTTTGAAACCTACAGCGAAAAATTCACATTTATATAACTTAAAATAAACGTACAGCAAACTTTGCAGGCAAATATCTTGAAAATGGTTGTTTGTATCAACATTTAGAAAGTATACCTTTTTTACTTTAAAAAATGTAGGTAAATAAAAAAATCTATTTGAAATAAGTGTACATAAAGACACAAAAAAGTTATGATCCTTTAGAATAATACAAGGTGGCGCAGGTGGCGCCCCCTATGAGTTACTGACAATCTGTTAGCAAATAAGAATTTCTTTACCAAAGAAACGCCCCTATGCCAAATTTCTTGTCTATAGTGAAATGTGTTCATCAGTTATGCGAAAAAATCACAATTTATTTTTCAACTTTGACACCCTGTTAATATCAACTTTTGATATAAGGTAAATGTGGCTAAATCACGTTATTTTGATACGAAAAATCTATTCTTGCTCTATGTACCATAACTTATGCTCCACCCTGTATATTTCGAAGAACAAAATTAAAAAGAAGTTTAATACAATATTTCAAAATTGTAAAAACAAATTCGAAATTACAAAAGAAAAAGACCAGTTTTTCGAAAAGGGACCAATTTTGAGAAAGTGTTGATATACAAGGTGATTCTAAAAGTAGTACCATAAATTCAGGATTGTATTTTAAAGCCCAAAATAAGACGAAAAGTCTATATAAACATGTGTCATAAAATGCTTCGTTTCCGAGTTACAAGGTATGAAAGGTTAGTTCCTGATTATAGTTTTTAATTAATAATTGCGAAACGTGTACAGATATTTAAATGAAATTTAACACAACTTTATACCATTTCGTGTCCTTTCAAAAAATCTAGGAATTAATTAACAGAACTAAACCAGTGGCGGGTATATCGAGAGGGGCAGTGCTTAAAATGCGCCTTATTTATTTTGTGTGCAGTTTTGTCTTAGTTTCGTAGCAAAAATATAAACTAAAAACTTTTTTACGCAAAAAAGGTGCTCTTACTGAAACTCGATATTCTCAGCCATTTTCGAGTAAAATGCATTTTAATAGTGCGATGCATTAAAAATACTCCCCCAAAAATCTTAGATCTAACACAAAGTTGGCTTTAAAATGAAAGAAAACGCGTGATATGTTAATTACCTAAAATGTACTAAAAAATATTTTTAACTAATAATGAATGTCTCCTAAATATTTAATAAATAACAAATTTAAAAACATTAGCTTTTATTTACAGAAATTGCTCAAAGTGGCCACCGGTGAAAAGAAAACATAAAAATGTCAATACTATTTATTTTCTTTCACTTCAATGCCAACTATGAGTTACATTCCATATTTTTGGGCAAGTTCTTTTAATGCACCGAAATATAAAAATGCATTTTACTCGAAAACCGCTGACAATATCGAATTTCTGTAAGAGTACCTTTTTTATGTAAAAATGTTTGTAGTTTATATTTTTGTTAAAAATTGTTACAAAAGCGCACACAAAATAAATAAGGCACGTTTTAAGCACCGTCCCCCTCGTTATACCCGCCACTGGTTAAGTTGTGTTAATTAATTCTTAGATTTTTGGAAAGGGCATGAAAGGGTATGGAGTTGTGCTAAATATCATTCAATTATCTGTACACGTTTCGCAACTATTAATAAAAAACTATAATCGGGAAGTAACTTTCCGCACCCTGTAACTCGGAAACGAAGCGTTTTACGACATATGTTTACATAAACTTTTTGGCCTTATTTTGGACTCTAAAATACGATCCTGAATTTATGGTACTACTTTTACCTTGTACCGGGTGGCCAACTAAGAAAGCCTATATCTCAGCAACGAATCACTCCACGGCTTTGGGAAAAAAAAAACTCACTAAAAAAAGTGGCCCTAAAAAATCGCGGGAAGATATTTCTGAAATTCTAAAATGACCGCTAGGTGGCGTAATACGTAGGACTGAATAGAAAATTAGAATTTTCTCGAAATTTTGCTTAATTAAGGTATATTGAAAATACATGCATTGTAATCCTAGAGTAATTTTGACTTGTTTTTGTTGTACACTTTTTGTTCTATCTCTAAAAATAAAGTGGTGGGGCGACGTCGAAAAAAATTTGAAAAAGTTGAAAATGAACCCCATATCCGTCGTCCTCGGACCGGTGTGACTGCAGACAAATTTAACGCTGTTCAACGCCTTTTGGAAGGTGATCGCCGTTTAATTTTTGGTGGAATTGTAGCTCAGATACGGATAAGCTTTGGGAGTGCTCAATCCATCATTAGAGATGAGCTGGGGTTTCAAAATTTTCTACCAGTATTTTTTGACTAAAGAACAGAAACAACGTCTGGAGATTTGTCAGCGTTACATGTGATGAGACTTGGGTCCACCATTACACCCCTGAATCTAAACAAGCAAACACGGAGTGGAGAAGAAAGGGGGATGGTGCACCCGTCAAGGTAAAAACTCGCCTCTCAGCTGGAAATGTTCTTGCGATAGTGTTTTGGGATTTTAAAGGAGTTGTGCACGTCGATTTTCTGCATGAACGTCGTACGCTTAATGCTGCCTACTATTGCCAGCAATGGATGAAGCAAGATGTGCATATCGGCGGAAGATGCGTGAATTTTCGGTCAGCAATGTGATTTTGATTTACGACAATGTCCGCTTCCACTCAGCCAATCAGACAAATCAAAAATTTAAGGAAATGCATTGGGCAACATTAGAACACCCTCCTTACAATCCAGACTTATAACCATGCGATTATCACATGTTTGGGTCACTGAAAGAAGCTCTAGGAGGTGAGTGATTCCATGATGATGGTGCTGTTGAGATATTTGTGCCCAATTGGCAGCAAACACTCCCAATCCGTTGGGAAAAATGTATAACAAAATCAGGAGATTATGTAGGAAAATAATTAATAACTTTCGTATATGTATCTTGTACCAATAAATTTTTAAAAACAAATCCCGGTTCATATTTGATGTACCTTCGTATTAATAAGTTTTTGTTTTGCAGAAAGAAACCAAAGCACTTGAGTCCCTTCTGAAGGTTTTTTACCTGCCAATCTCATTCAGCCGAATGGTTTTGTTTTTGGTTAATAGATGTTGCTAAGTTTTAAAATGAGACCTGTTCCTTCTTTACAGCAAAGGTTATGACTTCTTCTGAACTAAAAAAAATGCTAAATATCTAATTTTTAATAATTTGTGGCTTGGTTCTTTTCTACAAAAAGCCGTCCAATTAGTATTAAAATTTCAATTTTTTCATAAACATTACGTAATTTGTTGCTTATTTACTAACATTTCCACTTTTTCTCGATAATTCCATTTTTCTTCTAGGATTTTAGGTTTCATTTTTCTAGACAGATTGAATTGAGACTTGAAGTATTTTTAAATTTAAAGTTTTGTATCTAAATTTCCGTAAAAATTTCCAGTTTATGTCCGAAATTTTTAGAAATTTTTATTTTATAGATTACTGAAAATATCTATCATTTCCTGGAAAGTTTTTTATCCAGTAATTTAAAGATCACACATTTTTAATTTAACGTCAGAATTTAGCTAGCATGGCTAAATTTCGAAAGAAACTCGACTTATGCCAATTTTTTGTTATGTACCTTTAGATCTTTCTTTCGAAAATTTAATCTTTATCTTTCCAGTTCGAATCGAAATTGACATTTACTTGTTTTTCTAACATTTTGTCTTTAATTTATTCAAGAAAGGGTGAATTTTGTTCTTTGAAATTTAAACTTGCTTCCTAAAAATTCGATTTTTTTTAAGTAAGAATTTCGTAGTTATTTTTTTTAATTTAAAGCTTGAAATAGTTGTCGGAATTGTTATGACGTTCACGTCCGAAACTATATCGGATATTAAAGTGACGCAAAGAATAACAGAGATACACAATATGAAAGTTTTGAGAAGAATTACCAATAAAAGATTGACAGATAGAGTATGAAAAAACGTAAGAGATACCTGCAAAATGGATAACATCAATGAGTGAGTCAAAAATGAGGAATAATACCAAACGAATATATCAAGAGAATGGTTGAGTGGTGAGAATAGTGAGGGTAGATTACCGAATGGCAGAAGGATGTTGGAAAGACTAAGAAAAACATGGAGCCATAATGTGCATCCATAGAAGGGATACCGATGCCAATGCCTAAATTAAAGAGGAAAGAAGAAGGAGAACAAGAACCTAAAAAAAAAGAAGAAGAAAAAGAGAAAGAAGAAGAAAAAAGAGGAAGAAGAAGAAAAAGAAAAGGAAGAAGACGAAAAAGAAATAATATTCCAATTTTTTTTACAGATTTACATTATTTTTCGTACTTCTTTCATTTTCTTTACCAAATTAATCCAAAATAAATACATCACTTTAGTGTAACAATTTATTAAAATTATAGCACACAATCAACATTATATTTACTTTTAAAAGTCAAATTAATCAAAAGCCACATAGTATCAAATAAAAAAATTTCAATGATTAAATCAAATTCTAAATTGTCCACATATACTTAATTAGTATTTAATTTCTAAACTACATCCTTTCTAATTCACAACATCTATTTGCTAACGGTAAAGTTATGGGTTATAACAATTATATTTACATATATTTAGAAAGTAACAGAACAAGACTAGTTCCAGATGCTATCAAGACAGTGCTTAAACCAATGTGAGAGGAACTATTACAAAGGTCAGTTTCGCATGTGTTGCAGGATTTCAAAGTTAATCCTGGTTTAGTTGGGCAACCAGGCTTGTGTCCTGTAAAATATTCCGTGCATTTTCTCAAAGCGTACTCCTTCTTCAGGGTTTCTGAAAAGTAGAACAAATTAATTTTGCGATTTAATAATGAACTTGTTAGGAAAACGACACGACAAAGAGGAAAATGAAACGTACAAGTCCCAAGTATTAGTATAGCCTGACGTCAGTTAAATTAGCAAGCAGAGAATTCGACTCACATTTTTTTGCTTAAAATTAATGTAAGAAAATAAAGCACAATTTATTAATCAAAAGCTTGTTTTAGAATTTTATGCCAATTTTTATTTTACAGCTTACCATGGATATCTAGAATTAAATGTAAAATTCTCATAAGTTGATTCTAGTCAAGATCCGTGACGTTTTGTAGAAGAATCTAAGATTATTTCCTTATAAATGATGGATTAATATATTTTAGGAATAAAATTCGCTAATGTATTCCTAAAGCCTAAATAACACTACGCTTATTTAAATTTTTAACACTTGAGTCGAGCTTGTATAAAAATGATAAATTTCAAAACAAAAACTCTGCATTTTTAATCGAAATGTTTATTTTTTGGCTCATTTAGAGAAAATGCTCTAACATTGAAACAAATTCTTAAAAATTTCGACTTCAAATTTTCAGCTCCAACTTTTTTAATTCTTATTTCGTTAAAGTTGAAATTTTATGAAAAAAGAGAAATTTTTTGAGGCAGTCTCTTGTTGGTGGAAAATATTATGATTATTGATTTTATTTAACAAAAAAAATTGAAAATTAAACTTAAAATATTGATTTCTAAAACAGTTCTATTTTGATATCAAAATTTCAGCGACAGACTTGAAATAATTACATAGGATAGGATATATTCAATAAAAATGATTATACTAAACAAATCAAACAAAAAAATTTAAAATTAGTCTCTATAACATTTCATTGTAGATCGCTAGTTTCCAAAACTAATTTTCTTGAAATGATCTGAACTTCACGAATTTCACTGAGCTGGGTCGACTAAAAATTTGGCCCATCGTAATTACATCATTATTATTCAATTTTATTGCAAACAGAAATTATATATCTTCAACTTAGTAAAACATCATTTATTATAAATTCACGAACAATTACATATCGACACAAAATATTCCGTTTAACTAAGCATAACATGATGATTGTTAGTAGTTAAAAACCAATTTTTAAATAAATAGGGTTTTTTTTAGTAAATAACATTATAACTTCAAATTACAAAAATTTAGATAACAAAAGTGCCAGCATGGTTCCAGATGCAATTAAAATTCTGGTGAAGCCAAATCTCGAAGAACTGTTGCATAAATTAGAGTCGCATACGCCACAGAATCGCACACTATATTGCCTATAAGGACTCTGGCAAAGGGGCGGATATCCCTTTATAAAATAAGTACAATTTCTCATAGCATACTCTTTGTTTCTTTGGGCTGAAATTAAAAATAATAATCAACGAAAAAATCGATAGTAAATTCATTTTTAACAAGAACAAAACAAACAGCTGGGTTAATACGCCAACATCACAACTCAAAAATTATTGCAATTAGTTGAAAAAAAAAAGAAAACTTCATTTAAAATCGCCTAAAATGTCACAGATTACTTTGTGAAGCTACATACAGCGTAGAACAGCCAAATGGAAAATTCAATATCTCAGTTATTGTACATATTTATGAAAAATCCCGAGATAGATCAACTTTTGGATTATAAGATGACATCCTGCATCGCAAAAATTTCAACCCTAGATGCAACCCCCTTTGAGTTACAGTTTTAACTCCTAAATTTTTCAATTGGAAGTAGGGGTTTGGTATACCTCATTTGAAAGGTCTTTTCATTCTCTATTCAAATATGTTATGGTCGTTACATTTATTTACAAAATAAACAATAAAAAAAATGTATCATCTCTAGGAATAATAACGAATAGTGGCTCGTGCGGTTCGTCCTCGATAATCATAAAGGGACCAAAACAATTTCGATATCCCTTTTTGATTTTGTAAAAAGGTAATGTAAAAACTTAGCAACTTTATCATAGTCAATTGTACTTTTGTCGAAAACGTCCCAGTAGCTTTCTAAAACTGTGAGAGAATTAAACAGTGGTCAGTATCGTGCTCCAGTTATCTTTTTGCACATTTTGAAAATTTAATATGGGTCATTTTGAAGAAATGCATAAAATAATAATTTTACAAACACAGGCCGAAAAAGCTCGTCTATTTCAACAAAAAATTTCTGATTCACCGCCTATATCCCCAGGTACAATTAGTAAAATCGAGAAGCATTTTCGGCCATGGACATGTACGAACGCTAAAAAAAGTACCCTTCAATCGATTAGCTAACGATACCAAATTAGAAATAATGAATCAGTTTGAAGAAAATCCACACTCTTCA
Source organism: Dastarcus helophoroides (assembly GCA_028583605.1). NCBI lineage: Eukaryota > Metazoa > Arthropoda > Insecta > Coleoptera > Bothrideridae > Dastarcus > Dastarcus helophoroides. The sequence continues at coordinate 28,748,031 of CM053328.1, forward strand.
AGTCGACAAATAGCTGCAGCACTGAACGTTAGTCTTTCCTCGATTATTCGTTTACTGAAGGAAAATAAAATGCATCCTTATAAACTGACACCATATCAAGAGCTCAGTGAAAACGATTTTGATAGAAGAACTCATTTTTGTGACCGAATGATGCAAAAATTAGTTAATTATGTCATCCAAATAGAAAACATTTTGTTTTCTGATGAGTCCACTTTTGCTCTTCACGGTCATGTAAAACGCCAAAACTGTCGCTATTGGGCTAGTGAAAATCCCCACTGGATGAAAGAATTGCATAGACAGAACTCTGAAAAAGTTAATGTTTGGGCAAGGATTATTGGAGATCATGTCATTGGTCCATTTTTCATTGATGGAAATTTAAATGGAGATAATTATTTAGCATTGCTCCAAAACAACATTGTACCAGCTTTGGTAAACTTATATCCAGCTCAAGAAAATCCACACGTTCCAGCTAATGTAATATGGTTCCAGCAAGATGGAGCACCACCACACTACCAAGTCAAGTCCGGCAATATCTCGATTTTACATTTCCAAATCGGTGGATAGGGAGACGAGGTACGGTAGTATGGGAACTACGATCACCAGACCTGACACCTCTGTACTTTTTTTATGGGGTTATGTGAAAAATACAGTGTATAAAACCAAAACTCGAGACCTAGCTGATTTACGAGCAAAAATAACGCTTGCGATTGCGTCGGTGACACCAAAGATGTTGAATAATGTCACTAGACATTTTTATTCACAATTAGGATGCTGGCAAGATGTTGGAGTGGATGTTTTGAACATCTTCTATATTAAGTATGGTTTGTTTTTTTATTTTATTAAATGAAAATATTAGATTTTTATTTTGTTGCTGAAAATTGAAATTAATTTTTGTTACTGTTAATTTTTGAAATAAATATGGCCACCATGACATTTTTGAATAGATAAAGAAAAGACCTTTCAAATGAGTATAACAAGTCCCTGCTTTCGGTTTAAAAATTTAGGATTTGCCACTGTCACTTGAAAAGAGTTGCATCTAGGGATGAAATTTTTACGTTGGAGAATGTCACTTGATAATCTAAAATTGACAAGTCTCAAGATTTTTCAAAAATTTGTAGAATAACTGAGATACGAAATTTATTCCATTTGCCTGTTCCACACCGTATAGAAACTATTAACGAACGAGACGAATGATTTGTTTGGGATTCTTATCTCGATTCAGCAAAAACATGGATCGCAACCCAAAACTTTCAGTACATGTTTTGACACAAAAGGGTTTTTAAAATATCAAGGTACACATATTAATCCATAATCCTTTGTATGAAATGCAGATCTCCTAATTCTCTATTCTTGTAGCTATCATGCAAACCCAAAAAGAAGATACCTCCTCCATCATATTTCAGTGTGTCTTGAAGGTTTTTCAATTTCAGTTCTCCAGAGGTGTTCTCCAATCCCTCACCAAACCATCCCATCCCTAAACATTAAATTTACTTTTCGCTACAAATGTAACTGATTTCCAAAGGTGGACATTTTTGTTAACATATTTTTTCGCAAACTTCAACCTTTAATGTTTATTTTTTGACAAAGAAAGCTTATTTTGGGGAAATGCTTTGATGATAATCATGCTTATAAAATACTGTACGCATATTCTCTAAGTTGGGGTCTTTTCCTAAATACGTGACTGCTTCTACGGTTAGTTTAAGTGCGCTTATCTTGAATTCTCGTCAATTTGTCGCAATAGCCAACGCTCATCGTATGTGATTACTAAATTTTCTACTACATTGTTGTTGTTAATTTTTTATTGAGCCTTCCTTTTCGTATCTATGAATAATAGTATGTACTAAAGGTTCTTATTTGAACAATATTGTTTATTTTTGTACCAGATTTCTTACCTTCATGATATACATATAATAACAAATTTTCATATGATGAAGGGACTCTTTGTTTTCCAGTAAGTTTATTATTTACAAAATTTTTCCCAGTACATTGACACGCTCCGTCAGAAGAGCGCTTTCAGTTTCGTACACTCCCAGATGTCGATTGGAACTGTCTAATTTCTGGAACTGTCCGACTATCTACTGTCTCTACAGTGAGCTATTTAAAAGTAATCAAAATTTACGAGAGCTCAAATTTAGTAGATATATCAGTTTTGTAGGTATCAATTGTTGCTGTAGAGTGGCGTGTGGAGGAATCTATTACTATCAGTGATGACCGAGAGTTATTTTAGATGTTTCGTGCCTGCCAAACATGTTTAAAGGTACTCAAAATGGTTTATGAAAATTAGGGACACCCCAACTGAAAATATTCCTACTTTTTTGTTATTTCTTATTTAAAAAATAAATATTCTTTCTTGTTGCATTATTATCTTTTGCATATAGCACTATAGAAAATTTTAAAAAGCTTTTTTATTACGCGTAATTAACAGTATCCGATTTTGAGTGTGAGGCACTGTAGCTTGTTTCATGCTGAGGCTTTAACCCCTTCATGTCTGATGACCTCACTTAACCATTGCTTATTTCCAGATCCCTGGTCTAGAAACAACTTTGAATCTTTAGGCGCACCCTTATGAATAATATCATTACAGACAACGTACCATCAAAATTCCTACGTAATTTTTTTAAATATTGCCGTGCAAATCGTAATCAATTATAAAACTTATGGAAAATTTACCTATTGAGCAGATTACCCAAGTGAAACCATTTTCTATTGTTATAATAGACATGGGCGGTCTGTTTCCCATTATTACGAGGCGGCATATGCATATTTCCTGATTTGTTTGTTTTGCCATCAAGGTCATTTATCAATTTCCGATTTCTGATTTATCTAGCAAAAATGTCTTATTTGCATTATGTCGATTTACTGGTCGATGACGTAGACGTTTGAAAATTGTTACCCATAATCTGACAGTTAATGAATATTTACTTCAAATCATGGAAAATTACGCTTCTGGGGAAAACTCTAATGGACTTTCTATTCAGACTTCGGAAAATTGTAGGTAGTTGATGTAAAATTAATTTGAATTTAGTCAGCGTTGCCGAATATGAACGTTTTATTTATAAAGAATTAGGTATGTTTTTAATTTAAATTATTCTTGAATTCGTTTCGTATTTTTGCTTTAAGTCTAGATTCAAAGGATTGGAGTTCAAGCCATAACCAATCCAGATTTGGGCAACATTAAAATGTGATTTATACTATTATTACACCATTACTATTATGAAATATAAATTAAAGCTTAGAAAAATTAATGAAAATGTATACATAAATGAGGACTTGACGCATAAAGAAAGCGAGAAGAGACAATTAAAAAGTAAAGCAGAAGAGGAGACACGCATTGGTAAACATATCAAAATGGGATACAACAAGATAATAGTCCATGGAGAAATTTGGAAATGGAACAAAACCAAGGAAAAATTTAAAAATACAAATCCAAAAAACAATAAATCTAGAGAGGTAAATAGTATGAGGAGAAACAAGGCAATGAGAATGGATATGAAAACAAATAAAAATACAGCAATAGAAAAAATAAATAAAAAGGAAATAACAGCAAAAGAAATTTGGAAAGTGGGAATACGAAATGTTAGAGGACTAAGGGGAAAAAGGAGGCACTAATAGAAGAATTTGAAATGACAGGAATCCAAGTATTAGCAATAACAGAAACGAAAAAGGGACAAGGGGAGCTAGTGCTAGGCAATGGACACTTTTTAATACACAGTGGAGCAGAACCAAATTAAACATGCTGCAGCACGAGTTGGGTGTATATGGAGAAGGGATTAGTAGACAATATACAAAATTGGGAAGGCATCTCTGAAAGAATATTGAAAATAGAATTTGATGATATATTATGGGAAACGAATATGCAGAATAATAGTGTATGGATCAAATGAAACCATTTAGCGAGTAATAAAGATCAATTCTGCGATGAACTAACATTGGCCACGGAGACAGGTAAAGGTAAAATTATCGTAATGGGAGATTTTAATAGAAAGGTGGGCAAAAAAGAGGACAGAACTGTAAATGTGACTGGAAACTGTGGGAAAACAAAAATAAAGAACAACGGGTTAAGAATGATAGCATATTGAACGGTTTAATAATAACAAATACGTTTTATGGGTACCGAGATATACACAAATTTACAAGAATGGCGGAAAACGGAAAATAAAGATCCATAATTGACTACGTACTTGTGCAAAGAAATAATCAGAAATCGATTACGGATGCAAGAGTCAAAAGAAGTGCGGAAATATTTAGTGATCATTACCTAGTTGTAGCAAAAATCAGAAAAGAGAAGAGATCTAAAAGTGAAAATGAATAATACGAAACTGTACCAGTAAAAAAAAAGGATATATTTAAACATACAAATTAGGAGAAGAAGATATAGCAAACAAAATTATCACCAAATTATTGAGGAAGAAATAAGTAAGATAGAAATAGATATCGAATAAAAAGGTATTGATGACATATGACAAATATTTAAGAAGACCGTAATAGAAGCAGCTAAACAAACATGTTGCACGATTACAACTAACAGAAATAAAAAGTTAACTGTCCGGTGAAACGATGAAATCAAAAAAAAAAACAAATTAAAGAAAGAAGCGTGGAAAGATTACTTAAATAATAACATTGCACAAAAATAGAGTTTGTATAAGGAGGGGAGAACCAAAGTAAAAAAATGGTTTTGGAAGCTAAACAGAAGGCACGGGGGCGTTTTGGGGAAAAATGGAGGAGACAAATAAAGGAGACCGTAAGCTATTTTATAAAGCAGTGAAGACAATATGAAAAGGAAAAGAAAAGAAATGGACGACTATAAGAAGCAAAGAGGCGCGTTGCTAAAAGATAAGAAATTAATTATGAACAGATGGAAAGTGTAAAGTCCTGCTTTACTTATGAAATGAAACAATGAGTGGACAACACAGAACAAGACTATGTAATACAATCAATTCTCACTATTCTCGACTATACATACTTGCAACCTAAGGGTCAAGGGGGGTGTTTACCCTCTCCATAGCGACCAATATGTTACGATGGTCATGTAATTGTGGTGCTATTGTCGTTGGGAAAACCAACAGAAAAAATACTTTTACGAACTATTAAATCCACTGGACCCAGAGAGAGATGAAGGGAAAGAAGTAATAATAAATAACACAATAGTAGATGAAGAAAATGAAGCACTTACGATAGAGGAAGTTGAAGAAGCAGTCAAAGCAACAAAAAGTGGAAAAGCATCCGGGCATGATGGGATAACACCAGATATGATTACACACATGGGGAAGAAAGGTTAAACTATTGTATAACATTTGTAATAAGGCATGGATAAAAGAACAAATACCTAAAGACTGGAAAATAGGTGTTATTAGGCCCATATATAAAAAGGGAGATAAAATAGAGTGCCAAATTTTTGGAGGTATAACTTGATTCATCACGGTAGCAAATATATATGAAAGGGTGTTAGCAAATAGGCGCCGTTTAGCCATAGAAACGCAACTAAGGGTATCCCAAAGTGGATTTAGAAGAGGCCATAGCATACAGGACCTTATATTCACTTACGGATAAAATATTAAGACAATAAAGGGAGGCATATCTAGCGTTCATTGATCTTGAAAAGGTTTTCGACAGGGCACCCACTAAAGAAATATGGATAAGTTTGGAACAACGAGGAGTCAGACGAAAATTAAATGCTGGAATAAAAAGCATTTATAAGGAAAATGCAAATTACGTCAGAACACAAAAGATGGTTTACGACAGGGAGGAGTGCTTAGCCCATTACTGTTCGTCATCCTGATAGATGACATAATCAAACAAACATATATTAAAACAACAAGCCTTCAAGTAGGATACTACAATGTACAAATAGTCTGTATAAAAGAATGTGTATTTGCAGATGATATAGTAATGATGGCCAATTCACCCGAAAACCTACAAACTTAGAAATATGAAGACACTCTGGAATCTAAACGAATGAAAATAAATGTCAATAAAACAAAAGTAGTGGCGATAACAGAAGATGAAAATAAAAAATAAATATACGATTGGACAATAAGGATCTACAACAAGTTAAGAAATTTAAATATATTGGAGTAATAAAGGAAACCAGGATAGATACATCAATGAACGCCTAGATAAAGCACTTAAAGCATATTGCAGTATGTGTGCAACCACAGTCAAGAAGAAAGAAATATCCAAAAATACGAAAATGTTGGTATACAATACTGTGTTCCAGCGCATACTACTATTTGGAAGTGAAACCTGGGTTTTAAGGGAGAGAATGAAAAGCCGGATACAAGCAGCCGAGATGAAGTTCTGAAGAGTGGTAGAGGGAATAAATAGAAGATCTTGAATAAGAAATCAAAAAGTAAGGGAAGAACTGGATACTAAGCCTACATTATAAATTGTCGAAGAAGAACAATTAGGTTGGTGGGGACATGTACAAAGGGTGAACGATGACATGCAAGCAAAGAAAAGATGGGAATTAAGAACATCAGACAGGAGACGAAGAGACAGACCTAAAAAAAAGTGGGGTGACACCATTGATAAATTAATCAGAAAGATACACTTAAACCGGAACGAAGCAAAAATGTTAGCGCTAGATAAACAAGAATGGAACAAAATGAAATAGAGAATACCAATCTCTACACCTCACGGCTCTTTCGCACGGAGAACCGTAAGGCTCGCACTCGCAAGCGAGCGGACGGCTCCCAAGATTGAAATGCAAAGAGTACAATGGAGCGTTCACATGGGACGCACGGGCCTTTAGGGCGCGCGAGTGAGAGCAGGTAAGGCTCGTACATTTCGAGCCGTCCGCTTAGAAGGGAGTCACGTCTCTTGCTCGAAATGCAAAGAGAGGAATGGCAGCATTCACACGATAAGAGCGACAATCGCTCATGGCTCTCACTCTCCACCGTTAAGTCGAGATGGATTTTGATAAATTGTCAATTAATTCAATCAGTATCCGGCCACCAGTGCCTGGATTTTGCGCAATGTTGCCAACGGATTTTTTTTGTGATAAACATTTTTGGATATTGATAAACTATCCCGACTATACAGAGTCATCTAGTAATCCCAAATGAAGTGGATGACCATCTGAGTAAAAAAAACTTTTCCCAGGCAAATAGTATGAGTTGTGTTGCCCATATATTCAGGAAGGCACTCTATGAGGCATTTACATGGACTTCTTATGCTTTGTCTTCTTCTCCAGGCTTAATACTATAATACTGAGTTCAATAACTTTGCATAATTTAATAAAGTTATGCAATAGCACAAACTAATACTGGATAAAATTGATTACTTATACCTCGGGTAATTTTACCACAAAGAAACTTTTTTGAAAGAGCGTATCTTTCCTGGACAATTTTTTAAATGGTAATTATGACATAAATTTGCCATTCTTGATGTTATTGACTCTACCTGTAAAGCACTCAACATACTTAATCATTGCCATTCCACTCGACATTGGTGGAGAAAACTGATATCCAGTACAGCCAACTCAGACAATTATTTTTGAAATTATACTTTATGTCGTGATTGATTTTCGCTTTTCATCAAGAAATTAAATACGAATACAAGTTTAATGCAACTATATTGATTATACAAAAAAAAATAATAATAATAAAATAATTTTAAAATATTTAAATAAGCGAAAATGTCGATTGTTAGTAAATGGGTTTCTATCCCATTAAAATAGGTATACATTATATAATTTATTTAGGGACGTATTATTATACAAAATTACATAAGTTTAGACAACATGAGGGTCAAAGCAGCTCCAGATGCAATCAACATCGTCGCAAGACCAACTCGGGCAGAACTGTTACAGAGATTACTGTCACAAATGCCACAGAATCTCACTGAATATTGTCCATGTCGCGGATGACAGAGATATGCTAATCCCATAGTAGGATAAGTACAATTTCTTATAACGTATTCCTTGTTGCTTTGTGCTGTAAATAAAAAATAAGTCAACCATTGGATAATCACCTTTGCAGGAAATTGTGATGTTGATCAAAGGGTCAGAGCAAGGTGAATTCATAATTGTTAGAAGAATACCTGAAACCTGAGGTAGTTTTTCGAAAAGCCTTTTGTTAAAAATATCTGCAAAATGATGGTAAATGTAGCAAAGAAGAGAATGGAACTTTTATTGTAATTTTTATGTCATTAATCTGGTTCCCTAATCTGCTCTATAAAAATAAAATTTATATTTTAATAGACTTTGTAGATTTTGCGTAATAAATTATATAAATAGGGGAGACTGTTGTTCCTTGAGTATAGTGTACCCTGGAACAAATGCTCAAAAATAACGTTCAAGTAGTAACAACTACAAATAATTAAAAAAAATTCCAAGGTACAACAGTCTCCCCTACTGTGTATTGTTTCTTTATCGTAGTAAAGAACAAAAATAGTTTATCTAAAAATAGTTGTTTCTTTCCAAGACTTTTTGACGTATATAGTATTATTTTTTTTAAATAAAAAGCTTTAGTTCATCAAATGATAAAGTGCAAATCAAATTTGTCCTTTACATTGTTTCATTTAAATGCATATTTTCGGAGTTAGCACAGGTTTTTTAATTCGACTCAACTCGGTAATTGCAGTTTAGCGCGATCTGAGGCGATCTTATAGGCATTAACTCATTGCGAATTGGGAATGAATGCTTTTTACTTGAGAGATTTAGTCGATTTTGTGTCGTAGTTTATCGGAAAACTGCGTATTTTTTCTTTACTTTAATAGTTGTTGAGAATTAAGTATTTTATGTAACAATAGTTGCTTACTTTCTAAGGCTTCTTGACCTATAGAGTATTAATTTTTTTCAAAGAAATAGCTTTAATCAACCGAATGATAGAAAGCAAATCTTAGTCCTTTACATTGTTTCATTTAGATGAATATTTTGGGAGCTAGCTTAGGTTTATTAATTGTACGCAGCACAGCGTGGTTTGACGGGGTCCGAAATGATCTCAAACCCATTGGCCGACCATATACGAATGAATCTGATCTGCGGATTTAATCCGTAAAGATATATCTGCGCACTTGGCTCGTTACGTACCAAATATGATGCTTTCCACTAACGTACATATCTGTATACATATTATAACCTTCAATTAAATCCGTCAGTTAAAAACTTCACGTTGGTGGGCTAATATTCGTCATTTTTGTACGAATTGGACTCGGCTCGCGGTATGTTTGCAAGCACCCGAGATTTAGCTGGTTTTATCTGGCATCTCTGGAATTTTTGAGTGAAAGATGTCACAGTCAGCCACTAACTGACATATTTAGTCTGGGCAAGATAGAGTCTGCCGATCAGTCTGTAGCTCGGCCCTGTCCATTAACGTAAAGGTAATTCTTTTGATTTGATATATGTCTTATTCAATTTCTGTAGTAATTCGCTGATGTATGGGCGACTATTAACTCATTGCGAATTGCTAATGAATGCTTTTTTACTTGAGACATTATCAACACGCTAACCTGTTCTATAAATATTGCCACTGTAGAAAAAAGTGTGTATATTTGAAGATCGACAATTTCTTTATATTCGAATTATCACACAACAAGATTTGGACAATATTTTAACATTCATACATAAGTAAGAATGATTTAAAAAAATTAATTTGTTTATAGATTTTTTAATAGAAATTGGCTTTTTTTAAATCTGATCTAATTTTAAAATTTAGACATCGATTATGCATTTGGAGCTTAAGTTTTTTAACTCCAATTTGTTTCGTTTCGAATTTTTGGCCGTTTCTTACAATCCCAAGTTTAAGCGTTTAATTTTTATTTCTTTTCTTAAATTTAATTTTCATTCCTTAAATTTCGAGCTTTTTCAGGTATTTTGTTTAAAATTAAGAACATTTTAACATTTTTCTCAAAAAATATTTGAACTTAAATATTCGGGAGCTTTTACAATTTTGGATCTGTTTTCGAAATTTCAACTTTAATCCCGAACATTAAACATATTTTCCAAAATTTCTGGTTTATTGTCAAATGTTGGTATTTTTTAAATTCCAAGTTGCATTTTCAATTTTCAATTCATTTTCCTGAAATTTAACTTAAACATTTTATATCGTTTTTTTTCTAAATTTTAGTCCTAAAATGTCCACTTGTTTTCTCAAAATTATGGTGAATGTTTTTGTTGAAAATTTAGTTTTTGTATTTCTACTTTCTTACAATTTCACTTTTTTCGAAATTTCAGGTTTAAATTAGCTTTTCTTTTAAATTCCGGGTTCATTTCGAGATTCCACCTACTCCAAGCTTCAACATTTTCGATTTTTACTGATTTTTAGGTTATTTTTGAAATTGCCAGCTATTTCAAACTTTGTCAGGTATCATTATTATTTTTTTATTTTGAATATCATACTGTAACCTACAAGGCTATATGTTTTTTTAATTCTCAGTTTAAGCTTGAAACTTCGATTTTTTTTTATAAATTCCGAATACTTTCTTAAATTATAACTTTTTTCTAAAAATTCTGAGATTATATTTTCAATATTTATTTTTTATTTCGACTGTGAACTGAAGATTTCAAGTGTTTCATGAATTTTAGCTTTATTTTTGAAATTTTAACCTTAAAGGAATGTAGTCCGGGGATTTTAGCAAGATCGGTTGATTATATGCAACGTAAATACGAATTTGACCATTCCTTTGAAGTGGACTTAAATAGCCACACTGACGCTCAATCAGTACCTGAAGAAAAACCCAAATTATCCATCTGGTTTACAGATGGATCAAAGACAGTACATAGGACCGCAGTGGAAATTTATGACCCTAACTATAGGTTCTCTGAAACCTTGGGAAAAGACACAATTGTCTTTCAAACTGAAATAATTGCAATAGAACGAGTGTTTTCGAGGAAACCTGAAAGGAAAAAGATCTACATTAATTCTGACCGGCAGGATGCAATAAAGGCTCTCAGCAGCTGCATTGTCAACAAACTTTAAAGCAACTGGCTAAACACAACAGGATCAACCTTAAGTGGGTGCCAGGGTACAAAGGTATACAAGGGAATGAAGCTGCGGACCATCTCGTTAGATAAGGATCTGCATCGTCATTTCTTGAATCTGAGCAGGCTTTTGGTTTTTCTAAAAGTCAAATCAACAATGAGGTCAAAAAATGGGAACCAAAGTCAAGAATTTCCTACTGGAGATGATATCCAGGACTACGACAGGCGAAAAGATCCATATCCGGAACGCTTAAAAAAGCAAATATCTACTTAGAACTCTGCAAATCCGAATTGAGAATACTAACCGGCCTCTTAACAGGACATGGCCCTATGAGGTACCATCTCAAGAAAATGGGTCAAGTTGAAATAGACCTATGTCATTTTTGCGCAGAAGCTGCGGAGAGTGCAGAGCTATGCAAGTGCGATGCGCTTGCACGCAAAAGGCGCGTCCAACTCGGATGGAGTGTCCTTAGACCCCTCAGATATGGAAAAACTCAATCCCAGGTCCATAATAAACTTCCACAAGAACCTGGGAACTACATAGATCAGGGTATGCACAAAAGATCTCTTTAGGTCGAGGTGGGGGGGTGGACCAAAAGAAACACGAAACGACCCATATATAATCTAGTTTAATCTGTCAACTATCTGTGCGAAGACCTGATGAGATTACAATATTTGAATTTTTTTAAACTTGCTCTGCGAATATCCTCTTTATTTTACCACGTGTGTGAATGTGTTTCTTCCCCATCCGCGACATTTCCTTTTTGATAAGTCAACCCTTTAATTGGTCAAAATGTACTTTTTATTGTGTAATTATTTTCAAAGCTCTTCAGAAGTCTGAATAGTAATTCCAGGTATCGAACTTCAAAAATGACTTTTGGACCTTAGTTTACACCTAGAGAGGATAAATTTCCAAAAACACTAAAACAATTGATTTTTAATTACAAAAAGAAGCCTAAACACCAATTTCCACATTCCACAAAAATGACGAACTGACCCACTGATCTACAAATGTTATCTTCCATTTAAAATCCTCGGATGAGGAACTTTCAAAGAAGCTTTTTTAGTGCTCCAACATCTCCGTATTTTTTTAATAGAACTTAGATACCGCTGTTCCCAATTTCCACTTCTTTCTTAATATTTCCAATTTTAAAATTCATTTTTTAAATTTACAAATTCAACCATTTTTCGGATATGTTCTTACTGTTATTTGGTTTTGAGTATTGCATTTCTATTTTTATTCTTCTGATATGAGGACAGTTCTTTATATTCGATTATTTTTAATTAAGTCGTGAATCTCTAAAAGTCGAAATTGTTCATGAAAGTTCTGATTTTCGTAATCTTAAATTTTTGGCTTAAAATTGCGATGTTTTGTGGTAATTTTCATTTCTATGTTCTCGATAATACAAAGAAGTTATAGAAATTTCTAAATTACCGAAGTTTAATAAACCGATATCTAATTACCGAATTTATTTAATTTTTTTGGAGTTTCGACTTGGTCGAAATTTATTATGTAAATTGAAAGTTCTTCTCGAAATTTAAACTTGATTCCTCAAGGTTCAGTGATAAAACATAAGATTCAAAAGTTGGACTCTATTTTCATAAATTTGCAGATTTCTGTTTAATACACCCTGTATTAGTTACTCGCAATATCAACTTGAAAAAAAAATTAGAGAAAATAGTAAATCGTGAAAAGAAATCCAATATTTCTTAATTTGAAATCATATTTGGCCATATCAATTTTATTTAAATATAAAATCATAGATGTGTCTAAATAACCTATATTTCACGCCAGAAAACCACACTGATAAAAATAAATAATAAAAACTCTTTTATCTAATGGTCTTATTTACTTGATAATAATCTGGCTTATTGCTTTGAAAATTATATCATATTCTGAACTCTTATGGTTATATTCCTTGTCTTTGGAAGACATTAATTATAACAGTGACGTATTTTATGTGCTGCTTTTATTCAATTTTACATTTAGTTCAAGTATAAGTTGTTGAAATAGAAAAAAAGAATTTTTTTTTGGTGGAACAAACTGATCCTTGCTTATCTTCAAAAATTGAAATAAAAAACTTGCCCCCTTTATTGGTTTCAGGGGACAAGTTTTGGATTTCAATTTAAGAAAAAAAGGAAGATAAAAATATGTATCTGATAAGCACTGTGGTAGTAAATACCTCAACATTAACGAGTTAACGGGTATATGCAACTTTAAATGGAGTCGTGTGTATTATTTATAGCATAATATTTTTGGATTTTCAATGTCCATTTTTAGGCCCTTAGGAGCTAAATTTTGAAAAATTTCTTTAAATACCCACCTGCGTACGTTATACTTACAATTCGTATATAAAATTTTATTTTTCTAGAGCCAACCGTTCAAGCTGTGCGTCTGTCAGTCAGTATTAGACATTTATTAAGCAGATATCCACCATTATATTTTCACGTACCTCCCAAAACTATTTCACGTACCCCTGAAGGTGTATGTTCTAGGTTGGGAAAAGCTACTGTAAACAATAATGGATAACGTGCAGTTTAGTGCTATCGATTAAAGCACAGTGAATGTCTTAAATATCTTGGAGGAAATGTTATCATTCAGAAAATTGTTTCCCCTAATAACTAATAGACTTATATTTTCCATAGCGATCAGCTCCGTTATTCCATAAGGACATATGGGACAAGAGCCCAGGCTTCTCGACTCAAAAATCATCGTCGACGTTTACACGACAAAAAAAAAAAGATGAATTTTTGGTGAAATTTTTTCGTTAAAATTTAATAGGAAGAGATTTCTAAATTCACATTTTATAAATCATTAACAAAACTATACACTAAATTAAGAAAAAAAAAACGTGGAATATGTGCCGATTGTCTGTTTAGGTGGGGTGAAGTGTCTGTGTCGAAGACAGGCAAACAACTAGCCACCTTCAAAAGAATTGCTTTGTTTTTAAAGGAGAAAAAAATTCAAAATATCCAACTATTACTAGAAGAATTTTAAATTATGACTAAAGTATGACTAAGTCATACTTAAATGTTACCAAAGTATGACTAAATGTTTATTCTTTTAAATACTCAAGTATAATCAATAAACAACAACTTTTCACCGCTTAAAAAAAGGTCGTCCACTGAAGAATTTCCCCATTCGACCATTATTGAGAGGAAAACGTATCTTCCATAGCGACAGCCCTGAACTAGCAACTGCTTTATCGAAGACCTCAAGAGAGTCATCCATCAGAGATGGTAACTGTGTTAAACATGGAGGTATTAAAAGTTGAGGTACGTATTCATCTGTAATCATACCCTAAATAAATTCATTTTTTGTTCTGATATTCAAGCCTGTCTGATTGTGTATTACATTTTGCAAGTTTTTAGCGTTCTAACCATTTCACATGTGTATCATTTAATTTGTGAGACACTGTATACACACATGATAATAATATGCCACAAAATATATTTTACCCAGTCAAGTGATGAATCACTTGAAATCTATTTATTAAATCATTTATAAATCGATTGCACTACTTGGTTTTAGTTTGGCTGGTAACCAATCTTGTTTGATTGGCAATAATATTTACACTAATTTTATTTCTCTAGGTGAAATCTATAAATTTTTCTTTCCGCTTGTTGAATTTACATTAAACTTTTACAACTTTCATGTACTAAATTGCGATCAAGGATGTAAATATAATTTGTATTTGAAATGTTGCTCTAATTGAAATTACAATCGCAAGCCAAATTATTTATCCCCTTAAATATAAAATAACAAAGTTCAAGAAAATAAAATAAATAAAGTAAAAAGTAAGAAAGATTTAAGGGCTATTTAAACATTATTTTTCATTAGTAATTCGATGCTGAAAACATTTATCGAATCTGAGCCTTGAACACGTGCCATCAATTGAAATGTTGGTGCGTAAGTACTCACGGCTTCGAGATGGATGATTTCCTTTTTTACTGAAACGAATCTTGAATAGTGAATTCCACGATTCGACTTGTGAATCATTGACAGATATCTGCTGACCTTCTATACATTATTTAAGTGGGTTCAATTGTATATCTAGACAAGCAGTTCAAGCCGAATTTGGTGTCTGGCTTTGTTTAACCTTTGAAGGCGATCACAGCGTGAACCTAATTAAAAAAAAATTATACCTCCAGCTGTAGTCATTAAAAATGCTTGCTGCGAAGATGGTAGCAATAACAGGGCCAGTCAAATGTGTTCCTTCCATTTTTTAAGGAAAATTATTTTAATAATTTTCTGGTAAGGAAAAGATCAAGTAGATTAGGTTGATGGGTATCTACACCAAGTATTCGTGTGGATTCCTCCTGCGATAGTTCACAAGTGATGGCGAAAGCTTTTGGGGTCCTTCTTTCGTCGTTATTTCCGGAAGAAAACCTTAAGGTTGTCCCTGGTTAACCGGGGGACGTTGTGTACATTGAAATCACCGAATCATCTTTTGCACTTTGGCTTCTGGCGCTCTTCTCTCGTCATCATTTTGGGAAGAAAATCGTAAGGTTTTCCCTGGTTAACCAGGGGACATTGAAATCACCAAATCATCTCTTGCGCTTTTCTGATTTTTGATACTTGCAATATACGAAGAATAGATTTGATAACGAAGGCTTTCACGGGCAGAGTTAGTGCAGGATATACTTCTTCCGGGATTGGACCGTGTCAAAGAACTACTGAAAGTGTTCGACGTTTCGCTCACCATCGTAGGAGGCTTTTGCAGGAACAAAGAATCATTAAATGAAAGATAAAATACAAGGAAATATACAAAAATAAAAAAGTCCGATTTCAAAACGTCAGAGCACGGTAAATCATTGTGTCCACCATACCAGAGACAAAACTCTTCTGAAGAGTTTCAATTCAGAAGAGTTTCGCCTTTGGTATGGTGGACATACTGAGTTTCCGTGCTCTGATGTTTTGAAATTGGCCTTTTTCATTTTTTATTTCTGTATATTTCCTTGTATTTTATTTTACATTTATTGTTTATTTGTTCCTGAAGAAGCCCCCAATGATGGACGAAACGTCGAACACTTTCAGTAGTTCTTTGACACGGTCCAATCCCGGAAGAAGTATATCTTGTAAAGAATAGATTTGTTTGAAAATTCAATATTCTCTGATGTGCCTCGAATATTAAACCACTTTATCATATGGTTTTATTGATCAAAGAGCAAAAAGAGCAAGAATGATCAGTCCTAACAGTTATTTGATTGATACTAATTTGGTAAAATGGTATTTAACGTAATTACCGTTTGACAATGAAAAACAAATCTGCGTTTCGCGAATTAAGGTTGGAATTTTAAGCAAATACTGAGGCTTAGAAGTT
Organism: Dastarcus helophoroides; assembly: GCA_028583605.1. Classification (NCBI taxonomy): domain Eukaryota; kingdom Metazoa; phylum Arthropoda; class Insecta; order Coleoptera; family Bothrideridae; genus Dastarcus; species Dastarcus helophoroides. The sequence goes on from CM053328.1 coordinate 28,764,276, forward strand.
GTCGCAATATTGTTCCAATCGACCTTGAAAATCCCCAAAGGGACGGAAGCCGAAATTGACATCACTACTTGCTTCGTGAATAATCTCTTTTCAAAAGTTTCGTACATCTACAAAAGTGGACAAAGGTGGTCCAAGTCGCGCCTAATAGATTACTTCGCCTACGATGATGAATACGCGATTTTTCCAAGAAACAGCTCGAGCTATTGCTGCCAGATTAGTAGAATTTCTACTAGATTTAGTAGAATATTTGGCGTCCAGTAGAGGATATAGTAGAGCAAATTTCTTAGTAGAAAAAATTAGCAAAATTTGTATTAGATTTAGTAAAATTTCTACCAGGTTGAGTAGAATTTTAGCCATCCTGTAGAGGATTTAGTAGAGCAATGAGTTCATTAGAGAAGTTCACTAGAACAATTTGGATGGAAATAGTCGTTTTGAATAGAAATATAGTGATGACTTTTTTTGGTCATCGAAAAGTCTAGCATTCAATCTGGTTTAGTAGAATTTAGCAGAATTTATACCAGTCTAGTAGGAATTAGGACGTCATCTAGTAAAGAAATTCTCTGGTCATTTGGCAACACATGCCGGAGGATATTTTTGCTGAACCAAGATTCTGAAGGCAGACTTCTTTTGGGAAGGGGAAAATGAACATTCTATACCAACCGGGATAGTTTCAGTGATGGATTCAAAGACTGAGGGAAATTCTTTTAAGTTAAACTAGACTTCTTGGCATATAAAAGATTCAAATTATTTCCAGTTTGGGAAGTTAGAGTGCCACGGGGCTGCGTCTAAGAAAAAGGCAGTATATACGAAAGCCTGTTACAAGTTTGTGATAGAAATTCGAAGCTGTGATGTTACAGTGATTTTATACGAATCTCGAGAATTGGTAAGGAAAAGAGTGAGTAGATTAGGTTGATGGGTATATACACCAGAAATTCGTGTGGGTTCCTCCTGCGATAATTCCCAAGTGATGGCGAAAGCTTTTGTCGTCCTTTTCTCGTCGTCATTTCCGGAAGAAAACCTTAAGGTTATCCCTGCTTAACCAGGGGACGTTGTGCACACTGAAATCACCTAATCATATCTTGAGCTTTTCTGATTTTTGATACTTGCAATAATACCAAGAAAACATTTGTTTTAAAAATTAATTTTCTTTGATGTGCTTCCTACTTTAAACCACTTCATCAGATGGTTTTATTGATCAAAGAGCAAAAATGATCAGTACTAACAGTTATTCGATTGATATTAATTTGTTAAAGTGGTATCCTTAACGTAATTACCTACAAGCTGGTGATCGGAATTTCCAGACGGTGATGTTACAGTGATTTTATTGGAATTTGGAGAATTGGTAAGCAAAAGATCGAGTAGATTAAGCTGATTGGTATCTACACTAGGACTTCGTGTGGGTTCCTCAACCAATTTCGATAGTTCACAAGCAATGGCGAGAGCTTCTGGCGTCTTTCTCTCGTCGTCATTTCGGGGAGAAAATGACGACGAGGTTTTCCCTGATTAATCGGCGGACATTGTTTGTGTACATTGAAATCACCAAATCATCTCTTGCGCTTTTCTGATTTTTGATGTTTGCAATAATACGATGAATAGATTTGTTCTAAAAGTTAATCTTCTCTGATGTGCCCCGAACTTTAAACCACTTTATCAGATGGTTTTATTGATCAAAGAGCAAGAATGATTAGTCCTAGCAGTTATTTGGTTGATACTAATTTGTTAAAATGGTATCCTTAACGTAATTACCATTTGGCATTGAAAAACAAATCTGCGTTTAGCGAATCAAGGTTAGAATTTTCAGCAAATACTAAGGCTTGGAAATTGTCGCAATATTGTTCCAATGGACTTTGGAAATCTCCAAAAGAACGTGAAGCCGAAATTGAAATCATATTTTGCTTCGTCAATAATCTGTTTTCAAAAATGTCGTACATCTACAAAAGTGGACGAGTCCCGCCTAAAGGATTACTTCGCCTACGACGATTTATACGCGATTTTTGCAACAAATAGCTCCAGCTTAGTGTTGCCAGATTAGTAGAATTTTTATTAGATTTAGTAGAATTTTTGGCGTCTAGTAGAGGATTTAGTAGAGCAAATTTTTTAGCAGAAAAATTTAGCAATATTTGTATTAGATTTAGTAAAATGTCTACCAAATTGAGTAGAATTTTTGCCATTCTGTAGAGGATTTAGTAGAGCAAATAGTTCACTAGAAATTTTAGTAGAACAATTTAGATGAAAATAGTGGTCTTGAATGCAAATATTGTGATGACTTTTTTTGGTCATCGAGAAGTCTACCATTTAATGTGGTTTAGTAGAATTTAGCATAATTTATTCCAGTCTAGTAAAAATTAGAGCGTCATTTAGTAGGAAAAGGTCCTCTGGCCATCTGGCAACGCCAGCCGGAGGATATTTTTTGCTGAACTAAGATTCTGCAGGCAGATTTCTTTTGGGAGGGAAAACTGAACATTCCCTACCAACTGAGCAGAATTTATGCCAGTCTAGTAGAAATTAGAGCATCATTTAGTTGAAAAGCTCTCTATTCATCTGGCAACACCGGCCTGAGGATATTTTTTGCTGAACCAAGATTCTAAAGGCAGATTTCTTTTGGGAAGGGAAAACTGAATCTTCCCTAACTAAACGGGATAGTTTCAATGGTGGATTCAACGACTGAGGGAGATTTGTCTGAGTTAAATGAGACTTCTTGCCATGGAAAAGATGAAAATCCTTTCCAGTTTGGGAACGAAAGGTTTCTACAAGTTTGTGATCGGAATTTCCAGACGGTGATGTTACAGTAATTTTATAGGAATCTGGAGAATTGGTAAGGAAAAGATCCAGTAGATTAAGGTGATGGGTATCTACACCAGGACTTCGTGTGGGTTCCTCAACCAATTCCGATAGTTCACAAGCAATGGTAAGAGCTTTTGGCGTATTTCTCTCGTCGTCATTTCGGGAAGAAAATCGTTAGGTTTTTCCTGGTTACTCAGTGGACGTTGTGTACATTGAAATCACCGAATCATCTCTTGCGCTTTTCTGATTTTTGATGCTTGCAACAATACGGTAAATAGATTTGTTTAAAAATGTAATCTTCTCTAATGTGGCTCGAACTTTAAACCACTTTATTAGATGGTTTCGTACATCTACGAATGTGGTTCGAGTCCCAAATGAAGGATTACTTCGTCAACGACGATATATACGTGATTTTTGCAAGAAACAATTCGAGTGTAGTGCTGCCAGATTAGTAGAATTTCTACTAGATTTAGTACAATTTTTGGCATCTAGTAGAGGATTTAGTAAAGAAAACTTTTTAGTAGAAAAGTTTAGTTAAATTTGTATTTGATTTAGTAGAATTTCTACCAGGTTAAGTAGAACTTTTGCCGTCCTATAGAAGATTTAGTAGAGCAAATTAGTTCATTAGAGAAGTTAAGTAGAACAATTTGGATGGCAATAGTGGTTTTGAAGGGAAATATTGTGAAGACTTCTTTTAGTCGTTGGGAGGTCCAGCATTGGTTTAGTAGAATATGGAAGAATTTATGCCAGTCTAGTAAAAATTAGAGCTTTATCTACTAGAGAAGCTCTCTGATCATCTGACAATACCTGTGGGAGGATATTTTTTGCTGAACTAAGATTCTGAAGGTAGACTTCTATTGGGAAGGGGAAATGAACATTCCCTGCCAACCGGGATAGTTTCAGTGATGAATTCAAGGACTGAGGGAGATTTGTCTGAGTTAAATCAGACTTCTTGCCATGGAAAAGATGCAAAGAAGTCTCCTAATTGTTCCCAGTTAGCATAGTCAAAGTGCCAAACCCTACAGGACTGCACCTGAGAAGGAGGTGGTATATGAAGCGAGCGAGAGGCTGCGACAAGCTTGTGATCGGAATTTCCAAGAGGTGATATCACAGTGATTTTTTACGAATTTGAAAAATTTGTAACGAAAAGGTCGAGTAAATTAGGTTGGCGGGTACCTACATCAGGAATTCTTGTGGGTTCCTCCTGCGATAGTTCACAAATGATTGCGAAAGCTTCTGGCGTCCTTCTCTCGTTGTCATTTAGGGAAGAAACCCGGGGGACTTTATGTATATCGAGATCACCGAATTATTTTTTGAGCTTTTCTGATGTTTGATACTTGCAATAATACGATGAATAGATTTGTTTTAAAATTTAATTTTCTCTGATGTGCCTCGAAATTCGAACCACTTTATCATATGGTTTTATTGATCAAAGAACGAGAATGAAGAATCAGTCCTAAATTATAGATAAATATTTTAAAATAGTATTAGGAAATAACTTACCATTTAGTCCAATTCTTGGAAGAAAGGTTCCAAAATTTGCAAAAATAAACAAAGCTCTTACACTAATTATTAATAGTTCTTATTTTTAATACTTTCTAGTTCTAGTAAGATATTTATTTTAGATTTTCTGTCCATACAAATTCACAATAATACAAATAATTGCGCTTTGTTACACCAAGTAAATAATAACAAAAAAGTAATCTGATTTTATTAGTTGTACCAAAAAGCAAAAAAAGCATTTTTTTCAATTAGAAGTCCAATAAAAATCCAACATGTAAGCTTAAAATGATGAAAAGCCAAAATATGTCGGAATTAGTATTGTTGAAAGATTAAAATTATGGAAATTTAAACCAGGTTTTACTCATAATTGAAAAGTTGTTTGATTAGTTTTTGCTGCATTGTAAAATATATTTGGAACCTTTTTGTTTCTTATTAAATACCGCATGATAGTCATCCTAAGCAAAATTATAAAACAAGGGTTAGAAGAGACAGGTCAGGACATCAACAACATGTTTTATACATAAAAATTTTATTGAATTCTAAACATCTCTGGCCATAAACACTTTTGAAAATTTGCTTCACTGCTGAATTATGTTAGCAAAAATTAATATTAACCTTACAAAGACACATAACAGTGAATAAAATTAAAAACATCAACTATTTTGTATGGTAGGTGAATTAATTTATTTTTACATGTTAGAGTGGGAAATCTAATACATATATCTAGATAATAAAAAAGTAGCAGCTGCTGCAAAAGTAGCAATAATGCTGAAACCAGCATGTGAAGCACCGTTGCACTCATCTTCCGTACATGTTTCACATGCTTTGATCTGATATTTGGTTTGTTTCACGCATTCATACTTTTCTGTTGGAAAATTAACGCATTTTCTGATAACGTATTCGCTTTTGTCAGATTCTGAAAAGAAAAATATAACGACTTATTTAATCACAACCTCGACATGTGCAATCTATCTAATTAAACTAGTAGTGGATTAGTGAAACATTAACCATAATGCCTGACAATAACATTCGTGCGTAGTAGTAGGGTGAATTTTGAAGAAAAACAAAATAAAACAAAAAGCTTCCATAACGTAAATAAATATATACAGCAAATAGAAACTAAAGCTGATGGATGTTGTTCATTCCATGTGATGTAAGAAACGTGCAGTATGATTCTAATCAGTATTGACATGGACTTATTAAAAGTCATAATTTGAACAAGCTGGAGAAGTCACTGATTGTAAGTTGACCAATCAGGTCCTTAGGCAACAGACCATACTCAACTCGAGCTGTTAGGTAAACCAATCCAATCCAATTGAACTCGGGCCAAGCAAGGCCAGGTCAACCCAAGGCAAGTCCGAGAGGATCCGAGGCAAACGAACCCAATCCAAACCAATCCAACACAAATCAAAAAGCCAACCTAACATAATTTAACCAATACAAGCATAACCTAGCTATACAAGTGAATATCCTCTTATTTAATTATTTCAACAATTTTCAACTTTCTTTTCCATTTTGCAAAAAAAACATTTAGGGGTCAATCAGTTTCATTTGCGATTGGGCTAAAGTGCCATTTTTTTTTATTTTCCCCATTTTTGAGATTAATTTTCATTGAACCAAATACATGATCTTTTCCAAGCTTTTCGAACAAGTCGCAAATCTAAAATGTTTTCTGTTGCTGCCCAAAGAAGTTGAAGTTGTTTATATTTTAGTTATGCTCTAGTGGTCTAGCTGGACAGTTTCTAATTTAAACATTGTCATTTGTGACGCAGGCTTAATTAATAGACAGACAAGAATATAAACTTAAAGTGTGACCTTCAGAAGACTTTACGTACAATAAAAGCCCAGTTTATGGCTTATTTTATTGCATCCATTAAAACTTGCGGAAACTAATTACATTAACTTGCCAAATTAATTTTAAAAAGAAGACATTGTTAAGTACAATGAAAAAAAAAATGCTTTCGCTCTAATTTTTTGCATTTTTTCTTTTTGTACCTATATTCGGTTAGTCCAAGATTTCTTTATGTTCGTTATCTGAAACATCTAAATCAAGACTGATAATTTAGTTTTTAGGTTTCAAGGAACTAATGTAACTTATCCACTTACCTAACACATCGAAAAGATAATGATGAACAATAGGTCTAGATCCAGAATATTACAATTTTCAAATCATTATACTTTAAAAAGGTAAAATTTGGAAAATTCATTGTTTTTACTTGCTATACTTTAAAAGCCGGCAATGTGTCAGGGGTCAGGAGTGATGTAAATGATAGAACGAACTTTGACAAATTGTAATTAAAAATCGCAAATTTACCACAATAATATTTTTTATTTAAATAATAAGAACCACGAAAATAAGTGTTTTGTTACATTTAGCTACAATTCGAGAAAAATTAAAATTTTATGAATTTTATTCATAACACGTAACAATGAAGATGATGTGATTAAATAAACTGATAGAATATTCCACAATTTTAGGAGTTTTCTCTCTTCTTTTTATCGGTTTCACTGTCCGTATGTCATTGCTAGATCATACAATTAAAAAAATTAGACAAGCAGTGTTTTGGATTCTAATGCACAGACCAATAGATTTGAATGTTTATTAGATTCAAAGTTTGGAAACCAAATACCAGTTTCAAACTTTGAATTTAATAAATGTTCAAACCTATTGGTCTGTGCCTTTGAATCCTTGTCTTCTGGAAACTTTTTCCTAGAGAGCAACCACTTCGCTAGGTGGCAATGTTTCAACTGTTTGTAGTTCAACTATCTATGATTCACTATACACGCCTGAAGGGCTGCATGAATTTGTAGGCTAGGTTGCATTCTACTTGCACAAGCAGTGTTTTCTCCAGCTGATTTTCAGTTTGATCAGTTTCATTTAAAATTTTGCATGCCAATAACTGATTAGATGTCTATTATGATGCAATAAAAATCCCCTAATTACTTACCATCATACAAAACTTCTTTGAGGCAAGCTACAGACTTGCCAGATGAGGCGGGAGGACATTCATCTGTTGGTAATGACTTGTAGTCTTTGTCAATTGGACATTCCTTCTCTCCCAGGCATCTATAGCATTTAAGACCATAGCCTATAAATAACAACAAAAATAATTACTTCAATCTTAACAATACATTATAACTGGAGACTGATACGCGATTTTAGGTTAAGAGATTAATTTAGATATTTCTCAATGCCGTAATGTTCTACGAAACACTGTTATTCCGCAAAACGCTTGTCTTCCTTGAAATTCTTTCAGATTTTTCGCGATATATGTATTACTGAATTAGTAAATATTCATCTAATCCGTCTATTTTAATGATAAAATAAATTTGGGATGAATCGCTCAACTTGGCAACGCTGTTTATTCATCTGTCATCTATTCTTGCAATGATCTTTTAGAAAACAATTTTTTTGATTATTTGTTTCCTAAGAAATGCTTCTTTTGATATTTTCTAGACCAGTAGGTATCAAATTAACATCTATAATGAGTTTCTCAAATTTGTATCCATCAAATTTCAAAATTTAAGCTTTTTTGAAAAGTACGATTTTTTCATATCACTAAATTCTTTCAAAATATCATTTATTCTTGAAATTTTTAGCTATTTCTCAAAATTTCGAACTTTTTTTGGAAATCCTGACTCTCAGAATAATACTTTTTTTTGAATAAAATTAACCACTTTCCAAAAATTTTTATTTTTTTAAAAATTTAGCTTTGTAATAAAGAAAAGTTCATTTTTTTTTAAATTTTAGTATCTTTAGAAATTTTCCAATTTTTTTGAAAAATTTTGCCTTTTTAATTTAGGACATTATTTTAAAATTTTGGCTATTTTTCATAATTTCGATTTTTTTTTAAATCTTTACTTTGTTCAGAATTACAATTTATTTTTAAAGCTTCAAAAATTTCGCTTTCTTTTCTGAAAATTTCCATTTTTTTAAATCTCTTTCAAATTTCTGTCTTGAAAGTTTTTTACTATTTTTCAAAATTGCAACCCTTTTTAAAATATCGAATTTTTCAGAATTCCCACATTTTTCGAAATCCTTATTGAGGATTTTTCTTTATAAAAATAAAGATGTTTTTCTAAATTGCGAGCATCAAAATTTTAATTTAAAGTTTGTTAAAATTTCAACTTTTTCGAAAATTTGGAATTTTTTGAATATTTCGTTTTTTGAAAAATGTTAAATTCTTTTGAAAAAAAATTTCAAAATTCGATATTTTCTCAATAGCTCGTTTTTTTTGAAAACTAGAATTTTGATAAAGTTTGGCATTTTTACAAAATTTTGTTTGACTTTTTTAAAAAGGGTTTTATCAAAATATCGATTTTCGAAATTTTGAAAAACCAGAATTTATTTGAAAATTTTATATTTTTATGAAAAATTCATCAGTTTTCAAAATTTAGTGTTTTAATAAAATTTTCGAAGTTTTTCAAAGTTTTAATTTCTTTTTCAAAATTTTAGCAATTTTAAAAATTTCGTCAGTTTTTAAAATTCATTTATTTTTGAAAATTCCAAAATTTGTATTAAACCAAATTTAACATCAATTAAAAAAAAAACGTTTTAAACACTTTAAGTTGAAAGGTAAAATTTTGAGTTTTCCTCGAAATTTCGATTTTACCCTCGAAATATCGACGACTTTTTTCTAGAAATTCCAAAATTAAAGTCAAGATTTCGACTTAAATCTAAAAATGCCGACTCTAATTTTGAAATTTCGACTTTTTTTTGAAATTTCGACTTTAATTTCGTTTCGACTGTAACCTAGAAATTTCAGGAAGAAAGTCGAAATTTTGGTTATTAAAAATTAAAATTGCTGAATACATTCTAATGCCAACTGTCTAACAATTAATACCTAACCTAGCCCAACCATAGAGTATAGGAAGCTCAAGGTTAACCTAGAAATTTCCAACTTTTCCCGAAATTTTAAGAGCAAAGTTGAAGTTTTGAGTTTATCTGTAGTGGAAATTTCGATATTAAAGTCGAAGTTTTGAGTTTAATCTCGGAATTGCCAGGAAAAAGTCGAAATTTCCAGATTAAAGGTGAAATTTCGAGAAAGAAGTCAAATTTCGAGAAAGAAGTCGAATTTTCGAGAAAAAAAGTCGAAATTTTAATTTTAATCTCAAAATTTTTAGAAAAAAGTGGAAATTCTGAGATTAACCTAAAATTTTCAAAAAGCAGTTCCTTTCAAGTCGATGTCTTTTCTACTTCTTAAGTCAGCAATTAAATATTTGAAAAACATCGGAAAAAGATCGATGTATCGTTATGGAATACCCATGTTTAAGACATCGATGTTTGATTTAAAAAATGTGGATGTTCAAATATCGATGGTTTTTTAAACGATGTTGCATCCCTCGTGTCACTACCTTTTCTGTAGGAAATTTGACGGGGCACAATCTATGTATTAACCGTTTACACCAAAGTGTTTTTATATATATTTACTCTATGGTTTTCACGATAATATTAACAGTTTAGAAAAAGAAGAAGAAACTGATAACCCTAAATAACATTGTTAGCACAATTGGGTTTTACCGAAAAAATAACCTAAAAGTATCCCACAAAAACAGGCTACATTTTAGTAAAAGTTTCAATGAAATCGATTTAACACCTTCAGAAATTAATTCGAACAAACATATACTTAGACATAGACATATACTTAGACAATTTTAGTCATATAGATTGCAATATAACTTCCTAGGATAATTTTGGAATGTAAAATATTGATTGGAGTGGAAAATGTTATTACGATGTTAAGTTCATTTATGATGTTTGTTCCAGATTTGTACGAGGAATCGATATTTGAGACATCTTACGGAAGGAAGGTCTACACAATGTATTCAACATTATTGTTACTCGCTCGATTCTATTCAATTTTTCTGCTTCTCGGTCGAATAGTTCTGGTTATGCAATTATTTATTAAAAGCAATAATGTTATGCTTGGCTTTCTTTCATATATTTCATTTCGATATGGATATTTCTTCTCTAGCAGCGTTTCTCAATTTTTGTAATGCATGACCCAACATCTTTAGTTGGAGACGTATTGCGATCCAACTATTTACAATATAAAATAAAAGATAAAGTGGGCATATCTGGATGCACTTTAATCAAGTTATAGCGCAATGGTCAAAAAACTGATATGGAGTCTTTTGAATTAATCTTTTTTCATTAATATAATGATTGGAAAACAAATCTTGTCCCCTGAAACCAGGAAAGATCAAAAAACATAATAAATGTTGCTCTAACCCTCTAACGCCAAGTTATCATCTTCAGAGAGATACTACTTAATTTTTGAAGATAACCAAAGACCAGTCCGTTTCACCAAAATCAATGTAATGGTTTATTTTGTGTTTTTATTTCGGTGTTTTACTAGTTGTGACCTTATCAAAAAATTTAAAGCGATCCAATTTTGCGTAGTTAAAAGTTTTAAAAACGCGGTTGTACATCATCAAATTTATTAAACCTGAAGGTCTATTATCCTTAATGATAAGCTATAATACCTTGTCGTCCCAAATCATAGTTTTGAATCGAAATAACTTCCGTTAAGGTTTCCTAACAAGGAAAATATAATTACTACAAAATATGGTTAACATTTCTTCACTATTGACACGTAAAAGTCACATTAAAATACAACTTACTGTTTATGAAATAGTTTTTTCAACTCAATTTTAATTATTTTATCAGTTTAGATGAGGTCGGAAAAACGATAAATTAACCATAAGTTGAATCCAAATTTTGTATACATGGTGAAGTCATTAGGGAAAAATTTGAACGGAAACCACAGTTTAAGAAATAATGAAACAAATTTTATACCGGAAGAGTAATTATATGATGGGTAGCGGTTGGTCAACGTTACTTACTATATATCTAGAATATATACAGGCTATGTGCAAAATATTTAAATTATGCAGCGTACAGTACTTCCTTTGAGTTTTAATTCGACTTTGATTAGTAACATGAGAGGCAAAAAACGAAAGAACGTATGAATTAAATATATTTAACCTTGTGTGACTAGACTCATTCATGTATAATTACATTTTTAATTTCAGTTGAATTCAAATTGTACTGTTGCTATCGGCAAACTGCAATAATATACTTTTTTTGTTATACTCTATAACTTCTTTGCAAATCACTATTAATTGCACCCATTCTCAATGTAATCTCTTTGTTTTATATTGTCTTAGCTGCACGATTTATTTAGAGGTCGTTTCCAGGAACTTTTCACACCTTAAATTCGAAATTTTGAAAATAAAAAAAGATATAAAGGTCAGTTTTGATTTTAAGGTCGAATTTCGAAATTTCGAGGAAAAAGTCGAAAGATGAAGCCGAAATTTTGAAAACAGTAAAATTAAAATTCTGCTATGGAACTCAAAATTTCAACTTTCGCTCAGCATTCTAAAAAAAACAAATTTTTAGTTTGAAGTTTAACTTTCACGTTAAAGTTTTACGTATTTGAATTAAAATTTTGATACTGAATTTGAGATTAAGAGAAATTTGATATACCTTTTCATATTTTGAGTGGGATAAAAAAATGAATATGACAAAAATCCTTCTGAAGATAATGTCTTGGCTGTCGAAACGCGTTAGAGCAACCTTTGTTGTGTTTTTTAATCTTTCTTGGTTTCAGCGGACAATTTTTGTATTTCAATTTTTGATGATAACCAAGGACTAGTCTATTTCACGAAAAAACAAAAATCTAACAAATTTCGGATTTATTTTTGAAATTTAAACTACTGGTATTAAAATTTCGAGGTTATATCCGAATATCCAACATTTTTCTTGAAATGTTAACTTGTTAACTCGAAATTCGCCAATTTTTGGTTATGCCTGTCCAATTTGAAGAAAATAAACAAAAACTGTGGATCTAGTTTGTGGTTTAAACATTTATAGTTTTCTGCGTCTTGTTTTTTGAGTTCTATACCCAAAGGGGTGCAACATCGTTGAAAAAAACATCGATGTTTAAAAATCGATATATTTTTTAATGAAACATCGATGTCTGAAACATCGGCATTCGTTAACGATACAATCGATGAGCTTCCGATGTTTTCTAAATATTTAATTTCGGGTTTAAGAAGTCAAAATTACGAAGGTGTAGAAAGAATATCAGTTTAACAAGAATATTTTTATAAATTTCGGGTTAAACGTTAAAATTTCGACTTTTTTCTCGAAAATCAGACGACGTTAAAGTTTAATTTTCGACTTTAATCTCGAAATTTCGACTTTAATTTTGAAATTTCGACTTTTTTTTCGACTTCTTTATCGAAGTTCTGACTTTAATATCGGAATTTCGACTACAGATAACCTAGACTTTTCGACTTTTTTCTTGAAATTTGGAGAAAAAAGTGGAAATTTCGAGGTTGACCTCTATCGTTGTCTTAGGCAGATGAAGATTGCAGTACGATGTGTTAAGTAAATTTAATTTTTAATAACCCAAATTTCGACTTTTTTCTAGAAATTTCTATGTTAAAATCGAAATTCGAGAAAGAAATTCAAAAAATTGTCGAAATTTCGAGATTAAATTAAAATTTTTAGATTAATAATCTCGAAATGTTTGAATGCTAAGAAAAAGTTGTCCTTTCGAGTGGCTATCTCGAGAAGGAATTCAGAATTTCGCCCTTAAACTCGAAGATTCTGAAACATTTATTTTTTTAATTGGCGGCCTTTCTAATGTCACTAATTATTTGTAGTGAAATGACAATTATTTTTCTTTCCGAATTCTAACCTAACCTATATTTTATATTATTTATTTATTTGATCCAAATTTTGGCTTAAAACTTAAAATTTTCAAAAAAGTAGACACATTACAGCCCAATATTGAAAAAAAACCTCAATATTAATTAATTTTTAATAACTCAAATTTCGACTTTTTAATAGAAATTTCTATGTTAACATCGAAATTCGAGGAAGAATTTCAAAAAAAATGTCGAAATTTCGAGATTAAGTCAAAATTTTCAGGTCAATAATCTCGAAATGTTGAAATCTTGAGAAAAAGTTGCCATTTCGAGTTACTATCTCAGGAACGAATTCAAAATTTCGGCTTTAAACTCGAAGATTCCAAAACATTATTTTTTTAATTGATGGCCATTCTAGGCCTGATTTCATTAATTATTTGTAGTGAAATTACAATTATTTTTCTGTCCGAAATCTAACTTAACCTATATTGTATATTATTTATTTGATCCAAATTTTGGCTTAAAATTTTCAAAAAAAAAGTAGATAGATTACAGTCCAATATTGAAAAAAAAAAACCTCAACATTGAAAAGTGAATTTCAAAATTTTAAAAATTTTCACTTTAGTCTCAATTATTTATAAAATATGCTCGAATTTTCATTAAAAATTCAAAGTTAAATTCCGGATTTAAAGAATAAACTGAAATTTTTTTCAAAATTTTGCAATTTTAAAAAATATATGAATTTAAATATGATTAAATTTTTAAAAAAGCTAAAATTTTGAAAAAGGAATTAAAACTTTGGGAAACCTCGACCATTTAAAAAAAGACAAAATTTAAAAAAATTACAAAATTTTGAAAAAATTTTATTTTTTTTTCAAAAAAGTCGAAATTTTGATAAAATTCTTCCTAAAAGAATCAGTCAAAATTTTGTAAAAATTGCCAAGCTTTATAAAAATTGAAATTTTTATGAAAAGGGAAATTTTGAGAAAATATCCAATTTTGAAAATTTTGTCAAAAGATTCCGAATTTTTTTAAAAAACGAAATTTTTTAAAAATCTTAAATTTTCGAAAAAGTTGAAATTTTAAGAGGTAAACTTTGAATCAAAATTAAATCATCGAATTTTGAAAAAATATTGACATTTTCATAAAAGTCAAAATTTTAAGATTTCCAAAAATGGGAAATTCTAAAAAAGTTGATATTTCAAAATTGTAATTTTAAAAAGACATTTGAAAAAATGGTCTAAATTTGAAAAAATATCGACATTTTTATAAAAGTCAAAATTTTGAGATCTCCAAAGCTGGGAAATTCTAAAAAAAGTCGATATTTCAAAATTGTAATTTTGAAAAGAGATTTGAAAAAAATTAATTTGAAAAGTAGTCAACAGTAAAAATTTCAAAAAGAACAGAATTTCAAAATAACGTTAAATATTTAAAAGTATCAAAATTTTCAAAAAAGTTGAAGTTTTGGAAATAGTCGAAATTTAAAAAAAAATTGTAATATTTCAAGAAATGCTGAAATTTTCACGAAAATGCATTTTTTTTAAATACAAAATTTTCAGAAAATCTAACATTTTTGAAAAATCGTTCTAATTTAATTTAAAAAAAATATAATTCTGATAGTGAGGATTTTCAAAAAAAAAATCGAAATTTTGAAAAATGGGCAAATATTTTAAAAATAGTTAAATTTTGATAAAATTATGCGATTTGAAAAAGTCCAAAATTTCAGAAAAGATGAAATTTTGAAATAAAGTCAAAATTTTCAAAAACAAAATAATCGGCAGTAAAATACAGTGAAATTATCATCCAAAAATTCGGAAGTTTATCAAAAAGCGAAATGTTCGGAAAATTACAAATTTTGGAATTCTAAAATAGTCGACATTTTTAAAAGCTCAACATTTCGAAAAAAAAATTATCATTTTAAAGAAATTAAAGTTGAAATTTGGAAAAATGTTAAAATTTTCAGTAAAAAAATATTTTTTTTAAATTCAAAATTTCCTAAGAAAGTGGAAATTTTGAAAATCGCACTTTTTAAAAGTCAGATTAGATTTTGTAAAAACGCCAAACTTTAAAAAAGTCGTCAATTTCAAAATAAGCGAAGTTTTGAGAAAGTATCGAATTTTTTGGAGTTCCATTAATTTTCAAAAATAGTCAACATTTTGGAGTGTCAAAATATTTAAAAGAATACGAAACTTTTTTAAATAACGAAATTTTACAAAATTCCAAATTTTCGAAAAAAATTGGACTTTTTGAAAAATAAACGAATTTAGAGAAAATATCCGAAATTTTAATAGTCGGAAGTTTGAAAAATATCGACATTTTAATGAAAAGTTGACATATTAAAAATAATCCAAGATTTTCCAAAAAAAAGTGGTATTTTGATAAATTAGAATTTTGCAAGAATTTTAAGAAGCCAAAAAGTACCTTTGAAGGTTAAAATTTTCAAAGTAGATATTTTGACTCGATGGTTCTGTATATATATTCTGTGATTCGTCAATAGCAATGTTGCCATTGTGTGAGGGATTACTTCAAAATTTGAGGAATTTGGGAGATCACGATTGTAAGTAAAAATGAGGAATTTTTACTTAGGGTATGATCGATATGTATTCAATATTCAGTATTCTGCATTCGAATAATTATGTTCGATAATTATGAAAATTTGGACAGGACGGAAGGCGGCTGTGTATATAATTTTGTGTTTTCTATAGCACCACTTTTTCTATTTTTTGTTTTTAGTTAACAACAGTTGTACATGGGGTAGGGATTTCTGGTCAACAGAAATTACATTTGCAGTATTTTTTTTCACCTACAAGAAATTTATTTGGAATAGGTTCTTGGCCAATGAAAATTTTATTTATTTTAGGGCCTCCAAAATTAATCAATTTTATTTAAAATTTACATTGTTTAAATTGTCCTCTATTATTTTCACCGCCACTTACATTTCTGTATGTTATATTATGCAACGACTGATGTGATATAATAAGAAGGAACGAGTGCAGAAAATGTTAACAAAATGAAAAAGAATAATAATTCACTCGCAAAAAGTTGCCCAAGGAACTTTTTACGAGAAAATTTTCCAGAGTTGTTAAGCAATATTTTTAACATAGCATACATCATTTTCCTCGGACTGCTTTTACACTTGGATTGGATTCTAGTCTAAAATATTAAAATATCACAATAATTGGTAAGCTATTTTTTAAAATATTTGCATAATATAGCGTAATCACAATATATGCCGTGTAATTACACCATAACCTTGCATTTTTTACGGAACATTTTCTGATAAAGCTAGACTCAGTTAGTTTATGGAACTAGTGGGCATAATGAACGAGTATATTAAATCTTGGTGCACAATTTTCTTGTGAAATATTAATAACTACTTCGTGAGTCATAAAGGTGATTTAAACATGTTAATATTAATTTTCTGCATTATTTTGTAGCAACATCTATGTGTAGATATTACAAACATGTATAAATTGAATAAAATATGAAAAGAAACCAAACAAACATAAAAAATTCATCACCTTCATTTACTTCAAAATTTCGCAAATCAAGAAGAATCAATATAAATTAATTAATTAATAAAATAAAGTAGAATCTGGGATTGTAAAAATATTCGCATTTTTTTGACCTTGTTATATTAGGTTAAGGGCTAGAAATACCCACACATTTTATTTTTAGAATATTTGCTAATGTGTCTCTGTTTGTCAGGAAATAACTTTGAAATGGATCAACTGATGTTCAAGAGGCTTTTACCAAAGTAGGAAGTATTTTTTTGAGCTTGTTTTAGGACATTTTCACTTGAATTAAACTCTGCAAAAAAATATATTCAAAGTTAAAAGTTCACTTTGCCTAAGATATCGTTGTATTTAACCAAAAAAAGGGAAGTCGATTGCAAAAATAATTTTTACAAAAATGTTTACGTCATGCTCTACTTCAGGACTTCCCAATCAGTGAGGGGCGCCTCCCCAGGGCGTTATAAAGAAGAGATCAAAAGTGGGGCCTGATATCATCCACATTTTTTTAAATTTCGATTTTTTCCCAAATTTCCGCTTTTTCAAAGCTTCTACTTTATGAAAAATTAAAGTTTTAAAAACTTCAGTTTTTTCAGAATTTAGATTGTTCAAAAAAACTCAACTATTCTTAAAATTTTGCTTTCTGGAAAATTCGTCCTTTTTTTAATTTTGACCTTTTTGGAAATTTTGACTTTTATTGAAAATATTAGTTTTCCAATATTTGGACTTGTCAAAATTTTGACTTTTTAAATATATTTTATACTTATTTCAAAATTTTGACTTTTTCAAAATTTGGAGTTTTTCAAATTTTTGACCTTATTACAAAATTTCGCCCTCTCTTTAAAACCTCGGGTTTTTTAATTTGACTTCAAAAATTGTAACTGTTCGTTTTTTTGTGCTTTCGATTTTTTGGAAAATGCCAAGTTTTTTGAAAGATTGAAATTTTTTCAAAATTGCGGTCTTGTCTCAAAATTAGAAATTCTGTTTTCAAAGTTAAAGTTCTTTAAAATTCTCCACTTTTTCCCAAAAAATTGTAACTTTAAAAAAATTTCGACCTTTTTTGAAAATTTGGACTCAGATTTTTTTTTAAAAAATTTGGTTGATTTTTAAAAATTTAAATGTTTTTATCGAGTTAAAATGTTTTTAGAATGTCGATTGTTTTTTAAATTTTCGACTTTTTTCAAGATTTTAACATATTTTTAAGACTTTTGACTAAAATTTCAGCCTTCCTAAATTTCGACGTTTTTAAAAATTTCGAATTTATTTGAAACTTTCGAATTTATTTGAAACTTTCCACCTGTTCCTCAAAATTTTGATAGTCTTGATTTTTCAA
This sequence comes from Dastarcus helophoroides, assembly GCA_028583605.1. NCBI lineage: Eukaryota > Metazoa > Arthropoda > Insecta > Coleoptera > Bothrideridae > Dastarcus > Dastarcus helophoroides. The sequence goes on from CM053328.1 coordinate 28,782,066, forward strand.
AAATTTCAATTTTTTTTTCAATTTCAATTTCATCATATGTCGGCATTTTTTAAAATTTGGTTTTTTTTTAAATTCTGGGCTATTTTTTAAGATTTTATCATTTTTAAAAATGCCGAATTTTTAAAAAATTATTCTTGTGTCAAAATTTTAACTTTAAAATTTCGACTTTTTTCATGTTTGTTCTTCCAAAAATTTTGATTTTTGAAACTTTCTCCTTTTTTAAAAATTTCGGCAATTTCAATTATTTTGAAAATTCTTTAAAATTTTGAAAGATCTGTGTTTTAAAAATTTCCAATTAATAAATTGGAAATTTAAATTGGTGTAATTTTGTAATAACAAAATTACACCCTTTGTTAAATTTTGGTATTTTTATAAAAGCTTTGATTTTTTTTAAGTTTCGCCTTCATTTTCATACTTTTAACTTCTTTTTAATATTTCGACGAAGTTACAAATTTAAAAAAAAATATTTTGAAGATTTTTAGAAATTTTAACTTTCTACAGTGTGTTCCAAGATAGAGTACCGAAGAAGTATTTCTTTTTTATTTGTGAGTTTATGAGAAAAATGTCATTCTTTATGATGTATAAAAATTTCTACATTTTTCTACGTTTCGACTTTTTTAAAAGTGTTTTCAAAATTTTAACTTTTTATAGGAATTTCCATATTTTTTAAAATTTCGAGTTTAAAATTTTCGTCTTTATTTTTCAAATATTTGCCTTTTTCTAACATTTTAGCTTATTTGACAATTTAAGATTCGTCTTTTTTAAAAATATCGACGATTTGATTTTTTTTCAAAATTCTTTAAAATTTTCGAATTATGTTGAAAGTTTTGTATTTTAAAAAAATTCCAATTTATTAAAAAATTACACCCTTTATTAAGTTTTGGATTTTTTGAAACGTTTTTTTAAGTTATGCTTTCATTTTAATAGTTTTTAACTAGTTTTCAATATTTCGACGAAGTCACAAATTTTTTACAAAATTTTTTGAAGATTTTTAGAAATTTTAACTTTCTACGGCGTGTCCCAAGATACAGACCATATGTCCATATTTTTTAAAATTTAAAATGTTCGTCTTTATTTTTCAAATATTTGCCTTTTTCTAAAATTTATGCTTTTTTGAAAATGCAAGATTCGTCTTTTTTAAAAATTTCGACGATTTGAATTTATTTGAAAATTCTTTAAAATTTTTAAACTATGTTGAAAGTTTTGTGTTTTAAAAAATTCTAATTTATTAAAAAATTACACCCTTTATTAAGTTTTGGATTTTTTTTTCAAAACTGATTTTTTTTAAGTTTTGCTTTCATTTTAATATTTTTAACTAGTTTTCAATATTTCGACGAAGTCTAAATTTTGTTACAAAATTTTTTGAAGACTTTTAGAAATTTTAACTTTCTACGGCGTATCCCAAGATAAAGTACTGAAGGAGGATTTCTTTATTATTTGTAAGTTTATGAAAACAAGTCATTCTTTATGATGTATGAACATTTCTACATTTTTTTTACGTTTCGACTTTTTTAAAAGTTATTTCAGTTTTAATTTTTTACGAAAATTTCCATATTTTTTAAAATATCAAGTTTAATATTTTCGTCTTTATTTTTCAAATAGTTGCCTTTTTTTAAAATTTTAGTGTTTTAAAAATTTAAGATTAGCCTTTTTTAAAAATTTCAACGGTTTGAATTTTTTTGAAAATTTTTTAAAATTTTCGAATCATTTTGAAAATTTTGTGTTTAAAAATTTCCATTAATTAAAACATTGCACCCTTTGGTAAACTCTGGATTTTTTTTAAAGCTTTGATCTTTAAGTTTCGCCTTTATTTTAATATTTTTAAGTATTTTTCAATATTTCGACGAAGTCACAAATTTTTCACAACATTTTTTTGAAGATTTTTAGGAATTTTAACTTTCTACAGTGTATTCCAAGATAGAATACCCAAGGAGGTTTTCTCTTTTTTTTGTGAGTTGACGAGAAAAAGTCATTCTTTACGATGTATGAAAATTTTCACGTTTTGCAAAGTTTTCGACAGTTTTAAAGTTTTTTCAAAGTTTTAATTTTGTATGAAAATTTCGATAATTTAAAAAATTTTAAGTTTAAAATGTTCATCTTTATTTTTCAAATATTTGCCTTTTTTAAAATTTTAGTTCATTTGAAAATTTAAGATTTTTTAGAAATTACATTTCTCAAAATGAATCTATTTTTCCACATTTTAAGTTTATTGGAAACTTAAAGTGTTTTAAACTTTCTTCTTGAATATAATCCATTTTTTTTTCAAATTACGACTTTTTTTCAAAATTTTAATATTTTTGAAGATATTGATTTTTTTTTTAATTTAAATTTTTATGAAAATTTCTAAACTTTTTCAAATTCTGAATTAAAAATTCGGAATTTTTTGAACATCTCGGTTTGTTTTCCAAACTTTTAAATTTAAAGTGTGGGAAACTTTTTAAAAAATTTTGACATTTTTTAAATAAATTGTAAGATTTTGAATTTGTTTGGGAAATTTTGACTTTTTTAAACTGTCAAGCTTTGATTCGAATTTTCGATTTTTATTGAAAATGTCCTCTTTTTTGAAAATTTCTATATTTCGCTATTTTTTGTGGAACGGACTTCAAAAATTGAAAAACATAACTTGTGTCCTGAAACCAAGAAGGATTTTCTAATATTTCTTGGTTTCAGGGGACAATATTTTTTTTTTCAATTGCGCTTTTGATTTCGAGCAACTATTTAGACAAATGTCTATTGGTAGATGCAACACATTAATCAGAGGTTAATGTAAGTAATGTTGAATAAATGTTCTGTAGTGAAACAGTCGAACAACCAACAACTTAGACCGGTTTCGGTCTTCCTTGACTTCATCAGATAAAGTCACCCTAAATATTTCCAACTTAGATCCACTAATCAGCCACATAAATACTCTAGAGACCCCATAACTGACTTTCAACTGTATTTTACGAGGAGCATTTTTGTTATATACTAATTAAATCTGTTGAAAATTATAACTAGGTTATGTACGATGCAACTTAAGTCATAAAGGTCAGAAGTAGTGATATTCTTATATCACTTCTTCTTGATATTCTTATATCTTTATAATTTTCTTGTATGGTTGCATCGCAACATCCATTAAAAGACAAGCTTCCTCCTCGGTATAACAAGCGTTTGGATATGTTAAAATGGATAACCATTAGTCAACCACATAAATAGTCTGGTGCTCTAAAATTTCATTTATAACTGACATATATAACATTTTTGCTAAATACTAACTGAAGCAACTGAGAACCACAACTAGGTTATGTACGATATAACTAAAGTCTCACAATTTGCTAGTAGTGACATAAATTTCTTGTATTATGTGTTGCATAGCAACATCCGTTAAATACACGCAAGCGCCCTGACCGTGACATGCGTTTAGATATGTTAAATTTAACAAATAATGTCTATTAGTTAATAAGAGCAGACATTAAATTAGACTTACATGTTCACAAAAAGTAAAAAGTTAAATAATTCAGTAATCTAATTACGCTATGTTTTTCTTTCTGTTACGTAATCATAATTGAGGATTATAGGCCAACAACATTCCTTGAGAAGTAATTAATTTGCAATTTAAAAACCGCAGAATCCATTTCAATGAAGTGGTGTCAAACATTTAAATTTAATTTTGCACCACATTGTGTTTAAGCTTTGTTAGGCAACCATAAAGTTGATTTCCCCGGCAACAAACTCGACGCAGACACGACGACGTAAAAGTGGCGCCAACATGACGTGCCCAAAATTGAATCAATAACTGACCGAAATGGAACATCAGCTCAAACAAACCCTGAAGTAGTGAAATAGACGAGATGGATATCTACGCCCTAATTTCTTAAATAACAAGTCAATAAGTCTCCTCCTTGTTTTTCAATATTTACGGAGCCGACAACGTAGATTATGTAAAATAATGGTCAGAGGAGTCTACGAGTTTTAGACATTTATTATATTTTTTAGCACTACATTGCCTCGTTGCTAATTTGGAATACAGCACAAATGTAAAAAAATATGTCTGAGGGACAACTCTAAATGGAATATATTTTGTTCAATAGGATAATAAAAAGTTGTGTGGGCGACGAAGTGGAAGGCTTTGGTATTTATTCTACTCAGTAATAAAGATAGTTACGCCAACTTTACTGAATAAAAATTGCAAACTGAATAACAATTGTAGTGAAACAGTTTTGTCGCAATATAAATTCTGATCGTGGTTATAAAATATGATAGATAGCCTTATGCGAGTCGCAAAGAATTCCAACAATTTATTTTCTATAGCCTCCATTTGACCTCTACTTATTATGAAGAGTATGATGTATCATTTACTGTTCAGTAGATACAATTAACCAATTGTATATTATAGTGAATAGCTTAATCACCTATGTATCTAAATTCACTTCCTACAGCTTTTCGTAATTACGCATTCGTTACACCTTCGATACTGGATTCATGAGAATTTAGGAAAAAGTAATGACACATTAACTTGTATTATATTTGACTCTTTTGTTTACGTATGTCCCATTTATCCCACCTAAATATAAAAAAAAATAAAGGTCTTCTTAATGGAGAAAACCACTCTTAACTCTTTTTTTTTTGTGGAATGGACTGGTTCTTGGTTATCTTCGAAAATTGAAATACAAATCTTGTCCCCTGAAACCAAGAAAGATTAAAAACACAACAAAGGTTGCTCTAACGCGTTTCGATATCTCTCTGAAGATCCATCTTGGATTCAGGGGACAAGATTTTTATTTCAATTTCTCTTAACTCTCTCAATAGCTTATACATCTTTTCAGCGGCCAGTTCGAGCTACTTGATAATCTACATTTGAATTTATCCCTCTGAAGATGATAGCTTGGTTATTGAAACGCGTTAGAACAACTTTTGTGTATTTTTTAATATTTGGTTTCTCAGAATTTTCATACAATTTTTATCGACTGTTTTAGGGAGGTTTTACTGTAAAATCCTTTGATATTTTTTTTCAAGAAAAAGCAGATCTTCTTTTATAAAAATATTGGTAAGGCATATTATATTATACTTCCTTTTCTACTTCAATATACAGACAGGTAGGTGGCGTGCTTGATTGTAATATTTATGGGGATAATATGATTCAATCGAGGTTTGGCGGTTGTTTTGGTGTTATCAGATCTCATTAGTTAGTTTGGCATAACTAACTCGAAACCTGCTACAGTTGTAATACATGACATCTGAATGATTTGTTAAATGTATTTAATTTGGTTTTTTTAAGATTATGTTTATAATTTTCTGTATTTTATGAAATGCATTCTGTAGAGGGGTGGTTAATTACACTGGTCAACAAAACTGAAGTTTTGTCATGTCACATGAACTTCTTTTGTGTTTTTTAATTGAGTTAGTTGTCATTTAAAATAAGTAGTAGTTTCATCACCCACCACATTTATTTGTAAAATGTTTGAAAAATGTACATTAGGAACTTATAATCTTTGTTTTTTTAGATTATGAAGCTTTTAATTATCAAGCAGTAATAGATAGTCAACACCCTTGAGTTTAATCTCCCCTGATAAAGTTTTTCCATCATTGGAGTTTTTATCAGTTCTTATCACTTAGAGCCCTCCAGAGCCCTCCAGAGCCCCCTAATTCGTAGGAATAAAGTCAACATATGTGTCTAAGAAATTAATCTTGATCCCCATATTGTAACCCAAAGTTATATACCCCAATAAAAGTTTTTTAACCAAATATCTATAGATGTCACACTTATGGTAAACCAAAAAATTTCCAATAAAATTCTTGAAGCATCTTCATGCTGATTTTTTTAAAACATTTAAGTGTTCTTTAAACAACGAGCCTTTTATTAATTTTCCTAATTAGAGGTTCTGCTACGACTACTATTTTACTTATTTTGAGGAATTTCTCTTTGAAATATAAAAATCCATTTTTACTGGGACCCATCCCCTCTAGAAAATTTTTGGTAAACCTAATTTGATATGAAGTGGTGGTAGAAATATACCAGAGAGCTTTACAAGTGTAAATGCTTTTCAATTTTTGTTTACAAATTAAAGAGCTACGTGTAGGACAAATTTTTTCCTAATTGTGATTTTTTCGATCCCTGGTGTCCCATTCGCATAAAAAGTACCCAAATTTTATTGATAAAAAAGGCTTCAAATGAAGAATTAATAGGATCATGATATTATGTTTTATTTCTGATAAAAATTTTTAAGATGTAAATAATATCTGTACCTAAATAAAAATCGAAACGTATTTAGGAAGACTTTTGAAATCCCCTTATTAAAAAATTAGATTTTTTAAAAATTTTGATAAGAAACTTTGACCTTTTTCTAAATTTGACTATTTCAAAATTTCAATTATTTTTATAAATTTGAATTTTATAATATCTCGATATTTTTTAAATTTTGGACTTTTCCCAAGATTTTGACTTTCTGAAAATGACATTTTGGAAAAATCTGGCTTCGACTTTTATTGAAATTCTTGACTTTATTTTTAAAATTTAGAATTTCAAGTTTTCCAAAACTTCTACATATTTCAAATTTGAACTTAATTTCATTTTGTTTTCGAGAATTTGATTTTACAGACATTACAGAAATTTTGATTTGATTTGTACTAAATTCACGAAATTTCGACTTTTTCAACATTTTCTTTTTTTTTTCTAATTTCATTTATTTTGACATATTTTTTTCTTTCACGCCTTTTTTCAAAATATTCACTTTCTTTTGAAATTTTGACCTTTGATTAAAATTTTGACTATTTATAAAAATTTTAATCTTTCCAATTTTCTTTTCAAATCTTTTCACTTTTTTCGAAGTCTCGACTTTTATGTAAATATAACCCTTTTCTAGAAAATCCTATTTGACAAGTTCTTCCCCGTTTTCTGACATTATCTACATTTTATCATCAAGATTTCTATTTTTTCTTAAAGTTTTTACTTTTTCCAAAATAACGAGCTTTTTTTAAAAATTCGACTTTTTTGGAAAGTTCGATCCTGTTTTCAAAATTTTAACTTCTTTTCCTCGTCAATTCGACTTTTTTAAATTCGATTTTTTGAAAAATTCTCCTACTCAATATTTCGAAATTGATTAAAGAATTTGACGTTTTAAATTGTAAATTTAAGGCCTGGCATTTTAAAAAGGAGTATTTTTCAAGCTAAAACTAAAAAGTTTCAAAATATAGAAGAGTTTTCGAGTTTAAAATGCAAGCATGGAATTTTGAGAAGAGCATAAATGTTCAGTAAAAATTTAAGATTACATAAAAACCTGATTTTTAACACTAAATTTCGAGAAAATGATAGCTTAAATATTTTCACGAAGTACTGACATGGCAGGTCACCGAGCCACCATGAAACGCGGGCCTCGGCATAGGCGTAGCTAGAGAAGGCAGGGTATGGCGCCTGCCCCCCTGGCTTATGCAGTTAAACGAAAATTTATATTCAACTGAGAAGACTTTCTCTAAAATATTTCCATTCGACAAAATTCGTCCTTCTTTAAACTATTGAAATTTTCTCGAAATTTCGACTTATTTCTCAAAATTCGTCTTTTTTCATAAATTTTATTCGAAATTTCAAATTAATCCTGAAATTCGATTTCTTCCACCAGAATTCGACTTAATGTAGTGTAGTCAAAATTTCGAATTTTCATCTCAAAATTCATCGTTTTATGTTTCAAAATTCTACCATTTTTCAAAATTCCTTTTTTCCGAAAACTTCGATTTTTCTTTAAATTTTGATTTTCTGAAAATGTTTACTTGTTTATCAAGATTTACTGTTTTCCTCAAAATTTGATCGATTTTTTGATAAAACTATTTATTTGGAAATTTTTATAATAGCTTTTTTAGAAATTTTGTAAAAGGACAAAAATTCCGAGAAAATTTGGAATTGTTTATAACTGAAATACAACTTGTTTCTCAAAATGTCGACGTTTATCTCAATATTCGACATTTTCTGACTTCGGGGGGGGGGGGGGGGCAGATCAGAGCGCATGTCTGCCTCTGATTCAAGCGGTCAAGAGAAAATTCTATAAATAACATTTTTCTCAAAATTCAAAATTTGTCCTTTTTCCAAAATTTCGACAAAATTTCGAATGTTTATTAAATTTCGACTTTTTTCTCTTTAAGGAAAAAAATCAAAATTTAAAGAAAAAAAACGAATTTAAAAAAGTCGAAACTTGGATATTTTTCTCGAGATCCGTTGTTTTTCGCAAATTTGAAATTTATCCTAAAACCCCATCCTGAATATTTCTGAAAATCTGAATACTTTTCCTGGAAATTGGTATCGTTCTTAAAATTTTGATTTTTTTTTCAAATTTCGTTTTGCGAAATAAATGTTTCTGAAAATGTCGACGTTTATCTCAAAATTGGAAATTTTCTGATTTTGGTGGGGCAGATCAGGGCGCATGTCTGCCTCTGATTCAAGCGGTCACGAGAAAATTCTAGAAATTACATTTTTCTCAAAATTTGTCGTTTTTTCCAAAATTTTGACAAAATCTGACTTTTTTCTTAAAATTTCGATTTTTTTTTTGTTTTTCAGGGGAAAAAATCGAAATTTTCAGAAAAAAACGAATTTAAAAAATCGAAACTTGGATATTTCTCTCAAAATCCGTCCTTTTTCTCAAAGAAATTCATCCTAAAACCCCATCCTGAATATTCCCGGAAATCTGAATACTTTTCCTGGAAATTCGTATCTTTCTTAAAATTTTGGTTTTTTTTTCAAGATTCGTTTTTTTCATAAACGGCTTTTCTCAAAATTGTACTTTTTCTTAAAGTTTGAATATTTTCTGGAAAATTTCAATCTTTGGTGCTTCATTTGGTAGTTTTTCTAGAAATGTCGACTGTTTTTCAGAGATTTCGTTTTTTCTTTAAATTCCTTTATTTTTATGACCATCAGGTTTTTCTGAAGATTTTGATCTTTTGGAATTTGATTTTTCAGAAATTGTGACAGGTTTCCTAAAACTTGCCTCTTTCTGGATATTTTTATATCAAAATTTGATATTAAACTTTGCTAAAAATTTTGAATTTTTTTCTTAAAATTAGTTTAAATTCGTTTTTTTCGAAATTACACTTTCTCTTGAAAATGTTCACTTTTCTTCAAGAGATTTCAACCTTTTTCTCTACATTTCAACGGTATTTTTCAAAAATCGTTATTTTTTTAAGTCTTTGAAATTTCGATAGTTTTCCGAAAGATTCGGCTTTTATTTTAAATTCAAGTTTTTGACTGTTTTCGCAAAGTTCGGCTCTATTTCCAAATTTCAAAGTTAATCTGAAAATTGGATTCCTTAGCTCATATAGTTAAATGAAAATATACATAAACTCAAACGGAACGTTTTCCAGTTTTCTTTTTTTTTTAATCCATTTTTCAAAATGATTCTGCCACTCCCTGAACACAATCCTGCCTACGCCCTTGGGCTTTGGGGCATTTGCCTCATTTGCTCCCTTCTCTTGAAGAGCCTAATAGTTAAGTCAAATTTTGGAAAGAACATTTAAGAGAAATATCGAAAAAAGTCTATATTTCGGATTACAATTTCAAAACGCCTAAAGAATAATGTTAAAAAACTCGAAATTTGTAGTTTGAAGTAGAATTTTTCTATAAAAAGCAGAAATTTTAAGGAAAAGACGAAATTTTGAGAAAAAAAAAATATGTATTATAAGAAAAGAAAAAGAAAATTTTTAGAAAAAAGTTTGCATTTGTAGATTAAAGTCGTTGTATAAAAAACAATATTATTACAAAAAATTCCAATTTAGAGTTAAAATAAAGGCAAACTCAAATCCGATAAATGCTCAACAGTCAGCGTTTAGAGTAGTTACTTGAACTTTAACACAAGTACACTATAAAGCGCCATCTATTGGACCGTGCGAAAACAAGCTTTCATAAGGACAAACCTGCTCAGTTTTTAATTTTTAAACCACTATCTTACGGTGGTGGGTCAAATGAAATAAATATCTGAAATGTTAAGCATTTTGGTAACGCAATAATAACTCTTAATCTTGAAAGTACTACCTTTTTAGAAATCTGGTAAGTAAAAAGTTTTTGTTCTAAATTTCTATTTCTACTTTAGGGACAAATTTTCGTCCTTTTTTTTAATATGTAATTTTGATTTTATTACATTATATATTATGTATAACATTATGTTTTTTGACTTCATTTTTTTTATCACAACTTAAAAGTTTAGACTTAAGGTTTAGGGTTTTTTCCAGAAATATTAACTTTTTTAACATACCTAATTTTTTTAGTTTCAATTTATTACGATATTTTCAACTTTACTTAAATTTTTAATATTAAACATTTCGCCAGCGGACTCTAAAAATTGAGATTTTTTTATGATAGTTTCTGTTTTTTTTTTTGACACTAACGACGAAACCTTAACTTTTTTTCTCTAAATTCGATACAGTATCAACATATTTCTATTCATGTTTTATTGGCTATTTCTTCGCCAGTTACTCCTTTTACAATTCTAAATTTTTTTGAAATACTAATACTTCGCAAAGAAGATACAGAAAATATCTATTATCAACATAGTCACAGCCAAATATGCAAATGAAGAAAAAATGAAAATTCTTTTTTTTAAAGTATAATCCGTTTATAAAGGCCAAACATATTTTGCTTTGAGAGCTCCAATTTTTAGACTTTTTAGCCTTAGCTACTAGTTTTATGTTCCACACACTTTGGAAACCAGTTATAACTGGTGTACCTTGGAACCCTGAATGCAAAATTTCCATAATTTCATTTCCATTTGCAGTTTAACGTCAGCAAAGCTGGTACAAACTACTTATTGTTAATTACTATTTGTGAAAGCCTCTATAAATAATTAATTGATTAACAGATCACGCAACGCTAGTCTGTCATCTTCCCTATTGCATGTTTTGGATCTCAACGGTCTCATGTATTTTGCCATTACAATAATGTGAAATATTCATAAGAAATGAGATATTTTTAAATGGAATATTACGTCCTGTTTTATGTTGTTGTTCAGCAATGAATATAAAGCATATTTAGGACATTATTTGCTTTGTACAGTTGCTGTGTACAAGAATCCTAAAGACATACTCCGAAGGAGCTTAACGATGGAAGTTTTCAACAGAAGACCCACAAGAGTTCATTCATTTTTAATTATAATTGAAGGGATTAGAGCAAAAAAGCTATAAGTGACATTTTCTCGTTTTTTGAGATATTTGTTAATGCCGAAATTTAAGCATGTATTCTTTTCGAGCAAAAAGGATAAAAGTGCATTTAGCGAGTACTAGCGTCATGTTTGAATCAGTAAATATACCTATTTAGCAATTATCCAAAACCTAAGGGTATATCGGTTTTGCATTCAAGAGTCATTTATTATTTTAAAGATCGATGTGTTATGCTGAGGTGGTGTTTATATTGATAGGTGTATAAATTGTTTTTTGTGTGCTAAATCAAATCAACTCTATAAACTCAATAAAATTTAGTTTGTATCACTGAATATGAAGAGTAGAGAAGAGAGCAGGGAGAAGGCAGAATACCAGTGAATGGAAAAGAAATGAAAATAAGAGATTACGAACAGAAGGGAAATTGTACGTAGGACACAACGACACATCCAAGTAAACAGTTAAGAATTTTTAATCATGTGTGTAGGTACAAATGTAACGAAAAAATTGGCTGATAGACAAGTGTTATTTGAAAAATTTTATAATATACCTAGTTATGATTTACAGACAGCGTATTTACCTTCTTGTATTAAAAAAAGTTGCTAGAAGCAAGGATCTCAAAAAGGTCGAAATTTTGCAACAAAAATAATGTTAATGAATAAGCGTGTATGTAAACAGTTTTTTTCTGAAAACGTTTGACATTATTAATAAGACGTTTTACTATAGTGTGAGCAAAAACTGATAGGTTAGGTGTACTGAGACTGACAAACGGGTAAATGCCAAGTATAAACAAAATTGATGAAAATGTTAGAAACTCTGTTATTTCTTATATAAAGATGTTTCCAAAATACAAGAGTCAGTATTGAGCCACCCGCCTAAAAAAAAGTTCATCATAAATTTCTGGAGCCTGCTCACACATATATGGAGTGCGATAGGGATTTTGCTAGGATTGAAAAGTGCAAAAAAGAATTTCCAAGTTTTTATTTCTGAGAATTGGAGAGAATTGATTGCTGATTCCTGCAAAAAAATTTATAGTGCATAGTATGACCCAAGAAATGTTCTATTCTTTTAGAAAGTTAAATAAATTAATAAAAGATCCAAAAAAAGGCACAGAAGGAAGACCTATTAAGTTTAGAGAAATTGCCCACTTTAGATGTGAGGAAGAATTCGAATCATTTTCCTTTGAATTTAAATCAGTCTTGGGTGATCTTAATCCATTCTTGAAATATATATCTGGGTCAAGTTCTACTGGACGCCCATCTTATTTGTTTGATAACGCATTTGTACAGCTGTATACAAGTTCAGTTCCAATTAAATTTGAAAAATGTAAAATCTACAGAGCCTTTTAGATTATATACCTCCAGTGTACCATCTATTTTACACTAACATGAAGCATGAGGAAGATCCCAAAAGTAAAACATCAGGAAGAAAAGGAACATTGAGACCTGAACCCAGCACTACTCGAGAGGATCATGAAGAGTCCGACAACGAAATCGACATCGATGATTATGACATAAGTTCTGACTATAAACTATAATAGTTTGTTATTCCTTTGCTAATAAAATAAATAATTTTTGGTAGAACTGCACAATCATTGAAATAAATATATTAAATATATTTGTGCAAAAAGGGTATAAGTACTTCAAATTTGATTTAAAAAAAATGTGCTTTTTTCGAATATAATGATTTTACTAATTAAATTATACGTTAACTTCTCATATAATTCATTTTACTAAAAACTTTTGCCGTCATTACAAAATTTGAAAAAAGCAATAAACTATGGAAACCAATTTCTTAAAACTAGATAGGACGTATTTATACCCTTTTTGCCCTAACCCCTTCAATTTTAAGATCTATTTAATGGGTAGATAAAAAATAAGTTCAGTGCAAGTCTAAATTGTTGCCTATAGAGGTAAAAATCAAACTAACGTGAGTACTTTTAATTTACAAATAATGAAATGTTAATTTTTAATACTACATTAACGTAAAAATTCAAAAAAAAGAGTGTTATTTTCTACTTTTAAGTTTTTCCTAGTTTTAAGTTTTCACTTCTATCGGCAGTCTTCCTACATTTTTTTGTTTATTATTAAGTCGCTGAGACAGCAACCAAGTGTATTTGTCGTGATCTTTTTTAAATTTTTTACCTATAATTATTTCATTAGTTTGTCGGAAACTACAATGCTGGGTGCACTGTAGTTTCGTGTATTTTTCTGTATTTTTCTGTAACTTTTACATGCACATCTAGCCGAATGACGTGTTTCAGATTTTTCGGCTTACGTACTTTGGTAGTAGACTGTGGGGGGAGTATATTTTTGCACTTTTTTGATCCTAAATTAAGGACTATGCTGGCTAAAATTCAAAATAAAAGTGTTTTTTAATTTGAAAATAAAGAACTTCATCTGGTAACAAGTTTGGCCACGTATTTAACCCCCTTTAAATGTTATTTATTTTAAACACTTTAGCAATGAAAATATAAATATTTTTAAAAGTCTCTCATCCAGAATAGATGCGAGTAAATAAGTTTGAGACTTTGCCAAATTTCAAGTCGTAGCTACTAACTTTCGAGATAATTTGTTGCGGCAGACAGATAAGATAGACAGAGTCGCATCTGGGACCTTATAGGAGTTCCGTTTTTTTTTTTGAATACGAATCCCTAAACACGGTTTGAGGGTTTCAAAAAAAGCTGTTCTTTTATTGTAGCAATTAATTTGACCTGGTTATTTCTATTCTTCGTCGCCATTTTAAGAGTTTGTCACGGGCACAATTAAAGAAAATACTACAGTAAAACGGTTTCTTGTAAATAGCGACTTTAGTAAATAACGGGAAATGCTACAGGAACAGATATTTTGTTTAAAAATAATATAATTTAAATTAATCTACTTCATTCTAAGTCGATTAAGAAGTTGGAGGCCGGAAAAAAATTTTTTTTTACTATAACTTATTTCATATTTGGGGTTTTCTTTCCAAACTTTCTGAATAAATGTTTCTTTGGGTGGTAAACATCTGCTTGTTTTTTGCGAAAAGTGTGCATTCTGGACTCCTGTAATACTTTATAGAGTTCTTCAAAACATGTAACAGTAAGATTTTTGGAAAAAGGTTAATCGTTTTCGAGCAGCATTTAGTTTGCTTCAAAAAAACGTATGTCGCTAAAAGGCACCATATTAGAGAAAAATGCAATTGCATTCACTGCTGCAATATTTAGGTTACACTACATAAGTGTCCATTCTTATAGTTTTTCGTTGTTTTGTTTAAAATGGACCAGATGTATTATAAATGTCATATATTTTCTTTTTTTTGCTTATTCAACTATTTCGTTGAATTCATTTCTTAGGGTGCGTTTAGATTAGACACTTTATTCCGTACATTTCTCTCTGACATAAGTGTCAACTATCCTGAGAGAAACTATCCAAGACTTATCTACACAGCTGGAAGGAGATAGCTTCCCTCAGGATAGTGACACTTTCGAGAGAAAATATATTTTATCAGAGAGAAATGTACGGAATAAAGTGTCTATTCTAAACGCACCCTTGTTAAGCATATGTTAATTCGATATTTCTTAATTAGGAAGAACATCTTTGAGGTTATTAAGAAATATATAGTGTTCCACAAAAAAATACATTTCGGTTACTCCTGGTATATATGAACGATAAATAAAAGGTTATGTAATCTCCATGTCATTTAAAGAACCTTCTTTATTTTTATATATCACAACATGAAGAGTCAAATTCGGATAATTTATAGACAGTCACCACGTAGATATAAAAAAATGGACTTTTGAGTTTAAATTCAAAATTTCTAGTATAAAATTTTTCATACTATTTCGAAAGAACTGGAAAGCTATTAAAAAAATCTCGAATTTTCAAGTTTACAACAAAATTATATAGTACTAAGAGATAAAAATTGAAAATTTTAATGCGAAATTATGAAATATTCGAAGTAAAAACTGGAACTTTATTGAAATAAAATCAAAATTCCTAGAATGACGAAATTTTAAGATTAAGATCTAAATTTCGAGAAAAGTTAGCCCCCATGAAAAAACCCAATTTTTAGGTTTAAAATCAAAATTTTAAGTAAAGTAAAAATTGAAATTTTAATGAAATAATTTTGAGAAAAAAAAATCAAATTATTTATTATATGCCAAGAAAAAATCAAAGAAAAACTGTACATTCACTAAGAGTAATCGAAATTCCGAGAAAAAAGTTAAAACCTTGAAAATTTTGGATAAATCGAGAATTCGGTAGAAATTAGGATTTAAAAAAAATCAAAAAATGTCAGGTTTTTATCTGATAATTTTGACCAAAATCTAGAAATTTCGATAGAATTTACAATATTTCAGTTTCTCAATAAAGCTTGACTTTTTTTCTGAAATATCATTTTTTTTTAAGATTTTTAGTTTTCGTTTAAAATTTTTAGTTTTCATTTAAAATTTTTAATTTTTTATTTAAATATTGACTTTTAGGTCTGATTTCTAACAGAAGATCGAAATATTGGAATCATAATCAATATTTTGGGAAAAAATCGGAACAAAAAATTTTGTTTCAAAAAACTAGAAATTTCGCGCTTCTTCAGCAACTTCTGCCCAATTCTCAAATTTTAGACTTGTAATCTCAAATTTTTAACTCTTCCTCAAAATTTTGATTGCAAAGTAGGACTTTTCGGGAATAATTAAAACAAAAAAAATAAAAATTAAACATTTTATAGCACACCAATTCCAAAAGTTTTAGAAATTTCGAACTTAAATAATCAATTCAAGAAATTTTTATTTATAAAATTAGAATTAGTTCTGGACTTTTCAATTTTTTTCAAAATATTCAATGTAGATTCAGGCCCGGATCCAATAAGTGCGGGGTCCGATTAGATTTTTTGCGGGGCCCTCTATTTTTTTAGGCTTTGTTTTGGCTGAGCAGCTAGCAGAAATAAAATAATGTTTGTACTATTATCAAGTTTACTCTTTCAATTTAGCCAACCATGAAATTGTAGAAACTGTTTGTAACTTTGAATAGTTGATTGCATAAAGTTTTATTTCTGTTATCTATTTTTTTAATAATATTTTGGATCGTTTTACTTTATTACCTTTTACACGTAATATTAAGGACTATATCCTAGATAACCATAGGCGTAGCTAAAATAGGGCAGGGTGGGGCGCTTGCCTTACACTGCAGCAAACCCAAAATTTATCTATTCAGCTGGGGAACCAATGAATTTTCTCTCCAGCTTTAAAATTCATTCTTTCCTTGAAATATTTTTTCGAAGTGTCTACTTTTTGCTCAAATTTCGTAATTTAAAAAAAATTGTCTTTTTTTTTGAAATTTTGCATTTATTAATAACATTCTACTTCTTGTATCAAACATGACTACCAAAATTTCAAATTTTTATTTAAAAATTCGTCGTCTCTTTTTCAAAATTTCGTTATTTCTGGATATTTGACCTCTGAAAATTTCGACTTTTTTTCAGTCTGCAAATTTAAGCGTGTCTGTTAAAATTTGCCTTTTTCTCGAAATTTGGTTGATTTTGTGATAAAAAAAGTATATTTTTTTGAAATTTGAAATTTTTCTAAGAAAATTACGAAAAAATTTCCTAGAAGTTTTAATTTGTTTGTCAAAATTTCGACGTGTATCACAATATTGGACATTTTCTGACGTCATATGAAGCAAGGAAGGGCGCATGTCTTCCTCTGAGTTGAGCAGTCAAGAAAAAATGAATATTCATCCAGTAAATTTTCATTTTTTCTTAAAATTTTGTTTTTTTTTCCTTAAAATTCGCTTTTTTTTTTAATTTCGATAAAATTTGACTCTTTCTGGAACATTTCAAATTTTCACTTAATGATAAAACGCTTTTTCTCAAACTTATTGCTTTATCATTCATTTCTCTTAATATACTTAGCGTTAGAAATCCAACAGGAATTCGCACACGTTCGTCAAAAGAGTGAAGGTTCAGGAGTCTCTTAGTTCAGATGCTGTGATGATTTGAATGACAATATCGGTCACTTTCTAAGACTTAGTGGCTGGTCACGTCTACTCGGGAAAAACTCGAGAGTCGAAGAAAATATGTTGGCCTTTAAAGTTCAAAATTTCGAGAAAAAATTTTGAATTGCTTCATTAAGCGGACTACAATTTTAGAGAATGTTTTGTGGCAAAACGTCTATAATACTGATGAACTATCTAATAAGCAAATTTTTAATTCAAAATTGATTTAGCTATTGACCACCAATGGGGAAATTTTGTATTTTTGATCAGATTTCTTGGCAAAAACCTACCAAGCTAGTAATTTAAGAGGATATTTTGCGTCAAAACGTCCCTAATACGGATGAACTATCTAATAAGCAAATTTTTAATTCAAAATTGGTTTAGCTATTGACCACCAATGGGGAAATTTTGTATTTTAGAGCAGATTTCTTGGCAATATCCTAGCAAGCTATTAATTTAAGAAGAATATTTTGTGGCAAAACTTCTTTAATACCAACTGAACTATCAAATAAGTGAATTTTGAATTCAAATTTGGTTGAGAAATGAAGAAATTTGGAATTTTGGAACAAATTTCTTGGCAGAACCCTAGCTAATTCTGATGAAATATTAAATAAGGAACTTTTTATCACAAAACTGGTTTGGTGACACACCAGCCAAGAGAATAAATATGAATTTTAGACCTGTGCAAATGTCAGCAACACTAGTTGAACCGATTGAACAATTGAGTTTTCTAATGCTTTGTTCATGAAGTTTTGCAATATTATTGAGAACATTTCAGGAAATGAATCACACACATACAGTAGTATGAACCATTAAATAGCGAAGATATTGATACCAAATCCTATCGTTCATGATCCATTCAAGGGGACAACTATTAATTTTAGAGAATATTTTGTGGCAAAACGATTGTAATACTGATGAACATTTCTAATGAAGCTAATTTTTAATTCAAAATTGGTTTATCTATTGACCACCAATGGAAAAATTTTGAATTCTAGAGCAGAATTTTTGGCAAGATCTTAGCAAAGTATTAATTTAAGAGAATATTTTGTGGCAAAAGGTCTATAATACTGAATGAACTATCTAATAAGCAAATTTTCAATTCAAAATTGATTTAACTATTAACCACCAATGGGGAAATTTGTTAAATTTTATTTTTTTAAATTTAATTTTGTATTTTAAAGCAAGTTTCTTGGTAAAATTCTAGCAAGCTATTAATTTAAGAGAATATTTTGTGGCAAAACGTCTGTAATACTGATAAACTACCAAATAAGCGAATTTTTGATTTAAAGTTGGTTAAGGCATAGATCCCCCAAATCGAGAAATTTGGAATTTTAGAACAGATTTCTTGGCAAAACTCTAGCAATTCTGATGAAATATTAAATAAGGAAGTTTTTATCGCAAAATTGTTTTGGTCATGCACCACCAAGAGAATAAATATGAATTTTAGACCGTACAAATGTCAGCAACATTGTCGAACGATTGAACAACTGAGTTTTCAAATGCTTTGTCCATGAATTTTGCAATATTATTGAGAACATTTCAAGAAATCTTCTTCACACTAATATGAACCATTGAATAGCAAAGCTATTGATGCCAAATCCTACTGTCAATGATCCACCAACGGAACAACCTATTAATTGTAGAAAATATTTTGCGGCAAAATGATTGTAAAACTGAAGAACTTTCTAATGAGTTAATTTTTAATTCAAAATTGGTTTATCCAAGGATCACCAAGGGGGAAATTTTGAATTTTAGAGCACAGTTTTTGGCAAGATCCTAGCAAGCTATTAATTTAAGAAAATATTTTGTAGAAAAACGTCTGGAATACTGATGAACTATCTAATAGGCGAATTTTTCATTCAAAATTGATTTAGCTTTAGACCACCAATGGAAAAAATTTTGAATTTTAGATCAAATTTTTTTGGCAAAATCCTAGCAATTCGGAATAAATATTAAATAATGAACTTTTTATCTTACAACTGTTTTGATGGTGCGCCTCCAAGAGAGTAATTATGAATTTTAGAGTGTGCTGATGTCAGCAACACTGTTGAACGATTTAACAACTGAGTTTTCTAGCGTTTTATCTATAAATTCAGCAATAATATTGAAGAGAACATTTCATGACAAGAAATCTTCGCACTGGTATGAGCATACCGAAATTTTTGATGCGAAATCGTATGGTCCATGATCCCTCAAGAGGACAACTTTTAATTTTAGAGAATATTTTGTGGCAAAACGTTTGTAATACTGATCAACTGTCCAAAAAGCGAATTTTTAATTGAAAAGTGTTTTAGCTATAGACCACCAAATAAAAAGAAAATTGATTTTAGAGCAGACTTCTTGGCAAAATCCCAGCAATACTGACAAAATATTAAATAATGAACTTTTTATCGCTAAATTGTTTTGGTGGTACGCCTACAAGAGAGTAAATATGAATTTTAAAGTGTGGTAATTTTAGCAACACTGTGAACGATTTAACAACTAAGTACTTTAGTGTTTGGTCTATAAATCTGCAGAATTTCGATCATTTTCTCCTAATTTCGTCTTTTTCTCGGAGTTTAGATTTTTTTCAAAGTTCCGACTTTTTCTAAAAATTTGACTTTCTCTGGAATATTTTGAATTGTTTGTTATTTTCAAAGTTTTCTCTAAATTTGGTTTTTTTTTAAACTTCGATAATTTTCCGAACATTTAGCTATTTTTGAAAATTTATAATCTAATTTTTTGGAAATTTCGACTGGTTTATTTTTGATGAATTTTGAATTTAATATTTTCTTGGTAAATTCGTCTTGTTTCTCAAAATGTTTACCTTTTCTCTTAAAATAGTCTTTTTCCTAAAATTTGCTTTTGCTCAGAATTCGACTTTTTCTAAATCTCGATATTGTCAAAATTCTACTTTTTTGAACTTCTGTTTCAAAAATCGTTTACTTATTTCGAAATTCTGCAATTTTGCTTAATATTTGTCTTTTTCAACAAATTTCCACTTTTATTTCAAAATGTGATATTTTATGTTTCTAAAAATGTTTTCTCTCTAAATTAGATCGAAGATTGAAAGAAATATTTTTGAGGATTTAGAGAACAAGATTTCTTATAAATTCAACGTCTTTAGTGAACTTTAAATTTTGAGAACAATCTTTTTGGAAATTGCGACTTTTTCTTAAAATTCGACTTTTTCACAAAATTAGACCATTAAAAATTTTAACTATTTTTAAATTTTGTACATTTTTCGAGCTTCTGTGAAAGATTAAGTTTTATTTTTAATGTGATTTACTGAAAGCTTCGACTTTTAGAAATTTTTTTCCTCGAACAAAAAAGTTAAAATTTCTGATTAAAACTCAAAATCTAGAAAAAGAGGAAAATTTAAAAATTCGAAATTGGAGGAAAATATTCGAATTTTTCAGTTTAAAAATTTCAAAGTTGAAAACTAATTTTGGGAAAAGAGTCAAAATTTTCGATTTCCAATTTTAAGTTGAAAGTTAAAAAAAATCAAAAAGTTCAAGTTTAAATTAAATAAAATTTGAAATATTGAAGCTATTTCTGACATGTTTAAAATACAATTTCGAAAAAAACTGCGATTGTGAAACTGGTGGGGCGGCTAATTTGGGGTTGGACCCAGGCGTCAAAAATCCATGCTACTGTTAGTAGATAACATAAAATATCTAGGGAACAAAGTGACCTTAGAAAGCTATAACTGAAAAATGGGTTATACCCTAATTGTCAAGATGGCGCATGGCGCCGAAACGGGGGAAGTTGCGATTGCGACCCTAGCAACAGACATGACTGCTAACCCATCTGCGTGTCCCAAATAAAAATTGTTGGCCATTAAAGCTATTTCATAAGTTTCTTTTTTGACCCATTTACTCCATTAATATTAAGTTTAGTAAAACTCCAGCTAGGTTTCTTCAAAAAATCATTTTAGCTCATGAATTAACATCGTGATTCCCAAAAAAATTTTTTGGCGTCCTTGCCAAATCCAGTTTTTCGATTAAAAATTTCGCTCCATTTAAGATATTTTTTTAAAAGCCAACGCTCGTTGAAATATTATTCCACTATTTTAAATACAAGAACTAGAGTAACGTCTCCAAATTTTTTAAAATTTGATTTATTTGTTCGGAATCGGAACTTACATGGAGCATTTAATCTGTTAAGGTAATTTTCTAGCAGCTCTAACACTTAAAAGATTTCAAAGTGTACTTCAGAGTCAAAATTCAACCGAAAAAAAAAATATATATTTTGTATTCCACGACAGGGACGAGTACAACTTGATAAAAAATACACGATAACGCGGACGCGGCTTAA
Source organism: Dastarcus helophoroides (assembly GCA_028583605.1). Taxonomy (NCBI): domain Eukaryota; kingdom Metazoa; phylum Arthropoda; class Insecta; order Coleoptera; family Bothrideridae; genus Dastarcus; species Dastarcus helophoroides. Next base: position 28,803,440 of record CM053328.1, read on the forward strand.
ACCGAGCAAACTTATGTTCATAATGTTTAAAAAAAAACTATAAAATTATAACATGCGCGAACAATATAATTGCACATCGCATTCCTTATAATTTTTAACTTTACAAAAATGGAAGTTCTATAATTCGCTTAATTAAACATTATTAACATCTGCCGCTGAAACGGTCAATTAACGCAAAAAAAGTCACATGTGGTACAAGAACCTATACTCCTTTTATCAATTTTATTCTACTAGAGTATCAGCCGCCTTCGATAAAATGCTTAAACAAACATTAACAACTAATACCTACATAACTGTTTAGTAATCACTAAAAATAGAATTATATCGTAGCAAAGGTGAACGATGTAAAAAAGCTAATAGCAAAAAAAGTAACGTTTTAATACTTGTTTCCTTTTTGGGTTAGTAGATCTAAAAATAAAACCCACAAGGCAGGGTCGTAACTAATCATTGGACAAGGGCGTAAAAGATTACATTAAAAACGACTAAATTATAGCGCGAATTGTACAATATTCTGAAGGTTGCAAAGCTCTCTTTGTTCGTTAATTTGTTATAAAAAACTGTTCGAGAACATATGGTTTGAATAATGCGATAGAAAAAGACAGCAATTTCATCGGCATAATTTAACTTTTCGGTATGATATCACCGGTTTTAAACTAGAAGCGCACTTTACTCAAATTGCTTTATATTTCGAATATCAGTAAATGCGATTGTTTAGATTAAAAAAAAGGTAAATCGAACTTACCTAATTGTGCTAATGCTACAACCAACAATAAACAAACAACTTTTGCCATTTTGAAATAAATAATATTTAAGGAGCGTTCGGACGCAACTAGAGAGATATTCTTAGAACAAAACTAAATTGAAAGTTGAATTCGAACGAGCGCCGTCGCAATAACACACCCATCCACACTGCACAAGAACAAAAGTTGGTAGGAGAAATTCCAGGGCCGGACCACGTCTGCTTGACCCAGTATTTCAGTTTATTTCCACTATTATGCTTAAATCCAGATTAGCATTCAGTAATTATTAGTCATGTATTTAAATTACTACTTACTCGAATGTTTAAATCAACTGGAGAATACAACCTTAAAAAATCAGCAGATATAATTAATTATTTATTTGATTATTTTGGTTTTAATAGGATTATTTTTTCTTAATTTCAATTACTCGCAAATTACTTAATTAAAACTAATAAACAAATAATTGAATAACTCATATCTAATCTGCTTCTTTCATTTATAGAAAGCCGGATATTTGTAAATAAATTTTCATTTGCACTATGCCCGTTAAGAATTATTGTTACCAAACTCTGTAACTCTGTAACATTCTGGGTCTAAACGCAAATCTAAACTCGGTTTATCAGCACCTTCAAAATGAAAGACCCCATGTGCTGTCTCTGACAGAAACCCAAGTCTCCCCATCCATCAATACAGTCCATTTGCTTTGCCCTAACTACGACTTGCACACAACATTTCGACACAAGAGGGGAATTTGTGTAAAGCGAGACGAGAACGACGAGAAGAAGCACTGGAATCTGCTGATCATGATGTGATTTGGTTGAAAATTTGCTCCGAAAACGAAGTAATATTCATTTGCTCACTTTATTTGTTTCCAAACGAACCCTCATACCGACAGCTCTTCTCTTATCTCTCCGTAACCTCTGATCACCTTCAGACAAATTATCCAAAAGTTGAGGTTGTCTTTCTCGGTAAATTCAACGTACCCCTGGTTAAGTTTTCTTCCCGAACTGACGACGCGGGAAGGATGGCAGAGGCTTTCGCCATCACTTGTGGATTATCGCAATTAGTTGAGGAACCCACAGGAATTCCTGATATAGATACCTATCAACCTAATCTGCCCGACCTTTTTCTTGCAAATACACCAAATTCGTATAAAATCTCTGTGACATCACCGCTTGGAAATTCGGATTACAAGCTTGTAGTAGCCTCTCACTCGCTTCATATACAACCTCCTTCCCAGACGCAGTCCTGGTAGGGTTTGGCAATTTAACTCTGCAAACTGGGAAGAATTAAGAGACTTCTTTGCATCTTTCCCGTGGCAGGAAGTCTGCTTCAACTCAGACAACCCTTCCTTAGTTGCCGAATCCATCACGGAAACTATCCTGATTGGTATGAAATGCTCAGTTCCCCATTCCCAAAAGAAGTCTGCCTCCAGTCAATCTTGGTTCAGTAAAAAATGTGCTTAGGCTGTCTCCTGCAAAAATCGCTCATATCGTCGCTGGCGAAATAATCCTTCAGTCGAGACTAGGACCATATTTGTAGATGCACGAAATTCTTGTAAACAGGTTATTGACGAGGCAAAAGGTGATTTCGATCGTAAAATGCGCCAGAGGCTTATCAACTGTCCGAATGGTTCCAAGTCCTTTTGGGGATTGGCAAGGTTGATTGAAAAAAATTTTACACCTTCAAATTTTCCACCTTTACTCGATGAAAATAGCAATATTGCTACTACCTCCAAGGAAAAGGCTGACATGTTAGCCTTAATGAAATTTCCAATCTTGATTCTCGAAACGCAGAACCTCCTATTCTTTCTAAGGTTGGCACTTCGATGCCTGAAGTTGTTTTCAGACAACGCATAATCAGAAAGATTCTCCTTGAGCTCGACACCTCGAAAGCTTCTGGCCTTGATGGTATTCCCGCTATTGTTCTTAAGAAGTGCGCCCCAGAGTTGACTCCTGTCCTAAGCAAATTGTTCACACCTTCTTACAACAAAGGTGTATTCCCTAACATCTGGAAATCTGCTAGAGTGCAGCCTGTCCCTAAAAAGGGAAAAAGGAATCTGGCTAACAACTATCGCCCTATATCTCTGTTACCCGTTATATCTAAAGTGATAGAAAAGGTTATCAATATCGAGATTCTCAAATATCTGGAGGAAAATAGAATCATCTCCGACAGGCAATACGGTTTTAGACAACAACGTTCCACTGGCGATCTACTGGCCTATGTTACTCATATATGTAACTCAGCTATGGAAAAATATGGTGAGGCTAGGATTGTGGCATTGGATATCTCAAAGGCTTTCGACAAAGTCTGGCACCTATCTCTTCTCGCCAAATTAACATCTTATGATCTTCCTCCTAGACTCTGTCATTTGATATCCAATTTTCTCGCTGACAGATCTCTTCAGGTCGTCGTTGATGGCATCTCATCCGAGACATTTGCGATTAACGCAGGGGTGCCTCAGGGTCCGTTCTGTCTCCTACTCTATTTCTGTTACACATAAATGATCTCTTAGCTTCAACTTCCAATCCTATATACAGCTACGCAAATGATAGTAACCTTGTGTCATCTTTTTTCCCCGACAAACCATTATCTATCGCTGCTTCAGATCGACTAAGAGAACAGCAGATACGGACGATTAATCGGGATCTCAAGATTATTCTGGAATGGGGTAAGAACAAATTGGTCGAGTTCAGTGCTTTAAAAACTCAGGCAACGGTTATCTCTAAGAAAACATCATAACATACTAATGGACCTTAAAATCCTTCTTATGGAATCTAATATATCTATCCTAGGAGTTAATGCGACCACTAACTTCTCTTGGGACGATCATGTGCGCGCCATTGCCAAATCCGCCTCTCAGAAGCTAGGCTTTCTTTTTAGAGCTAAAAAGTACTTCACATCTCATCAGCTATTTACACTATACAAAGCTCAGGTTAGGCCAACACTAGAATACTGTTCTCATGTTTGGAGTTCAGCCCTAAAACACACTTTAGATCTCCTGGATTCAATTCAAGCAAGAGCGATTCGCCTAATTGTAGACGAGAGTCTGACCGATTCTCTCGAAACACTAAAGCACAGGCGTATGGTTGGTGACTCGTCTCTTTTCTACAAGTACTATCATGGAAGATGCTCGCAAGAACTAATAGGATTAATCCCCCAAGAGCAAGATTCTTGAGGCGTACTAGACAGTCGGAGACAGCAAATTCCTGTGCGGTCCAGCTTGACACAGTGAGGACTTCTGTCTACGGAGACGCTTTTTTCTATAGAATTTCCAAGTTATAGAACTTGTTACCGAACAGAATGTTCCCTAAAAATTACCACTTATTCTTGTTTAAGAAGGTGGTTCATCGCTATCTATCCTTGTTTCCGCATCCTACTCGCAGTGCTTTGAAAGCATAATGGGGTTACCCTTTGCGAGTGGATTAAATTTAAAAAAAAACGGCAACATCGACATCTCAGGAACCAATGTAAAATCAGTTTTCTGGCTTCAAAAATGGCGCACTTTTTATGTTCAATCTACTCGCAAAAGGTAACCCCATTATGCCTTCAAAGCACCGCGAGTAGGATGCGGAAACAAGGATAGATGGCGATGAACCACCTTCTTAAACAAGAATAAGTTTTAATTTTTGGGGAACATTCTGTTCGGTAACGAGTTCCATAGCTTGGAAGTTCTGTAGAAAAAAGTCTCCGTAGACAGAAGTCCTCGCTGTGTCAAGCTGGACCGCACAAGAATTTGCTGTCTCCGACTGTCTTGTATGCCTTAAAAATCTTACCCTTGGGGGGATCAATCCTGTCAGCTTCTGCAAGCATTTTCCATGAAATTACTTGTAGAAAAAAGATAAATCACTAGAGACCGGATTTTAGCCACAATCAAATAAGCTAAGAAGGTGAACAAAACGTTAAATTATGCAAAAACGAATAGCTAAAACAGGCAATATAAATGCAAAATATTCTAAAAAAGGCACTAAAAGGTCAAAATCACAATTACCAAAACAGGCAAGGCCATGTTAGGAATCTTACAAAAGTAGTTTAAATTTATTACAAAAACTACTTGAAAAAAGAACAGTATTGAAAGTGCAAACTTTGAATTGTGAGAAAAACGTCGACATTTTTAAGTTTATTAAAAACATTGAAGGGTCGAAATCTCACAAATGCACATATAAGACCAAAGGTTCCATCAAAGGAAGAAATTTTGAGTTTTTAAGTGAACAACTAGGAAAAAAGGTGAAATTGAAATAGAATTTTTAACAAAAAACCTCGAAAGTTTATATTAAAATACAACTTTCTAGTTTAAAATCGAAATTAGTTAAAAAGGTTAAAATGAGAATTTGGAAAGGAAAGGCGTTATTTAAAAGAAAAACTAAAAAATTTGTAACTGTGTAAATTGAAAATTTCGAAAGTCAAAATTTCGAGATTAGGAGCGAAATTTCGAAATAAAATCAAAATCCTTGAGTCAAATTTAAAAGTTTGAAGTAGTTATTTTAGGAAAAAAGTTAAATATTAAATTTGGCATTTTGAGAAAAAAAAATCCACAAGAAACAATAATAAAACTGTCTCGAAATTTCAATGAAAGAGACGACATTTGAATATAAATCAACATCTCCAGAATAAACCTAAAATTTAAAGTTTTGAATTGAATTTTTAGGAAATATAACACAGGCCCACAAAAAAAAAAGTGGTGTGTGTTGGGTGTCGGACCCACATAATCCGGCGTATTTTTTTCCGCTGAACACGAATCTGTAGTTTAAATTGGGGGTCAAACTGCTAAAAGTGGAGAAAAACCAAAAAAACCGATAAAAATCACGATCTCGTATTTTTTTCTGTATGATATTATCATCTTGCAGTTTCTACTTGTTTCTCTCTGTAATATCCAACCGTAATGTGCAAATACGTTAATTCACTACTTATTGTGTCTTATTTAAGTGTCACATAGATGATATTTTGTTTTTGACAAAAAATAAGGAAATGGTTAACTCAATCGGTACATTTACCGGCAGAAACCTGCTACTCCGGAATGATTGGACTACGATGACAACTGCCCTTTATCGGGATGTGTAGAATGATTCGCTAGTCAACATTTCGGCGTATCGAAGCCAGCGAAGGCGCGCTGTTTTGCAGGGAAGCGCTAGAATATGAGAATGATGCCGTAGTGTGTCCGACGACGAGTTGACATTGTCCTTGTCAAAGTCGGAAAGCCCTCATACTTAGGCCTAGGTATTCTAGCGTGCAGGGTTTATTTATTTTCATGGATTCTTCTACTGAAAATTTTGCTGGAACTTCTAGTACTCGTGGCAATCACAAATGTACTGGAAATCCCAATGCTTTTTGCTACGTTTGTGCAAAGTACATAGGGATAAAAAATACAAAGAAACTAACAGATCGTTTCGTGACTTTGTATGAAAAGTGCTTCAATATGAAAGTTTCCCTCGATCTCAAAAATTGGATACCCAATTTTGTTTGTGGCTCATGTTATAATATGATCAATAGATTTGAAAAGCACCAGGTCAAGGCGAATCTTAAATTTAAAACTCCAGCGATATGGAAAAAGCCACTTGATGCAAGTAATTGTTACTTTTGCACAACAAATGTCAACACTGTGGGCCGAATGCATAAGGATAAAATTTCTTATCCTTCTGTGTCAAGTGTTCAACAACCAGTTGCAAACTTCATAGAAGGTTTAGAAGATGACACGTCACAAGACAATCTGACTAGTGGATTAGACACAATGGAAGTCGACGTCGATCCTGAAAATTCAGCTTTTATTGATAAAGAGTTTGATACTAGTAGTGAAAACATTTCTAGCGAATCTGAGGAAGAAGAGTTTTCGAGCAATGAAGAATACAGACCTATTGGTGAAGATCGGAAGCCGGAAAAATACGATCAAAAACATCTGAATGATTTATTCAGAGAGGCTAAACTCTCAAAAGAAGCGGCTGAAATATTGGCTTCGAATATGAAAAAGAGAAATCTATTGACAAAAGGTACTAAAGTTTCGTTTTATCGGAATCGAGAAGAAGCCTTCCGTAAATATTTTGAAAAAAATGAAGATTTACTCTATTGCACTGATGTAAAAGGACTTATCGATGAATTTAAGCCAAATTTATATGAGCCAGAAAATTGGCGGTTATTCATTGATTCGTCTCAACAGAGTCTTAAGGCAGTCCTTCTCCACAACACCAACAAATTCGCTCCTCTACCTTTAGCCCACTCCACTGTACTTAAAGAAGAGTATTCAAACCTCGAAGTTGTCCTAAAGAAAATAAAGTACGAAGAACATAAGTGGCAAGTATGTGGTGATTTAAAAATTTTGTCCATGATCCTTGGACAGCAATCTGGATTCACAAAATATCCATGCTATTTGTGTATGTTTGACAGTAGGGATCGAAAAAATCACTACGTAAAAAAAGAATGGCCTTTACGATCTTCATTTAAGGTTGGATCACATAATATAATAAAGAAACCGCTTGTTGATCCAGCCAAAATTCTCATTCCTCCTCTTCATATAAAACTTGGCTTAATTAAACAGTATGTCAAAGCTCTTGATAAAGATGGTGAATGTTTTACGTACCTGCGTACTGTGTTTAAAAAAAAATCTGATGCTAAACTAAGGGAAGGCATCTTCGATGGACCGGAAATCCGAAAGTTATTCAAAGATGAAGGGTTTGTTGCAGTCATGGATGACCAAGAAAAGGCATCGTGGTTAAGTTTCAAGGAAGTGTGTACCAAATTTTTAGGCAATACCAAGGATGCTGATTACAAAAGCATTGTGGCAAATATGATAAGAAATTTTCAGCATTCAGGTTGCCTAATGAATTTGAAAATGCACTTCCTTGATTCGCATCTTGACCAATTCCCGGAGAATAACGGAGACTTCAGTGAAGAGCAAGAAGAAAGATTTCACCAAGATCTCAAAGAGTTTGAACGGCGGTTTCAGGGACAGTGGGGAATAAATATGTTTGCAGATTACTGTTGGATGCTACACAGAGAAACTCAAGAAAAAGGAACAAAACGTAGCAGAAATCCACTTCACAGGTCATTTGAAGAAAAAAGGGTCAGGAAAAGACGAAAATTATAAGAATGATAATATCAAACAGAAAAAAATACGAGATCGTGATTTTTATCGGTTTTTTTGGTTTTTCTCTACTTTTAGCAGTTTGACCCCCAATTTAGACTACAGATTCGTGTTCAGCGGGAAAAAATACGCCGGACTATGTGGGTCCGACACCCAGCACACACCACTTTTTTTTTTGTGGGCCTGTGTAATTAATAATAAAGTTTCAAAACCTAAATTTTCAGTAAAACACGTTTCAAAACAGTCTACAACTTCAAAATTATTTTTGTTATTTGATTTTTAACTGACAAGTCAAAATTAAAAAAAAAACAGCTTTCCAGTAAAGAATCAAATATTTAAAGAAAAAAGTCAAAATTTCAAGATAAAAGTAAAACTTTCGACATTAAAAGGCCAAAATTTCAAGTTTAGGTTCAGAATTTTACGAAGAAAGTCCAAAGTTGGGAATTAAGGCGAGAAACCGTGTCAAAATTAAAAAGTGTTTACTCAAAATATTGAGAAAAAATTAAATTTAAGGTTGTACTCAAGTTATTTAGAAGAAGCATATGTATTTCCAAATTAGAAAATTCTCAAAATTTCAAGTTTATTCTCGATTTTTCATCATAAATCTTTTTTACTTCAAACTCAAATATTCGATTCTTTGGCAGAAACTTTGACTTTTAAATTTGGGATTACGTTTGAAGCTTACACTTTTTTTAAAAAAAGTTAAATTTTGAGATTAAAAGTCGAAAATTCGAGAAAAAAAGTCAATATTTTAAGGTTAAGCTTGACTTTTCGAGAATTTTCTTTTAAATAATATAAACTTTTCTTGAAATTCCTTTTTCTTTTTTGAAGTTTCTACCTTATGTTCGAAATTTTATAAAATATATTGAATTTTGCAATCTAAAAATTGTATGCTTAAACTCTGCTTTTGGAAAAAAATTTAAATTTTAAGAAAAATTCAAAATTTATATGTAAACGATCATTTGAGATTCAACACAAAATTTTGAGAAAAACTTGTAATTTGTAATAATGTTTTTAAAATTATTTAAAACTTAAGGTTAAATACGGTACTTTAAAATTTTGAATATTTTACTCTACTAAAAATTCAAAATCTCTTCTAAAGCTATAATTTTGAGATGACAATTTTTAATCATTTTTCTAGGAATTTCTTTTGTAAATTTAGTCTAAAATATCGATTTTTTAAATAAATTTGGAGTTTTACACAAAATCTAAGCATTTTTAAACTTCAGGATTCAGGCTTTTTTTCATAACTTTTAAATAGCCAGTTTAACACGAAGCCTGAGTGGACTTGTTTCGATATTTTGATTTTGATTTCGAAAATTCAACTTTTTCTCAAAATTTTGATTTCAAAGTAAAAACTTCGGAACAAAGTTTAACATTTCAAATTCAACATTGACATTTCGATCTTAGTTACCAAATTTCGATTTTAATTAGAATTTTTTTACTTTTAATCACGACATTACTATTTATATTTTGAGAAAGTCTTGATTTATAAAATTTTTAGTAATTTTCGAGCTTAAAAATGGCGAAATTATAAATAATAACTTTGGTTTTTTCTTTCAAAATCATCACATTGGCAATGGCTCAAAATTTAGGCATTTTCAAAATATTTTGACTTTTCTCTCTCGACATTTAAACTTATTTTTAAAACATTTTCACTCCAAACTTCAAAATTTTTATAAAATGTTGAATTTTGATGGTGGTTAATAGATTCCATTTTTTAAAATTTGGACCTTTCTTCTAAAATTCGCAATTTAAACTTGCCTTGTAGTTTTTATAGTTTATTTTTTTTTAAAATTTTGACTTCAAACCTTTTTTCCCAGAAATTATGGTTTCTTTTTCTTTTTCGAGATTTAAACAGTAATTCTAAATGTCAATTTATTTCTAGAATTTAGACTTTAAAAAGTTGAAAAGTTCAGGTTCAAACGGGGAACTGTGTTAAGAATTCACAATTCCGCTTTTTGTTCGCAAGTTCAACTTTCTAAAAAAGTGGATATTTTCAGAAACGATTATTAATTAATGCAGTTTCTTTTTTTTAAGTTTTGCCACTTTAAATGTAGACTTTTCTGAACATTTCGAATTAAAACTCCAAATTTCAAAAATCCAAGACTAAGTTGAAAATGTCGATATATGACATTTTGCTATGATGTGGTTTAACTTACCAAACTGTTACAAAAAATTTTCCAACATCTAGAATCAAACGATTTTAATTAGTTAGTTTAATTAGAGAACTTTGTCTTTCTAAAGGCATTTTTCAGACACGAATTCACTTTACAGGAGCTAGTTCAAAGAAAATTTTTTAAATTGTAGAAAAGTAAATCCCTTAGGTAATTTTCTCATGTTATCTGTAGATTTGTTTTTATTCAAAAATTAAGATAAATATGTAACGTAGTTCAATTGTCCTGCGTCTCAATAGCAGGCATAACTTATAGGACCTGAGTAGGTCATAAGAGTAATTGTTTTTAAATTACATTCCTTAGAAATTTATGCTTAAAGTTTCTTGTTGTTATTAGGATGAATTAAATTTCTATTTTATTTCTTTATTTTATTAAGTATGTATACATAATTCTGCCTAACTTCTTTAGATGTGTAAATGTACTCGGGGAAACCCACAGAAAAGGCTCCAAACCTTCTAGAAATAGGTCCAAATAATGTATAAAAAGGCAAAAAAACAAGCAAAATTCAAATTTAGGCAATAACACATGAAAAACGCCAAAAAAGTCAAAACGATTTTACCTAAAATCCGGTCTCTATAAATCACCAACTATCCGCCTGTGCAATATTAATTTATTGCTATAAATCAGAAGCATTAAAATTATATTTTCATATAATAATTATCAACACTTTGTCTGAACTAAAATTTGCATATTATTTCATAAATATAGATATAAATAGAGCAATCTCTGTTTCGAAATTTTAATAGCATTAGGGATGTTTTTATTATTCATTTAATTTTTTCTGTTATACATACCAAAATTATATAAAGAATCAACCATTTTAACTTAATTTTTACCATATTTTAAAATTACTAGAAATCGCCTTTCTGTTGAAAATTTTAGAGCCGCATTACTTTCGAGTTCAATATTAGTTTTTGGTGAAATTCTATGCATTTACATAACTTTTCATGAAGCATTCTGGAAATTCCAATTTTAAGAAATTTATATAGGTTGAACTAAATTTGATTTCCACTACAGGGCTCTCGCAAACCATTAGAGATACAAGGAAGCTTAAATGGGAAAAGTAGTTTTCTAGAACGTTTCCAGAAAACGAATTAAATTTCGAGTTCAAAGTTGAAACTTTGAAAACAATTACAATTTAGGAATTTTAAAATTCTGAAAAATTTTGACTTTTTCTAGAAAAGTTTCGTCCAAAATTTTGAGAAGAAATCGAAAATTCGAGTTTGGATTCAAAATTTTATGATTAAAATGGAAATGCTGGAAATTCCAAAGTTTCAATTTTATTTTAATTTTTTTAGTAAACACGTCGAGAAAATTAGCTTAATTTATTATGAAACATATCTGATTTGAAAATTTTGAGTTTATGTTAAAAAAAATTCTTTCGTGCCAAAAGTTGCATATTTGAGTTTTTATCAACATATTCAATCTAATTTGAAATTTTGAATGGGTTCAAGTTTAAACTCAAAATTTGTAGAAACAAATCAAAATTTAGAAATTGAAGGACTATATTACGAAAAAAAAAGATTATCTCCAGAGAAAAATCTTAATTTATAATTTTAAGTAGAAATTTTAAACAAAACTATAAACATTCTTGAAGTCTGAATTAAGAATTTTGTGAAAAATGTTAAAATTAAAAAAAATATATGAAAATTATTAACAGAAAGCAATAAAATTTTGAAAGAAAAATTTCAAAACAAAAAAAAATAGTTTTTAATTATACAGTGAAAATTTTGAAAGAAAAAAGTTTTCTCGCAACTTTAAACTCGAAATTTCGACTTTCATAAAAGTTTTTTAGATTTATAAACAAAAAATCAAATAATTCGGGATGTTATTAAAATTTCCAGTTTAAGATTGAAATTTTTAAAATCTAAATATTGGTTCATTTTATGGGGATTCAATTTTTTATATTCGACTATTTTTTTTTTTGAAATTTCATTTTAAATCTTGATTTTTATATTTCTGTATTCATACATTTGAAATTTCAGTCGAAATTGAAATATTTTTCGCAAAATATGTTAAAGTTTTGAACAAAACGTGAAAATTCCGACTATTGACAAAAAAGTTTTTTACAATATTTCGACTTTTTTTCCCAAACGTTTAAGCATTTTGACATCAATCTCTAAATGTTAAAAAATAAAATAGTTGCACAGATATGGATTAGAATAATTTTAAGTTATCTATCAAAACTTGCAAATTACACTTTAACTTTATTATAAAATCTAATTATGGTGGAACAGGACTGGTCGCTGGTTATCTTCAAAATTACTGAGTATCTCTCTGAAGATGATAGCTTGGCTATGGAAACGCGTTAGAACAACGTCTGCTGTGTTTTTTAATCTTTTTTGGTTTCAGGGGACAAGATTTGTATTTCAATTTTTTATAGAATGTAAGTTCATATATATATCACATCACTATCTCTAGTCTTCTGACCTATGGAGCAAGAAGTCCAAGAAATACCTCCATATCTTTTAAAGAATTTTATTCAATTTTTATTGACTTTTTCTTCGCCAGTTGCTTCTTCCTCAAATGTAATTTTCAGTTATAATTGTTAAGGATTGGCAATCTCTTATAGATATATGGCAAAGAAAAGACTGGTAAAAAATAAATAAGTTTGGCACAATTTCGTAAAGAAGGTGCAGTGAATATTTTATAAACTGTTAGAAATGTTAGAAACCGTTTGAAATTTGCTAACATGCAAATGAACTTTATCTACAGGTTGGACTATAAGTAATGGTACACAGAGCAATGGTGGATTTTTAGAATAAAAATAATGTGATTTAGCTACATTTACCTTATACCAAAAGTTGATATTAACAGAGATACAGGGTGTCAAAGTTGAAAAAAAAGTTTCGATTTTTCGGTATCACTATGGAATGAATTGTAATATAGGCACGAAATTTGGCACAAGGGGGTTTCCTAAGTCGACAAACTCTAATTTGCTAACATATTATTAATAGCTGATAGGGGGCGCTATCTGCGCTATCCTGCATAATTCTTAATCATCATAACTTCTTTGTACACCCACGTATATTAATTTTAAATTAGTTATTTTATTTCCCCATATTTTTTACGTAAAAAAGGTGTACTTTCTGAAAGTTGATACGAATAACCGTTTCCAAGATTATTACCTTTAAAGCTTGACGTACCTTGGTTTAAAAAAATGTAATCATAAGACAGCTTTGAAAATAATTTATGTCAAATATTACTTTGCTGATAATATTATTACCTAAATTTTGAAAATCTTAATAAAGAATATCCAAAAAAAATAGACGTAATTTATTTTCTAACATAGAGATGTGAGATGATGTTTGAATCCGCACAAGAATATTTTAATAGTCTGGGTGGTCAAAGCAGATATTTGGAGATGAATTTCAACAAAACATAGCCAGATTTTTAATTGTTTACAATCTCTTTATATGGTATTGTATTTAAATTTGATTAAGAAATTTAAAAAATATGTGTAATAATAATGTCAGTAGAGCAATATTTGATATAAAATATTTTAGAGTCAGTTTTATTACTTTTATTTTGAAACCTACTGCGAAAAATTCACATTTACATAACTTAAAATAAACGTAGTGCAAACTTTGAAGGCAAATATCTTGAAAACAGTTGCTTGTATCAACATTTAGAAAGTATACCTTTTTTACGTAAAAAATGTAGGTAAATAAAAATATCTATTTAAAATAAGTGTATATGAAGGCACAAAAAATTTATGATGCTTTAGAATAATACAAGGTAGTGCAGGTGGCGTCCCCTATGACTTACTGGCAATCTATTACCAAATTAGAATTTCTTGACTAAAAAAAAACCCTATGCCAAATTTCTAGTCTATAATGAAATGTGTTCATCAGTTATGCGAAAAAAATCACAATTTTTTTTCAACTTTCACACCCTGTATCTCTCTTAATATCAACTTTTGCTATAAAGTAAATGTGGCTAAATCACGTTATTTTTATACGAAAAATCGACTCTTGTTCTATGTACCATTACTTATGGTCCATCCTGTATATGTAAACTTTTAGGTTTTAATTTTTTCTTTGGTAGAGGACTGGTCCTTGGTTTTCTTCAATAATTGATATAAAAATCTTGTCCGCTGAAGACGAGAAAGAATATGTTGTATTTTTTAATTTTTTTTGTTTCAGGGGACTAAATTTATGTATCAATTTTTCATTTTTTCTTATCTTTGCCTTCGATAATTTCAAAATTATTTACTGAGCTCTATAATCCCTTGAAAAAATCTTTCCATTGAGGGATCGGATGAAATATCATGGCATTTGAAAACAAAAAAGTTGGGAATTACTTGGTTTTTCTCTGTAAGAAGGAAAACCCTAAAACCCGTGCTAAAATGTAGCAAACAAAATCGAACTGTTTCCCGAATTCGGTCAGAAAAAATTTGATCTAGTTTTACTGATTTTATGTCAGTTAAAACCGCGACCACATATAAATAAAATGGTAAAAAAATTGTAGGTCTTTATCAGCGACTTCACAATAACTTTATTTTTATGAGGTCGTATGTTATTTAATCGACATAAAAAAATATACAACTGTTGTTATACTTTTTGTCTGCCTATCCGAAAATAACTGGGCAATGAGGCTATTTTTTGACTCGATCTGAATTGTGCTAACATTTTCATTCAAGGTTAAAGGTTAATGAAATCAGTTTATAGTAAATATGTCTGAAGAAGTGTGCGTTATCTTAAAAATAGTTATTACAAAAGTATTTTTTTAAACTGTCTAAACAAAGCATATCTACGTTTTTTTCTACGAGGGTAGTTCTCAAGATATGGAAATGTAAAAAAAAATGAGAACACGCCATTCTGAATTCATAAAATATATTTGCAAAAAATATAAGAAATAAATATCAAAATTCCAGGATGCTTCAATTAAATATTAGATTTTGCGTTTTTTATATTTATGTTTATGTCCTTGGGAGCATTTTGGTGAAACCGACTAGTCCTTGGTTATCTTCAAAAATTGAAATACAAATCTTGTCCCTTGAAACTAAGAAAGATTAAAAAACGCAGCAAAGGTTGCTCTGACCCGTTTCGATAGCCAAGCTATCATGTTCAGAGAGATATTCAGTACCTTTCTGAAGATGATAGCTAGGGGTAAGATTTGTATTTCAGTCCTTGGGAGCATAAAAATTCAAAAACCACCTAGGACTTTTCTACTTGGTAACTTGTTACAGAAGAATCTTTAAAACTTTGCAGTTCATTAGATCCATTGCAATGCCCCGTGGACATACATTTGCGAGGTTTTAAATGTAATTTATACAAAGCACGTCGTTTATAAACGAGACTCAAGTTATCGATTAACTAAATACAGTCTTCTAGTTAGAAATTTAATTTCGCAACTTATTCAGGTCATCCGCATACAAAAGCATTCAGCTTCTTTCAATATTCTCGAGTGACACTGATAAAGATATTAAATAGAAGAGGTCACGGTTTGATACCTTGAGAAATGCAGAAAAAAGCAATTTTTCTTAGATTTATATTTGTGTATTACGTATTATATGTGGAGTTTGGTTAAATAAATGTAATTCTTAAATAAATTATGTAAGACTCTATCTAGCATACCGGAATTAGAGGTTACATACAAACATTACTTTACTAGTATTGATAAAGTGGTTTTCATCCTAACCGCCTTTTTTGGCGTTATTTGTCCTGTTGTCTTGTCAGGATGTGGTGAATATAGGCAGCGTGGGAAAACCTCCATAAGCTCCTCATTAAACCTTTTAATGGTTGTTTACGTTACGAAGTTGTCACATATAAAGGCAAGATATGTTTGTAATAAATGTGAAAATAAATAAATAAAATTATTGGTATGACCCACTGGAAGAGAGGAGAAAAAATGCACCAAATCAATGAAAAATATTTGCTTTTAAATGCAGCAATTTTGGACAAAATATGCAAACGTTGAAATACAAATATTGTCCCTTGAAACCAAGAAAGATTAAAAAACATAACAAAGGTAACTCTAACGCGTTTCGATGACCAAGCTATTATCTTCAGAGAAATACTAATAGCTATTTTTTTGAACAGAGAAAAAATCCTTTAAGAACACCTAGAAAAATAACCTAGATAGTGTCGGACTTCCAGTCTGTGGGTACCGACTAAAACCCCTGCTTCTCGGGGCCGTGGCCCCCAATCCCTCCGACGGAATAGTACATTAGCACTGGAGCACTAATGTAAGCTATTTTGCCTGCAACAAACAAAATACAAAAATGTCCCTATGGGAAAACATTAATCGCCTAGAGAACCATCCTTGGTCTCCTGATTTTGGTTGGGGTTTCCGGGTCGTAATCCACTGCCTGTCGAACTAGTTTTTTGGGATGCGTTTCCGCTCTCAATATTGCCCTAGAATTTACCTCCCTGAGGAAATTTCTTACCTTAGGTAGGTCGACTTCTCTATGAAGTTAATCATTTCTAGCAAACCATGGAGCATCCATGGCTTGTCTTAGAAAGACGTTCTGAAACACCTGAAGTTTCTTCATCTGGTTATCGGTAGCCTGTGACCAGGCTACAGATGCGTAGATCATCGCTGGTCTTATGATGAGCAAAACTTAAAACCCTATGGACAGTTTGCTATTTCTACCAACCATTGCTATCAGCAGTCCCTTTGGCATTCTGGCCTTGGACTCTGCATAGTCAATGGAGCCTAAAATGTCAGTCTTTTGACGAGTATTGCCCATAGATACTTTGCCTGAAGTTTCCAGTCAACATTTTGCCCATGGGCATGAATATGACCATATAGTTGAAGTCTTCTTCTGATAAAAAAAATGGCTTGGGTCTTGTCAGCGTTGATTTTGATTCTCCATGTACAAAAGTATTCTAGACCGTTCGTCTGTCGCTGTATGTAGTCATCTGATGACCAATTCTGGACTTGGAGAATTTGCCAATAACGCCGTGTCGTTAGCATAGCTTACCAATGTCGTCTGGTCGGTTCTTGGAATGTCTGCTGTGGACAGACAATATAGGGGCGGTGACAGGGCAGAACCTTCAGGTACTCGCTACTCCAACCTGTACTGGTTAGACAGTTCCTGTCCCACCTTCGCTCTAAATAAGCGCTGGTGCAGGAACGATGCT
This sequence comes from Dastarcus helophoroides, assembly GCA_028583605.1. Lineage (NCBI taxonomy): Eukaryota > Metazoa > Arthropoda > Insecta > Coleoptera > Bothrideridae > Dastarcus > Dastarcus helophoroides. The sequence continues at coordinate 28,820,520 of CM053328.1, forward strand.
TACCATTTTAATCATCGCCAGAGGTATCCCTGAAGTGATGCATCTTGAAGACTAATTCTTGATGCCAAACTGTGTCAAATGCCTTGGAGATATCGAAGAAAATTGCTCCTACTACCTGATTCTAGTTTATGCTGTGTGTGATTTTTTTAAACCACACGCAGTAACTGGTCCGAGGTAAAGTGCATTGGTTGGAACCCAAATTCTTAACAGAGATAAGTGGCTTAAGGGGCCAGCGCAACCATTCATAAGGTCTTATGGATGACCAAGCTTTCACATGCATTTAACATAGAATTCTTATTTACTACTCTTGACAATTTGACTAATTCAAAAGCATGTCGAGCCACACTTGACTTCTCAGTTCTTTCGTACTTCAAATGAGCCAAATGCATCTTCAATCGGATTTTAAGAGATCGTCTAGTTTGCCTGACGTACTTTTTTAGGTACAATCAAGATTGTACTTTTAAGTTCTTTTCGTTTTTCTGGTATTTTCAACTTTTAAAGCGAATATTTGGATTACCATTTAAATTTTATTAGAAAGCAGTAGCTATTAAAGTCGAATTTTAAAAAAAATAAAATGACCTTTTTCGAATTTCTGATTTTTTGATTGAATTTCCATTTTAAACTCCGAATTTATAAAAGCAAATTTTAGGCATGTTAGAAATTACGAGGAAAAAGTCAAAGAGAGAAATATTTAAGATTATAAAAAATGTCCAATGTTTAGTCTAAAAATTTAATGAAATAATTGCAACCAGGGCTTCGAACCGGAACTGAACCGAAAATCGGAAACCGAAAAAAAAAACGTTATTTTCTTCGGAACGAAAACCGGAGCGAAACCGGAAAAAATATCGGTTTATTTCGCTTCGTTTAATTTATATACTTAAGATAGTTTTTATTTTACCCTCAAGTTTGGAATTCTTTCTTAGAAATTTCAATTCATTTTTCAAAATTTTACATAAATCGGTGTAACTTTGATCTCGAAATTAGGAGTTTAGTTTCAGTCTTTCTTTTCTGTTTAAAATTTAAATTCGAAAATATCAATGTTCACATTCTCTAGAAAATATTGGCTTTATTCTCAAAATTTCAAGCCAAATTAAAATTCTAAGTTTTAACTTGAATTTTTTTTTCTTGAAATTTTAACTTTTATTAGGAAATTACTTGAAATACTTTTTTTCTTCTCTTAAAATTTCAAGTTTAAAATTAAAAAATCCTCCTTTGTAATTTTAGAATGAAGCAGTAGCATGTTTTTCATTCAAGCTAAAGAAACTCTGCTTTCGTTACAATTTTATTGGGCAAGTTCAAGTTTTTCCGGAAATTTGAACTTTTCTTAGAGAACTCCATATCTAATTCTTTTCTTAAACTTCGATTTTCCTGTCCTAATTTGATATCTCTCTTTTATGAAGTTATTAGTAAAATTTTCGATTTTTTGTCAATTTTTTCTTTCAAATTCCAATTTTTTTACTATTTCAATTGTTGTTCAAAATCCCAAATTAAAATTTTTATAATTTTATACGCTGCCGACTTCTTAAAACTTCCTAAAATTCCAAAATATGATTTTTTTTCTTAAAATTTTCGCTGAAATTTTGCCATTTCAAATTTGACTTTGAAATTTTTAGATTTATAGTCAAAATTTCAGGGAGAAAATACAACATTATATTTCAATTTAAAGCTGGGATCTTGAAATTGGTGTCGAAATTTTTAGAGTAGACTTAAAATGGTGACATCTTAGTAAATGTCTAATTTAAACTTCCAACGATTTTGTTTACGCTAAAATAATAATTTTTTTCTGAAGATTTCGATTTTAGCCTCGAAATCGCGATATTTATTTCAGATTGTTTAGAATTTAGAAGCCAAAATTGTGTGTTTTTTTAAATATTAATTGTTTTCGCTAAATTTCTGGTATAAACTCGAAAGCTCGACCCTTTTCTCGTTAAACTTTTGTGTCAAAACCGATTCGCAAAATGTTAAAACTCTTTACAAACTTTTTAGCTGCAGCTAAGATGTTTCCTACAATTTCGTCTTTTTAATTGAAATTCGTGTTTTTTTTTCAGAAAATGTGTCGTTGATCTTAAAATTTGATTTTTTTTATAGAAAATTCAAGTTTAGAAATAATTTCATTTGCATCTTTTGTAGATTCTTTATTTTTACGCTTAAAATACAGGTGGACCATAAGTAATGGTACATAGAGCAAAAGTAGGTTTTTCGTATAAAAGTAACGTGATTTAGCCACATTTATTTTATACCAAAAGTTGATATTAACAGAGATGCAGGGTGTCAAAGTTGAAAAAAAAAGTGTTTTTTTTCGCACAACTGATGAACACATTTTACTATAGACGAAAAATTTTGCATAGAGGGGTTTCTTTGGTCAAGAAATTCTAATTTGCTAACAAATTGCCGGTAACTCATAAGGGGCGCCACCTGCGCTACCTTGTATTATTCTAAAGCACTATAACTTTTTTGTGCCTTTATGTAGACTTATTTTAAATAGATATTTTTATTAACCTAAATTCTTTACGTAAAAAAGGTATACTTTCTAAATGTTGATACAAGCAACTGTTTTCAAGATATTTGCTTTCAAAGTTTGCAATACGTTTATTTTAAGTTATGTAAATGTGAATTTTTCACAGTAGGTTTCAAAATAAAAGTAATAAAACTGACTATAAAATAGTTTATATCAAATATTACTCTAGTGACATTATTATTACAAATATTTTTTAAATTTAAATAAAATTCCAAAACAAAGTTTATTTTCAAAAATAAGTATGTGGGAAATTACCTTTTTTCATGTAAAGGGATTGTAAACAATTAAAAAACTGGCTGTCTTTTGTTGAAATTTATCTTCAAATATCTGGTTTGACCACCCAGACTATTAAAATATTCTTGTGCGGACTCAGACATCATGTCTCACATCTCTGTGTTAGAAAATAAATTACGTCTTAATTTTTTGGATTTTCTTTATTGAGATTTTTTAAATTTAGGTAATAATATTATCAGCAAAGTAATATTTGCCATAAATAACTTTCAAAGCTGTCTTATGATTACTTTTTTTTAAGCATACTTCGAAAATTTAATATCTTAGTAATTTAAAACCAAGGCACGTCAAGCTTTTAAGGCAAATATCTTGGAAACTGTTGCCCATATCAACTTTCAAAAAGTACACCTTTTTTACGTAGAAAATATGGGGAAATAAAATAACCCATTTAAAATTAATATACGTGGGTGCGCAGAAAAGTTATGATGATTTAGAATTATGCCGGATAGCGCAGGTAGCGCCCCCTATCAGCTATTGGTAATATGTTGTCAAATTGGAGTTTGTTGACATAAGAAACCCCATTGTGCCGAATTTCGTGCCTATATTACAATTCATTCCATAGTTATACGAAAAAATCGAATTTTTTTTTCAACTTTCACAAGCTGTATCTCTGTTAATATCAACTTTTGGTAAAAGGTAAATGCAGCTAAATCACATTATTTTTATTTGAAAAATCCATCATTGCTTATGGTTCACCCTGTATACATTTAAATTAAAAATTTCGAAATTTTGCTAAAAATATTAGCGGGTTAAATTTCAAATACAAAATAGCCAAGTTGAATTTGAATATTTTATGTTATTTTTTATTTTGAATCTTAATTCAAAATCTCGAAAGAATATCCAAATTTCAAGAAAAAATTAACATTCTTGGAAAAAGTCCAAATTTTGAGAAAAAACTAACGAAATTTATGATTAACAATTTTTCAAAGTGAATCTCACAATTTCATGTCCTGGAAATTTTAAGTTTTCGAGCTCGAGTCGAAAATTCCAAACTTAAACTTATAGTCCTGGTCTTAACTCAAAATTTCGAGAAAAATATCTAGAATTAAAGTCAACATGTTGATAAAAAGGCTTATATTTTCTAGAGAAAGTCTAAATTTTATTTACAGTCAAAATTTCAGGAGAAAAAAATAATAACAAAAGGTACATATAAGTTTAAATTTGAAACTCCAAAAGAAAAAAGTTAAAATATTGAAAGAAGGTAAATACATTAACCAAAAATTTTTTAAAAATCTTTTTTTTTAGAAATTTTAAAGTTTTCAGCAACATTTCCAAAAAAAATCGAATATTTGGGTTTAAGTTCAATCTTTTTAAATCAAAGTATAAATTTTAAAAATACTTTTATTAAATTTTCAAGTTCTTTATTTGAAATTTTGACTGTGTCATTAAAACCTCTTTTAAAATTTTTCATTTTATGTTTTTTGGTCTTTTTCATTTTTATTTATTTTTTTAATTTGATCTTTTAATCCAATTTCAAGAGAACATAGTCAAAACAGCAAAAATCAATTTTTTTATAAAAAGCGAATCAAAGTCAAAACTTCGCTAGAAAACCAAAATTATAAAAGAAAAGTCTCTTAAATTTTCGATTTTAATTGCTAAATTTCATGTATTCTAAAACTTTTTAACTCTTGGGTGTATAATTTAGTATTTTTATGAAAATTTCGAGTTGAATTTTAAATCTAACATTTTCTGCGACCCAGTTTGGAAATATTTAACGCAAAAATTCAAATAAAATTAATAATAATGTTTCCGATCAATAAAGTCTACAATGAAAAATAATTCAAATTTAAAATTTCTAAACCTGAAATTCCGATTTAATTTTTTATAAAGTTCAGGTTTTTCTTGAAATTTAAACTTAAATTGAACTCAAAATACAGGGCTTTAGCTTGAAATTTTTTAACTTGAAAAATTAAAAAATATTTTCCTTCAGTTATAGGTAGGGTCAGATATATGTGGTAATATTAAAGAAAAAAAAAAGACATAACATTTTCTAAATTATATTCGAAATAATTGACATTTCTAACCCTTACTACGTGGAATCCTTTAATATTCATAACTATTAAACTTTATTAACGATCAAAAAGCAACAGGTATTAAAAATTCCACAATGTTTCGATAAATGTTTGGTCCGGTGTTGGCAAATATTTATCCAAAACATTGTTGAATTTTTATTATCTGTTACTTTTTGATCGTTAATAAAGTTTAACAGCTATGAATATTATGTTCGAAAATCAATTTTTAATTCGAAAAATTCAAAAATCAAAAAAATGATTAATAAACCGAAAACGGAAAAAAAACTGTTATTTTTGTCGGAACGAAAACCGGAACGAAAAAAATAACGGTTCGAAGCCCTGGTTGCAACACCTAATTTTCATAAAAACTCCAATGATTGCAACTTCAAAATTTTTGGAAAAAGTAAAAGTTAAAATTTTGAGATATTTTTCAATTCCTACATTTAGTTCTTTTTGAATTTGGCTTTAACTATAAACTTAGATGCCAAGATTTCGAAAGAAGATATCAAAATTTATGTGAAAAAATATCCCTCAGAACCTTCATTTTAATCTTATAATTCTGACGTCTGTAGTTGAAATTTTTTCGTGAAAATTTGCTTACCTATATACAAATTAAATTAAACAAAAATTGAAATCTAATTTAAAAAATCCCAATTTTTAATGTAAAAATTAAATAAAAGCCTTAAATTCCTGAATTTTCATAAAAATTGAAATCTTGGACTTGAAACATCAAAATTTAAAAAAAATCAATAAATTTATTTGGCGAGGTTTGGTTCCAAAACTTTGGACTTTTGACATTTGATAGATCAACGATAGCAGTCAATAAGTAATGCCTTTTTCGCTATATCCTCTTCTTATGAAAAAAATCACAGCTACACTTGATGACTTTTTCATCTGAATTATAGATATTAAGTCACAGAAATAAAAAAAAACGAATAGGTTTTCGTGAGGTAACTTTTAATTCATTCAGATGAAATGGAGTTCTTATGTACAACACGAAACCCAAAGATTTTCGTGAGTAGACATATAAAAAAATTGATATCTGCACCTGCTTAATTACGGGTCGTTGACCAACCTAAAAAGAAGGGCGCGGTGCGTTTTCAGATCCTAAATATAAAATCTCTACGCTTGTTTTTACAGCCAAGGAGTTTGGGCGTGAAAATAATCAATATGTTACTTCACTAATGGGAAATAGCAGACGGTCTATATACATAGCTGTCCTTGAAAACGTGTATATTGGAAAAACACTTGAACAAATTGAAAACTTATTTAGTCTGCCTTGACAATTATGTATGTATGGTATATGGTTATTGAAGAAAAATGCTGTATATATATTTGAAACCAGTCTGAAATCGTTGGTAAAATGAACAGGGCACACCCTGCGACTTAGTTTTATTGCTTACTGTAAATTTTCGATTTTTTTGACATCTTAAACTGGCAAAATTCCTAAGGCCATACAAAAACCAAAAGTTAGTTTTCAAACTCAACACATTATTTTTCTCTAAGAACTATTATTAACATAATATCCTATAAGGAAAGTTATATTTCTTAAAAAATCTTCGTCATCATGTTGTATTTCTCACGAGATCATTTACAGTGGTTGAAAATAAAAATTCGTTTGGTGTAAGCCTGTTGTTTAATAATTGATATACTAATCTCGTCCCCTGAAACCAAGAAGTATTAAAAAAATACAACTGTTGCTCTGTATTTTTTAATCTTTCTTGGTTTCAGGGGATAAGATTTTTATATCAAGGACAAGTCCATTTCACCAAAACCTATTGTTTAATGAACTCGAATAATTTAAAAACAAAACCGCCAAATGTTAGCGCACAATTTGTGCAACTTGTATTTCCATGACAATTACTGCAATACATTTAATTTTGGAATCTTATATTCATACAGGTTTTTTCGCTTCAGCCATCTCAAACTACTGTGATCATACAATATCAGATTGGGCGATATAGTTTATGAACAATATAACAATTAAAATTATCTTTAAGCGTCAACTTTGGTACTCTTACCATAGTTTTGCCATCACTCTTAATTTTTATTCAAATAATTATTTGAACTAAGAACACACAATTATTCTAAAGTGAAAAGATAAAACGTCAAATGGGTTTTTCTCAAAAACAAAACTCTGCTTTAGATCGACTAAGGCAGGGGTCAGCAAACCGCGGCTCGCGAGCGGCATGCAGCTCTTTTAAAAAACAATTGCGGCTCTTTAAATTCCCCTAAAAAGATAAATAGATAAAAGTTAGAGTGAACATACTCGCAAAAAATAAGTACTCATTAAACAAGTGACCTACAGAAGTCGAAATTTCCAAAAATACTTTTCTAGAAATGTTTAAGTTTTGCTTAAATTTTGACAAAAAAAATATAATTTCAAGAAGTATTTTTCCGAAATTTTTCATTGATTTGTGTTAACATTTTAAAAAAACACATGAAATTTGGAATTTCTAGTAAAGGCCCGATTTGGGGAGTTGAAATTTCTAAAAAATATTTTTGTCATGATTTTTAATTTTTTAATGATAAATTTTCTACAGCCTTGAAATTTCGTAGAAAAAAGTTAAATTATTTTTGTGAGAAAAAAATATAAATATACAGAAACAGCAAATATCAAAGTTCGAAATAAAAGCTGAATGAGATTTCGAAGAAATTGAGAAAAAGGAAGAGATTTCGAAAAAATTGAGAAAAAGGAAGAGATTTCGAAAAAAATGAAATTATCAAAAATTCTCAAAAAAAGATCAAATTTTAGGAAAAAAAACGTCGAATTTCGACAATAGATTGAAATCCAGAACAAATTGAAAACCTGAAATTTTTAGACTAATTTGAATTTGTTGAAAAACTGTAAAGGATCAAAAAGAGAAATTGTCGAACTTTAAAAAAGTCAAAGTTTTCACAGAAGAAGAAAAAAGTCCAATTTTAGAAAAAATTTCAAGGAAAAAGTCAAAATTTTAAGAAAAGTTCGAAATTTTAACAATTTGCAATTTTCCAGAGAAATTAAATTTTTGAGAAGAAATTTGAAATTTCGAGAACAAGAAGATTTACAAAAAAATCCAAATTTGCCGATAAATTCGAATTTAGAGAAAATTGGTATAATAATTTCCAAAGAAAATAAAATGTCGATAAAATTTCCAGTTTCGAGAAGAGTATTGAATTTTAAAAGGTGAAAATTTCCCGGAGAAAGTTAAATTTTGAGATTTTAAAATAGATAAATTTGGTTCGAAATAAAAGTTGAAATTTTCAGAAAATACCGCGAAGTTGGAAAAAAAGAGATTTTGAAAAAAAATGTGTTTCTCAAAAGTTCTCAAAATAGATAAAATTTAAAAAAAAAACGTCGAATTTCGACAATAGATTGAAACCCAGAACCAATTTAAGACTTGAAATGTTTAGACAGATTTTAATTTTCTCAAAAATTCTAAAATTTCGAAAAGAGAAATTGTAAAAAGTTGAAAGCTTAGAAAAAATCGTCGAACTTTTAAAAATCCGAAGTTGTTCAGGGAAGAACAAAATAAAATATTTGCATTTTTCCAGACAAAGTTAAATTTTGTGAATAAATTTGAAATTTCGAGAACAAGGCAAATTAAACTTCAAATGATCAAATAAATTCGAATTTTGATAAAATAATTTCGAAAGGAAACACAATGTTCCAGTTTCGAGAAAAATGTTGAACTTTAAAGAAAGGTAAAATTTTGAAAAAAAAAATCAAATTTTGGGATTTTTCAAACATTTTGAAAATTGACGAATTTCGTCGAAAAAATCGTAGCTTCCAGAAACAACAAAATGTCGAAATTTATAAAAAAATCGAATTATGCGAAACAAATCCATATTTGTAGAAAATAAATAAAAGTTTAGATGTTTAGTTAAAGTCAATATTTGAGTAAAATGGATAAATTTAGAAAAAGGATGAATTTTAAAAGAATATAGAAATTTCCATAAAGTTGTTGATCCAAAGATCCAAATTTCCCAGAGAAACTCAAATTTTGAGATTAAGTCAAATATTTTGAAAACATGTAGATAAATCTCGTCAAAAAAATCGCAGCTTGCAGAAACAATAAAATGTCGAATTTTGAAAGTCGAAATTTTGAAAAAAACCGAATTTCGTATAACAAGTCCAAATTTGTAGAAAATAAATAAAAGTTTAAAAGCTTAGTAAAAGTCTGTTTTGGCGAAAATGCCAAAATTTGGTAAAAGAACGAATTTTTAAAGAAATGTAGAAAGTTCTAGAAAAAAGCTGCAATTTGGAACAGTTAAAAAAATGTAATTTTGGAAAAAAGTAAAATTTGAGAATGGATCTAAATTTCAAAAAAAGAAAACTTTGAAAAAAATGGTCGAGCTCTTCAAAAAATACTCCAATCTCGAATTGCTTCAAGTTTTTACTTTTTTTTATTAAAAAATCGACAAAATAAGAATTTTTAAGAAATAAGTCGAATCTAAGTCGAATTAGAAAAAAGTAAATATTTTCACAAATTGTCGAGTTTTGAGAAGAAAGGAAGATTTCGGGTAAAAATCTAATATTAGGAATAAAATAGATATTAAAAAAGAAGACTAATATAGAGAAGAGTAAAAAGGTCGAAATTGTGAAAAAAAGGCAAATTTTGAAGTAAAGGTCTAAATTTTGAGAAATAAAAGGTGTTTTGGGCTGAATATATTTTACTTGACTACATAAGGCAGAGGTCCCATATTTTGTCTGATTTATCTGATTTAATTTTGAAATAAAAAGTAAGATCAGAAATGAAAATTTGTGGCTCTTTGAAATTCACGAAAACAATTTTTTTATTGCGGCTGGCTCTTTCGATTTAAAAGTTTGCCGACCCTTGGACTAAGGAAACAGCAGATGCAGATGATTGATCAGGATCTCGAAATCATTCTGGAATGGGGTAAGAAAAATCTGGTCGACTTCAATGCTTCAAAAACTCAGGCCGCGGTTTTGTAAAGAAAACATCAAGGGATAATGCAACAAACAAATTAATGGATCGCAAAATCTTCCGGATGGGATCTGATCTGTCTTTACTAGGAGTCAATGCGAGCACTGACTTCTCTTGGGACGATCATGTGCACGCCCTTGCCAAGTCCGCCTCTCAGAGGTAAAAAGTACTTCACATCTCATCAGCTACTCAGACTATGCAAAGCTTAAGTTAGGCCAACACTAGATTACTGTTCTCATGTTTGGAGTACAGCCCCAAAGTACACTTTAGCTCTTTTGGATTTAATTCAAAGAAGAGCGATTCGCCTAATTGATGACGAGAATTTGACCAATTCTCTCGAAACACTAGAGCACAGGCGGATAGTCGGTGACTTGTCTCGTTTCTACAAGTACTATCCTAGAAGATGCTCGCAGGAACTAATAGGATTGATCCCCTCAAGGGCGAGATTCTTGGGGCGTACAAGACAGTTGGAGACAGCAAATTCCTGTGCGGTCCAGCTTGACATAGTGAGGACTTCTGTATACGGAGACTCTTTTTTCTATAGACTTCCAAGCTATGGAACTCGTTACCGAAAGGAATTTTCCTCAAAGGTTACAACCTTTCCTTTTCTTGTTTAAGAAGGCGGTTCATCGCCATCTATCTTATGGGGTTACGCTTTGCGACGAAAGCGAATATTGCCTTTTTACAATGCACTTAAGAAGAATTTCAACTGCAGCATGTATATCGGGAACTAGTTTAGTTATTTTGACTTTTAAACATTTGGGCTAGTTTTCTTGTATCAAACAGTTTTTAATGGTGATTATTGAGAACTTATAAAATTTATTTTAAAAGCAGGGAATTTGAAACAATTCTTGGCATGATGTACTAACAATTTTTAACTTTTCTTCCCAATATGGTTATTTCCCACATAAATATATTTCCTAAGTATCTTAACTATTATTCCAGAAAAGACAATCCAAATGCGAAGTGTTTTTCTTGTGAACTGAGTATAAGCAAAATGTATAACCTATACAAAGAATTCTGATGTATTGAAAAACGAGAGGTACCATCTCTCAACAGCAGCATCATCATGGAATTGCTCACCTCCTAGAGGTGAGCATGGTGATAAGTCGGGACTATAAGGAGCGTGTTCGCGTACAACTTTCAAGAAATAACCTCAGTAAACTTGTAGGGATTTGAACAGGTCACTCTCGATTAAACAAACACCTCCACAGAATGGGAATTACAAACGACCAGAGTTGTAGAGGGTGTTTAGAAGAAGATGACAGTGTCGAGCACGTGATGTGTCACTGCCCGGTACTAGCATCAATCAGAGGATCCACGCTGGGGGATTTCTGGCCTAATGTGGCTAGTTTGAAATAGACGCATCCAAGGGACGTTCTACAGTTTCTCAGCAAGGTTGGGTGGCTGAATGAATGACCAAGGACACCTCAATCACGGAGATAGCACAATGGATCCGGAAAGGGTGGCCTAAGTGCTGCCCTAAACTTTGGGCAACCCACAACGAATCCAGAATCCAGAAGGAGGGTGTTCTAATGTTGCCCAATCCATTTCCTCTAATTTTTGATGTGTCAGATTGGCTGAGTGGGGGCGGGCATTATCGTGAAGCAAAATCACATTTCTGGCCGAAAATTCGCGCCTCTTCCGCAGATATGCACGTTTTGCTTCATTCAATAGCTGGCAGTAGAAGGCAGCAGGAAATGGACGTGCACAACTCCTTTAAAATCCCAAAACATTGTCGCAAGAACTTTTCCAGCTGAGAGGCAAGTTTTTGCCTTGACGAGTGCAGCTTCCCCCGTTCCTTTCCACTCCATGCTTGCTTGCTTAGAATAGGGGGGTACTGGTAGACCAAGTCTCATCACACGTAACGATACGTTGCAAAAAACAATCACCTTCACGTTGAAAACGCGAAGATGATGGTTTTCTGCATAAAATATGCATGCATATTTTAAGTTTCTTATGTTGCATATGATCCGGTCTCTAGTAATTACATTTTGACATCCTCTTAACATTTTGAGAAAAAAGTCCAAAAGCTACTCCTCTCGGAATAGCCAAAAAATTATTTTTTCAGATAAATTGATGTTGCTTTTAATGCAATTTGGTTTAATTTTGACAAAATGAACGAATTTTGGGAAAAATACTAATTTCGACAAGGGAGCCAAAGTTGAAGTTCGTAAGAAATATTTTTCTTGATATTTTTACTTTTTTAAAGAAAATTTCGACCTAACTTCCCTGCCAAAAGTCGAAGCTTGGATAAAAATTTCGACCTAATTTCCCCAAAAACGTTGAAATTTGGAGCAAAAATCCGAAATATCGAGAAAGTAGTATATGTCAAGTTTTAAAATAAAGTCAAATTTTGAGTAAAAGATAAAAATTTTGAGAAAAAGTAGCATTTTACAAATGTATAATTTTGAAAACAAAACGAATTTTAGGGGTAAAATTGAAACTTAAAAAAAATGTTAAGAATAAATTCAAATTTCCAAAAAAGGTAATATTTTCAGAAAATCGAATTTAGGAAAATTCTACTCAACTTGAAAAAAAAAACGAAATTTCTCGGAGGATCAGAGATAGTCAAATGTTGAGAATAAAATCAACCTTAAGAAAAAGGTAAATATTTAGAAAAGAGAAGTCAACATTTCGTTAAAAAACGAACTTCGGAAAAAAATCGGTATCTGCAGACACATAGACGGACGGTTAAATTTTGATAAAAAAGTTAATATTCTGGAAATATTTCGTTCCATTTGTAATACAAAATTTCGACTTAATTTCGAGAAAAAAGGTGAAATATAGAGAAAAAGGCGAATTTCGAAAAAAAGTTCAAATTTTGTGAAAAAGTAGATGTCGAATTTTAAAATAAAAATTAACATATCCCGAGAAAACCACTGTTCCGATTTCTTTGTATGTACCTGTCGCTCGCCCTACTCCAATTTTCTTGCTTGGCCCTGTCACAAGGGATCGTAAGTTTTATTTAAGGGCAGTAGCCAACAAGTACAAGGAGAGATAACCAAGCAATCTCCGAAGAGTGAACAATAAACCGTGTTAATAAACCAACCTCTTCTTTTATTTCGCCTACCCCGAATGTAGTGGTCCTTCGAAAAATCAAAAACAACGTTTAATAAACCATACAATTCCCGAATAGTGATAGGAAGCTCAGATTTCTGGCCCAACGTTCGGGACATTCGTTACACAAGTCGGCCTTACAACCCGAGTTAAAATAAAAACAATCAACCCACATCCTCAACATTTAGGTCCTGCGAAACTGATCGAACCCAGCTAAAACAACCACACTGAGGAAAATGAAAAACAATCCGCTATATTTATTTTAATGGGAATTAAACAAGTCAAATAGTGTTTCAAACTATCAATTTGTCTGGAACACTCTAGATTGAATACTTCTCCAAAAAAGCAAAAACTTTTTAATTTTGTATCTCGTTGTATTCCGCATAAATTCTGTTGAAAGTGTCTCAACTGGGCTGATCTCTTCTTTGCAGAATTTCAATGGAAAACCTTTTTAAGTAATGGGTCCTTTTTCGGTTATTCCAAGATTGCACTTTGAATTTTTACTTTATTACTAAAATTTGGTGGGTAAACGTTTTATAAAATACAATTTCGTTTCGAAGTTTTCAATTTTTTCTCAAAATTTCGAAATTTAATTTCACCAAAAAATTAGTCGTCCGCTATCCCAATTCAGAAATCCACAGTACCCCCCCCCCTTCACCCCCTAGCATTTTTCTGGATGCGTCCCTGATTATTTTAGTATCTTTTTCATAATTTTCATCTTTACTTTCATAGTGACATTACTTACACAGCGACATTCGCTTTCGTCTTCTTTATCAATAACGTCGTTGTTCTTCTTATTGTCTATGTCACTCGAAAAGCCTCTCAAAAGCCTTATGTAATATTTTATGTGATTAGAATTTATGTAAATACAAATTTAGTTGCATGTACAAAATATGAATATGAATCGTGGCTCGTATCAGGTAATAAGGAAGGTTTCCACTAGGAGGGAATGACCTCATTAGGGTGACTAGCCAACCCTATACTAGGGTGAAACGCACTCATGCGTAAATTTACCCCTATGTTGTTTTTTTGTTACTAAGATACGCAGTTATTATTTAATTTAATTCAAAATCCAACTCGGACAGGTTATTCGATCAGATTCTAACAGATTTTGCTTCTATTTGCCAATAATTTAAATTTCTACGTAAACTCGCATGCTTGGAAATATCCAAGCGTCTCTACATTTCACAATATCAGATATTTACGTTTTAGCTATAATATGGCACCTATTTATAGCGCTTAAAGAATGGGAGAAGGCCGTCCCATTTTTACGAATACGTAATATATGGTGAGTCTGTTTGGGTTCAGCCAACACATGGTCATTAAAGTAATGTAGGCTATTGAAATGGTTAAATATTAGCGAAAACTTCCTTAACCTTGTTCATCATTGTAGAATTTTTAACGTTGTTCGTTGTTGTTCGAAAAAAAATCGGTTAACAGTCATTGATATTTGGAAGCACACAAGCAGAATGCCAGATATTATGCTAAGCAGTTACATCATCCTTTACTAATTTTGCTGTAAGTAATAGTGACATCAGAGTACAGAATCGGATTATATTTATTTTAAAGAGAGCTCTATTATAACAATGATGATTTATCGTCCATTATAAACGCCTATTATTTATTGATGTGAGTCACTGAAAGATGATTGATGGATTTAGTGTTTGCAAAAGGCAAGAGGAACAAATGGATCCTTGGATTTTATTATTATAGGATAATAACTAAAACATCAGGATGTATCCATCAGGGCCCTGAAGCGTTATTATTTTCGTTCCGGTTTTCGGTTTTCGTTCCAAAAAAAAAATTATATCGGTTTAGTTCCGGATTTTCGTTCAGACAAAAATAACGGTTTTTTCCGGTTTCGGTTTTCGATTCAGCTCCGAGTGACTAATTTTTAATTTTTTATTTAAAAGAAAGAAAGTATTTCAAGTAATCTCGAAACAAAAGCTCGAATTTCAAAAAAATAAACCCTGAAATTTAGGGAATCATTCAAGTTGAAATTTTGAGTATAAATGCAGAAATTGTAAGTTTGTAATCTAACTTTTAGAATAAATAGAATAAAAAAACATTATCATGATTGAAGTGAGGACAAAAAAAGATGAATCACAGCAAACATCTTTTAATATAAAACCTATGATCATTATGTATTACAAAATATTGAGTTTAAACTATTTAGCCATCTTAAAACATATTAAGTTTAAGTTATGTTTAGAAAATAATATATAAAACAGAGTTAGTATTGCTAGGAAATTGAATTTGAAGTAAAATTTTCAGAAAAAAACTAGCTACTGCAGAATTTTGCAAAAAATTCAAGATTAAAAAAAGTATTAATTTGCAAAATTTCGATTTATACTAGATATTTTAAGAAAAAATACTCGAATCCAGTTGAAAGTCAAAATATTATGATTAAAATGAAAAAAAAAAATTACATTAATTTCGAAGGTGTTATTCAAATTTTGACTACTTTCTGAAAAATATAAGTTACACCTTGATACTGTAAGTTAAATTTTGACATATTTTCATTTCGTGTTTTAATTCGACATTCTGAGGAAAACATTCAAATTTAAGTGAAACAATTTCACAGCTCTAGAAAGAAATCTAAATTTCAATTCAATCAAAGATCGAAGTTCGAAAAAGCAAACTAAATTCATAAATAAAAATATCTCAAGATTTCAACTTTTCAACATTCAAATTTGAGATTTAGGTGTAAACATAAAAAGTCATAATACTTAAGACAAAAATAAAAATTTAAAAATGCGATCAAATATATTTAAAAAAACTGTATCCAAATTCTGAATTCCTTTTAGGCATTTTAAAGTTTTCAGGAAATTTGAAGAAGACATTTTCAGGTTCTTTTCGAAATTTTATTATATTCTGAAGATCAAAAGTTCAAATTGGAAATTCTAATTTTTTAAGATAAAAGTAGCCTAAATTTGAAGAGAAAAATATCAACATTTTTTAAAGTAGTCTATATTTTGATCGAAAAGCGTATATCAAAATTTAAACTTAATAAACAATTGGATTTCCATTTTTTTAGAAACTTTGATTTTTTAAGCAAATGTTGAGAATTCCAAATTTCATCGAAAATTCGAGTTAGCACTTTTAATTGAAAAAAAGTTTTAATAAACTTTTAGGTTTTTTACAAAAACTTTTTTCCCGAAATGTGGCGATTAAAAATTTAAATATTTCCAAATTGGGTTGCAGAAATTTTAAATAAAATTAATAAACATGACGACTAAAATCAGAAATTCGATATATAAGTTAAAGTAGCGAATTTATATTCGAAATTTCCTGATTAAAGTCAAATTACGTAAATAATGAAGACCAAAATTTACCTATGAAGTTGAAATTTTTTGATTAGGGAGTAAAATCAAAAGAAAAATTTTTGAAGCTCTGACCTCAGAAGATCAAATTGAAAAATTTTAACTTCAAATAATTTTGGGTTCTAACACAAAATTTCATGAAAACTCGAGTGTTTAAAATAAAAGTTGAAATGAAGTCAATATTTTGATCCTAAAGTTGAAATTTTCGGAAAAATGTAAAAATTTAAATTTTAAGTTGAACATTTTGACAGAAAACTCGAAATTTGAACAAAAACCACAGATTTTATGAAAATTCTGGTGTTTTCGATTTTGAAAATTTGAAGCTATTAACGTCGTGGGTAAAATGCAACTTTATAATAAAATTCGTTTTACCCCAAAGCTTCGAAAAAAACTAAGGTTTCTTAGAAATTTTGTGTCAAAATAAAAACATTTATTAAAAAAAAATCAAAATCCGACTTTAAACTTGACATTTACAAAGTCGAAAGTTTATAGTAAAAAATTATGAATTTCTAATTTTTCCTAAAATATTCGAATTTTTCCCATAATTTCTTATTAACTGAAATAAATTTTTATCAGTTATAAGCTTCTCTGGACCTTTAAACTTTTTTTATCAAAGTAAAGTGGTTAGGTTTAAAATTTTAAGGTTAAAACTATAGTATCCAGGAAAAAAGCCACAATTTCCAAAAAAGCTCCATTCATTAAAGAAAGACGTTTCTTAAAAATTTTAATTTGAAGTTTTAGCCATTTTAACGATTCTTTTACTTTCATCTTAAAATGCGAAAATAAGGCCGAAATTTTAAGACTTTCTTAGGCGAGTTGCTTCTGAAAACTGTGGATTCAAACTTGAACCTTATTATTATTTTTCAAAATTTTCGATGTAATGCTCGAAACCTAGACTCTTTTTTTAGAGATTTTGACTTTTAATCTCAAAATGTTATCTTAATCCTAAAGTTCTCAATTTTTCTCGAAATTTCGATTTTAAACTCAAAATTTAGACCATTTTCTCGAAATTTCATATTAGAACTAAACTTCTTGTGAATAACTTTTAGTTTTTTATCTCAAAATTTCGATATTCTCTCAAAATTTTGTATTTAAATTTTAGAATTAAAAATTCGGGAAGAGTTTTGTTATAAGAGTTTATCTTTTCAATGTTTTGCATAAAATTTTTAATTGAAAGTTGAAAATTATACTTTTTAAAATCCTACATATTTTACAGATTTTCTTTTTAAACTCTTTTTTGATAATTTCGAGTCTTAAGCTTGAAATTTGAAAACTAAATTTTTTCAAATAAATTTATTTCGAATAATTTCTAGAATTTTTGACTTTTGCATTAAACTTTTTACGTTAAGGTTAGATATTTAATTTTTTTTTTCGATTTTAAAATTAAAGTGAGAGTGTTTGACTTTATTTTGAAGACATGAATTTATTAAACAAAATGGGATACCTTTTTCCTTCATAGTCAACACGAGTCACATCAAAAGTTCCTGCAAGCCTAATGTGACTCAGGAACTATGTTTCAGGCACCAATGTTTTATAACAATTGAAATAATAAGAAAAAATTGAAAGTGTAAATCCAGAATTTTTAGAAAAAAAGGTGAAATTGAAGAAAATATTCCAAATTTATTTCACAAAAATTCTACATATTTTTGATTTAAATGCTGGTGATAAAGGTCGGAATATTTAAAAATAAACATCAATATTTCTAGAAAAATTCAACATTTTAAGTTTAAAGCCGACATTTATGGCACAAAATAAAAAAAATTCAAATTCGAAATTTTAATAAAAAAAAGTCGAAGTTTTAAAAAAACTCGCGAACAACACAATAATAATAGTCAAGCAAAATATGGGTTGAAATTTGAGACTATTAATGTAAAGTTGATATTGGAGGGGGGAGGGTTTGTTAACTGTGGACTTTTCAATCTGCACTGAACTGAAATAAACCAATATTTTCTTTTCGATTCGGTTCCGGTTTTCGTTCCGACGCAAATAATGGTTTTTTTCGGTTTCCGGTTTTCGGTTCAGTTCCGGTTCGAAGCCCTGGTATCCATATGAGACGGGGCATAATGTGTGAAGCAATTGCTGTGTATGTTTTTTTTAATATTTTAATAAATGTATAATTGAACATATTTTACGGGAAGGTCCAATTAAGACATAAGCAGCTTTTCTGGAACAAGGTTTTTTTTTCGAAAATCGCATCTTTTTATGGGGGGCACCCATATGTATACTTCATTTTTGCTTTGAAATACAAGTCATGCCAGCTGAACTGCAAGGGGCATAAGTCCCTTAAGCCCCTTGCTAATTACTTTTGTTTTCGGAGTCTAATAAGCCATATTTTATTAAAATATAAATCGATTTAAGACCAAAGGACACATTATGTTTAAAATAACTATTTCCAAATAAATATTTAACATTCTTGAGAATTTTTAAAACAAATCAGTAGTAAAGGTTTTTAATTTTAAGAACAATAAGAATTCAGTTGTATTACTGATAATAAGCCATGTTTTATTAAAATAGAAATGCAAGTAAGGTCAAAGGCGACAGTATGTACAAAATAACTAACACCAAATAAATGTTTATCATTCTTAAGAATTTTAAAACAAATCAGTTTTGTGGATGTATTATATTTTTTTATCACAAATAAAGGTTTTTAATTTTAACAGCAATAAGAATTCAGCTGTAGTATTGATAAATTAAAAGTTGTTTACAATTGACAAATCCATGAATCATTAATCTTATTAACGTGTTTTGTCGAATCACAGATTATTCGTAGAACTTATTATTAAATTATCAGTAACTCTAAAATTTTCATAGCAAGTTTAATAAATTCTTTAAATATGTTGATTTATTTGTAGATCGTGGATATTTTTCTTTCCTACAAAATATGTTTGTTATTTTATGTGGTAACCATATAATCCTTACGATTCCACTTAATTAAAAAAAACGCAGCAGTTTATTCGTAATACAAATTTCGTAACATGACTTTAATAAATATAGTATGTAACAAAAAGTTAATTTTTCAAACCATTAGAGCTGGACCAGATATGTGCTTGAAACCAAAGATTATGTTTATGTTTGTACGAGGGCAAATCAAATATGAACGGGAATCTCTATCATGTTGCCACGAGGGCGTCGGGAGTGTGCGCATACTCCTAAACATGTAGGAGGGGAAATCACGTGACTTTCTGCGCTCAAGCGAATTCCGTTCTCGCCCAGTGTTGCCAGTGGTAGCGGAATTGCGTTATTGATAGCGACTTTTGAAGCATTTAGCGGCTTAGCAGCGGCGACGATAGAGTAGCGGAATTTTGAAAGCTCCCAAATTTTTACATTTTATTTTTAAAAAACGAGTCAAGGGTAAATAAACTAGTTGTTGAAAAACTTACATAACAATTTATTCAATGGTACCATCTGAGAGAGACCAGTTAACAATTTTACGTGTAGAAAGTCAATCACAATCATTGCAGAAATCTTTGGAAATTTTAATTTTTGTTATGGAAAAATATGTATTTCCCCAAAGATACTATGTTACTCGATTTTGAAGCTACTTAAAATATCTCTCAGCTAGGGTGGTAGTTCTTTTTTAGTCTTGGTTAGCAATCCTTATTTTAAAGGTAAATGAAAGGTTTAGTACAGGATGTACTTCTTCCGGGATTGGACCGTGTCAAAGAACTACTAAAAGGGTTCAACGTTTCACCCACCATCGTAGGGGGCTTCTTCAGGAACAAAGAAAAGAAACAATAAATAAAAAGAAAAATATAAGGGAATATGCAAAAATGAAAGAATGAAAAGGCCAATTTCAAAACATCAGAGCACGGTAACTCAGTATGTCCACCATACCAGAGGCGAAGTTCTTTTGAATTGAAAATTGGTACAAAGGATAAGAAAGTTTAGATAGAAGAGCGCGGTAACTCAGTATGTCCACCATACCAGAGGCGAAACTCTTCTCAATTGAAAATTGGTACAAAGGATAAGAAAGTTTAGATAGAAGAGCATGGTAACTCAGTATATTCACTATACCAGTGACGCAACTCTTCTGAGAGGAAAGAGGGAAAGAGAAACTTTATATACCCCCGAAGATATACTCCCGAAGATTTCCGATGGTTCGTTTCTAGATGAAGGAAAGCATATAACCGTCGTCTCTATTGATGTTTTGGGGAATTTTTGGATTTCAATGGCCTCGCTTATTTTCCTATTATAGTAATTGGGAATATTGGATATAATTGAAATATTATCAAAGAGAATCTTATGTCCGGTCTCATGTTGATGTTCCGCAATGGCTGACTGCGAAAATAAACCGGAGCTAAGACATCTTTTGTGCGCGGATATTCGCGTCTTAAATGATCGCCCCGTTTCTCCAATGTACACTGAATCACACGAACAAGGAACCCTGTACATACCATTAGAACAAAAGGATGACATTTTATCTTTGGGAGATGGGAGGAGCTGTTGGATCTTTAAGGATGATGAAAAAATGGGTTTAATGTTGTGTTTTCTCAATAATTTTTCAATTTGATCTGTTAATCCGTGAACATAAGGAAGAAAGGCTTTAGAAGAAATTATTGAATTTTGTAAAGGACTAGGGGTAGGGTAAAGATATCGTTTGACAGTTTCAATGTCGTGCGATTTGTAACCATTGTTGCGGAGATTAAAACGAATTTTGTTCAACTCGTCTGAGAAATTTTTCCTTTGTGAAATTGCTACAGCTTGTGAAACCAGTTAATTTATGACAGAACGTTTTTGGAAAGGGAGATGATGGGACTCTGCATGCAAATAACGATTAGTATGGGTGGGTTTTCGAGAAACGGAATGAGAAACGCGACCGTTTGGTAAACGGGTGACCAGTACGTCAAGAAAAGGACGAGAACCGTTGTTTTCGATTTTCATAATGGAAGAATGTAAGCTGTTTAGGTGTTCCAAAAATAAATTTAGTGAATCCTTGCCATGTGGCCATACAATAAATGTGTCATCTACATAACGAAGCCAAACCTTGGGTTTTAAATCCGCAGTTTCCAACGCAGTGTTTTCAAAAGATTTCATGAAAATATTTGCTACGACTGAGGATAAGGGGGAACCCATTGGGGTGCCGGAGACTTGTTTATAGAAGCTGCCATTGAAAGAAAAATAAGTCGATGTGAGGCACATTTCAATTAAATCAGGTAGAGAATCTGCATTCTCTTTGCCTGAAAGTAATGGAAAATTTTCGTCATGGAGTCGGAAACTGGAACATTAGTGAATAGTGAAGTGACGTCAAAACTTACCAGTATGTCGTTGGGGTCTAGGGTTAATTCGGACAACAATACGACAAAGTGTTTAGAATTTAGGACGTGTGATGATGTGTTTCCGGTATATGACTTAAGGACGTTAGATAAATATTTCGAGACATTGTAGGTAGGTGAATTTATCGTGCTGACAATGGGCCTAAAAAGAATATTGGGCTTGTGAATTTTGGGGAAACCATAAAGACAAGGTGGTTTGGATTCTCTCGGAACAAGATGTCTGAGAGTGTCTGCGGACAAATTTGAGAATTTTAGCTTGGACTTGAGTTCGCGTTCAATTTTACTTATTGGGTCCCGAGGAAGAGGTATATAGGATCCGTCATTCAACAGGGCGTTAATTTTGGATACATACTCGGAATTATCCAAGATGACAGTTGCATTACCTTTATCAACCGAAAGAATAGTGATTGAAGCATCTATTTTTAGTGTTTCAAGGGCACATCTTTCTTCTCTAGAAACGTTGGACTTTGGTGGTTTGGCATGTTTAAGTATTTTTGTAGTTTGAAAACGAATAGGATCTGCTGCCTCCTTGGAGAGAGTTCTGATGGAAGACTCTACTACATTGATTATTTCCTCAGTTGGAATTTTTCTTGGGGCGACCTCAAAATTCAGTCCTTTAGATAAGAAGGTATATTCGTTATCCGACAGTGAACGGAAAGACAAATTGACCACCGTTTTTGAGACTAAACTATAAGTTTTGACCTTGGGACTTAAGGATTCGAATTTCTTCTTGTGTTTCAGATTGGAATCCAAAAATTCCCCACAAACATCAACAGAGACGACGGTTATATGCTTTCCTCCATCAGGAAACCAACCATCGGAAATCTTCGGGAGTGATCGCTCAGACGAATGGTATATAAAGATTCCATTTCCCTCTTTCTTCTCAGAAGAGTTTCGCCATGGCATGGTGAATATACTGGGTTACCGTGCTTTTCTGTCTAAACTTTTTTATCCTTTGTATCAATTTTCAGTTCAAAAGAGTTTCGCCTCTGGTATGGTGGACATATTGAGTTACCGTGCTCTGATGTTTTGAATTTGACCTTTTCATTCTTTCTTTTTTGCATATTCCCTTATATTTCTCTCTTTATTTATTGTTTTTTCTCTTTGTTCCTGAAGAAGCCCCCTACGATGGTGGGCGAAACGTCGAACACTTTTAGTAGTTCTTTGACACGGTCCAATCCCGGAAGAAGTATATCCTGTACTTACTCTGGCCGTGGAAGCCTTCGTTATCATAAATGAAACGTTTTTTATATCTTTGTCTTTAATTACCCTCCAAAGGTAAAACAAATGTATTTATCCTTCAAGGTCAAGTTTTTTGTAGAACTCTTTACCCTTTCTGTATAGGGTAGCGACCAGTAGCGGAATTTTAGAGATCTAGTAGCGACATTTGGCACTGAACCACTGGCAACGCTGTTCTCGTCGCTCGTCAGTTGTAAATACAATGAGTGAATACGAGGTTCATCCGCACGTTGCGCAGCGCAGGTATTTATTTCATATTTGGTACGTGAGTAGAACACATACAAATCTATCTTGCACATCTTTCAGATATTCAAAAACATTAGAGCGAGTGCTGAATTCAGGTCTGCATATTTTGGTAAATGCAAACAGCGATAACTTTGTTATCTCAATGAAATACCCTACATTTTTTGACCTATCTAGTATAGATATAAATTATCTTTCAACTGATATTGGCATTGTGGAAGTTCCTTTTACAAAGTTTGAAAATAATTGCAATTTTAACTTTTTTTATTTCACAGTCATTGAATTCTTATTTAGTAGCATATCAGTGGCATAATGAGTAGAAACAAATGAAATTTGCTTAAAAAAAGAAACAATCGATATCGACAAGTATATTATGAAACAATCAGTCAAATTATTTATAGTAATTCATAGTGTGTAATGAAGCTAAAATTAAAACATGACTAGTCGACATATTTGGGAATGCTATATCGACAATTTTATTATCAACAAGAGATTTTCTTCTATCTGATTTCTCTCTAAAGAAATCGAAATTTGTGACATTTGGCTTTACTGAATTTCATGAGGGCTTTACTTTATCTGGATATCGAACAGCAAATTTATCACATGTTCGTGACATTACTTTGTTACATCGTCAGAAAGTAATAAACAATTTAAAATAATCCTCATTACTAGAAAAGATGGCCAGGCATGTTTTCATTTTAGCTTCACCACTTATTATAAAATAAACTATAAATAATTTGACAAATGGTTTCCTGATAGTTTAATTGTCGATAGAGATTATTTCTACTCTTAACGTCGCTGATAGTTTAATTGTCGATAGAGATTATTTCTACTGTTAACGTCACTGATATGCTACCCGATAAGAGTCCATTTAATGTGAAATGGGAAAATAAAAGTAAAAAAATGTAAGATTTTTAAAAGTTGTTACCACAATCCTTGGAAAGCTTATATCAGGTAAAAGATAATTAAAATCTACATAAGGTAGGCGAAAAAATATAGGGTGTCCCATTTAAAATAAGAAATTTATTGCTGTTTGAATTTATCAGAATGCTCAGACGTGAATTCAGCACTTGGTATAATGTTTTAGAACTTATGAAAGTTGTGCAAGATAACTTCATATGAGTTCTACTTACGCACCAAATATCAAATTAATAGCTGGTTTCTGAAAAAAGATACAAAGAATTTCGTGGGACCTTGCACATGTCAGATTTTTTATAAAAATCCAATTGTCTCAAAAATTATTAATCTTAATAACAATGTTTTTCATCCAAAGTGGCCTTAAAATATCAACAAAAAAACCAAAAATGCAAAAATATATAGAGTATCTCATTTAAAATAACGAAGTTGGTGTCAACTTCCGCTATAACCGGAAGTGTTACAACTGTGCGAATATTTTAGTTGTAGTGGCCCTATCGACTTTGCTATGTTGTTAAATTTTTAATTTTTTTAGATAACTGTCAGATATCGATCGCGGCGATTCCCGGTGAGACACACTGTATCAGTGTCCAGTTTAGCAGCTGGCCCACTATCTAGCAATGTCTTGCACGTTGATAAGCCAATTCAAATAAATAAATTAAGGTTTGGCATTTCTTTACTAATTTGTTTAAAATCTAATTTACCTTGATGGACACTTTAAGCATGATTATTTCATTTTCTGCACGTCTATGGCAAAGAACTTTTCAAATAGTTTCATTCCCCATTTTCCGAATAAATATTAAAAAGGTATACGATTGTTTTAATAATCTATTTTTAATGTTCCCGTATTAATATTATGACTTATCTAAATTAAGTGTCCACCATCGACAACAATGTTAATATTAACGATGCAAAATTATTTAAATTAGCCAACTAGTAGTATTTTTAACGTTTTTTTTTTTAAATAGAAAACTTTCTAAGTTCAATCTACTCGCAAAGAGCAACCCCATTATGTCTTCAAAGCACCGCGAGTAGGATGTGGAAACAAGGATAGATGGCGATGAACCGCCTTCTTAACCAAGGATAGGTTGTAATTTTTGGGGAAAATTCCGTTCGCTAACGAGTTCCATAGCTTGGAAGTTCTATAGAAAAAATAATCTTCGTAAACAGAAGACCTCACTGTGTCAAACTGGACAACACAGAAATTTGCTGTCTCCGACTGTCTTGTATGTCTCAAAAATCTTGCCCTTGAGGGGATCAATACTATTAGTTCCTGCGAGCATCTCCCATAAAAATACTTGTAGAAAAGATATGTCACCAACCATCCGCTTATGCTCTAGTGTTTTGAGAGAATCGGTCAAACCCTCATCACCAATTAGGTGAATCGCTCTTCTTGGAATTAAATCCTAAAGAGCTAAAGTGTGCTTTGGGGCTGAACTCCAAATATGCGAACAGTATTCTAATGTTGGCCTAACTTGAACTTTGCATAGTGTGAGTAGCTGATGAGACGTGAAGCAATTTTTAGCTCTAATAGGAAAGCCTAGCTTCTGTGAGACGGACTTGTCAATGACGCGCACATGATCGTCCAAAGAGAAGTTAGTGTTAGCAAAAGTAGACAGCCTAGATCCTATCGGGAGGATTTTACCATCCATTAGTATGTTTGTTACATTATCCCTTAGAGAAAAATGCGACCTAAGATTTTGGAGCATTGAAGTCGACCAGATTTTTCGATACCCATTCCATAATGATTTCGAGATCCTGATAAAGGGTCTGTACTTGCTGTTCCCTTAGTCGACCTGAAGCAGCGACGAATAATGGTTGGTTGGAGAAAAAAGATGACACCAGGCTATTATCATCTGCGTAGCTGTATATCGGATTAATAAAC
This sequence comes from Dastarcus helophoroides, assembly GCA_028583605.1. Classification (NCBI taxonomy): domain Eukaryota; kingdom Metazoa; phylum Arthropoda; class Insecta; order Coleoptera; family Bothrideridae; genus Dastarcus; species Dastarcus helophoroides. The sequence continues at coordinate 28,846,207 of CM053328.1, forward strand.
CAAATTCGGAACTTGTTAAGGAAGCGCAAGATCTGCTTCAAGAACAAAGGAAAACGCGATTGGAATGGGTTAAGGGACACCGGGGAGTCACTGGCAACGAAAGGGCGGACGAGCTCGCGAAAGGCGCATGCAGTTTAGGCAATAATGATAATAATAACATGGTGGTGGTATATGAATACGATAAGGTGCCCTTTGGGCTTATTAGGAACAGACTGTCGCGTTGTTCTTTTTTCAGGTGGCAACAACGATGGGATTCTGCCACAACAGGGAGAGGGACTCATCGCTACCTGAGAAGAGTTGAAGGCTACAGGCGTCTAAGAGGAAGGCAGCTTACGCAGCAATGCGTACAGCTGCTTACAGGCCACGGAAGGTTTCAGGAATACCTCCACAGGATGGGGAAAAGGAACTCACCATTATGCCAATGCGGAGAGCCCGAGGATGCTGATCATGTCATGTTCGTATGCAGGAATCGGGAGGAATGGAGGAACAGAACAGAGCAACTAGCGATAAGAAAGGGAGTGCTCTGGCCAAGAAGTATCGAGGAGATTGATGAAGCGGCTCGGAACCCAAATTTCTTTGAAGTTCTGAACCAAGCCGCTGGAAAGCTTGACGAACTCAAGTCCTCATTTGAGGAACAATAGATTTCGAGTACCGGGGGATCGAGTACCTGGGAAATGAATCTACGAGAAAGCGGAACCATCCGAAGTCAAGGGGATTGAGTACCTTGACATGGCACAAGCTGGGGGATTGAGCACCCAGCCTTAGACGTAACGCAAGAGGAAAGAAAAAGAGACAACGCGAGAAGGAACGTTAGATTAGAACTTTAGGTTAAATAGGTTAGATTAGGTTAAGGTGAAGGGTAGGTTAGGCAGATTAAATGTAGGTTAGAAACTAGACTAGACTAGGAACATACAGCAAACCGAAGTAGGAATAAAATGTAATTAAATAAGAATATTATGTAATAGTTAAGGTTAGAGGGGTATGCATGTGTAGGAACCCTCAAAATGAAGTGTAAATTTACTTCAGTTAATATATATATGTATATCGGATTAGAAGTTGAAGCTAAGAGATCGTGTAACAGAAACAGAATAGGAGACAGGACAGACTCCTGAGGCACCCCTGCAATAATGGCAAATGTTTCGGATGAGGTGCCATCGACGAAGACCTGAAGAGATCTGCCAGAGAGAAAACTGGATATTAAATGACAGAGTTCGGGAGGAAGACAGTAAGATGTTAATTTGGCGGGAAGATATAGGTGCCAGACTCTATCGAAGGCCTTTGAAATATCTCATGCCACAATCCTAGCCTCACCATGTTTTTCCATAGCTGAGTTAGAGATATGAGTAACATATGCCAGTAGATCGCCATTTAAACGTTGTTGCCTGAAACCGTACTGCCTGTCCGAGATGATTCTATTCTTCTCCAGATATTTGAAAATCTCGATGTTGATAACCTTTTCTAACACTTTAGATATAATGGGGAACAAAGACATAGGGCGATAGTTGTTAGCCAGATTCCTTTTTCTCTTTCTAGGGACATGCTGCACTTTAGCAGACTTTGAGATTTTAGAGAGATTCCAGATGCAAGAGAGTGTGAAAAATTTGCTTAGGACAGGAGTCTCACTTTTTAAAAACAATAGCGGGGATACCATCAAGGCCAGAAGCTTTCAAGGTGTCGAGCTCAAGAACAATCTTCTTGAGAGTGCGTTGTCTGAAAACAACTTCAGGCATCGAAGTGCCAACCTTTGGAAGAATAGGAGGTTCTGCGTTTCGAGAATCAAGGTTGGAATTTTCAACAAACATTAAAGCTAGCAGGTCAGCCTTTCCCTTGGAAGTAGTCCTAATATTGTTGTTGTCATCGAGTAAAGTGGAAAATTTGAAGATGTAAAATTCTTTCCTATCGACTTTGCAAATCCCCAAAAGGACTTGGAACCGTTCGGGCAGTTGATAAGCCTCTGGCGCATTTTATGGTCGAAATCACTTTTGCTTCGTCAGTAACCTGTTTACAAAAATTTCGTGCATCTACAAAGATGGTCCGAGTCTCGACTGAGGGATTATTTTGCCAACGACGATATGCGCGACTTTTAGAGGAAACACTCCGAGCACATTTTTTGCTCAATCAAGATTTACTGGAGGCCGACTTCTTTTGGAAATGGGGAATTGGGCATTCCATACCAATCAGTACAGTTTCAGTGATGGATTCGGTGACTGAGTAGTTAAAGCAGACTTTTTTCCATAGGAAAGATGCACAGAAGACTCTTAATTTTTTCAAGTTAGCAGAGTTAAAGTGCCAAACACTACGGGACCGTGTCTCAGAAGAAGGTGGTATATGAAGCGAGCGAGAGGCTGCTACAAGCTTGTGATCAAAATTTCCAAGCAGTGACGTCAGTGATTTTATACGAATTTGTAAGAAAAAGGTTGAGTAAATTAGGTTGATGGGTATCTACATCAGGGATTCTTGTGGGTTCCTCAATTAATCGCAATATTCCACAACTGATGGCGAAAGCCTCTGCCACCCTTCTCGCGTTATCAGTTCGACAAGAAAATATTAACCAAAGGATTCTGTGTACGTTGAAGTCACCGAGAAAGACAACCTCAGCGTTTGGATAATTCGTTTGTAGGTGATCGAAGGTTACAGAGAGATAAGAGAAGTACAAGGGATCGTTTGGAGACAGATAGAATAAATATTGCTTCACTTTTGGAGCAAATTTTCAGCCAAATCACATTATGATTCCAGTACTTCTTCTCGTTGACAGGACAGGTCGCTTCGCGTAAAAGCACAAATTCCTCTCTTATGTCGAAATTTTATGTGCAAGTCGTAATTAGGGCAAAACAAATAGACCGTATTGATGAATGGGGATACTTGGGTTTATGTCAGAGACAACACATGGGGTCTTTGATTTTGAAGATATTTATGAACCGAGTCTGACACAATTGTATTTGAAAGAGACTTTGTCCCTGGCACCTTAAAATTTTCCGTCAATTTTGGAATCCCTTGCACATCCTTCACCCGGACATCCGAACGGGAGGGTAGTTTAAGTCTGGAATGTTTTGCACGAAGAGAATCCATTATCTTTTGTTTTTAATAATTACTAGAAAAAATCAGAGTAGATAAAAAAAGAAAATAGGGGAAAGGTCAGGATGAGGAAAGAAGAATAACAGGAACCGACTCACGAGTCAGTGACGGAAACATGATGTAAGCATCGCCTCCTAGTAACACGTGGAGTGGTACCAGAGTTGCCACTTGTATAATACGAAATTACTGGCAAACCTTGATTACATTCCTGTCTTTTCCTGGCAAAATTTATATATTATATTCCTTGCAATTCCTGGCAAACTCAAAATTAAATTGTATTAATTATGTATTTGCCTTAATGAGCTTTTAACAAATCAATTTTAATAGAAATTTATTTAAATCATATTATATAAAATATTTTTGTCATATTAAAACGTTTTTAGCTGAAAAGGTAACAGCAAACACAGTAATATTCTAATGTTTAATTTTTACAACCCTAAGTTACCAGAATTATGACAATAGGATAGAAAAGCAAAAGTTATAAAACTTATACATTTCAAAAGTGTTAGATCTTTACATCGGTAAAGAAAATATCCGCTAGCAAACCAAAATGACCCGCTCCATGTTGAGTTACGAGAATTATAACAATAGGGACAAAAAAAGTAAAGGTTATAAAAAGCGCGAATCAAAATTCGAGGCTATTCCTTGAAATTCCTGGTTATAAGTCAATACTGGCAAGTTTACTGGCAGGACCTTATATTCCTGGCAAATGCCAGTATTTACTGGCAAAACGGCAACCCTGAGTGGTACTACCTCGGACAACTAAAAGATTCAGTCTACCACCTACTGAAAAAAAAAACAAAGTTAAATATGACAAAACAAATATTGTAGGGGGTAGGGGGTGTGTTGTGTGTTTGCTTTTGCCGTTGCATGACATAATTTAGAACTGAAGAAATGTATATGCGGGCGACATCTATTGGCAACTAGTGAAACATTGGTGAACTTTACATAGCTTTCTAATTTCTGCCGCTTTCAAAGATAATATAATAATACCGCTAAAAATACTATATAATTAAGTAATCCCTAATTATAACAGACAATCTTATTTGCAAGAAATAACGCTGCTTTATTGTACATTTGCTTTTAATATGATAAAAGAAGCCAGTAGTTGTTTTAAAATGTTGACATCTCTTGGCGTTGCTGATAAGTTCTTGGCAGGACCGCCGTGACCTAGATTTTTCAACGTACCCTCTGTTGGGGATCGTTGATAAACTATGGGCTTTGATGCAGACCATTTTTATTATTGTATGTTGATTCATTAAAAGGCTTGGCAACACAGCGCCCAAAGCCCACCAAAAACGATAAGCAATAAATATTGCTGTGTGAGTCATTCATATTCAACTGGAGTAGTTCTTAATACATTATTATTCTTGGGCTGGTAATCGAGATTGAGGTTTTATTCGTGTAACTTCCACCTCAAATAGTGCAAATATGGGCTTGTTGTCAAACGGGGTCATCCTTTTGCTTGCAGCAACAAGCGGTAAGTGAAAGTTGTTTTTTTTTTGTTTTTGCAATTTTGTTTTGTGATGCAAATATTATTGATTTTTATAGATACTAGTTTATTCTGCAAGAGCGTGGGTTCTTATTTGCAACGGAAATTAATGTGCAAGGCTAAATAAATTTGCCAATTTGTTAATTTCTAGCGTCACGTAATCTCATTGCCCACAATTTTTATGCTTGTTTGTGTTATTATTTACGAGCGTCGTAAAAGCCGAATTTAACGAAAACAATGAATAATTAAGTTGCTTATTCATATGCACGGTGTTCTGATCGATTGTGATTTTTGCAATACTTTCTAAATGATTATGATTTATTGGAAATCAAAAAAGAAATCGGCTATTTACACAGGATATTATTATTTGTTAGACAAAAATACAGGTGCTTTACTAGTTAAAATGGTTATAGTTTCGTGTCACCATTATGCTAATTAGCGTTACCAAAATGCTTTAATGTTAATAGAAGTTTTTAATTATTGGTACGACCAACCGCGGTGGTAACGGTAGGACGCCTAATAGAATTAAAAATGTGTGGCCGACAGCAGGGTTTCAACTGGGGACCTACTAAGCGAGATTTAATTGCACTGCTCATTGCGCCATACCGTCTATTGACAATTTTAAAATTTAACTCGCTGTATAAAATTTTGACTGAAAATTTCTTTTCTTTTTTCCTTTTTCTTCTTTTTTTCCTTTTTTTTCTTCTTTTTAAATATTAGATTTTTTTGAAATTTCCGACATTTTTCTCAAATCCTGAACTCTTTTCAAAATTTTAACCTTTGTGCAAATTTTAACTCTTGAATATCTTGTTTTTTTTTGGAAAATTTTAGCATTTATAAACTTATACATTTTTCAAAATTTTAACTTTTTACAAAATTTTGACTTTTTTTCCGAAAATTTTGACTTCATTTTAATTTCGCCTTTTTTTCAAAGTTTGTACCTTTTCTCGAAATTTTCCCCTTTTTGTAAATTTTTAATTTTTTTTTGCAAATTTCGTTTTTATAATTTCATCAAAATTTGAACACTTTTTAAAGATATTGAGTTTTTTTTTTTGGAAAATTTCAACATTTCAGATTTAACTTTCGTATGAAATTTTCATTTTCACAATTCCGACGGTTTCTTTTTCCTAATTTCACCTTTTTCTAAAAATTGTAACTCGTTTTTGCAAATTTCTGCTTTTTTGAAAAAATCCACTTTTTTAAAAGATTTTGACTTTTCAATCTTTTGCCTTTAATTGAACAATTAGGCTTATTTTTAATTTCTACTTTTTCTCTTTGTAAATTTAAGTTTTTTTCTGCACATTTCGACTTTTGTGAAAATTTCCACTGCCAGAATTTCAACTTTTTCCCAAAATTTTGACATCATTTCCATTTCGCCTTTTTTCAAAGTTTCTACCCTTTCTCCTAATTTTCTCTTTTTTTGTAAAATTTTACTTTTTACATTTTTTTTGCAAATTTAGATTTTCATGATAATTTCATCAAAATTTGAACATTGTTTGAAAATATCGAGTTTTTTTTTGAAAATTTTGACATTTCAAAATTAACTTTGGTTTAAAATTTCCATTTTCATAATAATAATATAATAATTAATGAATTTTTTAATTTCGACTTTTTCTTTAAACTTTAGTTTATTTTGTATATTTCGACTTTTGTGAAAATTTCGAGTAACAAAATTTGAACTTTTTTTTTTCAAGTCTTGATTTTTTTCTGAAAGTTTTAAAGTGTAAATTTCCTTCAAAATTTTCACTTGTTTCATGTTTGAAATTTTTTTACTTAATACTTTGACTTTTGCAGAACAGCCTTTATATTCAAAATTTCCACTTTTTCTCAAAATTTACTTTTTTCTGTGAATTTCGCTTTTTTGAGAAATTCTGATTTTTTGCGAATTCCGATTTTTATTAAAATTTCTACTCTAAAATTTGGTCTTTTTTTTTAAATGATTTTTATGAAAATTTCGACTTTAAAATTTGGCATTTTTTTGAAAATCTTGACTTTTTTGAAAATTTCAACTTTTTTCTAATTTTTTATTTATTTTTGACGGTTTCATTTTCCTAATTTCACCTTTTTCTTAAAATTCTAACTCGTTTTTGTAAATTTCTACTTTTTTGAAAAATTCGATTTTTTTTTAAATTTTGACTTCTCAGTATTTTGCCTTTAATTAAACAATTACCTTTTTTTTAATTTCGACTTTTTCTTCAAATTTAAGTTTTTTTTATATTTCGACTTTCGCCGAAAATTTCGGTTTCCATAATTTGAATATTTTTTTTAAATCTCGTTCTTTTTTTCTGAAAATTTCAACATTTTAAAATGTCACTTTCCTTAAAAATTTTCACTTTTTTCATAATTTATATTTTCTCTCAATATTTTGAATTTTGTAGAACATTTAGACTTTATTTCCAAAATTTTTACTTTTTCTCGAAATTTACTTTTTTTGTAAATTCGCCTTTTTGGAGATTCTGATTTTTTGTGAATTACGACTTTTATGAAAATGTCGATTCTAAAATTTGGCGTTTTTTTTGGAAATGACTTTTATAAAAATTTCGACTCTATAATGTAGCCTTTTTTTTGAAAATCTTGACATTTTTGAAATTTTCAACATTTCAAAATTTACGTCAACTCAAGTGCACTTTTTTAATTTTATTTAAACGTTTAGTCTTTATTGTAAACTAGGACCTGTTTTGAGAAATTTCCAAATTTTAGCTTTCCAATTTGGAACTTTTCTGAAAATCTAGACTCTGAAAATTTCAAGATTTCAAAATTTTACTTCCCAAATTTTAAATATTTTCTACATCTTCTCAATGCCCTTATTTTGAACTTAACTGACCCTTATTTTCAAAATTTCTATTTTTTTTCCGAAAATTTGGGTACTTTTGTAAATTTTACCTGTGGTGAAAAAGTTGCAAATTTTGACATAATTATGAAAATATAATTTTTTTCTACTTTGAAACTTTTAAAAACTTCGACTTTAGTGAAAATTCCGACTTTTTAAATTTTTATTTAATTCCTAATTTCACCTTTTCTTTAAAATTATAACTCATTTTTGCAAATTTCTGCTTTTTTGAAAAAATCCACTTTTACTGAAAGTTTTGACTTCCCAATATTTTGCCTTTAATTGAACAATTAGCCGTTTTTAATTTCTACTTTTTTTCTAAATTTAAGGTTTTTTTGTACATTTCGACTTTTGTGAAAATTTGAACATTTTTTTTTCAAATTTCATTTTTTTTTCTGAAAATTTCTACATTTTAAAATGTTGCTCTCCTTCAAAAATTAATTTCACTTTTTTCATATTTTATATTTTCTTTCAATATTTTGACTTTAACATTAAGCCTTTATTTTCAAAATTTCTATTTTTTGTCTCAATTTACTTTTTTGTGAATTGCGCCTTTTTTGAGAAATTCTGATTTTTTTGAAAATTTCGTCTTTTTTGAAGATTTCAACTCCAAAATTTTGCCTTTTTTTGGAAATGACGTTTAAGAAAATTTCTACTCCAAAATTTTGACTTTTTTTGAAAATCTTAATATTTGGAAAATTTCGACAATTTCAAAATTTGCGTTAACTTAAGTGCACTTTTCTTATTTTATTTAAGCATTTAATCTTTATTTTTTTGTAAACTGCCCCCTGTTTTGCAAAATTTCCAAATTTTTTTGAAAATGTCGACCTATTGAATATTTCAAAATTTAACTTTTTCCAAATTTTAATATTTTCGACTTTATTTGATTATTTGACCTTTCTTTTCAGAATCTCTATTTTTTTTCGAAATTTGGGTATTTTTGTAAATTTCACCTTCTGTGAAAAATGTGCAAATTTTGACTTAATTATGAAAATTTAATTTTTTTGTACTTTGAAACTCTTGAACCAGAAACTTTTGTGAAGATTCCGACTTTTTTCAAAAGATTTATTTTTTGACAGTTTGATCTTCCTGATTGGTATTTTTCTTAAAATTCTAACTCTTTTTTAAATTACTTTTTTGAAAAATTCCACTATTTTCGAAAATTTTGAATCTGAAATTTTGATTTTTTTTGAATATTTTGACTTTTGAAAATTTTGATTTTGTTTGAAGATTTTGATTTTGTTTGAAAAATTTCTGCTTTTTAATAATTTTATTTATTTAAGATTCTAAATTTTCTTTTAATTCTTGACCTTTTTAAAATTTTACCTTTTTCTCGAAGTTTCGTCCTTTTCAACATTTCAGTATTCAAAATTTCCACTTTTTTTATTTATTTGAGAAAAAGAGCTATTTAAAATTAAAGATTTTTTCAAAATTTTGCGATTTTGGAGACGTTGACTTCAAAATTCTTTCTTGTTTTTAAATTTTAATCTTTTTTTTTTTAAAATAGCTTTTTCCCGAAGTTTTAACTTTTTTTTTGTAAAGTGCTACATCAAAATGTAGATTTTTTGGTAATTTTGAACCTTTGGAAATTATAAATATTTTTCAAAAATTTTTAAATTTTTAAATATTTTTCAAAATTTCCACTTTTACTATTAAATTTCAACCTTTTTCCAAGGTTTCAAATTTTTCTGAAAATTTCGCCTTTTTTGTTAATTTAACTTTTTTCAAAAATTAACCTGTCTTTGAACACTGCGATTTTTTTTTCAAAATTTCGACTTGTCAAAATGCTGAATTTTTCTAAATCTTTCGACTCTTTTTGGAAGTGTTCGACTTTTTTAAAATAAAAAAATCTGATAGTTTCGATGCTACTCTTTGATTTTCTGTCTCCACCCCCCCCCCCTCCTACTTCCTTTCTTAATTTTCAACGTGAAATCTAACTTTTTACTTTCTAGAGAATTTTTAAATTTAAATTCGAAAATTTTCTATAAATTCCCATTGTTTTTCAAAAAATTTTAATTTGTTTCATTTTTTGGAATTTCTCCCCTTTTATTTTATTTTTTCTAGTATTCATTTCATACTGTTTTTTCTAAATTTGTGACGTGAAATTGGAAATTTCGACTTTTTTATTTTTAAACTTTATTTAACTGAAGGGTAGAATGCAGATCAGATTTGTTTCTTACGTTATTTCATTTAGATGAATATTTTCAGAGTTAGCACAGGTTTATTAAATGTGCGCGACGTAATAATTGCGATTGAAATCGATTTTAGTGCGATTTAGGGCGCGGTTTATAAATCCATGCTGCGCTAGAACACGCTAATTTGCTAAAATTCTAGAAAATTTATAAATTTAAATTCGAAAATATCCCATAAATTCTCATTATTTTTCAAAATTTATTAATTTGTTTTATTTTTTGAAATTTCTTTCCTTTTAAGTTATTTTTTTTAAATTATCAGTTCAAAATTTTTTTCCTAAATTTGTGACGTGAAACTGGAAATTTCGACTATTTTATTGTTTTAGAGGTTTGTTTATTTGTTCTAATTTTTATTTTTTTTACAAAATTCTGAGTTTTAATTTTAGGTTTTTACTTGATTGAATCATTTTATTTTAAATCGCACATGTTTGCCTTTTTATCTTGGCAATTTTGATGTTTCTTAAATGTTTATGTTATACTGGTTATTACTTTTAAAATTTTCTTACATCCTAAATTTTCTTTTTTTTAATTTTCTTATTTTTCTCTCCAAATTTTGACCTTTATATCAACATTTATTCTTCCCAATGTTTTAAACTCAAAATTTACCCTTGGATGGAAATTTCAGGGAAAAAAAAAGTTAAATTTTCAAATTTTAATCTATTTTCGTTTAAATCTTTTAATTTCAACTTAAATCTCCTCTTTGATTTCGAAATTTCTGGAATTAAGTTAAGCGATTTTCGATTTCAATTATGATTTATTTTATATGTATCACATTAATTGCAATTTATGCTTTTCTGTTATACATTGTAAGACTGTTGCCATTTAAGTTTGGTTAATTTTATTATTTGAAAATCCTACAAAGGTTACTAAATTGAGATAAAAGAGTGGACGGTTCAGGAAAACTGATTACGTTTATCATCATTAGATTAATTGTTAACATCCTCATTTTTTGCTTTCCTGTACTGAACAATACTTTAAATGAATGGAAATCATTTGTTGATTCAGTCTTTAATAAAACCATTATACAGTCCACTTTCGATAATTTGAAAGTCAAGGAACCAAAGAAAAAGTTTAAATTGCCGAAGGTTCAAAATAATAAGAGAGTGGCGGATCCAGGTGATTTTCGATTTGTTAAAAAGTGTCGATTATTTTCAAAAAATTTAATTTTTTTATTAACTCAACTTTTTTGAAAATTGTAACTTTCTCGAAGATTTTATTCTTTCAGAATTACAATTTTTTCCTTTGGAAAATTTGATCTTTCTCAAAAATATCCATTTTTCAAAAAATTTTGACTTTTTTGTGAATTAAGTTTTTTTTTTGAAATTTTTTATCTATTTTTGAGAAATTTAAGATTTTGAACATTTTAACTTTTTTAAAATTTTAATCATTTTACAACATTTTAGCTTATAAAAAAAAATATTGAGTGAAGAATTCTGTTTTTCTTAATTTCGACTTTTTTAAAAGTTTTAATGTACACATAGTTTTGAAATTTTTAAAAATTTCGACCAATTTCGAACATTTCGTCTCTCAAATTTCAATTTATTTGTAAACTTAACTTTTTTAAAAATTGAACATTTTAAAAACTACGTTTTTGTGTGTTCTGAATTCTGAAAAATGAATTACATTTTTTGAGAAGTATTACTTTTTCAAAATTTCAGTTCTTGAAAATTCCGATTTTTTTCGGCATTTCTACTCTACAAAATTTAGATTTTTCTTTATTATTTCCAAAGAAGATTCCAAATTTTTTGTTGTTGAACATTTCGATTTATTTTTAAAAATTTTTCCTTTTAAACATTTCAGCTTTTGAAAATATCGACCTTTTTTAATTTCTACTACTTTCAAGATTATGACTTCCTCTCAAACTATTAACTTATTTTGAAAATTTTGTATCTCAAAGTTTCAACTTTTTTGAATTTTTTTTATTTATTTTCAAGACATTTTCTGGAAATTATATTTTATTTTTTGATCCGTTTTTTTGACAAATACTATTTTGAAATTTTCGATTTTACTGGAAATTTTGACCCCTTTCAAAATACTTACTTTTTGAAAAATTTGCCCCTTTGAAAAAGTTTACTTTCTTTTCCAAAAATTTTATGTTGTTTTGAAAAATTCGACTTTTTTTAAAACGTTTTGTCTTTGAAGATTTGATTATTTTTTATTGTGACATTTTTTCAAATTTTAACTTTGTTTGAATCTTTCGACTGGGTTTTTTTTCTAAAAAACTCAACTTATTTCGAAAATTTTGACCACTGAATATTTGGACTTTTTTCAAAAGTTAAACCACTTTGAAATTTCTCCTTTTTCATTATTCCTAAAGTTCCAAGGTCTTTGATCGCACCCAATTTTCTCCTGAATTGTTTCAAGTGCTGGGCCTGAAAATGTTGCTATTTGAAAGTTTTGACTTTTTAAAAAAAATTTTACTTATTTTTCAAAACTTTAAAAAATACAACATTTTTCAAACTACCGGCTTCCTCTAAACTATTTTATTGAAAATTTTCACTTTTTTTTGGAAATTTCGTCTTATTTTTAAAATTTCGATTTATTTTAAAAATTTCGCTTTGCTTTAAAAAACTTCGACTTTTTAGCACAATTTGATTTTTTGTTGCCGAAAATACGATTTTTTGAAAAACTTCTCCTGGTTAAAGTTAAAATAAAAAAAAAAATTTCAATTAAAATTTCAATTTACTACATAAATGTTAAAACTTGGAGAAAAAGTGGAAATTTTTATAAAAAGTGGAATTTTTCAAAAAGGTTAAAACTTCAAAAAAAGGTTGAAATTATGAATGAATATTTCTACCTAATCAAATTTATAGGAAAAAAATCAAAATTTTGAAGTCACAATTTTGAGCAAATTAAGTTTTTGTGTCAAAATTTTCAAAAAATTTGAAAATAGATCAAAATCTTAGAGAAGCGCAAAATTGTGAAAGTGTTAAATGTAAAATAGGTTAGGATTAAATGAATATTTCTACGTAAGCAAATTTACAGAAAATATCTAAATTTTGAAGTCATAATTTTAAGAAAATTAAATTTTTGTCAAAATTTTCAAAAAATTCGAATATAAATCAAAATTTTAGAGAAGGGCGAAATTGTGAAAGTGCTGAATATAAAATTGGTTGGGGTTTAAAAAAAGTCCAAATCAAAAAAAAATAATTGCCAAATTTGAAATTCAAAGTGAAGTCGAAATGTTAAAAAAAGTCGAAATGTTTAAGAAAGCTTAAGATTTTTAATAAAAATCGAAATTAGACTAAAAAAACTCTTCATTTTCTGAAAAAAAACATTTTGAGAAATAGTCGAATTGAAAACAAAGCAAACAGAATCAATGTTTTCAAAAGTCGAAACAAAAAATTGAAATTTTCGAAAGGGATTGAAATGTTTTAAAAAATCGAATTCAAAAACCAGGTTTGAAGAAGGTTGAAATTTCGTGTCAAAAACTTGAAAAGAAAAGGATAATTTTTTAAATAAAATTCCAGTTTCCTGCATAAATGTTGAAGCTTCGAGAAAAAGTTGAAATTAAAAAAAAAGGTCGAATTTTTCAAATAACAGGGTGAAGTTTTTAAAAATGAATATTTCTCTATAATCAAATTTATAGAATAAATCAAAATTTTGAAGTCACAATTTTGAGAATATTAAAAATTTAGTAGCAAATTTCAAAAATTTCGAAAATAAATCAAAATCTTACAGAAGGGCAAAATTGTGAAAGTGTTGAATATAAAATAGGTTAGGATTTAATGAAAATTTCTACGTAATCAAATTTACAGAAAAAATCTAAATTTTGAAGTCACAATTTTGAGAAAATTAAATTTTTGTGTCAAAATTTTCAAAAAATTCGAAAATAAATTTCAATCTTAGTGAAGGGCAAAATTGTGAAAGTATTGAATATAAAATAGGTTAGGATTTGAAAAAAGTCTAAATCAAAAAAATATATGCCAAATTTGAAATTAAAAGTTTTCTGAATATGAAGTCGAAATGTTAAAAAAAGTCGAAATGTTCAAAAAAGCTTAAGATTTTTAATAAAAATCGAGGTCAGACTTTAAAAAAAAATCTTACTTTTCAGAAAGACAAAATTTTGAGAAAAAGTCGAATTGAAAACAAATCAAACACTAACAAAATCAATGTTTTCAAAAGTCGAAACAAAAAATCGAAATTTTCGAAAGGGATTGAAATGTTTTAAAAAATTGAATTCAAGAACAGTCAGGTTTGAAAAAAGTTGAAATTTCGAGTCAAACGTTTGAAAAAAAAAAAGAGAATTTTTCAAATAAAAGTCCAATTTACTGCATAAATGTTGAAACTTCGAGGAAAATTGGAAATTAAAAAAAAAAGTTGAATTTTTCAAACAACAGGGTGAAGTTTTCGAAAATGAATATTTCTATATAATCAAATTTATAGAAAAAGCCAAAATTTTGAAGTCACAATTTTGAGAAAATAAAAAATTTTGTGTCAATTTTCAAAAAATTTGAAAATAAATCAAAATCTTAGAGAAAGACAAAATTGTGAAAGTAGTGAAATTTATAAAATAGGTTAGGATTTGCAAAAAGTCCAGATCAAAAAAATAATTGGAAAATTTGAAATTCGAAGTTTTCAAAGTATGAAGTCGAAATGTTAAAAAAAGTCGAAATATTCAAAAAGCCAAGATTTCTAATACAAATCGAAGTCAAATTTTAAAAAAGTCATTATTTTCAGAAAGTTAAAATTTTGAGAAAAAGTCGTATTAAAAAAAAATAAACACTAACAGAATCAATGTTTTTAAAAGTCGAAACAAAAAATTCAAATTTTCAGAACTAATTGAAATGTTTTAAAAAATCGAATTCAAAAACAGTTAGGTTTGCAAAAAGTTGAAATTTCGAGTTTTAACATTTTCAAAAATAGTCAAAAATATTAAAAAAGCCAAAGGTTTTCAAAAGCTTTTAAATTTCTAGGTAGGTCACAAATTGAAAAAAATTTAAAATATTACAAATAAAATTTTTACAAAAGTTAAAGTTTCCAAAAAAGCAAAGTTTTAATAAAGATAGAAGCTATCAAAAAGTAAAAAGTTTTCAAAACACTCAAAATATATCCAACTAAGCCAGAATTTGAAGAAGTTGGAATTTTCTAAAAGTCAAAAAGTCAAAATTCGAAAAACAATCAAAATTTTAAGAATGTAGTCAAATTTTAGAGAAAAAATTGACATTTTGGAAGTCGAATCAGAAACGGTCCACATCCTGAAACGAGTGCATATTTTGAGGTGTGGAAATTTTCGAAATAAGGTAAAAAGGTTCAATTAAAATTGAATTCTTTAAAAAAAGTGGGAATGTTCAAAAATATGACCCAAGATTCCTTTCTATTCTTTCACGTAGACAAAGACGCGGGTGTCAGCTAGTGTCTCAATAAAGGTTTAGGTTTTCCTGACCGGATTCGCCGATGATGCGGTCCGTAAAATCTAAGGCGTTTTTCAGATGTCGTAGAATTTTCATATTTGTCATATCTTTTGTTAAATGTAACTTATGAGTTATTATCTAATTATATTTAAAAAGTAGTATGTAAAAGCCAAACCTGGCAAATATGTACTATTGTTTCATATCGAAAGAGAAGGCATTATTGGAATTTTAATTATTATCTCAGGTATTCTCCTATCAAACAGTACAATGGTATATTTTTTAGATATTAACAGAAAGGGATACGTTAGGAAAGCAGATTGTGATGTTTATTTATTAGGTGGCAATAGATTTAAAATTTGTTGATTCAATTTGCAATCCATATCCAGTAATGGAAAGAGTGACTTGCTAAATGAATTTGTTAAATATTTACGTCTGTCATCTATTTGCGTTTTATCACTGACTGAATTCTTCAATTTAGTAACTTACGATATAGAAACATATTACAGACGAGATTCCGATAAATTTCTAAATTGAATTTAAAATTATGGTTGCAGTTTTTAGAAAAAAAATAGATACGTTGAGATAAAAGTAAAACGTTGTCTTTTTGTACAAACATTTCAAGTTGATGGTTACGTTCTCGAAAAAAAGTTGAACATCTAAGTTTAAGTTATAAAACCCAACTCCTGCTATAACTAACGATTTTTTTTTTATTTGCAGCTACCTACGCCATCACCTGCTACCAATGCGATTCTACAGATTCCTCAATATGCGCCTACCCATTTTATGGCATAATGTCTCTCTTCTACCCAACTGTTGACTGCAGCGCACCGCAAGATGCGTCTTTCTTGGAAAAATTGGGTAACTTTATACCAAAAGAGTGCGTGAAGTTGACCGCTATAGGTATATTACCTTGCAAAACACTTAGGTCACCTTTGACATTATTATTATTACAGATATGGAAGGCAATCAGCATGTCGCTAGAGGTTGCATGATAAAAACTGGAGGTGTTTGTTCTGCTGTCGCTTCAGCTATGAAGGTGTTCACTTCTAAAGAAGTCAAGGAGATCAGTTGCGAGACTTGCAGCGAAGATAAATGCAACTCAGCTTCAAAATTGACTGCTATTTCCTTAATACCTATAATACTAGTTTACTTGATTCTCTCGTTTTAATAATTTAAAATAATGTTGCTTGATGTCTGCCATATATTTACCTCATGTTAAGCTGATTAGAATATATATGTATACAACTTGTCAACAAACTGTTAGGGAGCAAGAATAGTAAATAAGTTTTTTGATGTTCTTACCATTTAGTAGGTGAAAATTCGAATATTCCAATTAGATGTAACTTGTTACCAAGTAGGGTGTGAAATTTATTTACTATTCTCATGTTTTAAAAGTTCAGCTTACTCAAAATGTAGAATACTTTTTGTAATATATAAAGTTAAATTTAGTTCCTAAAAATTTAGAGTGAATCTTCATTTTGTACTTTATACTTCCTTTTATTTTTTTCATCGTTATACAAAGAGATTGTTTAATTAATTTAGTGTGATTTTGCTTTGTATATTTATACCTTTGTAGTGAATAATAAATGTTGTTTTATAATTGTTGTTTTTTCATAAAGTAAATTTTTTTCAAAATTTTATGATACTGTTTTAGAAATTGGAAAGTTCTTAACTGAGACAATATTACGACCAAAAAACCACCAAGAAACCAGAAAGATTAAAAAACAACAAATTTGCTCCAACGCATTTCGATAGCCAAGTTATCATCTTCAGAGAGATAGCTTGGCTATTGAAATGCGCTAGGGCAATCTTTCTTGGTGTTAGGGGACAATATTTGTATTTTAATTTTTGAAGATAACCAAGGACCAGTCCATTTCACCAAAATGAATTTTAATATTTTTTATTTCTCTTTAAAATCTGAGCTTTGGAATTAAATTTAAGTTTAAAACTCAAACTCTTGTTAATGAAATTCTGAAAATAAAATCAAAGTTGTGAGGTTTCATTTGACATTAAAACCAAAATTTAGCAAATAATTTGCGTTTAATTCATAATTAAAAAAAATTCTGTTATTTTGACCAGGGCTTCGAATCGGAACTGAACCAAACAACAAACCGTTATTTTTGCAGGAACGAAAACCGGAACAGAACTGAAAAAAATAGCTGTTTATTTCAGTTCGTTGAATTTGTATGTTCTTAAAATAATTTTTACTTTGCCCTATAGTTTGGGATTTTTTTAGAAATTGCCTTTTCAAAATTTTAAACAAATTCATGCAAGTTTCATCTCAAAATTACGAGTTTACTTTAAAGAACATTTTTTTGAAAGTTCTATTAGAAACTTACAATTTCCACTCTTTCTAGGGAAATGTCAATTTTATTCTTAAAATTTCAAGCCAAATTGAATTTTAAGTTGTATGACTTGAATATTCTTTTTTTTAAATTTTCGGTTTTTTTTTGAGATTGGACCTTTTTCTCGAAATTTTTATTTTCCTAAAATTTCGGGTTTAAAATAAAAATTTTATATGCTATTGTAAATATGAACTCAAGCAGTGGTCTTTTTCATTGAAGCCCAGTTCTTGGCAATTTTCTTTGCAAATTTGAATTTTTCCGAAAATTCCAACCTTTTCTTCACAACAAACACTCAAAATTTGTTTTTTTTTTCTCAAACTTGGATTTTCCTTTTTATAATCTAATACCCCTATCTTTTAAAGTTATTAATAAAAATTTCGAGTTTTCTTGAATTTTTTCCTTCAAATTTCACTTTAATTTAAATATGCCCTATTTTTTTTCGAAATTTCAAATTCTTATGATTTTTTTACGATACCGAGCTCATACAACTTCCAAAATTCCTGGATTTGGCTTTTTTTTCTCAAAATTTGCGACAAAATCTCGCTATTTCTAATTTTTCCTAGAAATTGGGAATTTCAGTCAACATTTCGAAGAGAAAAATACAACATTTATATCCCAATTTAAAGGGTAAACTTGAAACGATGACATTGTTAAAATTCCAATTTTTATCTACTTTTGTTTACGCTATATTAGACTTTTTTCTTAAAATTTTGACTTTAGCCTCGAATCTGCGTTTTTTTTCAGATTGTTTTGAATTTAGGCAACTTTAAAATCGAAATTTAGTTAAGTCTTGAATTCAGTTTTGTAGGATTAGTTCAAAATTTAAAAATTGGTAATTTGGAAAATTAGATTCTTCAGCAAAATTAAAAAATTTCTGGAACGGTACGAATTTTGAAAAAATGTCGAAGGTTATAGCAAAAATTCAAACTTTTGAAATAAAAATTGGAAATTTCGATAAAAACTTCAAATTTTGAATAAAGCTATATTTAACTTCGAAAAAAGTTCCAATCTTCATGACTAAAAGGTAAAACTTTTCAAAAAAGATCAAAATCCTGAAAAAATTCAAATATTTCAAACGTAGCTATTTTGAAAAAAGTGAAAAATTTCGGGAAAGTCGAAATTATTAAAGAAAGAATTAAAACTTCCAGAAATAGTAAAAAGTTTGAGCTAAAGTGGAAATTTTAAAAAAAAAAGTTGGACGATTTCAAAATAAAATATTTCAACTTCATCATATTATAAAAAATCCAAACTTTTGAAAAAAGAGGAAATTTTCCACAAAAATCAAATGCTGAAAAAATTACAGCTTCGAGGAAAAGTCGAAATTTTTTTGATAAAAGTTGTAATTTTCAAAAAAAGTCTAATTTCGGAAAAATGTTCGAAAATATTAAAAATGTCGAAATTTTGAGAAAAATTTTATTTTTCAATTAACAACAATTAAGGGAAAACCTAATTTTTCTAATAAAAGTTCAATTTCCTACATAAAAGTCAAAATCTTGAGAAAAAGTCGAAATTTAAAAAAAAATCTTAGTTTTCAAAAAAGATCCAAGCTTTGAGAAATTGTCAAAAGTTGGACCAAGGTCAAAAATCTAAAAAAATATTATAAAAAATCCAAACTTTTGAAAAAAGAGGAAATTTTCCACAAAAATCAAATGCTGAAAAAATTACAGCTTAGAGGAAAAGTCGAATTTTTTTTGATAAAAGTCGTAATTTTCAAAAAAAGTCTTATTTCGGAAAAATGTTCGAAAATATTAAAAATGTCGAAATTTTGAGAAAAATTTTATTTTTTAATTAACAACAATTAAAGGAAAACCTAATTTTTCTAATAAAAGTTCAATTTACTACATAAAAGTCAAAATCTTGAGAAAAAGTCGAAATTTAAAAAAAAAATCTTAGTTTTCAAAAAAGATCAAAGCTTTGAGAAATTGTCAAAAGTTAGGACCAAGGTCAAAAATCTAAGAAAAAGGGGTAGAAGTTTTTAAAAGTCAGTTTCTCAACATCATTAGGTTTACAGAAACAATCAAAATAAAAAAAAATAACAATTTGGAGAAAAGATCGAAATTATATATAAAGATTTTCAAAAAATTTAGGATTTAGGAAAATATTAAAATCCTAAAGAAAGGCCAAATTGAAAAAGTTTTGTGATTAATAAAATAATAAACATTTGAAAAAAGTAGAAGCTAAAAAAAATAACATTTGAATTTCAAAGTTTTCAAAATATAAAAACGAAATGCTTTAAAGAAATCGAAAAATGTTTAAGAATGTTCAATAAAAATCCAAGGCAGACTTTTCAAAAGGTAATCATTTTTAGAAAGTCCAAACTTTGCGAAAATTGAAAAAATGTTGAATAAGAAAAATAACACAAGAGGGAGTCGATATCTGCAAAAAGTGAAAACTTTGAAAAAATCCAAATTTTTAGAAAGAATTGAAATGTTTTGAAAGAATCGAATTTAAAATTAGTTAGATTTGCAAAAAAAGATGAAATTTCGACTCTGAAGTTTCTAATATTCACAAAAATAGGGTCAAACATTCAAACTTCGAGATCAATTCCAAATTATTAAATAAAATTTGAAATTAAAAAAAAAATAAAACCTTTAACAAATAAAAAGTTATAAAAGTAAAATATTCAAAAAAACCAAAACCAACCAAATAAGACAGAATTTTAAGGGATTTGAAATTTTCAAAAAAATCAAAATTTTGAAAAAAGTCGAAATTTTCAAAATCATGTTAAAATTTCGAAAATTTGGAAGTCGAATGAGAAAAGATCGACTTTGTGAAAAAGTGGGTTTTTATTGTCGAAATTTTCGAAATAAGCCAAAATTTGCATTAAAAATTGAATTCTTTAAAAAAGTCGAAACATTCAAAATAGTATATAACCAAAGAATCCTTTCTCTTTTTTTACCTAAGCGAAAGCGCGGGTATCAGCTAATTTTTTTAATAAAGTTGGAGGTTTTTTTGAAGCTTGAACTTAAAATGAACCCAGAATCCAAAGTTTCAGCCTGAAATTCTTAAACTCGAAAAATCGAGAAATATTTTCTTCAAATTTTAAGCATTATCAGAGTAGTTATATACTGTAATATCTAAAAAAAGAGAGAACATTTCCTGAATTATGTTAGAAAATCAATTTCAATAAAAACTTAAAAAATTAAAAAAACGAGTCAGTGTTTAGAGAAAAAAATTGAATTCCTCTACCGAAATTTGTCATGTCAACATTTAAATAAAAAAATGAAAATTCCAAAAAAACTATATTTGGCAAATTGCGAATATTTTAAACTCGACTTTTTCCGAAAATTGCAACTGTTTTTCATAAAATTCACCTATAAAAATGACTTCGATTTTACGACATTTTACAAGTTTTTCTAAAATGAAATTTGATTTTCTGAAAATTCTGACTTTTTCTCTAAATTTGTTTTTTTCGAGATTATTTCTTTATTTTCTACTTTTTTAATTACTTTCTCTTGGAATTTCGGATATTATGCATAAATTTTGATCGTTTTCTCGAAATTTGAACAGTATTTTTCGAAATTTATTTTTCCTACTGTTTAGCTTTTACTGTATTTTTTTGACCTACTGAATTTCCACTTGTTTCTTCAATTTTATCTTATTCACCGTACAATATGCACCTCAAAACTCGACGCTGTGCTTCTAAGAATTTCTGCCTCCTCCTTATTTCGGCTTTTTCTCAAAATTCATATATTTTGTCCAAATTTGAGATAAAATTTTATTAGAATGTTATATTTAAGAATAATATTAGAATCTTTCGAGACAAAGCTGTCATTGTAAAGTTCAATTTTGTTAAAATTTAAATAAAATAAAATTCTGAAAGAAATATTTTTGAATATTTCAATTCCTTTACAAAATTTATCTTTTGGAAATTTCGACTCTTTTTAGAAATACCAGCTTTTTTTGAAATATTTCGAAGGGTTTATGTTTTAATGCAAATTCAATATGATGACTTTTTCCTGGAAATTTTTTTCGAAATTTAGACTGATTTAAAAATTCGATCCCTCAAATTCGCACATCTCAGTAATACAGTATAAGTAGCCGGAAGATTTCCTGGTTTCGTTTTTTTGCCAATCAATTCTCAAAATAATTTCTGCCACCCTCTGAACAAAATCCTGTTTACGCCCATGCGAGAACTAGCAATTAATAATTAAATTTAAAATTTCCCACATTCTGGTTTTAGACTGAAATATTTGATTGATGTTTTCAAAAACTAGAACAAATTTAAATTTTGATGCTCAACATTTCAAGCTTAACCTTAAAATGTTGGATTTTTTCTTTTGAATCTTCAACTTGAAATGTCTTAACTTCGAGTAAAAAATATTGAAAATGCAAGCATAAAATTGAAATTTGAAAATAAAATCAATATCTCAAAATCAAAATCGAAAGTTTTAAAATAATCTCGAAATTTTAAGAATATTTTTATTAGAAACATAAATATTCGTTTTTTTCCGAACCGCTTCTTAAAATTTTGAGATTAAATCTGCAACTTTCATTAGATACTTCTCTAATATTTTGATTTGAAAATCAAAATATGGACATTTTCTATAAATTTTAATTCGGGTTTTTCTCCAAATTTCGACCATAATATTTTTATTCAAAATTAAATACTAAAACAAATTAATTCAATTGATTATTTCGATCGTCTAAACGTATTCAATTGTTAATCTAACAACAACTAACAACTAAGTATAAAAAAGTTCAATTTTGAAGCCCAAATTATGAGGAAAATTTAAAACTTCGAATACCTAAACTTTCGATTTAATTAAAATTAATTCGTAAGATTAATTCAATTTTGAACCGTTTTTTAAATTTAAAACTTTCATACCTACAATACTTATTTTTGTTTGCGCCAAAACTTTAACCACCTCGATTCAATGTTTCAAGAAAAATGTTATATTTCTAGTTTAAGCTCGATTTTGAAAAAATCTCAAACAAACATGTACTGAATTGCAACGCTATTTGCGGACAATCATTGTCAAAGATTGCAGCAATAAATAGTTGAAGCAAACAATTTTTATTAGTAGAAGGTAGCATTGCTTCTGGAATATGTAACCGGATAAATGTGGGGTTAGGTACGTGGGAGTAAAAAAGTGGTGCCTTTAACAATTTTGCATTGAGTGATAGCAGATCTGTTTCCAATGCGGTCAAAGCAATCAAGTTCAATGCAACAGAAAATGGATTTTGTGAATGAACACATGGGACATATAATCGAAATTTATTAGTGTTAAATTACGTTCACCTCTTATCAGCTAAGGCACACTTGCTGTTTACTACGACGTAGGTGTTTTTTGATACACTGTAAAAAATACAGTATATTAAGGTGGTATTTTATTGAAATTTAGCTTAATTCAAATAAACTATTGGGATTTTACATTCTTAAAAATTTTGATTAAAAAGTGACAAGAAAAAAAAACAAAATAATACATTTTAAGCTTTATACAAGAAAAAATTCAAATCTTGGTAAAATAAAAGTTATTAAACTAATATATTTTAAAAAGTATTAATGAAAAAAACACACGAAGTTTATTGAACAAAAAAATGATACAGTTTTCGAGCCTAATTATTCCAGGCTTTAGCACAGGAATTTGGGAAAAAAGTTCAAATTTTGAGGAAAACTGACAATTTATAAGAAAAAAGTGCAAAATTTTAAGAAAAAGAAACAATATCCGAAATTTTGGGAAAATCTTCGGGATTAAGGTTAATAGTTCGAGCGTGTATTGTCAGATAAAGTTTAAATTTTGCAATTTCTGTCGAAATTGTAAGGCGCAAATCCGATACTTTGCGATAGTATTTGAAACCCAAAATGTATCTCAAAACTAAAATTTTTAGAAAACAAAGTCGACGTTTTCGAATTAGGTCCAAATTTTAAGAAATTATTTTCTGAAATAATTTTTTTAAGGAAATTTGCGATTTTTTTCTTAAATTTTCAGCTTTAACAAATTTGAATTTTAACATAAAATTTCGTGAAAATTGTAAAATAATTCCAGAAGAATATAATCTTGCAAAAGTCTTGTCGAATTTTTTAGTTTCAAAAATAAATAAAAATTTCCAAACTCGGAATGTTGATAAAAAATTGAATGAATATTCGATTTTTTGCTTGAAAGATACAAATCTTGTCAGAGAGATTCATTCTCTCTCTCTCTTTCTTTCTCTCTCTCTCCCTCTCCCCCCACCCTCTCTCCCCTCTCTCTCCCTCCCTCACTCCTCTCTCTCTTTCTCTCTCTCTCTATCTCTCTCATTCTCTCTCTCTCTCTCTCTCTCTCTCTCTCTCTCTCTCTCTCTCCTCTTTCTCTTCTCTCTCTCTTCTTCGTTTCCACAAAAAAGAAATTTAAAAAAGTCGAAATCTTTTCTCTCTCTCTCTCTCTCTCTCTCTCTCTCTCTCTCTCTCTCTCTCTCTCTCTCTCTCTCTCTCTCTCTCTCTCTCTCTCTCTCTCTCTCTCTCTCTCTCTCTCTCTCTCTCTCTCTCTCTCTCTCTCTCTCTCTCTCTCTCTCTCTCTCTCTCTCTCTCTCTCTCTCTCTCTCTCATCTCTCTCTCTCTCTCTCTCTCTCTCTCTCTCTCTCCTCTCTCTCTCTCTCTCTCTCCTCTCTCTCTCTCTGTCTATTTCAATTTTTAAAGATAACCAAGGACTTCTTCGTTCCACAAAAAAGAAATTTAAATCTTAAGATTTTTTGAAATGTATTTCAATTTAAAAATAATTCTAGAAAAATATAAAAATGATCAAAATTTTGAGTATACATTTGTTCACATCTGTTCTATTTTTATTGACTTACTAGCTGAGTGGTGAGTGGGGGGGTACTCGCTATTGTCAGGGTCAGTAGTTTTTGTAACGTGTTCAATAAATCGAATTTTTTAATTTCACGCATTTTCCAAAATTTTAATTTGTTTTTGAAATTCTTGCCCTTCTAAATTACCTTTCTAATTTCGTTTCGACTTTTTTCAAAAGTTCGACTTTATTTTGAGAATTCCTTTTTTACCGAAAATGTCGCATTTTTTTTTTTCGAATCTTAAACTTTTCGAAATTTTTCCGCTTTTGAAAAAAATTTGGATATTTCTATTTTTTTCAAAATTTAAATTTTTATAAACCTCGGCTTTTTGTGAAAACGTCGAGTTTTCGAATGATTCAGTATTCCTCAAATTTTCGTTCGTTCCAAAATTTTAACTTTTTTTTTAAATTTTGTCTCTTCTGATAATTTTCATATTTTCAAAATTTTACTTTTCGAAAATTAGAGATTTCTTTGAAAACTTGACTATGAAGTTTTTTAGTTAGGTCGAATTTTTTGAAAGTTTTGGTATTTTCCGATTATATTTCAAAATTTAGAACTATTTCCTCAAAATTTTGATTTTTCTCAAGATTTTTAAGCTTAGACTTTCTTGAAAACATTTAAATCTTTTTGAAAACTTCCCAATTTTTTCTTAAAAATTTCGACTTTTCGGATTTTTTGGAAATTTTGACTTTTTTCAAAACTTCTAGGGTTTTAAATTGCCTAAATTTTTGACTTATTTTAAAATTTGACCTCTTTATTTTATTAAATCTTCTAAGAAAATATAACTTTTATTGAAATTTTTGATTCTTAATAATTTTTACTATTTTTTTATATTTCAAACATTTTTCAAAATTTCGACCTTTTGTGCAAACTTTATAAAATGTTTGAAATGTTTGACTGTTTTGTAATATTTCAATTTTTTCTAAAATTTCTTCATTTTTGTTAATATTTTTTTCAAAATTTCGACTTCTTTCAAAACGTCGACATTTTTTTATTCAAAATTTCGATATTTTTAAAAAATCTTGATCTTTTTTAAAAATTTCAACTTTTTCAAAAAGTTTTAAAGTTTTTGAAAATTTTGATCAAAAATTTCGAATTATTTAAAAAATCTTTGACTTTGCTTCTAAATTTCAACTATCAAAAATTTTATCTTATTCCAAAATTTTTTGAAAGTTTTGGTATTTTACGATTATATTTCAAAATTTATAATTATTTTCTCAAAATTTTGATTCTTCCCAACATTTTTAAGCTTAGACTATATCTTTTTAAAAATTCCTCAATTTTTTTTACAAATTTCGACTTTTCGGCCTTTTTTTGGAAATTTTGACTTTGAAAATTTTTAGTGTTTTAAATTTCTTAAATATTTGACCTACTTTAAAATTGGACCTCTTTATTTTATTAAATATTTTTGAGAAAATATAACTTTTATTGAACATTTTGATCTTTTGATCCTTAATAATTTTGACTAAATTTTTATATTTGAAGAATTTTTCAAAATTTTAACTTTTTGTGCAAACCGTCAATCTTTATAGAGATATTTTTATAAAATGTTTGACTATTTGGTAATATGTCAATTTTTTCTAAAATTTTGCCATTTTACTTAATATTGGTTTTTTCAAAATTTCCACTTTCAAAACGTCGATATTTTTGTATTCAAAATGGCGACATTTTTTGAAAATCTTGATCTTTTTAAAAATCTCAACTTTTTCAAAAAGTTTTAAAATTTTTAAAAATTTTGATCAAAAATTTTGATTTATTTAAAAAATGTTTGGCTTTATTTCCAAATTTTAACTATCAAAAATTGTATCTTATTCCAAAATTTTACCTTGTGACTTTATTTTAAAATCTTGGTTTATGTGATAATTTTGGCTATTTTTTACTATTTCGGCGTCGAAATTTTTAAAAATCTCCCGATTTTTCAAAATTTAAAGTTTTTTGAAAATTAATAATTCTCAATTTTTTTGAAAATGCCGACTTTCAAAATTTTGATATATTTTTCAATTTCGACTTTCCAATTTCAATTTTTTTTTCGAAAATTTCTTCTTTTTCAAAATATTGACTTCTTTTGAAAATTTTGAACTTTTTTTGAAAAGTGTTGCCTTTATTTGAAGCAGTTGAGCAAAAATTTTGAAAGTAAGGCCGTTAAAGTTTGGAAAGTAAATTTGAAATGAAATTCTTTTCCACAGTTTCTAATTTAAAATTAAAATTTTTAGCTAAAATATTGTTTTTTTTTGAAAGCTTCGATTTTTTTCTCAAAGATTTCAACTTTCATATAGGAATTGCATTTTTTTATAAATTTGCTTAAGTTTAAAAGTCAAAATTTATTTTTTCTGAAATATTAACTTTTTTTGAAAATGTTGCCTTAATTTGAAGCTTCCATTTCCATTAAATATTTTATCTATTTTTAAAAATTTTGAAAAATTATCAAATTCCGACTAAATTTTATTATTTCAATTTTTTTTGACAATTTCGGTGTTTTCCTAAATTAAGACTTTTTTCAAATTTTCGGCCTTTTAAAAAAATTCCTACTTTATTGAGAATTTCGACTTTCTTAGTTCTTAGAAATTTTTCAAAATTGCAGCCTTCTTAAAAATTTCCACTAATTTTTTTCATCTGCTTTTCAAAATTTCAATTTTTTTGCAAACGTTCAATCTTTTTTTTACATTGATTTTATTTGAAAGCTTCGAATTTTTTAGATCAGACGTTTCTTAAAAGTTGTTTTGAAATTTTCGATCATTTTGCAAAAGTTCGAATTTTCTTAAAAATCTTGATTCTTTTTCAAAATGTCGACCCTTTTTTTGAAATCTTGACTCTTTTTGAAAACCTAACTTTCTTAAAAAGTTCGACATTGTTTCAAAATTTTATTTATTTATTTGTGTTTGAAAAATTTCAATCAAATCTTCGACTTTTTTTTCCAAAATTTCGACAATAGGTAATTTTGGCTTTTTCCATTTTCCTGAATTGTACTTTTTCAAAATTTCAACGTTTTTGAAAATTACGAATACAGTAAAACCCCGCTTAACGCGGGGGTTACGTTCCAACCAAGTAGAGCCTTATACGAAACAGCGTTAAACGAGGTCATCTTCATCAGGTACATAATGGGATTTAATGAGGTTAGGGGAAAACGGGTGTAAAAAGCAAGTCACCATTCATGTTTAGATCAATCGGATTCTTCTGCATTCCCAATTGTCCGCTTTCTCATCAAGAAAGCGCCTAATGGCATTTGTATTTTTCTTGAGGGCCCTATAAGAAGTTGTCAACATGTGGAAAAGGCATCCATGGCACCTTATCTTGCCTTTGAACTCCTATCAAAATCTGCTTCATTTTCAATAAAATGGTTTATAATTTCTTTTACAGTGGCTAAACTGGTTTTTAGAAATGCCATTGAAAATTTGTTTTGTTCTTCAGAGTCACTATTTTCAATATTTTTGTGTTGTTTTTGATCCACTATTTCTTTGAGCTCATCATCAACATTTCGTTGAGATCTTTCACATTTTTAAACCTGTTTGTTTCGCTAATTCGACTATTTCGTTCATATCAACAGAATTTCTAGTGTCACCGTCCTCGTTTAGATTTTGCCAAATATTTTTACACCCTCCGTTCAAACCTTTTTTCGTAACCTCATTAAAAAAATTAAATATGTTTGTGGTATGTACTTTAAATTTCTGCAATTTTCAGGTAATCTCCTTATTCCAAAAAAAAAAATACATTGAACCGAAACAGCGCTAAGCGGAGCAGCGTTAAGCGGAGTCTTACTGTATTTTGTTAAAATTGAGTTTTCTGAAAGTTTGGAAATTTGGCAATTATTTCAAATCGCGATATTTTTTTGTCAAAATTTGAAAATTTTTTGAAAATTTAGTATTTTTTTCGAAGTTATTGAAAATTACGACTTTTTTAAAATGTTGACATTTTTTTCAAAATATTAACTCTTTTTGAAAATGTTAACTTTCTTTGGAAATTTAATTTCTTATGAAAATTTGGACATTTTTAAAAATTCCGACATTTTTTAACTTTTCGACTTTTTTTTTTTGATAATTTCCACTTTTTTTTGACAATTTCAATAACTATAATTTTTCTTCAGTATTCAGACTTTTAGAAAACTTCAGCTTTTTTGAGAATTAAAGTGAACATTTTTCAGTATTTTAGATTTCAATATTTTTCCAACACTTTGAATATTTTTGAAAATTTGAAGTATTTCTAAAAATAATGTCTTTTGTTTTGTTGGAATTGTAACTTTTTCTTCGGGTAAACTAGAATTTAATATGTTAATTATAAAGTCGATATTTCCATCTAATTCTTAAAACTTCAGTAAATGTTTGGAGTTTGGAAAAAATTGTTTAATTTGGGCAAATTAAAAACTTCATATTTTAAGCAGAATTTTGAAAAAATCTTCGAAAAAAAAACATCTACTAAACTTTTCGATTGTGCGCATAAAATGTTGACTATAAATTCGAAATTTCGAGAAGAAACTTTAAAATGTCTAAAAAAAATTTAGATTTAAATATCGGAAGTGCCAAATTAAGGTCAAAATTTCGAGTTTAAAACTAAAAATTTTAGAAGTCAAAAGAAAAGAAATCGTAAAAGGACAAAATATGTAGGGATTATCTGCAAATCTCTGGATATAATTCTAAATTCGCATGAAGACAAATTGATCAACAATGGTAGCTCCCAAAGCTTGTAGGCAACTTTAAATACAATCTTGTGAATTATTTAATACATAAAAAACGCCTATTCGATAATGCCCATTTTGACTGTCTTTGAGACTGAATTTTGAAAGAATTTTTTTAGTGCCCACCTACGTATTGCAGGAAGCACCTGTATGAATTTTATTCTCCTAGACCCAGCGGTTTAGGCTCTATGTTGTCTGTCATTCAATGCATAGAGGTTTATTAAATAGATTTATTTATTTTCCTTCGATCTCATTCTATAAACTTTTACCTTTTTTTTTTTGAAAATTTCAAGTTTAAACTATATTTATTTAGATCATATCCATATTTCAGTTAAAATTTAAAATATTTACTTTCAGTAAAAAAATATAACTACCTGAAATTGTAATACGATTTTGCTTCAAAAATTTCTTAATTTCCATTGCTATTAATTTTTGTCTTCAAATTTGGATCTTTTTCGAGACTTTCAGATTAATATTTTTTGTTCTTAAACTAACTCAAAAAAGCCAAAATTTTGGTAATGCAATTGAAAAGTTACTTTTAATTCTGGTATTTCCATTAAATACTCAATTTGCTAACAAAAATTGGGAAATGTCAAAATCTATCTCAAAACTTTAAGCTTACATTTGAAATATAATAGTATTTTTTTTAAATATTGAAATTAAAGTCGAACTTTCAAGGTTGTAGGCTAAATTTCAAGATTAGGTTCAAAAATTTTCCAAAAGTAAAAGTTCGACATTTAACTTGGATTTGAAAACCTTAGCTGTAAAAGTAAAAGTACAGTACAGATTTATTTTATTTTCGACTAAGAATTAATCTCGAAATTTTGAAATTCTCGTAAATTGGACTTTAATCTCAAAGTGTTAATAATAGACTACCTAAAAACGAGATGATCTTATTAAAAACGAAACAATGAAATTGTATGATTACATAATAGTAAGTAATAGTTTGAGGAACCTTTTTAAGTCACCATAAAGTGTATTTTTTTTTATTTATTTCTTTATTTATTTTTTTAAATCATTTGTTACATTTATTTGTCTGCTTTATTACGAAAAGGGAGTTGTGATAGCAGTAGGGATGTGATTTTTATGTCAAAATTTGACATTTCATAAGTACATCAAGTGTAAAAATTTTGACAATTTTATCTTTAAAAATAAAAAAATAGTAGTGGGTGTCCATGATCCTGTTACATCCAATATAAAATTGATTTAATAGAAAAAAATATGCATTATAAAAATAAATAATAAGACATCTGTTTTGTTTTACAAAAATATTTTGTTTTCAAAATTATAGGACATTATTTTTTTCCTTTAATATTTTTAGTGGTTTAAATAATGTCGAAAGTGTAATATAGCCAAACTAAAATTTTTCTTCCATAACAACGTTAAAGAATAGTGCGTTCACTGTGACGACATCTACACGTGAATGAGGATAAAATTGAATTATGAGGCACAGATTGTATCGACGAAATTGAATCCTAATGAATTAAACTCAACCAAGTATGTAATAGCTTCTCAAACTCCTATAAAAGGGCCGCAATCCTGAATACTCGCCAGAAAGTCGCAGCGATTGAACATTTAAAGTTCTTGTATACCGAGATAAACTATACAAGTCATACGCGTAAATACATAGTTTTTGTGTTCACTCCAACATGCAACCGTTAAAACTCTTACACTGTCACTCAGTTTTCATAATCTTAATATCTATTTTTACTACATCAAAAGGCTTTCTCAGTCAAAACAACAAATCATCTTGTGAACTAACAGACCAGACATGCCAACAACGCAACAGAATTTCTGATGGAAGATCTTTTTCAGCAGTACGCAATGGTAAGTCTGAATTACAAGATTTTAAATACCGCACAGATGTAACAACACCTCCTGATGAGTCTAAACGTTACCAACAATTATTTTATCGTACCGAGTCTGTATCAACCAAAGGTGAGCAGAATCGCCAAAAGATCACTGCACATCGTAGAAGTTTCTCTGAACGTGACTCCATCTCTGACCGCCGACAAAATACCCATTACAGGCAAGAAGTACAACAAATATTTAACCTAAGAGAAAACCAGCGTGATGTGTCTGATCGGAGTAGAGAACGCAGCTCACGTGAACGTAGTCCATTTGTTTCTGATCTTAGATCCCGTGATTTGCAACTACAGACCATTGCATTGCAAAGACGGCAGAATCTGAAAAATTTAGAAGAGGATCACCACAGAATTGAAAGAAACAGTGCCAGTGAGAGAGCTTCCAGTACCGATCGCAGTTTTCAACAAATTAGGACACTCGATGGACACTTGCAAGATGAAAACAACAATAATAGGTTAGCCCAAAGAACTCTGCTTGAAGACAGATACTATCGTCAGGAAAATAAGCAAAGTAATCGTGTGGTTGATTATGACTCAACTAGAAGCATATTGCAACAAAGTAGCGGAACAATGCAAAGAAATGGAGATATAAGAAACAGAGAGGAGCCACAAAATCGAGGATTTAGAATACAACCAGAAATAAGGTACACTCGATCATGTCAAAGAAGTTCTAATGATAGAAAGATACGGACGTTCTTAAACCAGTGCGAGCTGAATTCGTTTTCAAGGAACCAACGTCTTGTGAGAACGACAAGAGGATTGGAGTCTCCAAGATATAAGCGACAAAATAGTCAAAAATTATCACGAAATAGAAATAAAATTACTGAAGAATTTCCCAAAATTAGGAGAACTAGAGCAACACACAATGTACAAGAAGCTGATAGAAGCACACAACGCCTGGATGATACAATTAGAGATCTTTACTCGAATAGAAATGATAAAGTTCGCGATTCTGCAGATAGATCTGTAAGACGCAATATGTTGGATGGTGAAACCAGAAATAGGAATCTTGACAGAGATTCTAGTAGAAATACTAGAGTAACTCGAAATGTACCAGACAATAGCAGAAACACGATGCGTCTCAACTATATTACAGACAATGTTGTTACTGGTACAGATGAAACTCGTGAATCTGTGGACAGTCCTATCAACCATAATAATTTTGAAATTAGAAGCAGAAAACTTGATATTGATTCTAGGAGTATTAAAGCAACACGTGACGTGCAAGAAGTCAGCGCGAATACGAGACGGCACTTCAATTATGATACAAATAGGGACATTGTCACTCGAACAAATGATGAAACTCGTGTATCTAAGGATAGATCTCTTGTCCGAAATAAGTTTGACAAAACTATATTTGATCGAGATAGCGATACAAATGAAAGAATTATTAGGAAAGGTGACATAGCCCAAAGAAATCTACAACGTAATATCAGATCTCCTGACATATCTAATGTTCGTGAAAAAACAAGTGTTAGAATGGTTCTTAGCGAGCGAAATTTATCCAGCAGGAGACTAGTACAACAGCAAAATAGCAGAAATATTGATAGGAGCAGAATGATATCTGCACAGCAATTAACAACTCCTGATTCCCAATTGGATTTAAAATTGCATGACATGAGATCGACTGATAGAAATATGAGAAGGATTGAGAGCAACAGCAACAGATTTGAACAAGAGAATATCAGAAGGCATAGAAACATTGTAGCTGGAAATAGAAACATTGCAAACACTAATAGAAAACATGTGAGAAGACTTGTACGCAAGTCAGATTCTCAAGCACTTGAATCAAACTTTAAAGCAGAATTTCCAAGGCAAACCAATGAAAGGGTCGCAGAGACAAGTAGAATGGTTGATAGAAGGTTTAATTTAATTGACATACAGCTTCAGAGGAGTGGCTTATCTACTAGAACTACCGATATCAGTAGAAATGCCGATACCAGCAGAATTGGCGATACGAGGAGAAATATTGAAGAAGTACACACAGTAATGGATAACATTGGCAGAACATTTGAAAGAAATAGTAAAACCACTCAAAGAGCTGCTAGGAGAGTAAATCGTGAGAATGGAATACGTTATACAAAGACATCAGTAGATGATACAAACACCGACAGAGCAGAAACAAGTTCTACAACAGCTAACATGAATCGTGAAAATAATGCAAAGGAATAGTAGAAGAGTTGCCACCTTATTTAATAGGAGTATTGAAAGAAGAGTCAGAAATACTCGTACTAATAGGAAAATTGACCACGCAATATCAGGAATACCCATTGGAATCACGAATAGAAACAGCCAAGCAAATATTGATATAAATGACAGAAGAACTGGCACATTAAATAGAAATCGTAATACACTTAGTGGTATAAGCTTTACTGTAAGAGCAGATAGAAGGAAACGTGATGAATTCAGCAGAAATGACAGAAGAACCAGCACAGCTGAACGAAGCACTCCAACAACTGAACGAACAGAAGAACTGTTAAGAACTACTTACAGGGATAGTACAGTTAACGAAAGGGACCCTAAAAGTGCAACCATCAGATTTAGGAGTACCAAAATAATTGATAGAGAGGTCAGGCAAAATAACCCGGAAATTGGCAGAACTGAGAGTAGCAGAAACATGGGCGAGAGGAATAATAGAATAGTTGATCGAAAAATCAACTCAGCAAATAAAATAATCACTTCAATGACTGATAGAACAGTTGCCATAAGAACAAGAGAAGGTAAAACTAAAGTTAATGAGATCAACCAAGAGGATGCTAGAGGTAGAAGGATCGTTGACAGCAGAATTAGAATGTTTGATGCAGACACCAAATCATCTGATAGACAAATTAGGAATAATGTAAGAGAATCCAAACTTAATCGAAGAATCTTAGAAAAAACCGAAGACGTAGAAAATCGCGACACTAACATAAGAATTGGTACAAGTCGTCAAAGAATGATGCAAAACAAACAAGATTTGTATACATCGCTAGCTACGACCAGGAAATCTTACATTCGTTCACGCCTGCAGAGGAGATTTACCCACCAATTGATATCACGTAGAAGTAGACAAGAAACTCTTAGGTACAGAAATTCAAAAACAAGGAATTCGCCTGAAGAAAATCATACGCCCAATAAAAGAATATTAAGAACTGAAGACGATCGTCGATTGGTTATGAGTAATCGAAATGGCCGAATAAATTTACAAGATGAACAACAAAGATTAGAAGTACAAAATGAGTTAGGAGTTGCACAAAGGCGTAATAATTTGCTATCTTCGAATACACAAAGAGATAACAAACATATTGAAACAGTATCAAAAATTACAGCTAAAAGGGAAACAATCAGAAATTCACTTAGGGTTTCAGCAGATCGTTTCAGGAATAGCCAGAGAAGGTTCGTACGTGATGAAAATGTCCGCATCAGGGAGCTAACAACTCAGGACAGAGATGGTAATCTGGCTTATGGGGTTGCTGATCGACAAGCAAGGAATCTGGAAGCTGAAATGATTAGAAAACGCGAGAAAGTTGCTGACGATGAGAAGCATATAATTAGATGTAAGTAATATGCAAGTAGACATTCCTTGATTTTTTAGTACTTCCTTGTCGGAATATTTGTTAGCTTTAAAGTTGGATATACCAAAGTGACGAGATCTAACAAGATCGAAACTGGTCTTTGGTTTCCAATCTTCGAATCTAATAAATGTTCAAACCTATTGGTCCGTGCCTTAGAGATGTAAATAATGTTAGTTAATTGGACCTTTAACTACTGGTGCTCTAAAATATTACGTAGCTACGCTTGTGGTTTTTTTATACACTATCTAAATGAGAAGGATTTCAAAAATTGCTCGACTTTTTAGATTAAGGTTTATTAAATATAAAAGGAAACAAA
The DNA here is from genome assembly GCA_028583605.1 of Dastarcus helophoroides. Taxonomy (NCBI): domain Eukaryota; kingdom Metazoa; phylum Arthropoda; class Insecta; order Coleoptera; family Bothrideridae; genus Dastarcus; species Dastarcus helophoroides. Next base: position 28,880,667 of record CM053328.1, read on the forward strand.
AAAATATAGGAAAAATATTAATGTGTCAAATAACTTTCATTTTGCTAAAAAGGAAATTTAAAAGCAAATGTAACCCAAAAAAATTATGAGTTAACCACTATTCGCTACACCTTCACCATTGTCCATGTTATTGCACTCGAGACAAGCAGTATGCATGCTCCTTGCATATTGCATACCGATCTGTGGTACCTAGAACACGAAAGTGTTATTTTATTTTTTTACTTTTCACAACAAAACGACCTTCCTTGTATTTTTGCTAAAGTTCCTTTTTGATACCATAAATACATTTCTGTAATTAAAAAGTTTTAGGCCAAAGCTTGAAAAAGATAAGATATTAAAAATTCGAAAATTTGAAACCTTGAATTTACCAAAAATCAGTTATTAAAAACTCTAAACTGGTTTTTACTAATATAACTGACACGACCCACCTGCGATATCTACTTTCATAATTTATTTTGTTGTATTTACTATTAAATAAATAGAGTTCATTAATTATTAATAATAATTCCACGATGTATGGGTTAATAATATCAATTATTTGAATTATTAATGCTTTGCCCTAGGAAAGTGTTGATGGCAGAGATAGATTTTAGTAGATATACTAGGCGGGTATAGTCCAAAATTCCATGCATTTTCTGATAGAGGTTAGTTCTGACATTTTTGTATCGGATAAAATCAGCTAAAATCAATTGCTAGACAGCTACTAGACAATAGTTGTTGGTCTTAGGACAGTTGGTGCTGGTTTTAGCTGCCTAGCTGTCTAGCAGTGGGTTGTTAGCTGTCTATCAATTCGTTTTAGCTGACATCCATCCGAGACAAAAATGCCAGAAGGACGTCCATAAAAAAATCATGGAATTTTGGGCCAAAACCTATATCTACTTATTAAAATTCCACAATGATTTGTTTTGGGTGATATTTTTAGAAACCTCACAGTAAGTTTTCTGTTTAGTTATCATCGAGACAAGCGATCCAACAAAGCGCATCCCGAATGATCAAGATGAAGTAACTGGAACAAATATCAGATACTTAAATCCAAGAAGGAAAATAAACAGCATCCGCTTATCCACGCACAATCAGTCACGCAAAGTAATGAAGACTGAAGATTATTCAAGCATTGAATACATTCCAGATTTCGCCACTAAATCGACTCTTTGGTTTAATGCATTACAAGTCATATTGTTAACCGTACTCATCGGACAAATGCTTGGAAATTCCGAAGAAAATAAGAAACATTTCAAATTTGCCAAACTAAGGAACATTATGTCCTTTTCCAAATCCAAAATTTTTTAAAATGCCGTGATATTCTGGTGACGACTTTGCTATGATTAAGGACATGAGCTGATTGTGAAGTAGAGACAATTTATATTATTCTCTTCCTTGTACAATATGTTAAATGATGTTAAATACTTAAAATGTCAAGAAACGTGATAGTAGTAATATTTTCTTGATTGAGAAGTTGTAAATCTGATGTAGACATTGTAAATTTAACAAAGTATCTTGTTGTAACATATTCTGAAAATATAATTATATATGTAGCATATTTGTTGCTTTAATTTATTTTTGATATAGGTACTACCAAAAATTGAAACACAAATCTTGTCCCCTGAAACCAAGAACGATTAATAAACACAACGAAGATTGCTGTAACGCGTTTCGATAGCCAAACGCTATCACCTACAGAGAGATACTAACACCTAATCCTAAAATTGAAATACAGAACTTGTCCCCTGAAACCAAGAAAGATTAAAAAACACAACAAAGGTTGCTCTAACGCGTCTCGACAGCCAAACTGTCATCTTCAGAGAAAAACTGCTTTGCTCTGAAGATGACAGCTTGGCTGTCGAAACGCGTTAGAGCAACCTTTGTTGTGTTTTTTAATCTTTCTTGGTTTCAGGGGACAAGTTTTGTATTTCAATTTTTAAAGATAACCAAGGACCAGTTCGTTCCACCAAACCTAATCCTAAAATTAACCCTTATATACTAAGAATATTCACTTCGTGCATGATCGACCGCATCCGAACGCGCATTCGCATGTAATTATACACGTCGTAGTGTCACAATTCCTTACCTATCAACCTTAGATATTTTTAACAGAAAATGAATGGCCTGAAGGCCCAGCGCAACCATTCATAAGGTTGTCTTCAGTCTTATGCTCCCCCCCCCCCTCCAAAAAAATAGGTACTGCCCACGATGTGTACATAATTTCTTAATTTTTGAAAACAGACAAAATTATTCGGTTTAGGTATTTTACAATGAAAACTATCGGAAATTAAGTTTACTATAAAAGAAAAGCAGATTTTTTCAGATTTAAATTATTATTGTCGTTTCGATTGTAATGCATCCACCACTCCATTAACTTGCTTAAAATTAATAGCAGATTCTTGTTGGGATCAGTTGAAATTTCGACGTTACGGTTAGATGATCGAGATTGAAGTCGTTTCTAGAAAAACATTCAGTTTTAACTTTAAAGTCATAATGTTGTGAAAAAATTAAAAAAATTTAATTGCAAGCTGAACAGTTCAAAAAAGCAGTCAATAATATTGTAAATACATATCTCAAGATTCATCAAAAACGAATTTTCAAATTTGAAGCTTAAACTAGACATTTTGAGAAAAATTCAACATTTACAAAACGAATTCAAGGTTTAATTGAAAATTTCGATTTTACAGTTGAAATTTTATTTGCATTTTTCAGGTATGAACAGGACAGTTTAAGAAAAATGGAAATGTTGAGAAAACATTGGAATTTACAATAAAAACATTCTTCAGTTAAAAAACTTCCCTTTTACATATAAACACGGAATTTAAGACCAAATTACAAGAAAGGAACAATATTTTAAAGAAATAAAATCAAAACTTCGGTTCTGAACTCAAAATTTTCTTCCTTTTCTCAAGTTTTTGTGTTCAAAGCGGATTTTTTTTATAAAACTTAGAATTTTGAATTCTTCTACATAGTTTTTTGTTAACTAAAATTGGAAAGTGTTGGCTTTGATCTTAAAATGAAAATTTCAACATTACTCTCGAAATTTTGCAATTGATCTCGAAATGAAAAAATTTAAGTTTTGAAGTTGCAATTACGTTTTTCTTTTCTAGAATGCCTTTCTGTCCGAAAATGGGATTAAAGTCGAAATACTGAGAAATGAAGTAAAAACAAAAAAGCATATTATTTCTAGTTTTAAGCATATTATTTCGAGTTTTAAGTCGACATTTTACAAAAAGGAATATTGCAGGTTTAAATTCGGAATTTTAACAAAAAAACTCTACAATTGGAAAAAATCGTAGTTTATATAATATTTAGAGTTTATATTAGAATTGTTGAGTTGGCAATTTTCGATTTATAATTTAAATATTAAATTTGATTTTTAATTTTTGCTTTTGAATCCAAGATCTGACTTGAAGCTTATTTAAAAAAAAAGTGAATATTTTGAGATTACAGCCATAAATTCGAGAAAAACTTATTTTAAGATTAAAGACACAATTTTCGATTTTTTTAATAAATGAAAATTTCGAATTTTATTCCATTTACACAAACTGTTCCCAAATTTTTGATCCATACAATTTCAGCTTGAATTTTGGGACCAAAGGTCCAAGAAAAACCTAAAATTTATAAGGATAATATTTAAGTTTGAACACGAAATTTTCAGAGAAAAGTCAAAAATTCGAGAAAATTTTGAAATTCAAATTTTTAAGCTCAAACTGTGAATTTATTTTTAAAATATGGTAAAAGTCTTAAATGTTAAATATTCGATCAACTAGAGAACAATAAAGGCTTCTAAAATATTGGAATTTTAAGGTTTAAGTAAAAAATTTAAAAGATTTATTTTAAAAGAATTTTGATCAATTTTGAAATTTAGACTACCTAGAAATCTCGATTTTTTTCTCTCAAGACTTTGATTTATATTTTAGAAGTTTCGAGTTGAAAAGCGAAACGAAATAAAAAAGAAACCAACATTTAAAAACAAATTTTGAAAAGTAAAAAAAAATGAGAAAATAGTCAAGAAACATTACAATTTTAACTGTAGATTTCTTACGTAATAATCTTTTTAAAAGTTATCCCAGTTTTCGTTTAAATTCCATGATATACAGTTTTTACCTCGGGCGTTAAAAAATGAGTCAAAATTTTATTTAAAGAAGGCAAATTTTCTCTTCTCGAAAACTTCGACTTTCCCCTCAAAATCTCTATACAGCTTGTAAAATTTATTTTTTCTTGAAATTATAAATCCAGATGTCATGATTTCGTTTTTTTTAGAATGTTTCAGTTCAATATTTTATCAAAAATTTTGAACCGCCTTCTTAAACAATGATAGGTTGTAATTTTTGGTTAAAATTCCGTTCGGTAACGAGTTCCATAGCTTGGAAGTTCTACAGAAAAGAGAGTCTCCGTAGATAGAAGTCCTCAGTGTGTCAACCTGGACATCACAGGAATTTGCTGTCTCCGAGTATCTAGTATGTCTCAAGAATCTTGCCCTTGGGGAAATCAATCCTGTTAGTTCCTGCGAGCATCCCCATGATAGTAGCTGTAGAAAAGAGATATGTCACTAACCGTCCGTTCTAGTGTTTCGAGAGAATCGGTCAAATTCTCGTCATCCATTAGACGAATCGCTCTTCTTTAAATTGAATCCAAAAAAGCTAAAGAGTGTTTTGGGGCTGAATTCCAAACACGAGAACGGAATTCTAGTGTTGTCCTAACTTGAGCTTTGTATAGTATGAGTAGCTGATGAGATATGAAGTACTTTTTAGCTCTAAAAAGAAAGCCTAGCTTCTCAAAGGCAGACTTGGCAATGGCGAGCACATGATCATCCCAAGAGAAGTTAGTGCTCGCATTTACTCCTAGGATAGACAGATTAGATCTCATCGAGAGGATTTTACTGTCCATTAGTATGTTTGTTGCATTATCCCTTGATGTCTTCTTAGAGAAAACCGCTGCCTGAGTTTTTGAAGCATTAAAATCGACCAGATTTTGCTTTACTCCATTCCAGAATGATTTCGAGATCTCGAATAGTCATCTGTATCTGCTGTTTCCCTTGGACGATTTAAAGCAGGGACAGGTAATGGTTTGTCTGAGAAAAAAGGATGACACTAGGCTACTATCATCTGCGTAGCAGTACATCGGATTGGAAGCTGAAACTAAGAGATGGTTTATGTGTAACAGAAACAGAGTAGGATACAAGGAGAGACCCCTGAGAGACCCTGAGACCCCGTATTAATCGCAAATGTCCCGGATGAGATGCCATCGATTAAATTGCAAAGCTATTACTTAAAGCTTTTTTCTTAAGTTTTCATATTTTCTAAGACGCTTAAATTTCTCTGGAAATATCGATCCTTTTTTCGAACTCTTGTGTAGATTTTAGATAATTTAATATTTTCGAAAATTTCTGGGTAAAAATTGAGATTTTTAGTATTCTCTAAAAATTTCTGCTGAATGGTTAATTCGATTTTTTTTGTGCAAATTATTTAATGTTGAAGTTTGAAAAAACAAAAATGAAATATTCCAGCATAAAATCGCAATTTCGAAACTAAAATTGAAATTTCGATTTAAATTGAATGATGAAATAAAAACTTTTTACCCAAAATTCCTAATTCAAATTTCAATTTTTATGTATTCCCTAAAATTTTAATCGTTTTAAAATGTTTCACTTTTTTCTCGAAATTTCGACTTTAACCTCGAAGTTGCATTTTTTTCTACAATTTAAAAGTCAAAATTTTATTTCTTCTGAAATATCTTGCATTTTTGCAAAATATATTGATTTGATAGTTTAAAAATTTAGACACTTTTTGTTAAAACCTCATTTTCTTTATAAAACTCTAGTTTCTTAAAATTTTGATTTGTTTTACAGAGTTTTTAGCTAAAATTGGACACTCATAAATAAATAACTGTATTTACAATAAATCCATCAATAAACATTAAAAATGAAATACAAATCTTGTCTCCTGAAACCAAGAAAGATTAAAAAACACAACAGAGGTTGCTCTAAGGGACTTGGATAACCAAGCTATCATCGTCAGAAAAAAAATACTATTAAAAACGTCAATAAAATTGGAAAGTATTTGCTTTGATTTTAAGATGGACATTTCAACATTTGTCTGCAAATTTTGTAGTTGATCTCGAAACCAGAAAATTTAAGTTAAGAAGTTGCAATTAATTTTTTTTTCAGAACCCGTCACTTTTTCTCTCAAACATTCGTTTTCATTAAAAATTTCGAATTTTGCTTAAAATATTTACTTTAGTGTGGAAATTTAGATTTTTATTTCTGAATTCCAGGTTTGAACCAACATTTTTTTATATTCTATTAGAAATCTAACTTTGAAATCTATATAAAAAAGACCAATTGTTAGAAGAGTCTAAATTTAGGGTTGATTAAAATTCGAAAGAATAAACTGAATTTAATGATACAATTTATATTTTAATTTCAGTTTTAATCTTACAATTTTGATATTATGTAGAAGTTTTGAAGTTTTGAGCAAAAAGTTAAAAATGATATTCGAACATTATCCAAATTCCAAGGAAACACTAACAATTTTCAGATTTTTAAGTTAAAATTGAGATTAAAAATTTCGGGAAAAAATCCAATTGACAACTGAAGTATAAACTTAAAAAAATGATACTTTCTAGAAAAAGCTTGAATTTTTGAAATCGAAGGTTAAGGCAGAAAATTTTGAGTTAGAAATTTTGAGGAAAAAGTTAAAATTTCAAAAAAGAAACTTAAAGTTAATGACAAGAATTTGCAAAAATGTTTGATCATTTTCTAGAAATTTAAGGTCAATATTTCTGAATTAGAATAGAAATGTTCACAACTTTTTAACGTAAATGTTGACTAGTTTTTTTGGCCAAAGTTTATCGTGCTTAATGGGCTGTAGAGTTGATTCAAAATATGTCATATTATGGAGGAATCATGCCAAATTCATTAATACTCTGAAGTTAACATTAAAATAGACATTTAAAAAAATTTATTGTAGCCAGAAATTTTATTTGGTTTTATTATCTTAGGATACTTAATTTAAATTCAAACGATGTGGTAGCTTTTAAGGAATAACTCAAATTCCTTGGAAACATCGATGAAGAATCCAGTCTTCGGAGACACCTATCCGACAGAAACTATACTACGAAGGGTAGCTGCAACCTGATAAAAAGGAAATAGAGGGTGCTACGTGGATGTACAACGGAGGAGCGATAATGCGTTCACTTACGTCCTTCACACTTTATCACCAGATAATTATAGAGGGCGCACGCATTAAATTTGTAAAGTTTTTTAGGTGTACAAGTTTATTATTAAAAATAGATCGAAATAAACATAGTCACTGACTGTTACATAAAATATAAAAAAAAACAAAAATAATAAATAATTTGTCACTTAACAATGATCATACCATGCCCAAATAATATCGATTGAAACATCAGAAGTGCTCGATGTTAGATTAGTACAATTATTAATGCCGTTTCGACTCATTAGCCAAAATTGTTATTATGTAATTACTTATGATAACGAAGGCTTCCATGGCCAGAGTCAGTACAGGATATACTTCTTCCGGGATTGGACCGTGTCAAAGAACTACCAAAAGTGTTCGACGAGTGATCAGAAGAGTTTCGCCTCTGGTATTGTGGACATACTGAGTTACCGTGCTCTGCTGTCTAAACTTTCTTATCATTTGTATCAATTTTCAGTTCAGAAGAGTTTCGCTTCTAGTATGGTGGACATACTAAGTTACCATGCTCTGATGTTTTATAATTGGCCTTTTCATTCTTTCATTTTTGCATATTCCCTTATATTTCTCTTTTCATTTATTGTTTCTTTTCTTTGTCCTGAAGAAGCCCCTTACGATGGGGGGTGAAACGTCGAACACTTTTAGTAGTTCTTTGACACGGCCCACTTCCGAAAGAAGCATGTAATTACTTCAAATGGAAAAGCAGTAAAATTTTGATATGGAAGTGTATCATTTTCTGAAATTTTTGAGTCTTTTGAATCTACGAGGAATGCAAAACAAAGTAATGACATTCACAGAATAGTGGCCAATCTGGCAAAACTGGTGATTCCTGTTAGATGTGAGCAACTGGCAATATCTGAGGCGCAGTGCCTCCTCGTGAGTTTTTGGGATGGGAGGCCCCCGAGAGCTCTGGAAATGTGATGATGGAAATTTGTTGCAAAATGTACTTCCAAATGTTATCGAAATCCATTCGCCGTTCTTTACAATGAGACAAATCGTTAAAAATACTTCATTGAAATTTGTGGTGTTTTAAATCGCTAACGTCTTTAGAAGTTTCCAGCACTTTCCGACGCTCTGGGAAGAGCAGGTACATGCTGCTACTACTAGGGCTAGGCAATGACCAACACTACGCTTCAGCCGTCTAATATTACCTTGAATTACACCCGAGGCAAGGATTGACTCAAGATACTCAAACGTCATCAGAAACATCTATGAACACTCCACTCTCCACATCAAAGTTGAAGAAGACTTGATCACCGGAAGGATACCCATCAAAAGAGGAGTCAGACAAGGCGGCACTATTTCGCCGAAGTTGTATACGCTTGCACTGATGTCTTCAAGATGTCTTCAAAAATCTAACATGGCAACAGAAAAGATTCAATAACGACGGAAAGTTTCTGAGTCACCTATGCTTCGCTGGTGACATCATCCTAATGAGCACCGACGCGAATGAACTTAAAGATATGTCAATAGAACTGAAAGAAATTTCGGAGACCGGATGAATCTTCGAAAAACCAAGATCATGAGTCTAGACAACATTCAGGTTACGTTTGACAACTACACACTTGAAGTGGTTGAAGAATACGTGCACCTTGGCCACAACATCAGGCTTGACAAAGAAAATCAGGCCGCAGAAATCACCAGGTGAGTTGGCTTGACATGGGCGGCATTTGGAAAACTTGTCCACATTCTCAGGAAACCGGACATTTCCATCAACCTGAAACGGAAATTCTTTGACTCTTGCATATTGCCTGTTATGACATACGTCCTCGAGACAGTAACCCTAATACAAAGCAGGGTGCATCGTTTAAGTGTATGCCAACGAGCGATAGAGCGCGCAATCCTGGGGATTAGTTTGAGAGACCGGTCAGAAGCGAAGCCATCAGAAAGAAAACGAGAATCGTTGATGTCATAGAACGTGTAACCATTGCCAAATGGAGCTGGGCAGGACACGTTGCCAGAGATGATATTAAATGGACGAAGACGATAATACAGTGGAGACCCAGGCAAACTAAATGAAGTGTCAGACGCCCACAAACAAGATGGAGAGATGATATTCAGAGGCCAGCTGGCAAAAACTGGATCTTGAATGCTCTAGATAGAGAGCGGTGGAAAAACATGGAGGAGGCATATGTCCAGAAGTGGATTAGAACGGGCTAAAGAACAAGAAGAAGACATCCAAGTACTCCTTTCAGGATAAAAACTGAGTCGACCTTGAGAACCAAAGGTTTTTTTAAAAACAGGTGGTGAATGAAGTAGCCAAGGGGAATTGAGCCCAGCACTTTTAGATAGTATAGCTCAGCGCCTGCACTACTGGACCACGGTCCCCCAAATTTGCTATGATGCAAATCGTACAACAAGTTATCTCAGAAAGTGACCTTTGTAACCTTTATGGCAACATTACACTTCTGGTTACAAAATCAAGCTGCGGAGTGTGCACTTTTGGGTTTGCCAATAACTTTTATTCCAGCAGTAAAGATCCTAAACCATACATATTAAAATCAAAGGGAATCTGAATTATTTTGTAATAACTTTCGGTGACTGATGGACTACTTTCAATGAAATTTGTCTTAGAAGTGCAGCTGAAACTGTACATTGAAGCAAATACTGACATTTAATTTCCTCTTATAAACTGTCTTGGATGATCTTCAAAATTTATTAAGTATAGTTGCCAATGCCATTAAACTTTAAAGTTATTTAATTCCTTGTTTATGTTTGCTGCTTTTGCATTGTTCATGGTCATAGCATTCAAGTTTCAGAAATTTTATATCAAGATAATATACTGATTTTATTAGAAGGTGAATAAGTATGTGATTTAAAATTCCTAATGTTTGGTCCCATATGAAAGTAGAATGCAAACTAGTACTACAAATTCATGCAGTCCTCCAGGCTTGTGAATCATAGGTAGCTGAACTACCAACAGTTGAAACACTGCCACCTATCGAAGCGGTTGCTCTCTAGGAATAAGTTCCCATAAGACAAGGATTCTAATGCACAGACCAATAGGTTTGAACATTTATTAGATTCCAAGTTTGGAAACCAAATACTAACAAGATCGAAACCGGTATTTGGTTTCCAAGCTTTGGTCTGTGCATTACAGTTTGGTCCCATAACAAATTTCTTATGTAAAAAATACATATATGCTACAAAATATTTTATAAACACTTTGTTTATTTGTTGTGGACTGGTATTAAGTCTTTATTTATTTACTACTTGCAATGATATTGCAAAATTTCAGGGCTTGCAACCAATTACAAGATACTTTTATCACCTTGGAAAACCTAATGACTGCCTTATTCACTGTTTTCTTTCTACGTGCTTTTGTGATACATTATTCGCTGAATTATAAATAAAACCTCACTGAAAAATGACCCAATTTTTATTTTTTTATACACAAAAGAGGTACGAGTTCATTCAAATTTTTAGGATATGTCTAAGTTAAATATTGCGATTCATCCACTATTAAGAACGTGACCGTTTTTCCAAAACAAGCATTTAATGCAAGCTCCGATATGTCTATGACTTGTGTTATTTATTTGTTTTATTTGTACCATTTTTTCTAGTCGATATTATGGTAAGGGTTGCTAGACTACTTGAATCCAATACAAAACAGCTTCCCTTCATTTTAATATCATTGAGCAGATATGCAACTTCTCGCCTTTTTCAGTCAGAAAGTCCTCTTTTCATTTTATGGTTTACTTTATGCTATTATTGTATGCATATATATGTTTGGTTTTTATTTGTTTTATCTGGTTTTTCTTAAATCATTTTCTTTTCAAATTTTTATAAAATTTATCTTCATGATCCAGAATATAGGAACTTATTTAAAATTTAATTTGCTAACGGTCCTTATCGTAGCTTTAAAAAAGTACGTTAATAAAATTAAGTTTCCTCACAAGTATTCCCAGAAGTATTTTGAGTTCCCAAAACGTCCAGTTCCGAATTAATAGTATTCTGCCATTACATATTCTCGCCGTGTCTTAAGATTTAATTTCTGGTAGTGAATTTCATGAACACCAATACCTGAGTTAAATAGTGTTCGTAAATTAGTTTCTTTAAGAAACGAAGTCAAGGATAAATACTTCCAAAGGATATTTACTCAGTCTACTCCTAAGACGGTAATGAATACCTTTCACAACCAGAGTTAGTAAAAGATATAGTTTCTTTCAAGATTGAACTGTGTCTGAGGATTGCTAAGAATTTTAGACGTTTTACTCGTCGTCGTAAGCAGAAACTAAGAAAAAAACTAACTTGAATACAGAAGAGCACGGTAACTCAGCATGTCAACTATTACCAGAGGAGAAAAGCGAAACTCTTTCGAAGTGAAATTGACTTCAAAAACGAAAGCGAAAGAATTGCAATCAATAAATATATGTAGTGGAACTAAGACTGTCGACCTTACCAAAGGAAAAAACTAGATGTAGATACTGTCAAAGGATAGAGAAAAAACAAGACTCAAGACGAAAGAAAGTTGTAGCTTAAGTAGGTCAACCGTATCAAAGTCAAAACTCTTCTAAAATAAAATTGATACAAAAGACAAAATAGTCTAGACATGAAATCAGAAGAATTTCGCCTCTGATATGATTGATCCATATATGTAATACTTCTATATGGCGTGTCGTGTATAATCGCCACTACAAAATGCGTTGTCAAAAAGGTGAGATGAAAGTATATGTCGCACTCTTTGGAGAACAAGCATTCATTCATTTATGGCGGGAACAGTTGACAAGATGGGCGGGAACACTAATAAATGAATGACAACAAAGATAACTGATGAGAAGCGGGATTGGTTAATAAATTCTGTCCTCCAAAAAGACAAACATATATATCCATCGCGCCTTTTGAACACAATCGAAGGTACAAAACGCGCCTATATAGAAGTAGTTACATATATGTAATTGACATATAAGAGAGTGGTAGCTTACGTAGGTTTACCATACTAAAGGAGAAACTCTTCCGAAATGAAATTGACATAAAACACAAAATAACCAAGACATGAAATCAGAAGAGTTTTACCTTTGATATGGTTGACACATTGAGGTCTTATTCCCTTTTTGAAATAAATATTGTGTTTTGTGTACTATTTTCAGTTTGAGAGGCTTTTGTCTTTGCTATGGATCACATATTCAGTTACTCAGTTGTTCAGGATAAAAGTCTTGATTCTTAGTTTTTTGTTTGGTTTACTATTTCACAGTCCTTTGCAGTTAAATCTTGCCTCTGATATGGTATGCTTCAGTTCTCTTGATAACCTTTTTTGTGCTGCATTCATTTGTAAATAGTTTTGGCTTTAGTATGGTCAACATACTGAGTTATACTGTTCTGTTTTGAATTTGGTTTTTTCCCTTGTTACTGAAGGGGCCTCTCAGGAAGGCTAGCAAAGCATCAACTACTTTTATAGTTGCTTTGACTCGGTCCAACCCTGGAATAAGTATTCGTATGTATCCCTAACATATTGTTATAAACTAATGTGATAGAAATCTTGAAGTATAAGGACCTTCTTATGAAACGTGCCAGTATTTTGTCAGTCTTAGCCAGTATTTTATCGCGAAGTGATTTATGTCTGGCGTTCATTTCCCAACCACACCGTCTAGTCTAGAAAATACTAGAGATGAAAACATCTGAAAGCAGGTGTCAAATATACAGGGTGATTCAGTCATAGTGGCATTCATTTTAATTTTAAAAGGGTTGGAAAGGCTTAGTAAAGACAGAAAATCAAAAAAAAATATTTGACTTTTTAAAATAGCCCCAAATAAACCCATTGACCACCAAAAAAAAGCCCGTCGCTACTGACCACATTAAATGCTTTACGGCAACAGACGCTGATCATGTTATCATCTACTCACTAGCTGCAATGATAAGCCGGCGAGGTCGAAACATTGCTAATTAATGGGCAACAAATTTCAATTATTTATTTTGACGAATAAGTTATTGTATTTTCATACATTTAAAATTTTTTACAATTTTATGTTTCGGTAATCAATGGATCTGATGAAAAGTAAAACTCAAATTCAAAAAATAAACGAACACAAAGGACTCAAAGTAAAATATTAACTATACAAAATAAATAATGATATGATGCACTGGTTTATTTAATTTTGAAGCATATTAACGTTGGTTAGCGGTTAGATTGACAGTGTACTTACATTACTACTTAAGTTCCTGTTTTCCGAACTATTAAGTGATGATTCGTCGGTGAACTACTATACACGGTTTAAAAAAATTCCATCGTATCACAGAAGGTCACAAAAATAAAACGTCGGGAAATAACTCTCGAGTATAATTAATTACTTGAAATTTCTGCAATTCGTTGTTACCCGATTTTCATATAAAAAACTTTTCCGCAATCATCGGCGCCGCCAGGATCATTTATTGTTTTTTGTATTGTCATTTAGTTTAGCAATGTTTTGTGTATTTGTTTCGCCCGAGTCCCAACTGCACAACCGTAAATTCTTCTTTTTTTCTATTCATCTGGGCCTTGGAGCTTTGGAGTCAGTGACAGTTCAAAAAAGGATTTCAATTATGATTTTTAAATATTTTATTTCAGCGTAATTATGCCTGAAAAAAAAATTCATCACGTATTCGTATTATAATTATTTTTCTCTATATTCCCTTAAAATTAATGCCACCCTGCATATAGATATATGCGCATCCCTGTTGTGATTCCTTTGATGTGGAATATTCATTCAGTATTTAGCAATTCACACCTGTTAGTTGTTATTATATTACATTTTCCTTTTTGGTGTAAATAAAGTGTTTAAATTCACGGCCGATCTATAATCAAATCTTGATACATATAAGCAATATTAATATAACACTTTTCTAGTATTTGCGATATTCTGAGGATGATTTCACTTTCAGGTAAAATACGTTTCCGACTAAATACCAAGCATCCAACATTTTGACAACTTAAATTTGTTTTATGTTGAAGTTGCATGGATGTTAACTCTATCGTGATATTCCGTTGTAATCGATGTAAAAAAGTAAAATAGCAAAATCCCTTTTCTTGTAAAGAATAAAACAAAATGACATAAAATCTGGCAGAATTCAATAATTGAATAAAGTCCTGCCACAATCAACGATCGCTTCTTTAATATAGACCTTATTAATGACAGGCTGTTCTTAACTGGGATGGAGAAATACGAACGCGAGTGCCCTAAAACCAAGATTACAAGAGTGTATATAGAACGTGAGAACACTGAGGAAGGCAAAAGGAAGACGAGTTATTGGTAGGGTGTTTCTCCACCACTAATCTCTTTCACGAGAGCATACCCATTAACGCGGTCAAATTAATTACTAACCATTTAAATTATGTCCTGCCAAGCGTCAACGTTAACCAACACATTGATGACACATTATCCTTTTATCCGTGGAATAAAATTGATTAAACATAATTGGACTGCCAAATCCCTCCAATATGAAGTGAAATTACATCGTTTACTCTCAATCTCTCAACTGACGCAAGAGGATCTGCAAACTTATACATTTTTATCTCAAATGTTAGAAACATCTTTGTGTTGTTTTATTCGTTTGCTAAAATTTTAAACAATGTGTAATTAATTTAATTAAATACGAAAGTGTTTATACGATGTATTTGTAACAGTTCGTTTCATATCTTGGATGCTTTAATTTATTATACATATAAACAAATCAGCCAAGAACAAAGGCCGCCTCACACAACTAGGGTTCCGTACCAATTACTAAAGTGAACAGTCAATAGACCAAATTAGGTCATTTTTACTTATGTGTGAATTTAAAACTTTGTCGAAATGTTCTTGAGTTATAAATATAAAAAATGCCTATTTTCAAATACACACTTTTTTCTACAATCAATCGCAACATTTATGGAACTGGTGAATGGATTGATAAACTCCAACCAACTGGCAGTCCGGTGTTCCAACAGTGCTCTGACTAGTTCGTGAATTGATTTGTGATCAATCAGAACAGTCAGCAGCCGAGAGCTTGTACTGGCAGTTGGGAACATGCGCAATAAGTAATCGAAACGGTATCTAATTTCTCAGCTTTATTTCTTAATACGATTGCAAATGTTTTGATCTTTTGATCAAATGTAAATTGTGTTTGTTAAGTTCTGAATATATTTTTCATCCACTAATTGCTCAAAAATAACAAAAATGAATTTCGTAGAGGGATTTTATATGTGAAAGATTTTTTCATCGCTTTTCGATTGAGACAAGGGCGAAGACAAGGTTTCCGAAGCTCCCAAAGTGCCGTTCCAACTGTACAATCCCAAACCAGTCGAGTATTAATAGGGAATTGCAACTGCATGCTACGACTATGTTCATGAATTAGTCGGAAACGAATCAGAAATGTTCGGTTGGAACAAACCTATAGGTCCCAGACAAACAATTCGCAATGAGTCAAGGGCGCCCTGGATCGCGCTAAAATTTTCGATTCCAATCGCAATAACTGCGTTGCATGCATTTTACCAGAGAGAGAATGAGAATAAACGGCATAATATTGAATAATCTTAGATATGCAGTCGACTCTTCTTGTACATAGTGTTGAGGATCTCCAACACCTCCTTAATCAAGTAGCCAGTTCATATAGCCAGTATGGCCTTACAGTTAACACTAAAAAGACCAAACTCATGGTTGTGAGTAAGGAATCGAAGCTACGAGGAACTCTAGATTGGTCCAAATAAATTATAAAGGGTACAGAAAATAAAGTATTTGGGACAGCTTCTGAACGAAAAATGGGACAAGGCAATAGAAATTAAATGAAGAATTGAGTAGGCTGCCTTTGTACCGATAAAAAAGATTCTACGTGGACATGAACCAAACATTGATCTTCAAATGAGAATGGTCAGTTGTTATGTCTTTTCTGTTCCCTTATTTGGAGTGAAATCATGGACCCTAATAGGGGACACCTTGATGCGGCTTAAAGCATTTCAAATGTGGTCATACAGATGCATGCTTGAGAATAAGCTGGATGGACCATGTCACTAACGTATAGGTCCTGAACAGGATGAAGAAGGATAAAGAAATTGTAAACACAGCGAAGATCCGAAAGCTGTCTTATTTTGGCCATGTCATGACACATCCGGAGGTATATGATATGTTGCATTTGATCATGCAGGGAAAAGTTGATGCAAGGCGTGGACTTGGTAGATTAAGAACATCCTGGCTTAGAAAGACAATGGTTCGGACAGACAAAAAGTCAGCTTTTTAGAACAGCTGTAAATAAAATAATGATAGCCAATATGATTGTTAACATCCGTTAAACGGAGGATATAACACACCAAGAAGAAGATGCATTTTAATAAACCCGTGCTAACTCCCAAAATATTAATCTAAATAAAATAATGTAAATGACAAATTTTATTCGCCATCTATTTTTTAGCTAAATGAAGTTTCTTATTAAAAAAACTAAATACTATATGGATCAAAAAGCCTTAGAATGCAAGCACCGATTCCTATCCGCCATTCGTTTTCAGCCTAATATGATTTATTACAATTCCCCCGATCCGATATCACAATCTCAAAATGCCGCACAAACCAATTACGTTAACAGAACAATTAAACTCTTCTATTATGCTAGAATTGAATGCGCAAACACTGCACTACATACAATTGCTTAAAGCAAAATCGAAACAAACATTTTGTCACAAATTATCAGCAACGATATTGGTTAGTTTGATTATCAATATGTAGAAGAGCGCCTGGAAGTGGTATCTGTTTGCTAAGGTTGATGAATTATCTAATATATCAGTAGATGTGCAAGAAAATAATTTGGTTGTTAGAGATGTTTATCGTTGTTCTTTATCAGGTTTGTTATCAGAACATATTACAATTTTGCGAGATGCAAGAAATAGGTACTTGGTGATCTTGGAAGATATACAATAATATGCTCTAAAAATTAAAGGTAGACCAGAAATGTTACAAAGAACGTTTTCTTTCCCAAAAAGACATCTGCGGTATTCTGCACGAAAAAAGCAGTTTAATACGAATTGGAAAAAGGTCTCGTGCAAAAGGAAATAACATGTTAATAGCCTTGAGGAAAGAAGCTTCATCAAGAATAATAACCTTAATAATAATAATGATAATAATGGTCTTAATGAACAAGAATACTATGCTAACAAACTCATGCAGGGAGCTTCCGA
Source organism: Dastarcus helophoroides (assembly GCA_028583605.1). Taxonomy (NCBI): domain Eukaryota; kingdom Metazoa; phylum Arthropoda; class Insecta; order Coleoptera; family Bothrideridae; genus Dastarcus; species Dastarcus helophoroides. The sequence continues at coordinate 28,897,986 of CM053328.1, forward strand.
TGATCCGTGGAAGGTCTAATGACTTTTAGCAGAGAATGTGACTTCAGAATTTATTCTGAGTCTCAAATACGAGAAGATTGGAGCATAATTTCCCCAATATTCATAATGTTAAGGTTATTGAGTTGCTGATCACTTGAATTTAATGTAGCAGCTTATATGTGTGTTGTCGACATGTCAAAAGCATTCGATCGCATCCGCCTGGATGATATTAAACACCTGTTAGAAAACAAAGGGATAAAATCACAACGGATTAATATCAGAAGAAACCAAGAAACCAGTCGGAACATAAAAGTAGCCACCGGAGTGAGACAAGGAGACTCCTTAAGTCCATTTCTATTTAATATGGTGATGAATGCTGAAAGCGTACCTAAACAGCTAGTATACAAAATGATTTAATATGATAATAAATTTAAAAAACCAAATGTAGGGTAAAGCACACAGTTATTGGCACTTCAAGGAGTGAGATAAATGTATCGTATCACCAGTTTTTTTTCAATACTAATGAAAAACAGTTGTTTGATTCCTTGCTTAGATTTCAGAATTTTGATTTAATATTTGTACTTTTATTCTAGTATTACCCAAAACTTCAACAACACTTTATAAATATAAAAATCAGAAAAGACACAGTAATTGGCAGGATTAATATAGTAAATAGCATAGCGTAATATTAGTAATTGGCACAAGGTGAGAGAGGTTGCAAATCAAAATATTTTAGAATAAAATAGGTATTTTATTTCAAATGTAAAAGCAAAATGAATGATTTTTAACAATATTCTTTAGAAACATAGTTTATTAATCATCAACTTTTTTCAAACAAGTGTTGCATACAAAATTTTCAACATTTATGTGGCACAGTGTTGTTTTTTAAACATTTTATGTGATATGTTCGAGAACAGCCAGAACATTTGACTCGAGGGCGTGATTTTGACATGGAGTTTACACAAATGTAACCCAATCCTTTAAGGACCCTCTTATCGCCCCCGATATTAGACAGTAGATCATCCCTTTCCGTTTTGTCCAGATCTCTTCAGTCTTATTATTTTTATTAACAGCCTTTTGTAAAGTTTTTTAATTCTAGTCTTCTTATTTTTTCTTTGTTTTCTTTGTTTAATTGTCTTTGACGTTGTCTTTGTTCCTTTTCATCTTGTTCTCTTCGTTTTGTATTTTCTTTTTCATCCATCAATTGTTGCCAGTTTCTTCAAAATATAACATATGGTAACTTTCGTATTTGTTTTCGTTTCCTGTTTGGTCCTTCTGGATAATGCAAAAATTGTTCTATATTAAGCTCACTTACGGTTTTAGATGCGATATCTCTTTTTTGTTCACCATCACTTGAAGGATACGTTCCAGATTCCGAACTGCAAGGCGTATCTCTGATCTTTATATATTCCTCCTCCGTTATTATAGCCAGTGAGTTAAGCTTTTCGTTCAACTGTTCGCTAGGATAAAATTTCCAAATTAATGTGTGTGCCAAGGCTTTCAGTTTCTGCTCCTTCATCTTCTAATTGTAAAAAATATATATTTTCTTAGCGATTATTTTTTCTATTTTGGGATGCTCTAGCTTGTTGTTTAAAAAAAAATTCTTTCCACATATATAATTTTGAAAAGACTTCACGACCATTTTCGAGTTCATTGATTTATTCAAATTTCATTATATATTCTTCTCCCTCAATTCTTTTAAACGGTTAACTAATTTATATTGTTATTATCACTTATAATTTTATGACTTTGTTTCTGATTTGGAATAACACTACCCAAGCATTTTGTGTAATCAATAGCATTTGCATCAAAAGGGTATAATCCACACGTTCTAAAGCCATGTATTAGAGTGTCAGATTTTATAACTTTTAGCTACATCACATAAGATTGGAGTAAATATCTCCTTATCTCCTTGGTCACTTATTGAGTTGGACGTTCTCTTCGCTATGCTAATAAGCCATCTTTCCAACTACTAGGTCGAAAAGCAGAAACATCTGCTGGCTGCAAAATCCTTGTGGCATTTGGATATAAAGCAATTAATACAATTTGAAGTCTTTTGCATAATTCGCTTAGATTTCGATTCAAGTGCGTCTTGTATCCATCAACAAACAATATGACAGGAATTGAACATTCAACTTTTTTAAACTCGGATAGAATACATCTGCTATGTATTCGTAAAACACCTCAGATTGCATCCATCCGCTATCACTCCAATTCCCCAATCTTTGGGAACAGATTTAGTAATCGCTGTCGGCAATCTTTTGTAGGGGTATATTATCATAGGTGGGGATAACTGTTCCTGCGGCCCCAAACGTAATCATCCCCGTTATGGATGCTTTTAGCCGTGTCCACTATCTATTTCGTAGACATTGCGACTTCCTTTCGGAGCTAATACTTTTTTATTTTGTGGGCAAAGTTGGAATCCCGTTTCGTCTCCGTTAAAAATTCTGTGTGGGTTTTCTAACATATTTTGTAAGATCTCATCACACAGATATTTGTAAATATTTTTAAACCAATCTCTAATGTTTTGCTCTGTAACTTTGGAGCTAGCTGAAGTAACTCCTTCTGGCGTTCGAATTGCCACATCAGGATGCCTCCCTTAAAAAGGCTTTATACCACCCTTTCCCAGAAAATTATTAAAAGAATTTTGTCTAGGTGCTTCATCTAAAAATTGTTTAACCGAGCACTGTAGGCCTTCAATTTGCCTTGGAATAACCTCTTAGGGCACAGTCAAATATCCACTGTTTTAGAGAAATTTCTTCTGCGGCGGTTAATACAGTACAGGGACCGTGTCTTGTTTTTAAAGGATGTGTTTTAATCCGAAATTGAATAGTGGATCTAGGGACATTAAATTTAGTTGCAGCTTGCTTTTTTGACATTGATTTATTTTCAACAGCCTGAATTGCATCATTGAGGAGTTGCTCATCATATCTTTTTAAATATGATGATCCAGGCTTTATTTTAGGCATATTTTTTAATCTGCAACAAAATAAGTTTCATTTAAGAATGAAGACTAGACCATAAGAAGAATCAAATACAGTTATTGGCACTATAAAATTTTAATTATTGGCAGGAGTAGCCAACGACTGTCTATAAGCGATTTTCACAACATTTGTATAAGTCTATCTTTTTCTTACACATAAATATATAAATAAGGATCTGCAGAATAAAACTTTAGGAATATATTAAAATTCATAGTTATTGACATTCCTGCCAATTACTATTTTTTGCAACATTAGCAAACATAGTCATTGGCACCTCGATTCTTTAATAAATGGAACAATTTTAACGTTATGTGTCTGTTGGATGTAAATTGAACATTCTGTATAAAATATCATCAAAACCCTACGATTTAGAAAATGAAAAGATCATATTATTTTGTCTTTCAAAGTATGCACCTACCTTATGAATTCACTAAGAAACGCCTTGAAATCAAAACTAGTTAATTGTAAACATCACATCGTTTGATACAGCTAACGTATAGAAATAAATTTGTTACAATATATGTGAAAGAAACATAACTGTCTTTTGTGAGATTTTGGGAGAGTAATCTCTAGGAGGTTTCTTATTATTTTTAATTTTATCCAAAGGTGTCAATAACTGTATACATGCCAACAACTGTGTGCTTTTCCGTATGACCATCTCCAAATATTCTTTACGCTGTAAATTGGAAATAGATGAAAAAATAATCCAACAGGTAATGCAATTTAACCACCTTGGCTCGGAAATCATCAGTGACGGGAGGCTGACCAAAGAAGTCCAAACACAAACATACAAGGTGTCAAGGATCTCAGGGTGCCTGAGTGATATTGCCTCGTGTAATAAGTAAATGACAGCAGAAAGTAAGATCCAAATATACAGAACCAGAGTACGTCCTATAGTAATGTATCGGGTGGAAGCAAGATCAGATACAAAAATAATGAGACCCCGGAAATGAAATCTTTAAGAACGATACATGGGAAGACACTGAGAGATATGTGTAGAAATGAAGAGAAACAGAGATTGAATATTGAGAGATATTCACAAGAGACAAAAGAAAACACTGGGACCAGCGCATCGAAAGAATGGATGAAAATAGAATGGTCAAATAAGGGAAGATATTGAAAAAAACAGGAAAAAGAGTACAAGGAAAACCTATAAAAAATGGAAATAGTCCTGGACATCAGAAGAACAAGAGGCTTGAAGACCAGAACAGGTTGAGGAATCTACCTCAGAAAAACAAGAAGAAAGAAGAAGAAAAGAAGAAGAAAAAGAAGAAGAAGAAGGGGAGTTTCTGGTAGTAAGAAAGAACGTGCAAAGACAAGACCTTTGACGATACATTATATCATCTAAGGATGAGACCAACGTTCAGCATCAAATAACCCTTGACATGATGCGGAAATCCTTCAGAAAGGATTGAAGGAATACCTCCAAGGAGTTTTACGAGTAAAATTATTGACTAATTATTACTTCAACTCACATTTGCGCATAGTCTCTTTCTTCTGTCTTTTTCATCATAAAAATGACGAACTGTAATAAACAATGATTTCTGTAAAAATATCTATCTTTAAAGGAGTGACTCCGTTTTCGTTTTGATTTGGTAGGTATAATATAATCCACTAGATACATGTTGCTTTAGAAACTGCCCCTATCATGTATATTTCAATTTATGTATCCTGAACATAGCGTAACCTGTATTTTAAAATTTAATGAGCTATAACATAGCTTGAGCTTTGTCCTATATCCATTATGTAACATCAAACTGGATAAGATTCATTACCCTACGGCAAAATGAAACCCCAGGTGTGCTCTCTGATATTTTGTGTATTATTTAGGTGATTTAATTTTTGTTTTATCCGTTGTTTATTACTTTTTTAAGCAACCAAACAAATTAACCAACCTTATTAAAAAAATACATCTTTAACATTAAAAAATATATATACATTATATCCTATAGCCTTGTATTATTATTATTAGGAAACTAGTAATTCTCGCAACAGATTTTAGTAGTTTTTGCAACGTCATGGTTTGCTCTAATTCTTGATTGAACGCCATAGAATAGTTATATTTTAAAAAAATTTTGCTCCAAATCATTTATACTATAGCGTTTTGGAAAAAGAGGGTTTTTCTCTTAAAAACTCTGCCATCTGCTATTTTTTTTAAATTGTTACTATATCCAATATTCGCCACTGAAAAACTATATGTATTCGGTCTGCTACTATGTGTGTATTCTGTGTATGTATGTAATCACGATAAAGGAGACAATTCTCGACCGATTTTTGAGTTTCTTGTTGGAAGGAGCAGTCTATTGATTTTCAAAATGTTTAATAATTTTTACGAAAAAATGATGTAATTTATAAGAAAATAATTAGGAATCTGGTCTTGTAACTTGTATTCATGTTGCAGGTTAGGTTCCCCTCAAGAAAAGTTCAAAACAGTAGGAGCATCTTAATTAAATGTTCTGTAATGAAACCATCGAACGTGCTGTACAGTTAAAAATATTTATGACTTATAGTACAGGAATGAAACTTACGTCTCTGCTAGTGATCTTTGTAACCTTTTTTTTTAAGTTCAATGCACTCCTAAAGGGCAATCCCATTATGCCTTCAAAACACTGTTAGTAGGATGGCGAAACAAGGATAGATGGCGATGAACCGCCTTCTTAAACAAGGATAGGTTGACATTTTTGGGGAAAATTCCTTTCGGTAACAAGTTCCACAAGTTCTATAGAAAAAAGAGTCTCCGTAGACAGAAGTCCCGGCAAGCTGGATCGCACAGGAACTTGCTGCCTCCGACTGTCTTGTGTGACTCAAAAATCTTACCCTTGAGGAGATCATTTTATTAGTGCTTTTGAGCATCTCCCATGAAAGAATTTGTAGAAAAGAGATGAAATCACCAACCATCCGCCTATGCTATAGTGTTTCTTAAGAACAATAGCGGGGAGACCATCAAGGTCAGAAGCTTTCGAGGTGTCAAGCTCGAGGAGAATCTTTCTGATTGTGCGTTATCTGAAAACAACTTTAGGCTTTGAAGTGCCATCCTTCGGAAGAATAGAAGGTTCTGCGTTTCTAGAATCAAGGTTGGAATTTTCAGCAAACATTAGGGCAAAGCATGCCAGCAAGTAGACGCTATTGTGATCGAGTAACGGCGGAAAATTTGAAGATGTAAAATTCTTTCCAATCGACTTTGCAAAAGGACCTGGAACCTTTCGAGCAGTTGATAAGCCCCTGGCGCATTTTACGATCGAAATTACTTTTTGTCTTGTCAATAACTTATTTACAAAAATTTCTTGCATCTACAAGGGTGGTTCGAGTCTCCACTGAGGGATTATTTCGTCAACGACGATATGCGCAATTTTTGCAGGAGACCGCCCGAGCACATTTTTTGCTGAACCAAGATTTAATGGAGACAGACTTCTATTGGGGAATTGAGCATTTCATATCAATCAGGATAGTTTCAGTGATGGATTCGATGACTGAGGAAGGGTTGTCTAAGTTAAACAGACTTCTTGCCATGGAAAAGATGCAAAGAAATCTTTTTACTCTTCCCAGTTAGCAGAGTTAAAGTGTCAATCCCTACGGGACTGCGCCTGAGAAGGAGGTGGTATATGAAACGATTGAGAGGCTGCTACAAGCTTGTGATCGGATTTTCCAAGCGGTGATGTCACAGTGATTTTATACGAATTTGGAGAATTTGTAAGGAGAAGGTCAAGTGGAGTAGGTTGATGGGTATCTACATCAGGAATTTTGTGGATTCCTCAACTAATTGCGATAGTCTACAAGTAATGGCGAAAGTCTCTGTCACCCTTCCCACATCATCAGTTCGGGAAAAAAACCTTAACCAGGGGATGTTGTTTACGTTGAAGTCACCGAGAAAGAAAACCTCAACGTTTGGATAATTCGTCTGTAGGTGGTCGAAGGTTACGGAGAGATAAGAAAAGAGCTGTCTATATGAGGGATCGTTTGGAGACAAATAAACTGAACAAACAAAAACTACATCGCTTTAGGAGTAGATTTTCAGCGAAATCACATCATTATCAGCAGATTCCAGTGCTTCTTCTCATTAACAGGTCAGGTCACTTCGCGTAAAAGCACAAATTCCCATCTTTAATAGAAACTTTGTGTGCAAGTCGTAATTAGGGCAATGCAAATGGACCGTATTGTTAAATGGGAAGACTTGCGTTTTTGTCAGAAACATCACATGGGCTCTTTCATTTTGATGGTGTTGATGAATTGAGTTTAGATTTGAGTTTAGCCCCCGAATGTTACAGAATTGAATTTTGAATAAATTATTTTAAAGAAACTTGGCCAGTGGCATATTAAAATTTTCCGTAGATTTTGGATTCCCTCGCACACCCTCTACCCGGACATCCAAACGGTAGGGTAGTTTACCTCCGGAATTTTTTGCATGAAGAGAATCCATCATCTTTGTTTTTAATAATTACAAGCAAAAATCCAAGGAGATGAAAAGGGAAATAAGGAACAGAACAGGATGAGGAAAGAAGAGTAATGGGAACCGACTCACCTATCAGAGAAGAAAACATGATGTAAGCATCATTTCACCGCCTCCTAGTGGTAGTGATATGTGGGGTGGTACTACCTCGGACGACTGAAAGCTCCAGTCTACCACCTTACTTATTGCGACCTATACCTACCCACAGACTGACACTAGTTTTTAAATGACGAATCTTGGAGTTAATTGCAATTTAAAAATGCAGCAAATAGGTATCATCGTCTGGGGAAAGCTCTCCTCTTCAAAAAACTAAATTACAACTGAGGTGGTGCAAAATTACTCGAGATATAATCATTTTTATGACAAAATCGTGTTTTTTTGGCATTTTCCAATAATAGCATTTTTTGCATTCATTCAAATAGTAATTGTTCTCTTTTTGACATCGTTACACTGAAAATATTTCTTCAATTTTAATTTGATTATAAAAAAAATGTCGTTGGCGAAATTGGACCGAAGAGTAAAAAGGTGTGTGGAATGTGGATCTGATTACCGATTATTAGAATCAAAAATATATATTCCTTATGTTCATTCACCGACCAACAGCTAATACTATCACTGAAACAAGGTTATATACGAAAACATATAATCTGAAAAGCTTTGAAGATTATATTACTAGAAATTTATACTCGAGAATAATAGAACAAAAGTTAATTGAAACCGAACGAAAGACAAAAGAAGAATATGAACACATAACAGCCTGTATCCTAGAGGCTGCAAAAGAAGCTATTGGAATAGTACCGATAAAGATAAAGATAAAGAACCTGAATGGTGAGAGACGGTCGAACGACTAAATTAAATAAAGAAACAACTTTACCAAAGGCTTCTCCAAAGGAACGATGCTAAGACAAGGAAACAATACACAAGAGCAAATAGGGAGTTTAAAAGAGAAGTTATTAAGAACCAATCTTGGCAGAAAAAATGTGAGTACATAGAACAACGAATAGGAGGAACCCGCAGCTCAGAAGCTTGGAAGACGATAAAGTCGATAAGAACATAAAGAAGCATGGACCTACCTTGGGAACTATAACAGATGATGACTGGATACACCACTTCAAAGAGCTTTTGGAAGAGAAACGTTACGAATTCCTAGGAGAACAGCATCAAATAAATAATTTAACTCATATAGAGCTCCAATTAGAAGAGGTAGCGCAGGCCGTGAAAGGCACAAAGTTAAGAAAATTTTCTGGGTCGGGAGGGAATATACCCTGGATAGACCTGAAAAACCTATAGGAATGCTAAAATCTTCATTTGAAAGATACTTAAGTGGCGAAGAAACACCGACTGAATCGAGAACTTCACACATATCATCCACCAACAAAAAACGTTTGGCATTTTCCAATAATAGAGCAAACCAAGGTCGTGGTGTGCAATTCGTTACTTTTTTAAAAGAGGAATAACATCCTTATGTTACTCTTATTTCTTATACATATGAAAGTGCAGTTTTCAACATAAACTTGACAAGACATTTCAATTAAAATGTTCGGTTCAATACAATACCTTATTCTATCTCATATTAATATTAGCAATAAAGGTTTAAAGCGCCCTGTGGAAGTATTAATAATTTATGTAACACATTTATATCCTTGCCGAGGTGAATTTGGGACGTATAAAAATCAATAGCTTCGTCGTCTCTCCGCGAAGTCCTTTGGTGCAGACAGCTTGCGAGATTCAGAGTAAGGCCTGCATAATTAATGACAAAGCAAAAGCGACACGATTCTCATTCGCTCAAGAACCGGATACACATCAAAATACAATCATGTAACTATATGCAAAAAATATCATCCTGCTTTCGAACCCAAGATTTTCATGTTGCTTTCCTCTAAATCCTCTTAAAAAAATTTACGTAAAATGTGTATCGTTGGTTGAGAAAATCTAAATACAAAACAATGCACTGCAGCATATTATTTATTGCCGTCTTCTCCAAACAGTGGTTGCAGTCAAAACCTAATTTCTCGTGAAGGATTTCAAGCATTGGAAGTTTACTACATGCTACATCGATCGTTGGAAAACCTGATTAAGTTCTGATCGTGGATAGAAGCGGGATCGATTATAGAAATTTGGTCACTACTATTTGACGTTTTAATGAATCGGATTTGTTTATTTTGACAAATCTTGAGACAAAGTCAACATTTTACCTTCAAACTCAATGTAAATCTATTTTTCTGTCAAAAATATCCATCTGTCCGATCGAGGGTAGCTTATTTAAATCTCTTATTTGTGGGGTCCACATACTGGTAACACCATCAATCCACAAAAAAGAGCGGACAGAAAAGTAAATAAAACTTATTGGTTTTATCAAAAAATTGTCGTTTTCTTTATGCCTATTTCGATGTTCGGCGTTTAAAAGCCGCGTGTCTAGGGGTTAAAAAAATCGAAAATACCAATCACCTCGTTAATTGGCAGCAGGATTTGATGATGGTGTACAGTACTTTCTCGTTTATATTGTAACAAACTGTTATAAAATTTGTATTAGTGATTATCTAGTGTAAGGAACTTTCTAGAAACATTTGATAATGGGAAGCGGCCGCGAGAATGAATCATCCTGCAGATAAGCGCTCCTGACATTTCCGCAAGCTGTAAGGATTCCGTTCTAGAAAACCGGAAGGGTATAAATACGCGGTCGTCTTTTCCTCAGTTAGTTAGTTGATTAGTTAGGCTGTGAGATAGTTAGTTAATCTGCTAGTTTAGTGAATCTTAATCGTAGTGTTCCAAAATAAGTTTGGAAATAAAGTGTTGCAATTCACAAAGTTATAATTTTCGAACCGATAACACGTAACAGTATTCAATAATATATGTTTCCTTATTAATATAGTATTTGGAGTACTGCTGGTATATTAATATCAATTCGGTAGATAAAATTGCCATAAAATTCAAAATAATTTATAATGCGGAAACAAAGGGTACCATTTTTTCAATCACTCGACTAATAAAAAACGAATCTAATTGGTACAGGTTGAAATTATTTCCTTATGAATTTAGAAGACTATAAAAAATAATTATAATTTCATTCATAACGTCTTTTTTATTCCACGTAGGCGAACCGATAAAGTTTCTCCCAAAGTTTGTCAAATAAAGTTCCACATATAAAATTAAAAAAGAAGGAAACCGCGGCTAAGAAATTCTTCCCGGAACACTTTTAAAAATAAAAAGCAACGTACTATATTGCCCAAGTTGGAAGCCGAGCCAGTGGGGGGCTTTTATATTTCCTAAAAATTTAAACTTAATAAAGTGTACAATTTACGATGTTGTAAGTCTGACTTCCACACTTTTCGTAGAACAATTCCAAAATGTTATAAAGGCCTGTTTTTATTTCTATCGTTTCATAGGGTACCTAAGATTATATGAAACATCCATTAAATATAATAAATGTGTGAAGTTTCAGATTGTTTCAATTAGAACAAATTGTTATAAGTAATTTTAGAATAAATTGCTCAATTACGAACAATTTACAAGTAAAAGTCAAAAGTCCAGGTCAGGAAACCGCAAGAGAGGTGAATGGGGTGTTAATAAAAATTCGCATTTAATAATTCGCGCGTACTTTTCAGTAACGAAAACACCAGGATTTGCTTCCAATTTTAGGTTGGGACATGCATCCCTTAGTCAGTGCCCGATGATGTTTTATTAACAACTGCTCTGTAAAGGGCAAGGATTTGAGTTATTGACGGTTATTATTTTATTATAAATTACTCTCTGAAATAATTATTAAGATTAAAGGAAACGATAGCACCTGAGAAAGAGGCGGGAAATCTCTAGCTTTAAAACAAATGTGCGTCTCATCAATTTTGTTTGCTTTACCCTGTTACGCAATCTAAATTTATAGAGTGCCGTTCTTAGATAATAGAAAGAACATCCACCTTATCTTGGTTTAGTGATTGCGAAGAGACCGACCATCCTGATAAAGTCTTGTATCCGGGCGTGTTGACAAAGGACTGACTTGGCAAGTTGTAGGCCAACAAAGCGGTATAAATATTTAAGGAGAGCGCTTTCTCCGGAGCACGTATGAAGCCTGTCCGAACAAACCCATATAATTTGTTAGTCCCTTGGGTAAAAGTTTGCCGTCTAAGCTGAGTGGTCGCGGATCTACTATGTACTCGCAATCCAACCGGAAACCTTGTTACTACCATCCCCGGAATATCACTGACCTCTTTTGTTTTAAAGCTGTGTTACGTTTGCTACTTCACTGGGACGATCATCTTTTTATCGCCCATTACCATTTCTGAAAAAGGTTGAATTTAGGACGTATGCCCTTTTTTATAGAGCTTTCTACGTTTTAGTGTTAATATGAGATATATATTTACCTGACGTAAAGCCTACTCCTACGTTTTTTAATACAACAATATAAACTGTTAGTGTTTATCAAAGACTGAAATACAAATCTTGACCCTTGAAACCAAGAAAGATTAAAAAACATAACAAAGGTTGCTTTAAGGCAGTATCTCTCTGAAAATGATAGCTTGGTTATCAAAACGCATTAGGGAAACCTTTGTTGTGTTTTTTAATCTTTCTTGGTTTCAAGGGACAGGATTTGTATTTCAATGTTTGAAGATAACCAAGGACCAGTCCGTCCCACTAAAAGTATTTATCAGCAAACACTGGTTTTATAAATCTTCAGAATCTACTACTAGGGTTCAAATTTTCTTATTTCCATGATCTTTTATCTCTTTGAATTGCGAACTTGAAGTGCTAGAGTATAAATAATCCCTTAGTCAGAAAACTGTGCAACATTGTATAGCGACAATCGTGATGATCCAATGACTATCGCATAGTTTTTTTAAAAATATATTTTGAGCTCGGCCAATCTGAAACATCTTTGAATAGTTTTTCTAAACCCTAATATCTCAACCTCAACTATTCCTTTTTATGAACACAAAAAAAATGTATCGCTTTGTTGCAAGTGCATTTTAAAATTAGTAGTAAACTAAAGCTTGTACTCAACATTACGAATAATTTGTGTTGAAGTAATTTAAAAGTTAGTTACCACATTGATTATAGAAAAAAATATCGGATTCTTATAAAAAACGGTGAGAGATTAATAAATCTTTCTGATCAGTTTTATCTGAAAATGGCTAACACCTATTTCGCGCAGGGGATATACATAAATATAGGGGAAGGTAGCCTAATTTGGACCAATTTTATATGTTTTAGTATATAAGAAGTGTCAATAAGAATTAGGTAGTAGAAAAGAAACTTACTAAGTTTGCCCTTAAAACAATAGCATTTATTGGATTTTAAAAACATTAATAACACTAAAAAATGCATTTAAAAAAATCGTGTCATTGATTCAAATAAATAAATCTGTTTCCTAAATTGAACCGCTAGCTTCCTAAATTGGATCATTACCTTTTTTAACAACAATTGCAACAAAAAAACCTTTTTATTTTAGCATTAACTCCAACACATCGAGTATGTATCCAAGTGTGGCATTTCATGCATTGTATGATTTCCTGTTCCTTGTTCTCTTTATACAATACACAAAACCATGATCCACCAGTTTCGTTATTACATTTCTGTATTTTGTTCATGTTTGGAGAAGTTTTTTTTTTAATTTTTATTTTAACTGCGAGTTATAAGGGCTGCTTGTTATTTCCACTACTTTTTGGGCTATTTGTTCACTGTGCGAAGACGAATGGCCATCTGAGTATGGATTTTTCTTTGCTCGCGGTGATATTTGATATTTTTTCAAGACATCTCTTAAGTTGTTTGTTCTAGTTCGGTATGTTATCACTACTATCTTCTTTATCCTCGCTGCTAGAAGTTGTAACAGAGTTTCCAGAAGTTTGCAAAACATCAGCTGGTGCAAATTGGTTATCTGTATATACATGTCTGTTCACTGGCGAAATTCCGAAAGCACGAAAGGCACTCTCTGCAATTCCCATGGTGGCCGCTCTTCCATACGCCGCATTAAGTAATTATGACATTTGAATTTGATATATTTTATCCCCCTTATATAAGCGAAGGAACGTTTGAGCTTGTGTAAAATAAGTCTGCAGAGAACCAAAAAATGCTATGTCCAAAGGCTGTAAACGGTGCATGGTATGATCAGGTAATTGAAGTAAGACGATTCCGTTCTTCCTAGCCAACTCACAAGCCTGCAAATTTTGAATGTCTGACCATCAAAGAGTAGAAGAATTTTATTATCTACATTTCAGTTAACATGCTTTTGAAAATGTTTCAGCTACTCAACAAAGAGATCTAAGTTAATGTATCCCATGTCTGAAATCGTAACAATACTGGCAGGGGTACTTCTATTTTAAGATAAAGGTGATATTTTTTTTCATTTATCTTTGGTGGAATATACACATCAGGAAAGTCAAACACTGTCCATAGGGAGAATGTTAATGAGAGATTTAACATTGAGAGAGATGGGCGGCGCCTTGTATTCTCCTACACCGATGTAAACAATTCAACGCAGAGCGCAGCGATCAGTGCTGGTGGAGATTTCAGTAGTACATCATACCTTCTAACTTGTTTTGTTACGGGATTACTACTGGCAGGCAACAATTTTATTAAAATTTGTGTACCACATGCTGTTTGTTTTTTTACTCCGTTGATTTAATCAACGCCTGAGGCAAAATTAAACTGATATTCTTTGATAACCAAAATAAATAAACTAGATTTCTTAAACAAAATAAATAATAATTTTAATGAAGAATATAACATAATAACTCTTTAAAGATTACAATGTAAGGAGTTCAAATAGGCCAGTAGACTGTGCTAAACAATATTCCAGTCTGTTGTAAAAGTCTCGACGAGTTTTTTCTAGCGGCTGTAGAAAACTTTAGCGCTTTACATGGACAATGAAAATTTTTCCTTATCTGTATGAGCCAGCAGCACTAACTGCACATACCACGGTTGTATTGACATCACGTTCTCTACTTGTTAGACTTCCTACCTAGTGCTTTCCTTGACGAGCAATTATTTTTGGGGGACTTTTTTGCACAGTGGTAAACCCAGATTTATCCACGTTAAATATAGTGTCGGATGTAAAATTATGCTCATCGATAATACGTTCTAAGAGATCAAAAAAATGATTAACATTTTCTCTGTTAAAGCTTCTGGCTCTCGCCATTAAGGTTCCTTCAGGTTTCCGAAGCGAAAGATGGGGATTTCGTTTCAAAAATGCATAAAACTATTTCTTACCAGCAATTTTTTTATTTTTATTGAAACTATGTGATAAGCCCTAATTTTCTGCAACATCAAAGGCTAATTTTTTGACCTCCAGAATTGCTAAACCAAAAAAGCATTCTTCAAGGTAAGGGATATGTTCACAAATGATCCTTTCCATATCTGCAGAAAATACCGGAGGTCTATTAAATGCTCTAACTTTATTACGAACGAAGTTCTTCTTATCAGCATGTCTCTTGATAGTTGCCTTAAGGACTCCATACACACAACTGCATTCATTCAAACCGTAATTCTCCTCTTTTTGATATCGTAACACTGAAAATATTTCTTCAGTTTTAATTTGATTATAAAAAAATGTCGTTGGCGAAATTGGACCGAATCCAGAATCAAGGTATAGGATGTAAGAGTAAAAAGGTGTGGGGAATGTGGATCTGATTACCGATTATTAGAATCAAAAATATATATTTCTTATGTTACAGTTCATTTATCGACCAACACTAATACTATCACTGAAGCAAGGTTACATACGAAAAAATGTAATCTGAAAAGCTTTGAAGATTATATTACTAGAAATTTATACTCGAGAATAATAGAACAAAAATTAATTGAAACCGAACGAAAGACAAAAGAAGAATATGAACACATAACAGACTGTATCCTAGATGCTGCACACAAAGCTATTGGAATGGTACGGATGGAAAAGAACCTGAATGGTGGGAGACGGTCGAACGAGAAATTAAATAAAGAAACGACCTTACCAAAGGCTTCTCCAAAGGAACGATGTTAAGACAAGGGAAACAATACAGAAGAGCAAATAGGGAGTTTAAAAGAGAAGTTATTAAGTACCAATCTTGGCAGAAAAAATACATAGTACATAGAACAACAAATAGGAGGAATCCGCAGCTCAGAAGCTTGGATGTCAATAAAGTCGATAAGAACATTAAAGAAGCATGGACCTACTTTGGAAACTACATATAACAGATGATGACTGGATACACCACTTCAAAGAGCTTTTGGAAGCGAATCGTTACGAATTCCTAGGAGAACAGTATCAAATAGATAATTCAACTCATAGAGTAGAGCTCCAATTAGAACAGGTAGCGCAGGCCGTGAAAGGCACAAAGTTAAGAGAATATCCTGAACCGGGAGAGATATACCCTGAATGGACCTGAAAAACTTATAGGAATGCTAAAATCTCTATTTGAAAGATACCTAAATGGCGAAGAAACACCGACTGAATGGAGAACTTCTTACGTATCAGCCATCTACAAAAAAGGTTCAAAGAACGACCCGAAGCACTAGTGAGGAATGGATGTCATCCCAAATATAGGAAGAATATATTCCCGAGTCCATAGAAACCTAATAGAAGAAGATATTGAAGATAAACAACCGGAGAAACAAGCAGGATTCCGAGCAGGAAGGTCTACGATACACAACTTTTTACTCTAATAATAGCCTAAGAAAAGAAAACTTCAATGAAAAAACTGGATAAAAGACCATCATTAATTCGGGCTGTTCAACTTTACTATAAACAAAACTATGCGGCAATCAAAATCGGAACATTGCTGACCGTTTCATTACTAAAGCCCGGAAGTTTAAGCAATATGCTTAAAATGCTTAATTTTGCTAATCTTGAGAGATTACCGCTTAGAAAGCTTAGAATAGAAAATATTTGCTTATAGAAACATAATGGGTTTTTTCACAATCTCATTATATCTTAATTGCATTATAATTATCTTTGCTTCCGAATGTTTATTAAAATTAAAAAATCGTCTACTCATTAACTCTCGCCCTATACAATGCAATAGATCTCAGTCAGTGCAATTGAAGGTATATTTAAATTCTGGAGAAATATTTATTTTATCATTATTATTTCGTGTTTATTACGTTGTAAATGTAAGCTCGTTCACGTTCTTTGGACATTCGTCCGTAGGTAATTTCAGAAAAAATGCCTAAAGTTGTTTCTTCATTAAAAGACAAATTACAAAAATTCGTTCGCGAATTCCAAAAAGACATTTTGTCAACGGATGGTGAACTGCTTTTGTGTAAAGTGTGTGAAAAAAGTATTAATGGAGAAAAAAAGTTCCATATCACGAAGCATTTAAATAGAAAATTTCATAGGGAGGCTGCAATTAATAAGAATTACTTCAAATAAGCTAAAAAACAAGGCCTTCTGCAGCCGTTTACGGAGATAAATAATCGCTAGTCTCAGTTTTCCATGGATGTATGTACTGTCTTTGTTGAAGCCGGTATCCCTTTATGGAAAGTATAACACAAATCAATAAAAGATTTATTTGAAGAGTACACTAAAGAAAAACTTTTATGTGAATCTTTTTTAAGAGAGAGAATGCCTTATCAAGGAAAATTGGTTCAAATACGTCAAGGCATTGGCAACAGTAACATTTGTGTATCAATAGACAAAACTACTGATGCAATGGAGAGACAGACATATTGCTAATGTAGTTATAGATATATTATTCTAAGAATTCTGCCACATTTAGGCAAATTGTGGACAAAAAGAACTTATTCAGCAACAAAGTGTTAAAAATGCTCTCAGTTTTATTGCTTCTAACTATGCTGATTTTTGTGATTCAATAAGAGCTTTGGAAAAACAAGGTGAAAAATGACAGCTTCAATTAAAGTTGTCGAAAATATAATAAAATAAATTTCTGGAATTCCTCGAGATAAAGGAAATAAGATTTTTTAAAAATTGCCACAGGTAATAGGTGCGAATACTGAATACCAAACTTTAAAAAGTATTTCAGAAATTCTTTGTGGGAATGAAGCTAATATCGAATTACCAATGGACTATTACATCTGTAGAGGTAGAAAGAACATTTTCTAAATTAAAATATACTATTTCGGATAAATGCCAAAATTTTAGCATAGAAAACCTAAAGCGATATTTGGTAATCACTATTAATATAAATGATAATGATGTTGATGATGACCTATGTTAGAAAAATGTACATATGTATATTATTTGGAAATAAATGCTTCAAATATTGTTTTTAATGCTTAAAATGCCTATTTTTTAGTGCTAATATAAGCGCTTATTTTAAAGATTTTTGGTGCTTAAACTTCTGACCTTAAGTCATTACACACGAGAAAAAGAAGGATGTTGTTTATCTCCTATATTGTTTAAATGTAAAAACATGGGACTTCGAACGACACTCTAACCTGCAACCTAACCTAACTGCAACCAGATAGTGATTGCAGAGGATGAACAAAATTTGAGCTATGTGGTTAGAAAGCTAAACAAATAATATACTCTAGCTGGACTTACAATCAACCTGAACAAATGCGAATACCTATCAGTGGTCAGTGATAATAACAGCAACCTACCTCTGGAACATGGAACAATAAAAAACATCGACAAAGCTAGATACTTGGGAGTCATCTTTAATAAGCAAGGGAATAGTAAAGACGACATTGAAGGATGAATAACAAAGGGTAAAAAAACCATTGGAGCACTCAATTTCATACTTTGGGAAAGAAATATCAGGCGAGAAACCTAAATACGCATTTACAACTCAATCGTTAAGAGTATTATATGGTGCACAACTATTGGATCTGAATAAAACTAATAGGAAAAAATTGCTGGCCACGGAGATAAACTTATTAAGAAGAAGCAATCAAAAACAAAACTCAAAAGGATAAGAAATGTGAAAATTAGAAGGCATATGAACATCGAGAGAGATATTATTGACGACATAGAGAAAAGTCAATTAACTTCGTTCGGACATACAAAAAGAATGAACGAAACAAGATGGCCAAAAAAAGTGTTACAGTGGATACCTCTAGAAGAAAGGAAAAGAGGAAGACCAAGAAGAAGCTGCCGAGATGATGTCGACGAAACTATGGAAGCAAAGAATTTAGGGAAAGACAGTCGTAGAGAATCCGTGTTTAATATATATATATATATATATATATATATATATATATATATATATATATGATGGAATTTTGCTACCAATGATAAACGAAATAAATAAAGATGACTACTGAACAGCTTTGAGAAATGTCAAAATTTTCCGATTTTGTTTAATTTTAAATTCACTTTTTACTATGTTCGTTCATATTGCTTAAGAAAAGGATAATGTAGCAGAAACCTAAAAATGTTTTAGTTGGTTTATTTGTAGTTTTTCAACAGAATAACTGCGCTGCAATTGATGTTGTGATATCTTGTGACGTTGACTGAACAATGTTGGTGCACTACATACATTATCATTTCAACTGGAGAGAGAAAAGAAATAGTCGAAGCTACTCCACTTTCTAGACACATTCGTGCACTGCCATAACGTACATGATTTAATAGAAATGTTTAAAATTTTGTCTTACGACACAACTAATTGCGTTATTTTATCGATAAGTCAAACGGAAGATTGAAATATGTTCTCCTCCACAACGAAAATTTATTTTGGTGAAGTCCTAACAGACCACTCACTCCGTCAACAATATGAAAGCATAAAGACAGTCACTAACTTGTCACAATATCACATGCACTAATGAATCATCCATATTATCCTTGGTGCTTTTTCCTTGGCCAGCAACACGAATATACCAAGGATCCTTGATTTTAATGTATGTTCAACAAGAAACTCGTGAAAAATATTGGAAGCAGTAGAATTGGTTGCCAAGAAGTGAAATGAAATCTAGTGTTTAAAATATTTTATACCAGCAACTTGTCGACAGAAAGAACCTGAACCTTATATTTCCACATCTGTAGATAAAACTGGGTCTCATAAAGTAATTTGGTAAATCTATGTCAATTGAAGCGGGTTGTTCATATATCTATTGTGGAATTTCCTAGACTGTCATTTGGAAAGATAAAGACAGTGTGTTTGATGGTCCACAAATTTGGTAGCTGGCTAAAAATGAATCTTTCATCGCAACAATAACAGAATTTGAACAGAATGACTTGCTGACATTTAAAAATATTGTCAGAGACTTTGTTGGAAAATACACAAGCTCAGAACTACATCGAAATTGTCCAGAAACCCTTAGAATTTCCAAACTCTTGGTTGCAACATGAGTATTAAATTGCATTTATTTCATAGCCACCTTGCTGACTTACTGAAAACTCTTGATGTAGTGATAAGTAGAGTGAGCGATTCTACAAAGATTTAAAGATCTTGGAGGAACGGTATCAAGGTATCCAAGGAAAGCAAAGGTGAATATACAATGAGGTTGACTATTGTTGGAGCATTAATTATCAGACGAAAATGTCTGTACAATAATCACAAAAAACGAAACTCAAAAATGTTAATCTTAATATGTTTAACGTTTTGTAAAAAAAAACTTTACTATTTGTATAAACACAATTTGACTTACACTAGCATCCAACCTTTGCAAAAAAGCAACTGTTATTTGTGAACAGTATATTTAGTGAGTTTTACCTTTATTTTATTTTATATTTGCATTTTTTATGACATTTGAGACAAAGAGAGGGCATCCTGTAGATTTAAAAGTCGACAAGATAGAGAGAAACTAAGGTCTTTTTTAGATTCAGAGCCTAAAAATGAATCAAAAACGAGTCACAAATCCGAGACAACAAAATTGTTGTTCCCCAGTGTTATTAAAAAAGCTGTAGATGGATGCGCATTTGACAGAAAAACTGTTGCTGCAGTCGCACCCAGGGTACACAGAAGGAAAAGACTTCCGGAAAGTTTTGTGATTGCTGTAGTAACGAACTGAAATTAAAGCTTTTTATTGGCTTACAAATGACGGTGTGAAATTTTCTAAAATATCCAACTATTTTCCAAATTTTTTCTTTACCGACTACAAAGAAAATTCTATTTTATAAATGTTTCGAAAATATAATTTTTCTCTCAAAATTCCTATTTTGAAACATAAAGTTTGGACTTCAAAATCAACATTTTACTGTTTCCCCAAAATTTCGACGTTTTATTTTTTTTCTAGAAATTTTGAGTTTTTTTTAGAAAAATTAAATTGAATAAAAGATTTTTAAATTTCGAGTTTCCTATTAAAATTTTTACTGCCTTCGCTAAAACCACTTTATTCGCAAAATTTAAAAAACAAAATTTATTTAACAGATTCTTGAAAATATCAACTACCTATTTACTAAAAAGTTTGAGTTAAATTTAAAATGTTTACTGTTTTCTTAAAATTTCAAAAAAAATATTTTAAAAATTTAGTATTTGTTGTTGGAACTTTCCCTTTTTTCTTGAGATGTCAGGTTAAACCTGGAGGGCTCTCAAAATTATAAATTTAAAATTGGAGTTTTTGCCATTTTTTTAAAAGTTTAATGCACTCGCAAAGGGTAACTCCATTATGCTTTCAAAGCACTGCGAGTAGGATGCGGAAACAAGGATAGACGGCGATGAATCGCCTTCTTAAAGAAGGATAGGTTGTAATTTGGGGAAAATTCCTTTTGGTAACAAGTTCCATAGCTTGGAAGTTCTATAGAAAAAAGAGTATCCGTAGACAGAAGTCCTTACTGTGTCAAGCTGGACCGCATAGAAATTTGCTTCTCCGACTATCTAGTACGCCTTAAAAATCTTTCCCTATTAGTTCCTGCGAGCATCTTCCATGATAGTACTTGTAGAAAAGAGACAAGTCACCAACCATACCTCTGTGCTCGAGTGTTTCGAGAGAATCGGTCAGACTCTCGTCATCAACTAAGCGAATCGCTCTTCTTTGAATTGAATTCAAGAGAGCTTAAGTATGTTTTGGGGCTGAACTACAAACATGAAAACAGTATTCTAGTGTTGGCCTAACTTGAGCTTTGTATAGTGTTAATAGCTGATGAGATGTGAAGTACTTTTTAGCTCTAAAAAGAAAGCCTAGCTTCTGAGAGGCGGATTTGGCAATGGCGCGGACATGATCGTCCCAAGAGAAGTTAGTGCTCGCATTCACTCCCAGGATAGATAGATTAGATCCTATCGGAAGGATTTTACCGTCCATTGTTGCATTATCCCTTGATGTTTTCTTAGAGAAAACCGCGGCCTGAGTTTTTGAAGCGTAAAAGTTGACCAAATTTTTCTTATCCATTCCAGAATAATCTTGAGATCCCGATTAATCGTCTGTATCTGCTGTTCCCTTAGTCGATCTGAAGCAGCGATAGATAATGATTTGTCGGAGAAAAAAGATGACACAAGGTTACTATCATCTTCGTAGCTGTATATAGGATTGAAAGTTGAAGTTAAGAGATCGTTTATGTGTAACTGAAATAGAGTAGGAGACAGAAGAGACCCCTGAGGCCCCCTTGCGTTAATCGCAAAATGTCTCGGATGAGATGCCATCAACGACGACCTGAAGAGATCTGTCAGCGAGAAAATTGGATATATATTGCTTAGAAAATCTTCTTCTTCTTTATCTTCATTCTTTGAGGTAGGTTTCTCTGAGGTAGATTTCTCAATCTGTTTTGGTCTTCAAGTCTGTTGTTCTTCTGATGTCCATCGGTTTTCCTTGCGTTCTTTTTCCTGTTGGTTTCAACATCTTCGCTTGTTTAAAAATTCTTGGTGTTAAATACGATATGTAAGTTTTCAAATATTTCAATCTAAATATTGTCACTTAAATTTCGTCTTTAATTTCAAAATTTCAGGTTTATTTCCAAATTTGGATTCACAAGCCCAAGTGTTTAGTTCAGTTCTCTAGTGAATATGGCTTCCCGGTCAACACTACTGAACCAGTATCGTAGCTTAGTCCAAATTTGGAGTTTGAATTTCGGATTTGAACTTTTTTTTTTAAATTTCGAAACCCATTTTCAACATTTCCTAGAATTAAAAATTAGAACACAAAATGTTTAGAATTTTTATTTTTTAAATTTCGAGTTTTCAAAAATGTTCGCTTCTTTTCTAAAAATTGCTGTTTAATTTAAAATTAGTTCATCTTTTTCGACTTTAATTTTTAAATTTCAAAACCGATAGAAAGTTTAAATGTTTATCAGAAATTTAGATTCCTGACATTTTTTGTTATTTTTGTTATAAATGAGGAGTTTTTTCTCTGAGATTTATTTTTACAAAATTCCGTGTTCAAACCTGAAATAATGATATTTCCTAAAATTACAGCTTTCAATTTAAAATTTCTAGGTTTTTTAAGTTATTTTTCAAAATTTTTATTTGTTGAAATGGCAAAATTTCCAAAAAAAAAACAAATTTTGGGAACTTAACATTTTTATTAAAAATTTGGAGTTTTTAAAAATAATTAACTAGGGAGTTTTTTTTCTTAAAAAAAGTAATAAATTTTAAACTGAAAACCAAGAAACTTGTGTCTATTGGTCCAAAAAAAAGAAACTAGAAATTTTTGTTGATAAAAAAATACAATAAATTTTAAATCAATCACTTGTTGCTAACATTTTCATTTTAACATTGAAATGTTGAAATTATTTCTTAAATTTTTTTTCTGAAAATTTTGGCTTTTTCTAAAATAAACCCATTCAAAATTTGTTACTTTTACCTTAAAATTTGGGCTTCAAGCCAATTTTCAGATTTTTTTTAACGAATTCAACTTGGTTAAAATTTTCATATTAATCTTAAAACAGCACTTTTTTTTCAAAATTTTGGGTTTAATCTTGGACGATTTTGATTGTTTTACTGAAAACAGAAAGCCTGAAATTTTTTGCTTACATATTTGGTTTTTAATTAACATTTTTACGGTTCTGTTTTGGAAAAAAATCGAAATTGTTCAACAATTTTTAAATACCTTTTCTAAATGGAACATAACAAAATACCAAAAAACTCACGTCGATTGACCAAAAAAAAAAGAAACTGGGGATCTATTGTCAGTAAAAGTAATAAATTTAGAGTGTTCTTAATAGTTCAATTGCAAATTCAAACAAACAATTATAACTGTCTTCCTTTGAACAACAAATTTAAATTTGAACTTACTAGTCATTTTTTAAATCTAATTTTTTCTTGATACTTTGATCTTTTTCTGTTTTCTAGTTGTTTATATTTAAATCCGAATTTGTTACATTGTTTCTAAAATTTTGACTAATAATCAAAATACTGATTAATACAAATTTCAGAAATTGTTATTTTTATCTTAAAATTTCATCTATTTCTCAAAATTACGAGTTTCAATTTAAGATGGTCTTTTGCCTTAAATTTCGGCTCAAAAGCTTAAGAAATGATTCCTTCTATTCGAGAGTTTCCATTTTTAAACAAAATTTCTACTTGTTACTTAAGATTTGATAATTTTTTTTTCGAAGTGTAAATTTCAAATTTTTCATATTATTAAAATTTGAACTGTTTTAACTGTCTAGACGAATATTCGTCTAATCCGAATTCACCATAATTAGACATAATCATTGAGCTTGTTAACATAACGGCTAAACAAAATACTGGTATGATCATCAACGGTGCTGAAAAACGAAACCAGGTCCGGTCATAGCAAATTTTTATAGAAACATTGTGGAATTTTTAATATCTCTTGTATTTATCGTTAATAGAGTTTAATAACTATGAGTATTGAAGAGTTCCACACAGTAAGGGTTAAAAACGTCAATTCCTGGTTATATTTAATTTTCTTGAATCTAAAGAGATAAAAAAACATGTAATTATAAATTAATAAATTGTTGAGAATTTTTCTTAAGTTTAATCCAGTCGCAAAGAGCAACCCCGTTATGCCTGCAAAGCACTGCGAGTAGGATGCGGAAGCAAGGATAGATGGCGATGAACCCCCTTCCTAAACAAGGATAGTTTGTACCTTTTGGAAAAAATTCCTTTCGGTAACGAGCTCCATAGCTTGGAAATTCTATAGAAAAAAAGAGTCTCCGTAGACATAAGTCCTCACCGAGTCAAGCTAACAACTGAGATAACTGATTATAATCAGTTTGAGTTTAATGATAAGAATTTTAATCTGTTAAATATAAATTTTTGTGAAGATATTTATCTTGTCAGCAAAAATATCAAAAATAACTTTCATAATTAAACTAGTTTCACTATTTTATTAAACTGATGAAATAATCGGAAGTAGAGATTAATTATGCACTAAAATTATATTAACGACAAAACTGTAATGGTTGTCTAATCAGACCCAGTTTATCTATAAATAATTAGCAGCATATCTCTAAAGCTGTATTATAAATTATTTGAAAAAGGGGTAATCCTAGAAATTTATAACGATCGGTAAATCACAAACGCCCTTAAGCATGTTGATGGAGTAGAGAAGGTTAAATTTATTAACTAATATTGTAAAATATTAGCAAGGGACTAACTTAATTTATGGATGAATATTAGAACTTGCTTTAATCAAAACTTTGGGATAATGAATTGAAATTCGAGCTCAGTCCGTATACATATTCAAATGCAGCGGATTCGGATTTGCAAGAAGCTCGGAAAGTTGTTAACGAACTCGACCTATAAAAAAAGACGCGACTGCTGAAAAAAATATTCAATTATGTTGGAATAATTTTGGATGTAACAGTGTACATGAATACGTTGGCAGTTAATAATAATTGCTTGCTTATTCCATTAAGGAAAGAAAAGAATAAATCAATTTTTTAGGGCTCAGTATGGATTATAGTGAAAATTGCAAATTTTATTTTCAGTAAAATGTAGTTTTTAGCAAGTTTTCATTAACTCGTTTCTTTGTCTGCTTGCTGTTACATTACAAACATGTATTATTATAACTACATCTTACACAGACCAGTAATTATTTAGGTTTGGATTTTATTAACATGATTCCTTTTCTGTCGGTTTGTCAGCTCGATGCAAATTATGTAACCGATTTTAAATTAATTTTTTAATAAGTTAGACTTAAAAATTTAAGCGTAGCTTAGAATTTAAGACAATGTAATATTGTAATTTAATCATGATAAGTATCAGAAAAATTTAGAAAGACGGTTTCCCAGAAAACGATGACTTAATAATTTCTAATCGCCAAGTGTTGAATGATGAAAATACTTCTAATGAAGGCACTTGATTGGTTCTTACAGATTAGGTAACGCAAGGACTGAATCCAAACCCCAATACTGGTGAGATATTTTTGTCTGTTTGGCATAAATTGTGTAATCCATTTTACACTAACTTCACTCAGAATTAGATGAAATGCAATGCTCTATTATCAGTTTGTTTATTCGAGTACAAAATTTCTCTCTTTCGCACATGCACATACATAATCATAAAGCTTGATCCAGATCAATAAAAATTTGTGTGGTGCGTTGTATGACACAAAAAAATAAGTTAAATCCACGGTCTTCGCACCGTATTGGAAGAGTTCATGATGTATACAAACGGATTTGGTGGTACAACACACAAAATATTTATTTGTACCATAAAATAGTTGACCCTGCGTAAAGTACATGTTTTTTAAATTGCAAAATATAACTCACATACATTTTGATTGATGGGGAATCAGCGTAATGTTTAAAATTTTAATTTATTTGGTAACTTATGGTTTCTAATTTAAAAACAAATATTTGCAATAGGTAAATATTAACTAGGTTATGTTCGGTATAACTGAAGTCACAAAGGTCACTAGTAGTGGGTAGATTTCTTGTATTTTTGGTTGCATAGCAACATCTACTAAACACAAGCAAGTTTCTGATAAATACTAGTAAGTTGAAGTGAAGTTTATGCTATAAACACCTGATAACCATGTTGTTAAGCCTAAAGTATTCTCGGCAAATCTGCAGTCTTAAGGTATTAAATAAAAGAATATGAGCCCTAAGAGATTTACAATATGCCGTTTTGCCAGCCGAGCGAAAGTTTTCCTTCAATCAGATATAAATGGACCTGGGCAAAGCTCACCTTAATCTCCTCCAACAAATCAAGCCCAACATAATTGAATGGACGTAGTCGCAAAGAGAAAAGACGGCATAATAAGTCAGGGGGATAAAGGAGTCCAAGTTAGATGGACTCCGATGTCCGCTACCGAATCGGTCAGTGACAAAGTAATAACATTACTCGAAAAGGATCGTCTCGGCAGCGCCATCTCGTGAACGAACGTCAATTCAACTTTTCCAACTTCGGCCGTTGAAGTGCCGTAAAATATTTATGGTCTTCGTAGCTCCCGCGAGATTGTCATGCCCAAACCGCGAAGACCGATAACAATGAAAAATACAAAACATATTGAAATTTGTTGGATGATTTGGTGTGATAGCGACGTACATATGTTTGCGTCGCTTTCGGTTTCCACGATTTCGTTTATTTACATTTTTCGGTTATTTATCAATTGTTTCGAGCCACAATGCCGCACAAGACTTATAGCTAAAGAAAAAGTATTCATTATTATAATTCCACAAAAACATGAAAAATTACGGTTTCTAAACACGTTGGTTTATGATTCATTTCCGTTCTTTCCAGAATTAAACCTTCCTTCATAAATTTCAAATTTTTGTGTGTAAAGAATTATTTAAGTTAAAGGAGTGGAGTTTTTGTCTCAGTTCTATTCTTAGTATGCTCATTTCCTTTCTGAGATGACCACAACATTTCTGTTCCCTTGATTCCTTCCCAAGTGCATAACCTAGATTTTTTTTAGGCAAGTACTGTGTTGAAATACAAATCTTGTCCTCTGAAACCAAGAAAGATTAAAAAACACTACAAAGATTGCTCTAATGCGTTTCGATCGCCAAGCTAGCATCTTCAGAAAGATAGTATCTCTCTGAGGTAGTATATCTCTCAAAGAGATAGTATTTCTCTGAAGATAACCAAGGACGGGTCCGATCCATCAAAAAAAAGTACTGTGTTATTTAGACTTACTTCATTGCAAAGTTGATGCAGTTTATTTTTCTTTCATTATGTGTTCCCCCCCATTTAAGATGAAAACGCTGTAAAAAGTAAGGTTTTGCTTATCGTACTTTTAGTCCCTCTTGGCATTTCTTGTTCGTAAGAAATATCACAGGATTATATCAATCTAGGCGGTTATAATATGATATTCCTTATTGCCTTCCTTTTCCAGGCTTACGGTTGGTCCAAAGTAATATTATCAAAAATTTGGAGCATATTTGAAGACCAAGGGTAAATAGCTCATGATGAATTTAAATAAAAAAGTTAAAAATGGCAATTCTGACATTTTATCAATTCAAACCCAACGTCACCGAACAAGTGATTGTTTTCAACAAACCATAAATACATTGGAATTTTATATTTTCTTTTGGAATATGAGCTGTTATAGTGGAAACTTCAATAAAACTATTAATTCGACTTGAATTAGGTAACTTTGGGTTTTTAATTGGAGATGATCATATGAATCCAACAAATCGTGAACTGGTAGTCAAATTTCTTAACAATATGTTAATTAAATTTTCTTCAACGAAACAGCCGAACGCGTAACAGTTGAAACTATTGATAGTCAACAACCATAGAACGGTTTTGGTCTTCATTGTCTTCATCAATATGCTGTGGTTGCTGTAAATATTTCCAACTTTCAGCCATGTACTCTATATCTAAAGAATATTGCTCATAAGTTCGCTCGCTATTATAACGGCTCTTCATTCTCGCCGAGCCTCCTCGTCGAACGTTTCGGCCAGACATTTGACAGGACAAATCCTAGAACTTCTCTGTTAAGCCAACAATAAGTCGAAATCTAGTTCTTTGCTCTTTCGTTATCTCCTGTTTTTGTATTATTATACAGTGGTGTTGTTGGCTATGGGGTTCTTGTTCAGTTGATCCTCATCTAGTTTGAGGATCTCAGTGATTCTTTGTTTGTCATGTGTTTTTAATGTTGCGACGATAGGACTAATATAACTGCGAGCGCTATATCTATCCCCTCGCTCGCACTCACGTTCCTCGTGCTCGTTTCTTTTGATTTCTTTGAGCACTTCCAAGACGAATGAAGACAAAGCGAGTCAAAACGAACGTACCTTCCTCACTCCCCTTGCATTGTCTCGGCGAGAGTGAAGAGCATAATAGATTGCTTTCAAAGGGCAACAAAGGACCAGAAAAAATTGATCCTATTTATCACATTATGAAGTGGATAATTTTTGTCCTTGAACTCTCGGCAAATGATAACTGACTTATGTATTAAAACTTTATATTTACCTGAAAATTGGAAATGAGTCCCACAACACAAAACAAAATTAATTATGATATTTTCTGTATCTTCTTTGCGAAGTATTAGTATTTCTATTCAGAAGATTACTGCAAATTTAGAATTGAAAAAGGAGCAACTGGCGAAGAAAAAGCCAATAAAACATGAATAGAAAATTAATTATATATATTGTAGCGAAATGTAAAATAGAATTTAGTACGTAAGAAAATTTTCTAGAAAGATCTGATAAGGGAATAGCGGCTGCGAAAACAAAGCAAACGGCAGATAAGCGTTCCAGAAATTTCAGGTAAACGATAAGCTTTACCTGCGGAATTTTTGTAGAACCTGGGAGCCAAAACTATATAAGGCGGTCACCTTTTCCTCGAGTCAGTTAGTTAGAGTCAGTCAGTGTAATTGATGAGCTAGTAGTTAAAAGCTAATAAGTGAGTTAATTATTCAGTTGTAGTGTTCCGAGTTTAGTTTGAAAATAAAGTGGGTATTATTTAAAAAGTGTTTAATTATCATTTCGAACCGATAAGCCCGTTACATCTGGTGTCAGAAGCGTGATTATTACTGTGCTTTATTACGCGGAGAAATTCACCAAGTGATCACGCAGTTGACTTTATCTCGGACATTTTAAACTTGTTAAATAGTTTATACGGGGCGCGTCAGAAAAAATCTTGAACATTCTAAAACGCTTTATGGAAACAAGATTAAAATCGGCCAAAATGGAACAACAAATGTAAGCGGTATTAGCAATGTTTAAAGATCAAGCAGAACAAAGACGACAAGAAAAAGAACCAGAGGAAGCACGAAGACGACAAGACGAAGAACGAAGATGACAAGAAAAAGAACAGGAGGAAGAACGAAGACGACAATAAAAAGAACAGGAGTAAGAACAAAGACGACAAGAAAAAGAACAGGAGAAAGAACAAAGACTACAAGAAAAAGAAGAGGAGGAAGAACGAAGACGACAAGAAAAAGAACAAGATGAAGAACGAAGACGACAAGAAGAGCAGAGAAGGAAAGTAGACAAACAAGAATTGCATAGTCTATTAGCAAATATAACAGAAAAGCTGGGAGAAGATGGTGCAAAAATAAAAGAACAAATTACAGGAATGAGAGAGAAAGTGCAAGAAAAGATTGGCGAAGTCAGGGAAGAAATTGAAGAAGTAAAA
Source organism: Dastarcus helophoroides (assembly GCA_028583605.1). Lineage (NCBI taxonomy): Eukaryota > Metazoa > Arthropoda > Insecta > Coleoptera > Bothrideridae > Dastarcus > Dastarcus helophoroides. Next base: position 28,927,697 of record CM053328.1, read on the forward strand.
GAAGAATTAAATAATAAGTTTCTTGATTTGGACAAAGTAAGACCAAAAAAGTCAAGCATGAAGAAGTTGCTAAGGGGACAACCTACACAACATGAATTTGAAAGTGCACCCGCTATTTCTTCCCAAAAGGTGAAACCTCCGGAAAAACATCCTTCTAGACCTACAGAAAACAATTCGAAGCTGCTGCTAAGGCCAATCGGTGAACGGAGGAAGCAAAAGCAATCCCATTGGTGGTATCCCCGCGCGGAGATGCTCTGGAATTACTTAAACTTTATCTGATCATGAACAAGCCAACTACGAAGATCTAGTTAGGGCTTTAGAGATGAGATTTGGAGACCACCACTTGCAGCAAGTTATCCAGTCGCAACTGCTCTTGAGAAGGCAGAAAAGTGGCAAAACGCTGCAAGAATTCGAGGCTGACGTGAGAAGACTGGCGTATATTGCCTATCCAACAGGACCAACCGACTTTCCGGAACTTTACGCAGTTAAAGTCAGTTAGACAATATAGTTAGTGAGTTAGTAGTTAGACGTCAATAAGTGAGTTCATCATTCAGTTGCAGTGTTCCGAGTTTAGTTTGGTAATAAAGTGAGTGTAATCCATCAAGGGTAATCAATCGAACCGATAACGCACGTAACAATAGTAATCCAGGATATCCGCTAGCACACTACGAAACGACGGTGGAGGAAATTCTGGATCAGTGCAATGGGAAATTGGACATGGTAGTGATCGGAACTGTAAATCCGCCACTGGAATTGGGTGAAAAATCAAAGAAAAATCACCAAGTACTGTATTGGTAGGAGTGGACCCTGACGGATCAATTTTGGCACTCCCTGACTCTCTAAATAAAACAGATGTTGACTTCTACAAAGTAGATGGAATTGGTTATGATTTCATACCAAATGTGTTGGACCGTAGTGTGATCGACAAATGGGTCAAAGTTACTGACAGGAAAGCCTTACCAATGGCCAAAAGACTAATCAAAGAGAAAGGGTTACTAAGCGGTGAAAGTAGCGGCGCTAACGTTGTTGGTGGTCCGAAGGCGTGCGTTAACTTGAAGAAGGGACAGCGAGTGGTCATAATTCTGCCTGACAGCATTAGGAACTATTTAACAAAATTTGTATCTGATCACTAAATGGAGGAACGACATCTGCAGGAACCAGTGAATAGTTTGAACCGTTGATGGTGGGATATCAAGCTGGAAAAGATCTCGATGAGATCTTCCTTTGAGGTAGCACCAGTATTAACAGATAAAGGGGAATTAGATGCGGTTGTAACTCTGAAAAATATTTTGCTTGGAGAAACAGGTGGGAAGATTAAACTAATGGAACGGTTGTTGATGTAATTGAACGAATTTTCCCAAAAGCTGCAAATTTTACATGCTTGGGGGATTTATTTAGAATATTGGAAAAACAGTCATATTTGGTCATCGTGGATGAGAGCAAAAATAAAGCTACTGGAATTGTAAATGCCACTGATTTTCTTGATTTTATCTCAAAACAAACTTTTTACTTTTAAGAATACTTAATTTTCATTATTTGATAATAAATTTATTTAATTTAAAAAAAACAAGAAAAAAAAGATGTAACAAGCTTATCGGTTCGAAATGATTATTAAACACTTGCTGAATAATACCCACTTTATTTTCAAACCAAACTCTCAACACTACAACTGAATATTTAACTGACTTATTGACTTGTAACTACTAGCTCACTAATTACACTGACTGACTCTTAACTAACTGACTCGAGGGAAAGGCGACCGCCTTATATAGTTTAGGCTCCTAGTTTCTAGAAAAATCCCGTAGTTAAGCCTTATCGTTTGCCGAAATTTCTGCAACGCTTATCTGCCGTTTGCTTCGTTATCGCGACCGCTTTTCCGTTATCAGATCTTTCTAGAAAATGTTCTTAAATACTAAATTCTATAATTTACATTTCGCTACAATATATTACAAGTACATTATGTTTACAATAGATAACTAAATACAGTTAAAACCGCATGCCCGTTCCTCTTCTCCAAGAATCTCGATCCATGCCCCGGAATTCTCCAGCGGAATATTACCTATTTTTGGCCATAGTTCGTCTGGCATTCTTAATAAATGTCCAAACCATTTAAGTTCTCGTCTCTTGATGCAGTCAACTACGGTTTCTCGAGCATCCATTATGTTTCAAATTTCTTTTTTAGTTTTTCGTTTAAATCTTGAGACTCTAGCACTACGACGCAGGTAATTCATTTCAACAGCAGTAACTATTCTTTGTAAATCCGCGCTTAGTGACCACCTCGGACCTATAAGTAAAAACCTATTCTACCATCCCTCTTCTGACTCCTTTTTTGTTCTTTTTTGAAATGTTTTTGTCCCACCATATGGAATTTAGACATTTTACTACCTTTCGACTTTGATTAATTCGGCGCTTAATTTCTATTTCTTTCAGTTCATTTTTATCAATTGTAGCTCTCAGATATTTAAATTTAAAGACCTGTGTGATTTCCACATCGTCATTGGTGAGAACCTGGAATAATGCATTAGAGTTTCTCTTCTTCTTTTTATGCTTATCCATTAATGGATGCATGCGACCACATTTTCCATTGCTTTCCTGTCTCTGGCTGTGTGAATCAATAATTGAATATTGCGTATGCCTGTTCACTGTCTTACGATCCGCAGCCATGACATTTTTCTTCATCCTACTCTTTAACTCCCAATTGTAAACTCGATAATAAGATGGAGAATTTGATATTTATTGTTGCGCATAATGTGACCCAGGTATGCTGTCTTTTTTTTATAGTGTAGAAGAATTCTCGATCTTTATTAAAACTTTTACGAACGTCCTCGTTTTTTATCATGGCTCTCCATCTTATGGATTCTACGATATGTCTACACTTCGAATGCTTCTAATTTGTTTATAGGTTTTACTTTTAGAGTCCAGCTTTCCATACCATACAGGAGTACCGACCAAACATAACACCTAAGAAATGTCAGGCGAAGACCAAGATCAAAGTCACTGCAAGTGAACACTTTTTAAATTTTAAAAACGCGCCTTGGTTTTGTTCGATTCTGCACTCAATTTCTTTGTCTGATGACCATTTCTCCTGAAGCCATGTTCTCAGGTATTTATCAGAATTTATCACTATGTATTCTGTCTTCGACGAGCTTACTTGAAGACTCCATTCAGCATACTCTTGGTACAATCGTTTAGTCATAAATTCCAAGTCGTAAGAATCTTGCGCTAATATGACTTGGTCGTCAACAAAAGTTAAAGAGAAAAGAAACGTGTCGCCAACGGGGATCCCCATTCCCCCGATATGCTGCTTTAACTTTCTCAAAGCTGCTTCTACATATAAATTAAATAAAAGAGGTGACATACATGGTGAGGCTAGGATTGTGGCATTGGATATCTCAAAGGCTTTCGACAGAGTCCGGCACCGATCTCTTCTTGCCAAATTAACATCTTATGGTCTTCCTCCCGGACTCTGTCATTTGATATCCAATTTTCTCGCTGACAGATCTCTTCAGGTCGTCGTCGATAGCATCTTATCCGAGATATTTGCGATTAACGCAGGGGTGCCTCAGGGGTCTGTTCTGTCTCCTACTCTATATCTGTTACACATATACGATCTCATAGCTTCAACTTTCAATCCTATACAGCTACGCAGTACGCAGATCTTGTGTCATCTCTTTTCTCCGACAAAGCATTATCTAGCGCTGCTTCAGATCGGCTAAGAAAACAGCAGATACAGACGATTAATCGGGATCTCGAGATTATTCTGGAATGGGGTAAAAACAATTTGGTCGACTTGAACGCTTCAAAAACTCAGGCCGCGGTTTTCCCTAAGAAAACATCAAGGGATAATGAAACGAACATACTAATGGACGGTAAAATCCTTCCGATGAGATCTAATCTATCTATCCTAGGAGTGAATGCGAGCACTAACTTCTCTTGGGACGATCATGTGCACGCCATTGCCAAATCCGCCTCTCAGAAGCTAGGCTTTCCTTTTAGAGCTAAAAAGTACTTCATATCTCATCAGCTATTAACACTATACAAAGCTCAAGTTAGGCCAACACTAGAATACTGTTCTCATATTTGGAGTTTAGCCCTTAACCACACTTTAGCTCTCTTGGATTCAATTCAAAGAAGAGCGATTCGCCTAATTGATGACGCGAGTCTGACCGATTCTCTCGAAACACTAGAGCACATGTACAGGCATGTGGCAGTGACTTGTCTCTTTCTACAAGTATTATCATGGAAGATGCTCGCAGGAACTAATAGAATTGATCCCTCCAAGAACAAGATCCTTGAGGCGTACTAGACAGTCGGAGACAGCAAATTCCTGTGCGATCCAGCTTGACACAGTGAAGAATTCTGTCTGCGGAGACTTTTTCTTCTATAGAACTTCGAAGTTATGGAAATTGTTATCGAAAGGAATTTTCCACAAAAATTACAACCTATCCTTGTTTAAGAAGGCGGTTCCTCGCCATCTATCCTTGTTTCTGCATCCTACTCGCATTGCTTTGAAAGCATAATGGGGTTGCCCTTTGCGAGTGGATTAAACTTAAAAAAAAATACTGTAGCCTTGTCTTAAGACTCTTATAATACTAAACGAACTCGACAAATTGGAACCGATTGTTATTTGGGCGTGGTTATCTGTGTACATTTCCTGAATTACTGCTTGAATTTGTCTGTTTATGTTGAGGGACCGTAGAGCTTTTTCCAAAGTCTTATTCTAGGGACTGAATCGTACGCTTTTTCCAGATCAATAAACGCCACATGTAATGCTTGTCTAACCGCTATTTTTTTCTCTTTTAAGTGTTTTAAAATAAATAAGTTATCTGTACACGATCTACCTGGTGTAACTCCAAAAGGACCAGTCTGGTTCACAGATGAATCCCACACATAGATAAGTACTGGTGCGGAGTAGCCGGCAAAGAACCTGGAAATGAATTTTACATAAACCTGGGATATTTGATAACCATATTTCAGGCAGAAGTTATTGCAATTCCAGCGTGTGCTGAAACAATGATCAGGAGGTCTTATGAAAACAAGAGAATCGTGATCTATAGCGACAGCCAAGCAACACAAATGCGCTGAGAGCTTATGAAATAAACTCCAGAATGGTCAGATATTGTGTTGATAAGCTAGGCAACTAGGCACAGCACAATACAGTTATACTTTGTTGGGTTGAGGTCCATCGGGGAATTGAAGGAAATGAAAGAGCAGACCTTCTAGCCAAAAGGGAAGCCGAGTTTCCTCTAGTAGGACCGGAACCTATTTGCCTGCTTGCTAACAGAGCTGTAAAGAGGTAATAAAGGAACTACTAAGGAAAGAACACTGCACTCACTGGAGGGGTGTCAATGATCTGAGGCAATCGCGGATGTTCATTGACGGACCATCAGAAGAGAGAGCCAGAAAACTATTACAGTTAAGCAAAAATCGGCTAGGGTAGACAGTTGGACTATTTACGGGACACTGCCCTAATAAAACATCGTACAACAATTGGCGTAAAGAAAAATGCTACTTGTAGAATATGTGAAGATGAAGAAAAAACTCCTTTACACATATTATGTGAATGTCTGTCTCTGGCAAGGGATAGATATTCCAGCTTTGGGAATGCTCTGCGGAACCAAAGACAATAGTGGAAACACCCATAAAGGAGGTTCTGGAATTCTTCAAAAGAACGGGTCTATTATGAGATAATCGTGGGAGGCACAATAAGCCAAAGCTTTAGTGCTGCAGGGATAACCGACCCTATAAAATATAATAATAATAATAATAACTCCACTTTGGACTTCCCTTATTGCATTTCCTGTGTCTTCTTGAATTTTTTTATGAATGATTTTTCCAAAGAATCTAGCAAACGTACAAATGACACTTAATCCTCTATAGCAGTTGGAGTCTTTCCTTTTTTAAAAATCGAAACCAAATTATTTTTTTTTCATTCAAAAGGCATTTTTACTTGCCGGAAACACTCACAGAACAATTTGTAGTGCTGTATATGTTGATATTGACGTATGAGATACTTTATTTATTAGATTAGTTTTTAAATACATTATGGACCTGCCATCTGAGCGCCTCCAAGCAAGCCTTCAAGTTCTAGGCATTTTCGTTCACATAACATATTTTTTTGTTTCTTAATATTTCTTTGTAGTTCGTTGCAGCTTTTTTGATAAACTAGACGTTTTTGTGGTATTTGATCTGCTAACCAGTTCTTGTAGTTTTTATTTTTTCTCTATTAGGATATCTATTTCTTCTGTTAGTCAAGGAGGTCTTTACGCTTTCGTTCTCGCTCCGTATCCAATACTTCAATGGCTGTTTTATTAATTATTTCCTTGAGGCTCTCATATTCTTCTTCAACGTCTTCTTGCTTGTTGGTCTGCGTCAGTTTAATTTCGAGTCTGCAGTGAAACAATTCCTTAATGCTCTGCTAATGAAGGTGATTTAATTTATATTTCTTTGTATGATTCGGAACAGATAACCAAAGACCAGTTTTACGAGAAACTAACACAAACCCTGGATTTAGCGAAGCACCATCAAGAAATCATATTAGCACGGGACTTAAATGTCGGAGTAGGTGTTCGAAATGAGTAGAGAGTAGAGCAGTGAAAAGATCGTGCAGTTAATGGTTCAGGAGATACTTTAATTGAGACTTGCAAGCAATACAACTTAAAAATATTAAACACATTTTTACCCTAATGCACAGATCAATAGGTTTGGACACTTATTAGATTTAAAGTTTGGAAATCAAAAACCGGTTTCGATCTGACGAGATCTAACAAGATCGAAACCGGTCTTTGGTTTCCAAACTTTAAATCTAATAAACGTTCAAACCTATCGGTCTGTGCATTAGAATCCTTGTCTTCTGGGAACCTTCCTAGAGAGCAACAGCTTCGTTAGGTGTTTGTGTTTCAACTGTTGGTAGTTCAGCTACCTATGATTTACTATGCACGCCTAGAGGGCTGCGTAAATTGCAGTCTAGGCATATGACATTTTTTTCCCATAAAGACATTCACAAATATCCATGGGCAGTACTCTCTTTAAACCAAAAATCTATTATTGATTATCTCATTGTAAAACATAAATCTAATCTTAAATATCATGATTATAGGGTCAAAAGAGGAGATAATTGCGAATCTGATTATTACCTGCTGACCTCAAACATAACCTGTCCTTATAAAAGTAAAAGGAAACAGGATATTGTCACAAATGCAGAACTTATCGTTACAGAGAAATATACAAAATTAATTAGCAAAACGAAATTTGTTTGTAGCAGTGCAAGCTGTGGATTTGAGTGCCAAGGACAAAAAGCTGGATAATATATTAGCCGAGATGTTATCTTTATTAGCATTGTAGGTAATTACCCCTAACATGTGTAAATTTAGATAGTGCTCCGCAATTAGGGACTACACGAATTAATTATGGACCGAATTAACGAACAAAGTATATATCCAGGTTTATTGCTACGGTCCAGGAGCTCATTGCAAACGCGGCTCTACCAGATACAAATTTACTCGTCTGGCAGAAGCAGTGTGGCCCTAATCTGTTTGCAAATTCGTAAATTAACAGGCAAGAAGTTTTGAACCTGAATGCCTAGAAATTTCTACTTTTTAGTGCCGCTTCGTTTATGTCAACTAGAAATTACAGAAAACTAACTTTTCTTTTATGATTCACTACAAAATACCTCATGAAATAACCTGTGAAATCCACATCTTATAACTCTTAGTTAAAAGCCTTTTATTTTCAACGAATTTCGTTATTTAAAACAGGCAAAGTATGAAGTGGTTTATTTTGGCTCTTCAAATAATTACATAATTAAAGCGAGGTGTATTTCAAACTTTCTAAATTATTTACTTGAATTTGTTAATTTTCTCAGCGTCCACTTGAAAATGAGCGAGGAAAACTTGGGCAAAATTAAATAAATCTTTCATTCGCAAAGTCAATTTACGACCCCTTCGTTGAAAATCAATAAGTTATTACTACTAGAGTAAACCAGAAGCCACCCTACCTATCTGTTTGTTAAACGAAATTTAAATTTAATCTCGCGTCCCAAATTTATTTTATTACCATGTACTGTATCAAATTGAAAAACTAATATCTAGAAAATAATATACAGGGCACGTATTCCCATTTTGCTAGAATATTATGAAAGTTTCAAGACACATTTTCATTGCAAATAGAACACCAGATTGCATAGTACAGGGCTCTATGAATGCCAAGACACATAGTAGTAGATCACAGGGGAGCCATCAACCTATTTACCTTTGGCAGCAAAAGTTGTCACTTTGAATAAACTCAAAGCACACATTTTTTCCTGTGATGATTTCGAGCTTTATCTGTTAAAACATACTGGAGTAAAATTCTGTTTGAAAACGTTTAACTGGAACTTTAGATTTTAGAGCTTAAAATTTCAAGAAAAAGGAGAAATTTAGAGATTAAAGTGAATATTTTTAGACAGAGTGTAGTTAGATGTTAAGAGATGAAGATGTTATATTTAGGACCCACCCTGGAAGACTAAGACACCAGAAAATATATTTGGCGAACAAAAAAAAGTTGTTTCTGGACGAATATTAAACACATTTTTTCCCAAAATAGTTTTGATAACCAAAAAAGAAAAAGGAACAACATCGCTATTTCTAGGCCCTCTATCTAACTTTGGGTCCTGTCTCGCTATTGCTCTGTTTGTAGAGGTAAAAATTATTAAAAAACAATAACAGGTTTAACACAAAATTAAAAATTTTGAGAAAAAATTTGACATTTATAAGGACTCATTTCTGATCTTCATCAGAAAATTAAAAAAATATTAACTTCGATTTTAATTCTTACATTTTATGTAGAACCTAACGCATTTGTTTGCCAAATGTCATGAATTGGTGTTTGTGCACTTTTTCAAATATAACCTACTAGTCGGATGTTAAAATAAAACACTTTTTGTTACAAATTTTCTCAATGTTTAAAATTATTACGTTTTCAAAACGTAAAGTATAGTAAAACAGCAAAATCAAAAGAAGAATATTTGTTTCGTACAGGATATACTTCTTCCAGGATTGGACCGTGTCAAAGAACTACTAAAAGTGTTCGACGTTTCGCCCACCATCGTAGAGGGCTTCTTCAGGAACAAAGAAAAGAAACAATATATGAAAAGAGAAATATAAGAGAATATGCAAAAATAAAAAGGCCAATTCCAAAACATCAGAGCACAGAGCTCAGTATGTACACCATACCAGCGGCGAAACACTTCTGAATTGAAAATTGGTACAAAGGATAAGAAAGTTTAGATAGAAGAGCACGGTAACTCAGTAGGTCCACCATTCCAGAGGCGAAACTCTTTTGAGAGGAAAAAGGGAAAGGGAAACTTTATATACCTTTCCTCTGCGCGATCACTTCCGAAGATTTCCGATGGTTGGTTTCCAGATGGAGGAAAGCATATAACCGTCGTCTCTGTTGATGTTTTGGGGAATATTTGAATATCAATGGCCTCGCGTATCTTCCTATTTTAGTAATTGGGAATATTGGATATAATTGAAATATTATCAAAGAGAATTTTATGTCCGGTCTCATGTTGATGTTCCGCAATGGCTGACTGCGAAAATAAACCAGACCTAAGATATCTTTGGTGCTCGGATATTTTCGTCTTAAATGATCTTTCCGTTTCTCCGATGTACACTGAACCACAAGAATAAGGAACCCGGTCATTTATTGTTTCTTTTCTTTGTTCCTGAAGAAGCTACGACGGTGGGCGAAACGTCGAACACTTTTAGTAGTTTTTTGACAATTTCCAATCCCGGAAGAAGTATATCCTGTACTGACACAGGCCTTGGAAGCTTTCGTCATCAATATTTGTTTCGCAATGAACAAAGAGTCATTGCAGAAAAAATTGAAAAGTCCGAGGCATTTGAAATTTTGAGAAAAATGTGAAAATTTTTAAAAGTGAAAATTTCGCTTTTAGATTTAAATTGAAAAAAAATCAAATCATTTTTGAATACAAATTGTATTTGGAGAAAAAAATCCAAAATTTTTAAAATAAAAATTAATCAAAATTAAATTATAAAGTTTGAGTTCAGAATTAAAAAAAAAGAATTTCAAGTTTTAATTTGAAATAAAAATTTTGGGCTGAAAACATGAATGTGACTTCAATTTAAATTTTGAAATTGGATTATTTTCTTTCGAGCCGTTATTTAAGCTCAATATTTAGATATTGATAATAACTTTAAAGTTTTAAAGAATGTTAATTTTTCGGGGTAACATTAGAATTCCAAAAAAATCGAATATTTGAAAAAGTCGAGATTTTGAGAAACAATGACATTTATAAGAACATTGAAATAAATCTTGTCCCCTAAAACCAAGAAGGATTAAAAAACACAACAAAGGTTGCTCTAACGCGTTTCGATCGCCAAGCTATCATCTACAGAGAGATACTCTCAGAGTGTCTGCTTGGGTATCGAAACGCGTTAGAGCAACCTTTGTTGTGTTTTTTAATCCTTCTTGGTTTCAGGGAACAAGGTTTGTTTTTCAGATAACCAAGGACCAGTCCGTTCTATCAAAATTTATATGAAGAAATTGAAAGCTTGACTAGAAATTTTAAAAAATAGGCCAAAATTCGACGCTAAAGCAAACATTTTTTTAAATTAAAATTGTGAAAAAAGTAGAATGAAAGGCAGTAATATCCTTCCACAAGTTAAACTAAAACTTCGGACCTTAGGAGAATAAATTAGTTACCTTAAAAATAGATTTTGAAGAAAAAAATGGTGAGGCTTTTGTGACAACATTAGAAATTTTTTAGAAAAAATTCGGAATTTAAAATACAATGGTTTCTCAATATTTTCGAGTTTAAGGTAGTTCACCGGTCAATAACGGAATTAACGGAATTTTGATGCTTCATTTCGCACGTTAGGGAAATCTTTTGAAGTAATGGTAGCTTGCAGCAGCACCATTATTCCTTCTGGATGCCTTTGATCTCTTTGACTAAAGCTCATAAAATCTACTGCTTGGGGATTTATATTATTGTATCTACGTGGACAGTCTATGCTAAAAATCGAGTAGTGATGGCAGTTTGGCGCTTCCGTCTAGGTTGTGTGTTCTAAAGACTTTTTGCTACGATCATTGCCTATACACTTCCTCCGCCTTAAGGTCGAAATTTAGAATAATATCTACAAGTTAGAAGCCAAAGTTTAAAAATTGACCCGAAATTTTCAGAAAAATTTCGAAATTTGGGGAAAACATTAAAAGTTCAACCTTACAGGTAGCCAAATTTTCGAGAAAACGCTTAATATCTTTAAAATGAAAATTTCTTGAAATTAAAGTAATATACAAAATTTTAGAAAATGCAGCAAACGGGTCACACCACAAATCAATAAAGAGTAACAAAACAGAAAAAATATTGGCAAATTTGGGAAAAACTACATTTTTTTAACAAGGATGAAGAAATTCATAAGAAAAATTAGATGATAAGATATCTGTTAATTGAAAACTTCATTAAAAAATCAAAATTTTTAGCTCAAAGTCTAAACTTTTGGGTTAAAGTCAAAATTTTAATGCTCCTCTTTTTCCTTATTATTGTAAAATTTGAATTTAAACGTAAAATTAAATAAAAATGTAGGACTTTATTGATTAAATCGGAAATTTCGAAAACAAAGTCAAAATTTTGAGAAGGGTATCGAAGTTGCGAACTCAAAAATCATAGATTTCTGAAGTCAGGATTTAAAAGAAAGTAAATAATTTCAACTTTCATTAAATTATGGAAGATGATTATATTGAATTTATAAAAGTTAAAACTGAGAATTTTCAAAAAGCCACTCTTTAGTAAACAATTCAAATATGGAATATGGATTTCCCAATACTTTGAGTTTAAATTCGTGGTTTAAAAATAGTTTCACATTTAGAAAAAATTTCAACATTTAATTTACCATTAGTCAAAATAGTTCGAAATTTATAAAATCAAAATTTTACGTTTGACGTTAAATACGAGATTTTTGCGAAAAAAGTAAGGTTGCACATTACAATTAATCTATAAATTTTAAGGAAATATTTGAGGATTTGGGGAAGACAAAAAATTTATCACAAAAATAATGAAATTTGTAAGAAAATTACAAAATCGAGATTTTCATAAAGAGGTATACAAATCTCTAAACAAGAAATTTTCGACGTCAACATTAATCAACATTTAAAGTTTAAAGCTAAAATTTAAAAAAGAACTTTAAATGTAGAAGTTACCTACGTTTCAAAGTTTAACATGAAATTGCTGGAAAAGTTTAAAAATAAAAAACCAGTAAAGGTTTCAATATTAAATTTAAAATTTTGATAGAAGAAATTCTAATATTTATAGGAAGAAACGATTAATTTAAAATTTTGATTTTAAACTTGTTGGAAAAAATTTAATGCTGCCAATTTTGAAATAAAGAGGTAATTTGGAGAAAACTCTTTAAATTTATAAATAAAAAGTTCTTGACATTTTTGGACAACATGGTAGAGAAAATAGCAAATATTTTAAGTGTTAGTTTGGTATTTTGAGAGTACTTTTAGTTAAAAGTTATATAAAATAAACTGCAAGTTTTTAAAAGGCAGAAATTCATAAAAAACTGAAAATATTTTTAAAATATTCTAAGATGCAACTCAAATTTTCGAGAAAGCAGACACTTTAACATCAAGGTCAAACTAAGTAAAATTTTAAACTGAAATCTTTGAAACAAATTATGGTGTTGAGATAAAACACAACATTCGTGAAATAACAATTATCTGAAATTTCGTGCTTAAAGTTGAAAATTTAGAAGGAATGGCAAAAATCTCTATTTTAAACTCAAATTTAAAAAAAATCAATATTTATAGAAGTTTCTAGGTTTAATTTGAACTAAATATTTTTAAAAAAGAGAGAGTTTTAATAAAACTTGTAATTTACACAATGCTAGAATTATTTAAAAAATTTTAATTTTGAGCTTCAACTTTTCCGAAAACAATATCAAACTTTAAGTTTTGAGAAATAGTCAAATTTTTTGACAAAAAAGTTTTAATATGAGAAAAGGTCAAAGTTCTGAAGTTAAACTTAAACTTTTGAAAAGAAAAACTTCAAAACTGTTGATAAAACCAAATCGGTTTTATACCTCGGAGTTACGTGTTCGACTTTTTTTTTGACGTTTTAACTTTAAGCTGGAAATTCTTACTTTGAACTTCAAACTTTAAGAAAAAAACCGCAAGTTTATATTCAAATCTAGTAAATTAGTATGTTAAGTTCCCTCGAAATGATTCCTTAGTACAATATACTAACTAACTAATATATATATATATATATATATATATACATTTATATAGGGTATAAGTCAGCCTCCGCAATGTAAAAATTGAATGTCAGTCAGCGTCCGGCGAAACTCGGCGTCCGATATACGGACGCTGAGTGACCAGCCCATTTAACAAGCTCAGAGGGGTCTACAAGGGTCCTAGATGCGTTTGCAATAAAAAAACGGTGGAGCTTAACTTGCCGGTTTTTGGATAGCCGTATAAAATCAAGTTTACTCGTTTGCCGCTACGAGTCGCTTCGATCGATTCGTATATCCCCAAGGCGTATCTAAATTTCAAGCCAGCGGTTCACCCAGCCTCCAAAACATCGGCAACGTCGTATGCTTCTAATAAATGCATTTCTCTTGAACAAACCAATGAGAACTTCAGTACACTTAGCTCTAGGTTTACCCCTCCGCGCTGTTTCATTCCTGCAAATGCCCGCGTAAATCGAACCGGCGCGGTGTAAAATTAATTTAAATTTACAATGAGACATAAGTTTGGGTTCTACACAAAGTGAAAAACGTGCAAATAACTTTTGTTAATTAGTAGAATATCATACAAAATAGCTGTTCATACTATAAATTTAGACATTTAGAAATTAACGCATTTTCATTTTATTGATTATTTTTAACTTTAGTTTAAAGCGCGAAAAAAGTGAGCTTTAATTCAGAAATATCAAGGTCTTAAAATGGTTATTCACGAAATAAAATAAAGTACATGAACAGAAGAAAATTAGCTGGCAAACATACGTTTCTAAATTTTTAGTGTCATATAATAAATCTAAAGGTATTTGGTTTTTTGGTATTTATTCATATAGATAGAAAATTGAAAAGAGTGAGATAGTTTTATTAATTGTGACTACCTCTATTTTTTACCACTAAAATTATCCAGTTGGTCTTTTCTGGATTTTGACAAGTGTCGATAGAAATGTTATCTTACATATTTATTTACTTATTAATAATGTAATTTCATGAATATAAATTCCAATCTGCACCTTTAAACCTAACTAATGAACTCTCATAATGACTAAAATGGTAAGTGTGATATTCGTCCTGTTGTTTTATTACTGAATATTTAATTCATGTAACACAACCTATTTTTTAAATATTTCTCCTATAAACTATAAATTTTAATTTTATATTTGAAATTTTGATTTTTCTCTGGACATTTTAAGTTATACTTAAAATTTAAAGAAAAAAAGCTAAGGTTTTGAAATAATATTCAAAATTTTGATTTTCCCTCAATATCTACAATACATTTAAAGTCAAAATGTTAACACTACTGAAAATAGCCGCACTAATCTTGATATTTTAACATTATCAATTTAAAATTTAGATATTTTTTGCCTAATTTACATTTCACACTTTTTTCAAACTTTTGGTTAATTATAACTCAAATTTTTGAATATTTTGTTCAAAGTTGCGTTTATAAAATAATTAAATTAAAATATTCCTCCAGTTTTGAATATTTGCACGTCCAAACTAGAAAAATTGTAGAAAATTTCAAAATTTTCAGAGAAAGTAAAAATTTTGAAAAAAATATCGTAAGTTTTATTGTAAAGTCGATATTTTAAAGTAAAGGTCGAAATTAAAATAACAGTTTCCAGAATAGGTATATATTCAAAATTCGAGAAAAAGTGCAACTTTTAAGTTTAGAGTTCAACTTTATTTTATTTTAAGAAGAAATAAAAACACGAACTTAAAATTGGGAGGATTTGGAACTTTACTTGAAATTTAAATTTTAAAGTTGAGCTTTCCGTAGATTTTTTGGACTGAATTTGAAATTTTGAGCAAAAATTCGAAATCTTAACATGTCGATGTAGAAATTTTAAATTTGGAAACAAACATTAAACTGTTTTCTGAAATGTTGAAATAAAATTCGAAATTTTAGGTTTTAGAGTTTGATTTTCAAGCAAAAATTTTTAATGTCAAGTTCAGTATGGAAATTTTTCGAACTTATTTAATAAATTTCATTTTTAAGTTGATCGCTTTGTTTCGCATTTTGCTGTGGGAAAACTGACATCGTTAGCCCCTAATAATTTCTATCGACAAAAATACGAGCTGTACTTTATAGAATAAAAAAGTCCCCCCCCCTTTCCCAAAATTTTGAATATGCATGTTTTACATGAATACCAGCTAGTGAAATCCCTAAAATACCTACATAGTATAGAATTCAAAACTATTAGCTGTTAATTTTGGTGGAACGGACTGGTCCTTGGTTATCTTTAAAAATTAAATTGCAAAACTTGTCTCCTGAAATTAAGAAAGATTAAAAAACACATCAAAGGCTGCTCTAACGCTTTTCGACAGCCAAGCTATCAGAAGTATTTCTCTGATAATGATAGCTTGGCTTCGAAACGCGTTAGAGCAACCTTTGTTTGTTTTTAAAACTTTCTTGGTTTCAGAGGACAAGGGTTCACACCACAAATCAATAAAGAGTAACAAAACAGAAAAAATATTGGCAAATTTGGGAAAAACTACATTTTTTTAACAAGGATGAAGAAATTCATAAGAAAAATTAGATGATAAGATATCTGTTAATTGAAAACTTCATTAAAAAATCAAAATTTTTAGCTCAAAGTCTAAACTTTTGGGTTAAAGTCAAAATTTTAATGCTCCTCTTTTTCCTTATTATTGTAAAATTGAATTTAAACGTAAAATTAAATAAAAATGTAGGACTTTATTGATTAAATCGGAAATTTCGAAAACAAAGTCAAAATTTTGAGAAGGGTATCGAAGTTGCGAACTCAAAAATCATAGATTTCTGAAGTCAGGATTTAAAAGAAAGTAAATAATTTCAACTTTCATTAAATTATGGAAGATGATTATATTGAATTTATAAAAGTTAAAACTGAGAATTTTCAAAAAGCCACTCTTTAGTAAACAATTCAAATATGGAATATGGATTTCCCAATACTTTGAGTTTAAATTCGTGGTTTAAAAATAGTTTCACATTTAGAAAAAATTTCAACATTTAATTTACCATTAGTCAAAATAGTTCGAAATTTATAAAATCAAAATTTTACGTTTGACGTTAAATACGAGATTTTTGCGAAAAAAGTAAGGTTGCACATTACAATTAATCTATAAATTTTAAGGAAATATCTGCGGATTTGGGGAAGACAAAAAATTTATCACAAAAATAATGAAATTTGTAAGAAAATTACAAAATCGAGATTTTCATAAAGAGGTATACAAATCTCTAAACAAGAAATTTTCGAGGTCAACATTAATCAACATTTCAAGTTTAAAGCTAAAATTTAAAAAAGAACTTGAAATGTTGAAGTTACCTACGTTTCAAAGTTTAACATGAAATTGCTGGAAAAGTTTAAAAATTAAAAACCAGTAAAGGTTTCAATATTAAATTTAAAATTTTGATAGAAGAAATTCTAATATTTATAGGAAGAAACGATTAATTTAAAATTTTGATTTTAAACTTGTGGGAAAAACATTAATGCTGCCAATTTTGAAATAAAGAGGTAATTTGGAGAAAACTCTTTAAATTTATAAATAAAAAGTTCTTGAAATTTTTGGACAACATGGTAGAGAAAATAGCAAATATTTTAAGTGTTAGTTTGGTATTTTGAGAGTACTTTTAGTTAAAAGTTATATAAAATAAACTGCAAGTTTTTAAAAGGTAGAAATTTATAAAAAACTGAAAATATTTTTAAAATATTCTAAGATGCAACTCAAATTTTCGAGAAAGCAGACACTTTAAGATTAAGGTCAAACTAAGTAAAATTTTAAATTGAAATCTTTGAAACAAATTATGGTGTTGAGATAAAACACAACATTCGTGAAATAACAAATATCTGAAATTTCGTGCTTAAAGTTGAAAATTTACAAAGAATGGCAAAAATCTCTATTTTAAACTCAAATTAAAAAAAATCAATATTTATAGAAATTTCTAGGTTTAATTTGAACTGAATACTTTTAAAAAAGATAGAGTTTTAATAAAACTTGTAATTTACACAATGCCAGAATTATTTAAAAAATTTTAATTTTGAGCTTTAACGAAAACAATATCAAACTCTAAGTTTTGAGAAATAGTCAAATTTTATGACTTAAAAGTTTTAATATGAGAAAATGTCAAAGTTCTGAAGTTAAACTTAAACTTTTGAAAAGAAAAACTTCAAAACTGTTTTTATATTTTATACCTCGGAGTTACGTGTTCGACTTTTTTTTTGACGTTTTAACTTTAAGCTGGAAATTCTCACTTTGAACTTCAAACTTTAAGAAAAAAAACCGCAAGTTTATATGCAAATCTAGTAAATTAGTATGTTAAGTTCCCTCGAAATGATTCCTTAGTACAATAGAGTAACTAACTAATATATATATATATATATATATATATACATTTATATAGGGTATAAGTCAGCCTCCGCAATGTAAAAATTGAATGTCAGTCAGCGTCCGGCGAAACTCGGCGTCCGATATACGGACGCTGAGTGACCAGCCCATTTAACAAGCTCAGAGGGGTCTACAAGGGTCCTAGATGCGTTTGCAATAAAAAAACGGTGGAGCTTAACTTGCCGGTTTTTGGATAGCCGTATAAAATCAAGTTTACTCGTTTGCCGCTACGAGTCGCTTCGATCGATTCGTATATCCCCAAGGCGTATCTAAATTTCAAGCCAGCGGTTCACCCAGCCTCCAAAACATCGGCAACGTCGTATGCTTCTAATAAATGCATTTCTCTTGAACAAACCAATGAGAACTTCAGTACACTTAGCTCTAGGTTTACCCCTCCGCGCTGTTTCATTCCTGCAAATGCCCGCGTAAATCGAACCGGCGCGGTGTAAAATTAATTTAAATTTACAATGAGACATAAGTTTGGGTTCTACACAAAGTGAAAAACGTGCAAATAACTTTTGTTAATTAGTAGAATATCATACAAAATAGCTGTTCATACTATAAATTTAGACATTTAGAAATTAACGCATTTTCATTTTATTGATTATTTTTAACTTTAGTTTAAAGCGCGAAAAAAGTGAGCTTTAATTCAGAAATATCAAGGTCTTAAAATGGTTATTCACGAAATAAAATAAAGTACATGAACAGAAGAAAATTAGCTGCCAAACATACGTTTCTAAATTTTTAGTGTCATATAATAAATCTAAAAGTATTTGGTTTTTTTTGGTATTTATTCATATAGATAGAAAATTGAAAAGAGTGAGATAGTTTTATTAATTGTGACTACCTCTATTTTTTACCACTAAAATTATCCAGTTGGTCTTTTCTGGATTTTGACAAGTGTCGATAGAAATGTTATCTTACATATTTATTTACTTATTAATAATGTAATTTCATGAATATAAATTCCAATCTGCACCTTTAAACCTAACTAATGAACTCTCATAATGACTAAAATGGTAAGTGTGATATTCGTCCTGTTGTTTTATTACTGAATATTTAATTCATGTAACACAACCTATTTTTTAAATATTTCTCCTATAAACTATAAATTTTAATTTTATATTTGAAATTTTGATTTTTCTCTGGACATTTTAAGTTATACTTAAAATTTAAAGAAAAAAAGCTAAGGTTTTGAAATAATATTCAAAATTTTGATTTTCCCTCAATATCTACAATACATTTAAAGTCAAAATGTTAACACTACTGAAAATAGCCGCACTAATCTTGATATTTTAACATTATCAATTTAAAATTTAGATATTTTTTGCCTAATTTACATTTCACACTTTTTTCAAACTTTTGGTTAATTATAACTCAAATTTTTGAATATTTTGTTCAAAGTTGCGTTTATAAAATAATTAAATTAAAATATTCCTCCAGTTTTGAATATTTGCACGTCCAAACTAGAAAAATTGTAGAAAATTTCAAAATTTTCAGAGAAAGTAAAAATTTTGAAAAAAATATCGTAAGTTTTATTGTAAAGTCGATATTTTAAAGTAAAGGTCGAAATTAAAATAACAGTTTCCAGAATAGGTATATATTCAAAATTCGAGAAAAAGTGCAACTTTTAAGTTTAGAGTTCAACTTTATTTTATTTTTAAGAAGAAATAAAAACACGAACTTAAAATTGGGAGGATTTGGAACTTTACTTGAAATTTAAATTTTAAAGTTGAGCTTTCCGTAGATTTTTTGGACTGAATTTGAAATTTTGAGCAAAAATTCGAAATCTTAACATGTCGATGTAGAAATTTTAAATTTGGAAACAAACATTAAACTGTTTTTCTGAAATGTTGAAATAAAATTCGAAATTTTAGGTTTTAGAGTTTGATTTTCAAGCAAAAATTTTTAATGTCAAGTTCAGTATGGAAATTTTTCGAACTTATTTAATAAATTTCATTTTTAAGTTGATCGCTTTGTTTCGCATTTTGCTGTGGGAAAACTGACATCGTTAGCCCCTAATAATTTCTATCGACAAAAATACGAGCTGTACTTTATAGAATAAAAAAGTCCCCCCCCTTTCCCAAAATTTTGAATATGCATGTTTTACATGAATACCAGCTAGTGAAATCCCTAAAATACCTACATAGTATAGAATTCAAAACTATTAGCTGTTAATTTTGGTGGAACGGACTGGTCCTTGGTTATCTTTAAAAATTAAATTGCAAAACTTGTCTCCTGAAATTAAGAAAGATTAAAAAACACATCAAAGGCTGCTCTAACGCTTTTCGACAGCCAAGCTATCAGTAAGTATTTCTCTGATAATGATAGCTTGGCTGTCGAAACGCGTTAGAGCAACCTTTGTTTTGTTTTTAAATCTTTCTTGGTTTCAGAGGACAAGATTTGTTTTTCAATTTTTAAATAGCTGTTAAACCAATGAAAACTGAATCGAGTTTGTTATCCATATTAATATTTGAGAGGAGGGATGGGTTATAAAATGTTTTTTGTTGGCCTTCTTCATTTAAAAAAGTTTTATCAGGAGCCAGAAAAGTATATTTTTTTATTTGAATTTCAGTGTTTCATTACACGAGTATTAAAAATATCATTGATTCAATAACATTGCAACGATCAACTTTACCTAATTATTTTTCAATGATATGTTAATCTTGTCATATAAGGAAAACAGAATGAGGTTGTTACCAGTTATGTAACTATCAAATTCGAAAAAAAAAAAAAATAGAAAAAATACTACATATAAAAAGCTATCTAGAAAGCTCATAGCTTTAGTTATAATTTATAATCTACAAAAGGAAAATAATATGCAATAATTAAAATAAACTTTTATTTATCTGTCCAATTTTAAAATAAAATCAACAACAAATAATAATTTTATATCTAATTAAAAATGCAAATCGCAATTACATGCTAAATTTAACACTTGTAAAATACTGGATCATTTCTTCAAAACAAAATTAAGTCAAGGTATACACCTAGGTTCACTTACACCTAGCAAAGAACTATTTATAGAACATCTAATTTTACAGATTTATACTTGTTTTAGAGCATGACATGTAAAATTTCCTTAAAAATGCATATAATATGCACCGAGTGAAAATAAGTTCAATAACATGGAAACTAAAATCAGCTGCAATGCATGTTTCCCGAATTCTTAGGGTTAGAATTACAAATACACTTCATAAACTTAGTTTTTAAACACGAAATCATTAAACGATCAGTTTGAAATAAAGTTTAACATCACTTGGGTTTGCATATGAAATTGCTTCGGATTTAAACATAGCACTGAATTTTTGCCATTTCCAGTTCTTTGAAGAAGATTTGTATTTAAATATTCTTTTTGTCATTCTTATTTGTTGAGTTAGGTTTTCCTTATTTCACATTAAACTAATTCAAACTAAAAAGAGATGGTTATTTGTTTTCGAGCAACATGTAAAATTCCACTAAAAATGCATATAATATGCATCGAGTGAAATTAAGTTCAATAACATGGGAAATAAAATCAGCTGCATTGCATGTTTTGCTGAATTCTTAAAGTTAGAGTTACAAATACACTTCATACCCGGAGTTTTTAAACATGAATCATTAAAAGAGCAGCTCGAGATAAAATTTAACATCACTTGAATTTGCACATGAAATTGCTTCTGATTTAAACACAGCACTGAATTTTTGCCACTTCCAATTCCTTGAAAAAGAGCTGTGTCTAATTATCCCTTTTGTCATTCTTACTTGTTGAGTTTGGTTTTCCTTGTTCCACATTAAACGAATTAAAACTAAAAAGAAGATGAGGGTGACATTTGACGTAATTATTAACTGACAAATATGTATGTGACTTTACACTAAATCCTATTTACCTTGTAGGGTAATATTAAATGGGGCCTAGTAAATATTATGTACTCCTTCGATCTTGTATTGGTCAATATCGGTCACGGCTCACTTTCACCTTATTGACATCACTGTTATTGATACTTTCAATCGATAAACTGTATTAACAATAAGTATGTACAATATTTCTACCATGTTTGGATAATATTGATACGATGAGCCAGGTTTCCCTTTTCGGCATCGTTGACTTGTTGATTAAACAAATGCCCCATTTTGCCATGGTTGATATTAATATTGAATGACAGAGCACAGAGCGCGCAAGCAAAGAACACCGCGCGCAATTTGAAACACTATGTTTTCGAGGTATTTGCTGCTTATTGTTGATTTCTCCTGTCAACTAGAAATTATAATTCTGTATTTAAAATTTTGATTTTTTTTCTGGACATTTAGAGATATAGTTGAAACGTAAATAAAGGAGCTGAAATTTCAGATTTAAATCCCAAATTTTGATTTCAAAGTTAAATATTGATTTTTTTCCAATATCTACTTTAAACTGTTGAAGCCCAAATAGATAAATTTACAGCTATAACGTTGACATTTAGAATTTTGAATTGTTTTTTCCAAGTTTAATAAAAATTTTTCGTCAGAACTAAAATGTTTAATTATTTTGATCACAGCTTCGTTTATAAATAACACTCCAATTTTAAATTTTCACACTGAAAAATTTGATGCCAACTTAAGAATATTTAGAAAAGTAGACATTTTGATAGAAAATCGGAAACCGCTGTTATTGTCATAAATTTTGATATCAGATATCTATAATTTTCTACACTTTACATTTTTTAGCATTTCATAAAATTTTGCTACATATAAATCGCCAGCTTAGTTGGTAAAGGACCTATTAAAACGCCGAAGGTTATGCGATCGAATCCGACGAGTGTCGCTTCTTTTTTTTTTCGATTTTTTACAGATTTATTAACTTCTCATGTTTTTTATGCTTACCTTATTATTAATAGTTATGTAATGAATCTAAACAGCAGTGTACGTTGGCATAATCATGATAACTACTCCATGGATCACTCAGAATTATACGAATATTTCAGGACTTCGTTTATTTTTAACTTCCAAGTAAAGCTTCTATTAAAGTATTAAAGATGCGTTTAAAAGGTCTAGCTTAGTGTAACATGGTGCTAACGCAATATCCATGAATTTCTACGGCTTCTAGAAAAGTGATCAACATTTAAGTTTCAAACCAAAAGCTTAATTTTTTTGCAAGCAATAAAATCTCACATATATTTACAGTCGCGCAAATAAATGAACAGCTATACTTATCGAAGACATCAAGTTTTAGATGACAGTTCGAACTGAAGAGCTAAAAGTATTAATTATTTTATACAATGGTGACATTTTTTTGTGAGAAGATTGTTATTTGAATTTATTATATATTCATTACTGCCAAGGTAAGCACTTAAAAATATAAAAATTAAAAAAAATCTATAAAAAAAAAGAAAAAAAAATGGAACTCGTAGGAATTGAACGCATGACCTTCAGCGCCAAAACCAATCTCTTTATCACTTGCTCCAAGGTACTTCTAGAAATGTTAATTTTAAATACCGGAATACTATTTATAATTACTTATTTAGAATTCTGAAAGCCATTATTATTTTTTGTAGTAATCTTTTACAGAATAAGAACTATTCATTACGTAATGTACGCACAAAAACGTCATAAGAAACGTTCCTTGTGAGGTTTAAAAGTTGAAACTCCTGACTAAAATTGAAAATTTGGTAATAACTTCGAGTTTTCAAAGTTTTATTGTATAAATCAAGAGTTTTTTCTCTGAATGATGCATTTCTTTTCAAAACTTCACGTTTGGACTTTAAATTGGACGTTCCTCTCTACATTTTAAAACCCGAAGTAAACGTTTAACTCTATCCCTGAAATTTAAAATTAAAGTCAAAAATTTGAGTTTGAAGTTTTGGTTTTTAAGTAACAAGTACATGAATTTAAAGTTTAGGTTGAAAATTTTCATTGTTTTTAAATACTTCGATTTGAAATTTGATGTTTTTGTCCCAAGTTTTGCTGCTGGAAACTCCTAACCTCTAATAATTTCTATCGCCAAAAAAACGAGCTCTATTTTATAAACAAAATTTTCCTCAGCGATAAAAAGGAGAAAAAACATAACCCTTGAGAGAAACTTCTATTTAAATTTCAAATTTCAAAAAAATCAACAAAAATTATATTACACAGAAAATAAAGTGTAAATAGCCAAAACTGCTTAATTGCTTAAATTGAAGATATAAAATCGCAATTAAGTATTTGCTAAATCTTCTTTTTGCTAAAGGTACGCACATTTTTCAAATTGTAGTAGCAAAAACAAACATCACACTTGTAATAACCAACACAAAACCATCTTTTAATTGTAAGAAGAAATCAAAAAACAAAACTTAACACAAGCAACTTCATTTATGAAAACGTCCTAATTATTCTTATTCGTCCAATGTAAAGTTCCCTGAAAAGTACATGTTCTGAAATGAGGTGTAGTAAAATAAAAAACAAAATTAGCTGTCACGCATGTTTTATTAAATTCTTAAATTATAGTAATAAATACACGTATACTTAACCAAAATAAGTTTTAAAGTATGAAAACACTTTCCAGTTTCTTGCCTTTAGATTTACATGGAAGGTCGAAGGCACTAAAGGTGTCCTTTTAAGATGATTGTTGATATGCCCATATACTTTACATATTCTCACCAGTTTAAATTGGTTTCGGTTCTAAACACAGCAGTACAATACTTAATTTTTGCTCTTGAAGTTCTTCGAGAACGTTTCGAAATGTTACTAATGTATTTGTTAACCCTGATTTTCGGTGATTTTCTTCTGTGTAGTAATTTATGCACATAATTTATAATTAAACAGCGAAGTCACCATAACAAATCGAATTACTTAAATGCTTAACAATATTCCAAGGGTTAAGCAAAATGTTTAATAAATCCTAGTTGTAACAAGTTGAAATAGAATTGAAAATAAATTTTAGTATTAAAAATACACATTTAGAAAGATCCAGTATTACTTTTGAAAGCTACCAGCTAACCACAACAGCTTCTTGGATATTTAATTTAGCGCGAGGTTATGTTTTCTGTGTATCCGTGCTATTAATTGATTCATCTCCCGCATTAAGCATTTTATCGACACCAAAGCTGTTAAAAAGCTTACATCATCGCAGTAAAGTCATTTCGGCAACACTGTTCGGAGGCTGGATGTGATCGTATAAATATAAATGGAGGCTCAATAACTGCAGATACACTAGGAGTCTGAGTAAACCGCTGGGCAGTGGAGCCTCAATGACTGACGAAATGTAACGCCTGTATAACGCGTGTATATAGACCTGCGCCCAGTTGGAATGTGTATGGACCGGAGTCTGAGTTAGCCGCTGCAGCAGTATATATATATATATATATATACATATTACAAGGAAATGGGAAATATCCATTTTATAAAAAAAATTTTTCTCATCATATTATGTTTCTCACATTGAATATCGCTTTAACCATGACGCATTATTGAATATCAGCAATGATGATTGTTCTTGGAGGATGACAATTCATAAGCAACAAAATAAATGACAATTGAAATTGTCTTGACCTATCAACTTCGGCAGCTTGTCATAGTTTCGCAGTCATATTTTTTTTTTCATTCAAGAAACACCCCACCCCGGAAGGGGTATTACAATCCAATCAAAAGAGATGGTCAATAAGTAATTTAGTTTTAGCCTAACTTAACTATGCTTGAAATGTTAAAATTGAAGTTCTACTCACTAGTATACCTTAGGGTTTATATAACTTAATTTCACCCAACTAGCGTGTAACATAAAACCGCACAAGCTTTGCTTTTTCACCAACGAAACGTGACAGTCACTTGATTAGCTCAAAAGGCTTCACTCTCTTGAGTGTTCTTTTTTTTTTTTGGTGGAACCTTCTGGTTCTTGGTTATCTTTAAAAATTAAAATACAAATCTTGTCTCCTGGAACTAAGAAAGATTAAAAAACACAACAAAGATTGCTCTAATGCGTTTCGATAGCCAAGATATCATCTTCAGAGATATACTGGTTTCAGGAGACAAGATTAGTATTTCAATTTTTGAGTCTTCTTGTCATATTGGTGTTATCAAGGAGTCGGATCGCCTCGACAATCACATGTTGATAGAGCCGTTGTTCGTGACTCCTTGCAAGTATGGGAATAGTCTGGTCATTGGTGTCCATCCGGAGGTCTCGGTGAAGATCACTATTTCTGATGTACCAAGATGCATTAATAATGTTTCTCAATATTTGATTCTGAAACCTCTGGATGGTTAGGATATTACTTTTGCTGGTGCACCCCCAGAGCTGCAAGCCATAAGTTCACACTGGTTTGAGGATTTGTTTATAAAAAGGTAATTTGTTATATGTTAATAGCCGCTAAAGTACCGCATCTAGTGTTCTGCTTAGATATTTTGCTGCATTTGCATAAGGAATCTGTGCATTATTTATGTTAATTGGTATTTGTTGGCTATTTTTGCTTGTGAAATTAATATGTACAGATTTGGACTTGTTTAATTTAATATGCCATTTTTTGGTCCAATTATTTATTTGATTAAACTGTAGTTTGCAGTTTATTTGCAGTTTCTTCGTGGCTTTCTCCTACAATTAGGACAGCGGTATCGTCTAAAAATGTAGCTGCAGTGTCTTGTTCTGAGTATGGTATATTACTAGCATGGAGCAGGTGCAGGATAGGTTCAAAGACACTTTCTTGTGGAACTCCTGCTCCTTTTTTTTTTTAATGCGATGAATGCTTCTTCTTGTTTTACTCTGAAGGCTCTGGCGAAAATATGGGATTCCAATAATGCTGCATATTTGTGTGGGAGTAGCGTATTAAGCTTATATTTTAGCCCATTATGCCACACTTTATTAAAGGCTTGCGTAACATCCAGAAGGATGGCTTAACAAACTTCTTTGTTTGCTAATGCATTTTTAATCACATCTGTAATTCTATGTACCTACTCTATTGTTGAGTGGCTCTTCCTAAAGCCGAACTGATGACTTGGTATCAGGTTTTTCTCTTCAATAATAGGTTTTAGCCTTTTCAAAAATATTTTTTGGAATAGTTTCGATAGAATAGGCAGTAGAGAGATTGGTTTATGCAATGAATGACTTAGGGATATACCTTAATCTAAATGAGGTATTAAAGAGGTGTGAAATTTTTACTATGGCTTTCTTTGTGAGTTGTTTTAACACTTCACCGGTAATTAAATTAAAGCCAGGAGCTATCTTATCTTATCTGTGTTGGTTTTTATTTCGTATTTTATTTCCTTCGGGGATGTTGGTGCAATGTTTATATTATCTTTGTCTGGTAAGTGCCAGTTTAGCAATTCTTCTCCTTCGTTTGGTTAAAAGGTATTTTCAAGATGTTCTGCAAACCTATTTGCTTTCAGAATATTGTTTCTAATCCAACTTCCATCTGCATTTCTGATTGGTGTATTGTGCAGTATATTTTAATTTTTTAATAGCTTCCCAGACGAAGTAATCAGTGCTTTTGACATTTGTCAGCTTTACTAATACATTTTTTAACCTTTTTATCTCTTTGTTTAACTTCTGAGTGGCATTATTGAGTATTGTTTTATCTGCTGGAGTTCTGGACTGGTGCCATTTCCTCCCTAGTTTTCTTTTTTTCGAGATCAAGTCTTTTTCTTCTTTAGAATAATTGTTTTTCTTTGTCCTCTGAATAATCAAAGGAGTATTATTTCAATCTGCTTGTTGAATAAGAGTAACAAGGGTTTTCACTTCCTCATACAACTATTCAGTTGTTTTAATGATACGTTTAGATTAATAACATTTTCAAGATCTAATTTGAAGCTTTGACAATCAGTTCGGATGTTTATTAATTTCGAAGCTTTTTCTTTTTGGATGAATAATATTGCTAAGAGTTAAGAGAATGGGAGAGTGATCTGACTTGATATTTTAAGCATCATCGACCTGAATGTAGTTTGCTGCAATATTTTGCACTTTATAGAAATCCATTAGGTCAGAAATTTCATTTCTATCTGTGGGCCAATAAGTTGACTTGCTAGTTGAATATGTCACACATTTGAACTGTCTCATTGCTTTCACCATCTTTTTGCCTTTTGTGTTGTTAGCTTAGATTCGCAGGAAACGTTCTTTGCATTGAAGTCAACTTCAATGATGAATCTCG
Source organism: Dastarcus helophoroides (assembly GCA_028583605.1). Taxonomy (NCBI): domain Eukaryota; kingdom Metazoa; phylum Arthropoda; class Insecta; order Coleoptera; family Bothrideridae; genus Dastarcus; species Dastarcus helophoroides. Next base: position 28,955,373 of record CM053328.1, read on the forward strand.
GACCTTGGCTATTGAAGAAGTCGATGTATTGCTAATTTTGCGTCGCGTGTCTTGGAGGACAATATACGGATGTGACCATGTGATCATGAGCTGTGGTTTTGATCATTACCGAAGTTGCCTGAAACTCTTCAGTCCTGAATCCCATCCCTTAATGATGCATAATCCCTTCTCTTATTATCACTGCACTACCTCCCTGCATTCTGGGGATGAATGCTGTGGTACACTTTATATCCCTCAAATCTTATAAAGAAATCATTAGTGAAGTAGGTCTCTGAGATAAGATGTATGTCTTTGTTTTATATATTTTGGACTACTTGCAGTTCTTGTTGATGCTGCAGCAATCTATTAGTATTCTATTCCATTATTCTTAGGTCATTACATATTATTATTTTTTTTCTTAGGTATAGCTCCTTTACCGCTATATTCCATCTGAATGATACGTTCATTCATTTTGTTTAATTTTTCCAGTATTTGTTGGAGAGTGTTGTTAATAGATGTATCTTGCTTGATGTTTTCTCTTTCTTCATTTTTGAAAGCTACCACATGGCTAAATGGTTTGGATATAACAAATGTATTATCTAGTTTCAATCTTTTTTGTATTAGTCGCTAGGGTTGTTTTGGCAAGTTCTGCTTTTGCATTATTTTATTTTTAATTTTCGGCATTTCCTTAGCTACTATACATCCTCTGTAGTTAGCAGGATGTCCTTCGCCCGCATTTTGATTTATAGTCTTTTGGCTTATCCAATTTATCGTTAGGTGTTTACCAATGCACCTAGCACAGCGTGGTTCTGTTGCGCAGTATTTGTGTGTGTCCATATGATTGGAACCGCTTACATTCTGGGTATTAGCTTGCATGTTTTAAGTGGAACTATTTCTATGTATACAACCATAATTTTTTTACTTCCATAGATTCTTTCAATAGTTTCATTATGTTGAAATTCAAGCATGAACATATTTAATGATTGTTTGGTTTTGTACTGTAATTTTGGAACCGCTGCAATGATCTTAAGTCCTTGCCTTTTTAAGTCCTCAACTACATCTCCAAGATAACAGGAGTGGTGTAGTGTGTAGACCATTACTTTAATTGATCTCTTTTGTTTATTTTCGTAAAAATGCCATTTATATCTTCGTACATTTAGAATCCTCCTAAAATAGCTTTTTTCACTTTCCACACTGATTTTTATACTCTTATGGTGAATCACTTTAATTTGAAAGTTTTGAATTGCATCTTTTACCAGTGCATGAAAGTTATTATATTTTCAAGCCCATTCACAATTATTGGAGGGAGTTTGCACATTTTCTTTACTATTTCTGCTGTTTTCGAGACATTGCGCTGAGGTTGTGGTGGTGTAAGGAAAGGATTCATTTTCCTTTTTTGACGATTTTTTTTCTTATCTACTTAGTTTCTTCAACAAGTTCTTCTTCGCCGGTTTGATATTCAACTACATTAGTACCAATTTTACTACTCAGTTTTTTTTGTAACTTTGTAACTTTGAACACTAGCCCCCAGCAATAAATTTGATGCAAATGAATGGAGAATTATTTCAAGAAAAATATGTAAGATCTCAAAATAAATAGCAGTTATATAATGCAGGGGTCGGCAACCTGCTTCGAACGGCGGACCATTTTCAAAATAATCTTTTTATGCGGGCCGCATATTCAAATGTAACTTAAATAGTGCTCATGCTCTAAGCTTGTTGATTTTTCCTAAAATTATATTGGTACTTTGGAGGGCCGCGCAAACGGTTGCAAAAGGACCGCATTCGGCCCGCGGGCCGCAGCTTGCCCACCCCTGAATATAATGCATGGAAAGATTCTGAGATTCAGAAAAATAGATTTTTTGAAAAGATGAATGTAATGCAGCAACGTATGGAAGAGCCAAAAAAAGATCACGATGAAATGTGTTCGCCGCTATTGATATCAACAGATTACTTCAACAAAGAGTACACATGGTTCCTATGAAATGAAAAGAGAAAAAGCTTTTCGTTAAATGGATTTTTGTCGAAAACAAAATCGAATTACGTCTTACACTTTTACATTGAACTTTTGCTTGTTTGAAAAATATCTGATGTATGTTCTAATGTTATGGTGAAAGCTCGAATTTTTCGCATTTTCAATAATAGAGCCAACCACGAGCGACGGCGACGGTTGTGGTTGCTATTATCAAATATAACTCACACAAGAAGTGCACTAATAACACAATTTTAATATACGTTATCAAAATAATGCTTAATAATAATTACCTGTCCAACGTCGAACTTCCTTGTATTGGACTACAGAAGGAAAATTGCGACAAATGTCCCTAGAATTATTCCTTTTTACAAAGTCACCCTGGCAGTCACGAAATCGTCCCAGTTTTTGGTAATATACATTTTTAGAAGTTGGTGTGTTTAAAGTAGAAATTTTGTAAACGGAAATAGAAATCGAAACTTAGAATTTTGGCAAAAAAATGAACTAAAATAAAATTTGAAAAAAATACCACTTTTTGATGAATTTTCTTAACATTTCGAAATTAACTTCAAATTTTTACTTTGTTCCTAAAATTTTGTTTCTAACTTAAAATAGTCTCTCTTTGGTTAAACAATTTTCTTTTTAAGTTTTCGACATTTAACTGTATTTATTTAGAAAAGCTGCTTATGAAGACTTTTATGCAATATCCGCTTATTAAGCAAGACGATTCGTTGTTTCAGAAGATAATAATTTGAGTTTCAAGCGAAAGCAAAAAACAATATTGTTATTGAACAATCTCAAGTTATAAAGTCAAGTAAAACGGAAAAGAAATTTTAAAGTTAAAGTTTTCCGAAGAGATATTTAAAATGGAAGAGAGATTAATGACTTTTATTGGAAAAAAGAAATTGGAACATCCAACACTGTTTCACGGCTAATCAGTTGCAAAAAAGTTTCGTAGGCAGAGTTGTTATCCTGTTTTACTAATTAACGAAACTTTGGCTACATTATAGCTCTAATTTATATTCAGAAGTAATCAGTGTTATCGGAAAAAAGTGTCGGAGTGGTGAATGTTTTTATCGCGAGCGAGTTACTCTGTAATCAGCGCCCTGCGTTTTCCTGCTCTGCGATGCTAAAAACTGAGGGTTGGATTGTAAAATGAATCAATCAAGACTTATTATTCATATTATATTACAGTGTGGAACAGACAAATGGAAGAAATTCAATATCACAGTTATTGTACATATTTATGAAAAATCCCGAGACACATCAATTTTAGATTATAAGATGACATCCTGGGTTACAAAAATTTCATCCCTTGATGCAACCCCGTTAGAGTTGCTGTTTCAAACTCTAACTTTTTTAATTGGAAATATGTATACCTCATTTGCGAGGTCTTTTTATTCTCATGGTTGCTCCATTCATTTAAAAAATAAACAAAAAATAATTTATCAAATAAATAAAACTTTCTAAAATAATAACTAATAGCGGCTCGTTAGGTTCGCCATTGATAATCATAAAGGGACCAAAAACAATATCGATATCCTTTTTTGCTTCTGTAAAAAAGGAAACGTGGAAACTTATCAGCCATAGTCGATTGTACTCTTTGTTGAAAACATCCCAGTAGCTTTCTAAAACTGTGAGAGAATTAAACAGTGGTCAGTATCCAGCTTCAGTTATCTTTTTGTTCATTTTGAAAATCTAATATGGGTCATTTAACAGAAATGCATAAAATAATAATTTTACAAATGATTGGTGGTTATGACGATAGAGAAAGATCACAGGCCGAAAAACCTCGTATATTTCAATAAAAATTTTCTGATTTACCGCCTATATCCTAAGGTACAATTAGTAAAAACAAGAGGCATTTTCATGAACATGGCATGTACGAAAGCTAAAAAAAAACTCTTCAAACGATTAGCTAATGGTACCAAATTGAAAATAATGAATGAGTTTGAAGAAAATCTACATTCTTCAAGTCGACAAGTAGCTGCAGCACTGAACTTTAGTCATCCCTTGATTATTCGTGTATTGAAAGAAAAGAAAATGCATCCTTATAAACTCACATTATGTCAAGAGCTGAGTGATGATAATTTTGATAGAAAAACTCACTTTTGTGACCAAATGATGCAAAGATTAAATAATAATGTCATCCAAATAGAGAACACATTGTTTTCTAATGAGTTCACTTTTACTCTTCACGGTCGTGTAAATAGTCAAAACTGTTGTTGTTGGGCTAGAGAAAATCCCCTTTGAATAAGACAATTGCAAACAAAGAGCCCTGAAAAAGTTAATGTTTGGGCAGGGATTATTGAAGATCATGTCATTGGTTTATTTTTCATTGATAAAAATTTAAATGAAGATAATTATTTAGCATTGCTCCAAAACAAACAACGCAAAATCAGAAAGATTCTCCTTGAGCTCGACACCTCGAAAGCTTCTGGCCTTGATGGTATTCCGGCTATTGTTCTTTAGAAAAGTTGACCCCAGAGTTGACTCCTGTCCTAAGCAAATTGTTCACACTCTCTTACAACAAAGGTGTATTCACTAACATCTGGAAATCTGCTAGAGTGCAGCCTGTCCCTAAAAAGGGAAAAAGGAATCTGGATAACAATTATCGCCCTATATCTTTGTTACCCGTTATATCTAAAGTGATGGAAAAGGTTATCAACATCGAGATTCTTAAATATCTGGAGGAAAATAGAATCATCTCCGACAGGCAATACGGTTTTAGATAACAACGTTCCACTGGCGATCTACTGGCATATGTTACTCATATCTGTAACTCAGCTATGAAAAAACGTGGTGAGGCTAGGATTGTGGCATTGGATATCTCAAAGGCTTTCAACAGAGTCTGGTATCGATCTCTTCTCGCCAAATTAACATCTTATGGTCTTCCTCCTGAACTCTGTCATTTGATATCCAATTTTCTCGCTGACAGATCTCTTCAGATCGTCGTCCATAGCATCTCATCCGAGACATTTGCGATTAACGCAGGGGTGCCTCAGGGGTCTGTTCTGACTCCTAATCTATTTCTGTTACACATAAACAATCTCTTAGCTTCAACTTCTAATCCTATGTACAGCAGATACAGGCGATCATTCGGGATCTCGAGATTATGGAACGGGGTAAGAACAATTTGGTCGACTTCAACGCTTCAAAAACTCACACCCCGGTTTTCTCTAAGAAAACATCAAGGGATAATGTAACAAACATACTAATCGACGGTAAAATCCTTCCGATGGGATCTAATCTATCTATTCTAGGAGTGAATGCGAGCACTAACTTCTCTTGGGACGATCATGTGCGCGCCATTGCCAATTCCGCCTCTCAGAAGCTAGGCTTTCTTTTTAGAGCTAAAAAGTACTTCACATCTCATCAGCTATTAACACTATACAAAGCTCAAGTTAGGCCAACACTAGAATACTGTTCTCATTTTTGGAGTTTAGCTTCAAAACACACTTTGGCTCTCTTGGATTCAATTCAAAAAGAGCGATTCGTCTAATTGATGACGACAGTCGGACCGATTCTCTCGGAACATTAGAGCACAGGCGTATGGGTGGTGACTTGTGTCTCTTTTCTACAAGTACTATCATGGAAGATGCTTGCAAGAACTAATAGGATTAATCCCCCCAAGGGCAAGATTCTTAAGGCGTACTAGACAGTCGGATACAGCAAATTCCTGTGCGGTCCAGCTTGACACAGTGAGGACTTCTGGCTGCGGAGACTCTTTCTTCTATAGAACTTCCAAATTATGGAACTTGTTACCGAAAGAAATTTTTACCAAAAATTACAACCTATCCCTGTTTAAGAACGCGGTTCATTGCCATCTATCCTTGTTTCCGCATCCTAACCCCAGTGCTTTGAAAGCATAATGGGGTTACCCTTTGCAAGTGGATTAAACTTAAAAAAAAATAACATTGTACCAGCTTTGCTAAACTTATATCCAGCTCAAGAAAATCGACATGTTTCAGCTAATGTAATATGGTTCCAGCAAGATGAAGCACCACCACACTACCAAGTCAATGTCCGGCAATATCTCGATTTTACATTTCCAAATCGGTGGATAGGTAGACGAGGTACAATAAAATTGTCGCCACAATCACCAGACCTGACGCCTCTGAATTTTTTTTGTGGGGTTATGTGAAAGTACAGTGTGTTAAAGCAAACTTCGCGACGTAGTTAACTTACGAGCAAGAGTAATGCTTGCGCTTGCGTAGGTGACAACAGACATGTTGAATAATGTCAGGAGACATTTTTATTTACGATTGTGATGCTGCCAAGATGTTGGAGGTGCCCATTTTAAACATCTCCCACATTAAGTATGGTTTGTTTTTTATTTTATTAAATGAAAGGATTAGATTTATATTTTGTTGTTGAAAATTGAAATTAATTTTTTTTACTGTTAATTTTTGAAATAAATATGGCAACTATAACATTTTAATAGAAAATAAAAAAAAACTTTAAAATGAGGTATAACAAGCTTATACTTTCGGCTTAAAAATTAGGGACTGCATCTGTCACTTGAAGAGGGATGAAATTTTTACGCTGGTGGATGTCATTTTATAACTTAAATTGATGTGTCTTGAATTTTCTTATAAATTTGTAGAATACCTAAGATATGAAATTTATTCTTTTTGACTGTTCCGCACTGTATATCAGGGGGATTCTTTACCGGAAGTGACCTCACAACTTCGGATGGCAAGTCTCCGAAGAAATAGTAGAGGCTGCAGCTTGTGAGGTATCAAATGAATGGACGTGATGCGTAACACAATATGGCGATGAAAAATTATGCCAAACGGGCCTTCCTTAAAAAGGATTTTGACATTAAGTCCGAAGCTTAGAGGTACATTTCTAAATTTTCTGTTCAATTTTGATATTTTAACTTTCCCAAAAAAGAATTCTGCATTTCCAGAAATTAAAAAAAAATCCCAACTTTTAGTTCAAAAGTCAACAGTTTTTGTTTGTTGGAATTTAGAATCGAAATTTTAAAAATTAAACTGGATAGTTTCAATAAATTTTGAGAGGAAATGGACATTTTGAAAATGTAGCTTTTTAAAATTATTTTTCATTCCTTTTTCATATTTAAGACTGAAAATGTCTATGTTAGTGCTATAATTTCTAGAAAAAATGTTTTAAATTTAAAGTCTTGACAAAAATATGCGATGCTTCAAATTTCATGTTATTCCAGAAATGTGAACTTTTTTCTTAGAATCGACAAATATTTTAATTAATTGGGCTTATTTTATTTAACAACATTTATAACGTTTGCAGCTAAATGCCGTCTTATAGATTTTTCTCCTCGCATAAAATAAAACATTTTTATCGATTAAAAATAAATCTTAGATAATTTTGGGCTCCCCTTAGCATGGCACCTTGTGCCATTGCATCTGTTGTACTGCCTCTCTACGGCTCTGATTATTGTTACATTACACTCAGTAAGAATCTTAATTAAGTTGTTTAAACAAAAATTACTTATTGTGTTGATTAAAAGGTCTACAAAGTGAATATGAATGAAAATTTTCCATAACTAGGAAATATTATAAAACTTGGGTTGGTAAATATGATATTATTAAGAGACCGGATTTTAGGTAAAATCGTATGATCCTACCTTTTCAGCTTTTCTGACGTTTTTTGTGTGTTTTTGCCTAAACTTTAATTTCCCCCGTTTCTTTGCCTTTTTATACCCAATCTGTACCTATTTTCAACTATTTTCGTGCCTATTTATCCTTTTCTATGGGTTTTCCAAGTAAATTTACAATACACTTCTGAAGAATTTAAGCAGAAATATGTACTTGATAAAATAAAGCAATAACATCCATCAAAATAACAAGAAGAAGCTTAATGCATAAATTTTCAAAAAAAAGTAATTTTATAACAATTACTCTTATGTCTCATCCAGCCCTTTCAACATTTTACTTTTTATTGAGGCGCAGGACAAGTGCGTTTTCTAAATAGTGGGTCGCGACTCGGCAATGGGCCACGAAAGTTAAATGCCGGGTCCTCCTCTTGTTCAATTATATTCATAAAATTTATGAGAATAAAAGATAAAATTTCTAGCGCCTTTTATTACCTTATAAGTGAAAAGAAATTCTATTTTTAAAAAATAATATTTATTTTATTTAATATTTATTAATAAATTTTGATTTTTTTCTATTTTTTCTCAGAAAATGTTTATACCCTTAAAAATTATGTCTTGTCCTTCTCGAAATTAACACCTTGATGAAGTGTCCCACCATTTTACGCTTGTTTTCAAACTGTAAAGACTTCAACTTTTTCCTTTGATATTTTTTAAAATTTTTACATTGTGTAAAAAATTGATTACTGAAATGATTTATTTTCTACATTTGTTAAGAATATCCACTTTTTTAACATATTTGATATTTTAGCAAAAATTTCATTTTTCTTAGGTTTTTGAATATTTTCTTTTTTTTAATTCATTTATTTATTTTTTATTTTTTTTGTGAAACCGACTGGTTCCTGGTTATCTTGAAAACTTGAGATATAAATCTTGTCCCCTGAAACCAAGAAATATGAAAAAACGCAACAAAGGTTGCTTAATTTATGATCGAGTGCAAACCCCAACCTTTTTCAAAATCGTTTTACTTTTTTTGAAAATTCTGACTAATTGAAAGCCGCAATCTTGTTAAAAGGTTTGAGTATAAATATTTTTTTAAAGTATTTCACTTTTTTTGAAAAATTCTGATTTCAAATGAAACGACTTTTTAAAAAAATTAAACGTTTTTGTAGTTTTCTTTTTTGTTAAAAATTCCGACTTCTCTGGAACTTCGACATTTACAACTTTGCTTTTTTTTAATTTACACGTTCTTTTAAACTCTCTTTTTTTTGAAAATGTTAGACTTTTCTCAAAATTTTGCTTTTTTTTGGGAATTTCTTTACTTATTTCAAAATTTTCACTTTTTTGCAATTTTTTTTTACTTTACAAAATTTACGATTTTCTTTAAAAATTCTATTTCAGTTATTTTAAAAATTATGATTTATCTAGAGGTTTTTACTTTATTTGAAAAATTATAGTTATTTTCTAAATATCATAATTTGACTCGAATTCTCAACGGTATTTGTAGCTTTTAAAAATGGTTTAAATTTTTTGAAATGAAAATTTCGTCTTCTTTCAAAAGGTGTGCTTTTTTTCTAGAAATGATGACTATCCCACCCTATTTTTACTCTTTTCTAAAGAATTAGATTTTTATGCAAGTATTGATTTTTCGAAATTTCCTCATTTGAAAATTTCCATTATATCTATTTTTTGTAAACATTTTGAATTCAAATTTTCGCATTTTTATCAAAATTTTACCATTTTTATAAATATTGCTTTATAAAAAAAATCCACCTTCAAAATTTCCACTTTTTACAAGTTCCTATTTTTATTAACGTTCCAATTTTTTCTCAAAACCTTTCGTTTTATTTTCAAATTTAACGTTTTATTAAAATTTGACTTTCAATATTTCGAGTTTTTTGAAAATTTATTTGGACTTCTTTTTATATACTTTGGGTGTCTCAAAGTGTGCTTTTTGTAATGATTGACTTAAAAAATTCTATTTTTTTTTCGTTTTTCCTTTTTGTACATTATTAGCTTTTTTTGGAAATTTCGGTTTTTTTCTAATAAGTCCAACTCTTTCAGAATTTCAACGTTTTCCAAATTTCAACTTTATCTCACAATTTTAACTTGATATTTTTGGCACTTTAAAATATCTACTTTTGTTTTTAAAATTTTCACTTCTATCAGAATTTTGACTCTTTCAAAATTTTGACTATTTTTAGAAATCTTGATATTTTTATCAGCATTGGGACTTTTTTAAAAGTATGACATACATTTAGGACTTCCACTTTAAAAAGTATTAATTTTTTGAAAATTTTAAATTTTAATATTTTAAAATAAAATATTGATCTAAAGAGTGTTGATATGAATTGAAATATTGGACTCAAAATAAAAACGTTAAAATTCCACGTTTTAAGCTCTGGTTTTGAAATTTCCATTTTTAATGGAAATTTTTGAGACCTAATTTGCATATATTTAATTTTGTAGGTCGCAGAAACGTTAAATAAAATTAATAATGTTAATGTTGCTTACCCATAAAAGTCTGCTATGGCGAATAAATTATAAAAAGTTCTAGAAAAAAAAAACAATTATAACTTCGAATTTCCAAATTTCAAGAAAAAAGTCCCAATTTCTATTTTAAAGCAGATATCTTAGGTTTAAATATTTTTTAATGTGCACTAAAAGTTTCTAGAGAATCAATGTCAATCAACTTCGATATTGAGAAATATTTTAACTAAAATTGGCTTTAGAATAAAGACCACTTTGAGGTTAGAGCAAAAGGCAAAAAAATTAAATATCTATATTGGAGAAACATAAATAGAAAATGATATTTTAACTTGAATTAACAAAAAAATTTGGAAAAATACCATACGATTTTTAAAGTTGAAATCTTTAGAAAAAAAATTATGTTAGCTATCAAAAATTGAAAGGTTAAATCGAAAATTATTTTTGAAAAGTTTTACCATTCCATGTTTCTAAGCTATTATAGAACATTCTACATATTTTATTGAAATTTTGACTTTGAAATTTAAAATAGCAAAATTTATCTAAAATTTTAAGCAAAAAGTCAATGTTTAACATTGACTTTTTATAAAAATTTACCGAATTAGGTGTACTCGTAAAAGTTTCAGAAAGTGCGGAAATTTTAAGAGAAACTCGGTCTGGAGAAAAAAAGTTCAGTTTTAAGATTGATCTAACTCGAGATTTCAAGGCAAAATTTTGGGATCAAAGTCGAAATTTTGGGGAAGAAAATTAAAAGATCTTACGAAGAAAAGGCGAACTTTTAATTTTCAACCTAAAAATGTGGTCGAAATTTTCAAAAACGAAGTTTCATAATAGTTGAGAAATATTTTAGTGGATCACGAAAAAGAAGCATACAAATGACCAGGAAATGACAAAAGAGTTTGGAAAATGCTGATATAGAAAAAACTTTTTAGATTACGAGTATTTATTGCCATGAAGAAGCACAAATTTTACGATGGAAAATACTGAGAGATATTTAATTTGTAATTGGAAAAATATAATATTCAAAATCGACAATAAATGTTTTTCTTGCTAATTGTGGATTTGACTTATTAGTGCCTTTTTAAAAAGTATTTTGCCTTCTTAATGCCTTTTTCAGCTGTTCGTTTTTGCCTAACTTAACATTTTGCTAACCTTTTTACCTTATTTGATTGTGCCTAAAATCCGGCCTCTAGTGATTAATTATTTTTATTATATTTGACCTGTTAATTTTGATTTAAGAGATGCCATGAAGTTAAAACACTTCATTTTGACAAAGGCACATAAGTTAATACAATAACAAATAACAATTTATCAAACGCCAAATGCTGGATGCCGAATACTTCGTAGGAACGAATAACGATAGGGATGCACGTATATTTACAATCTAACACTTGCTTCTAGATGCTTCTATTTCCGGAGACCGTCTAGAAGGTTCTAGATGCCGAAACACCTGCATATGAGTCATTTTGATGATAATATAGATTCACAAGCTTTCATGATTTCTATCATGATATCAATTCGTTACAACATAAAAAAAATTGCAAATAGATTATTCTGGATTATTATTTTAAAAGTTTGCACCCATTTTAAATTAAGGAATAAGGAAATAGGTAAATAAAACCATGGTTTTAGCATTTATTTATTTCAGGTGATGGGTTTACCATACAAAGTGCATTCCTAGCTACTTACAACGTTTTCTAAATGATTATCATATTTTCGTATGTACAAATAGGATAAAAACCTTTGTATTCTTTGATCTAAAAGTGGCAGTTTTTAGTAAATATTTCACTAAATTTACATGTTTAAATTATAAGTCAACAGTTCAGTACATAGTTCGAGTTGGGAAGATTGCAGTTATACTTAAAACTAAACATCTGTTGAAATAAGTCCAAAATTTATAGATCACTTCATAAATTTTATATTACAGTAGCAGTTTTCGTAATTTTTCTAGGTCAGTACTAGCTCACAGCAAAAAACTTTGTTCTAAACACTTAAATGATTTAAAATAAAGGTTTCTACAGAAATATATACATAATAATATATCTATTTACAAGCTTAACAAATTTGTATTTTATAGATATCTACAAATAAACAATATTTAATTAACAACATTTAAATTAATTCGTCATAACATAAAAACACTTTTGCGATAATTACAATACGCCCCTTGATGAAAAATTTCTGTAATTAAATTGAGTGTTTTTTTTCCAATTACATACCATACAAATTCAAAGATGTTTAAAGTTGTTACGATTTGCCTTTCATAAAATATATGACAAATTTAATATCAAATGAAATTTGGTTTTTTAATTAACTTGCCATATAAAAATCTTTTATATGTCTTTATAAAAAGAACGATGAAGTTAATTATTTACCTTAAAGATTTGCCTTGATATTAGAACTCTTGCGTATTCATGTTTTACATCCGTTAATTAGCTTTAGTAAAAAAAGGCAGATTCGCAGTAGAGCTTTTCGCGTTATAAAATATATCAAAACCAAATGGTGTAAATCAATGTTCCGACAGCACATAAATGGGAATATTTAATTTTGTGCTGAAATTAAAAATTACTTCCCGGAACTGATGCTGACGTAAAAATATGCGTAGCCGGTTTGAGAATTTTATTTCTGTAAATTTGGTTTTCATGCTTTTAATATCTTTGGATAGCAGTTTACGGAACAATGCAAACTGTTAAACTAGATAAATGTAAATCTGATTCTCCAAACATACAGGATGACTTTAACCGGAATAAATTCAGTAAAACTGAACCGAACTTATTCCGGCAACGTTTGAAACATTTTTTTAGTTTGGGAGATTTGAGGGTATTTCTATTCATGTTTTATTGCCTTTTTCTTCGCCAGTTAGTCCTTTCAGAATCCTTAATTTTCAGTAACCTTCTGTTAAGGATTGGAAAACTGTTATACATTACCCTTCAGTTACTCCTTTCACAATTCTAAATTTTCAGTAACCTTCTGTTAAGGATTGACAAACCAAGATCCAAGGAAGAAGGTTACTAAAAATTAAGAATTATGAAAGGAGTAACTGGCGAAAAAAGTCAATAAAACATGAATAGAAATACTAACGGTTCGCAAAGAAGACACAGAGAATATCTATATTTTAGAGTAGATCTTTATATTTCTTCAGGAGAGTGAGAACTAACCACAAACTTTTTTTTTGGCTGAAAATACCTTTCCAAGACAATTGCAGTGCAGCGAATAATTTTGCTTGTGATTATCAAAGCAAAAATAACATAGAAAGCTCAATATTTTTAAAAATAAGTTTTAATGTAAATCTGCATCATTTATATGTTGGTAAAACTTATAGTAGAATTCATTTCTGGCATTTCATAAAATATCTGCTTCTCTAGCTTAATATTTCGATTTTTACTGTGTTGTTTCATGACGTTTTGATATTTTTCTTGAAATTTCACCTTTTCTCTTAAAATTTATTTCAGCTTTTATCTTTCTCTTCTAGAATCTAATTTATTTGTAAAACTACAAACTTATTTCAAATGTTTTGTCTTCGTCTTAAAATTTCGACTTCTTTTTCTCAAAATTTCCAGTGTATGGTTCCAGATATTGCTTTTTTATTTAAACTTGCCGGGGTTTTTCAATAAAATTGAGTATTCCTTATCAATTTATTTTCGAAATTTTGGCCTAAAATCTTTCTTTTGCTATTAAGCATTTTTTAAACTTTGCCATATTTTTCAATTTTTACTTTTTTTTTATTTAAAGGTGGACAAGTTTCTGAATTTGCTTTATTTCAGGAAATATATCGTATAAAAATGTCGATATTTTTCTGAAAATTTGGAGTTTATAAATATTTATTTTTAGAAATTTTAGGCTTTTTTACGAAATTTTGATTTGGTCCAAGTATTTAGAACTGTCAAATTAAATTTCAAAATTTCCTCTTTTTTTTCGAAATTTTGGAAATTGATTTTTTGAAATTTCTACGTCTTTCTTAAACTCAATAAGTTTTAGTTTAGGATAGGTTCAGAATTTTCAAAAGAATCCCAACATTTCAAAAGGAATACGAGTTTTCAAATGTTGGCCTTATTCTCAAATTTCGAGATTGTACTTAAAAATTTAAAAAATTCCATGAAATGAAATTTCAAGGTTTAACCTGAAATTTTTGGGAAACATTTTTCTTTAATTAATAATTCAAACTTAACCCTAAAAAGTTCGAGTCCAAAAACCTATTTTAATTTAAAAAAAATTAAATGAGTAAATGTCCAGAGAGGCTCAAAACTGACAATAATGAATTTCAAGTTGATGATGTATTATAAGAAAAATTCTATACTACGAGAAACATGAAATTTTTGTTTTAAAATATATTATTAAATTTTTACCAAAATATCAGGTTTAAACAGACAATTTCGAAGACACGAAATTTTGAAGACCCGAGCAAAATTTCGAGTCTTCAAAAATTTTTCGAAATGGTCTGTTTAAACCTGATATTTTGGTAAAAACTTAATAATATATTTTAAAACAAAAATTTCATGTTTCTCGTAGTATAGAATTTTTTTTATAATACATCATCATTAAAGTGAAAATTTCGGAATCTTTTGGCAAATAGTTTTCATGTTGACACGAATTTTTGAATTTCAAGTTTAAATCTAAATCTCTATAAAAGGGGTAAAATGGATAGTTACGGAATTTTACCCACTGCCTTAGTCACTTCCAACTTACGAATTCGAAAATATCAATAGTTTATCTTTCAAATTTTTGGTTTTGGTTCAAATTTCGATTTTTCTCTCAAAGTGCTTCAATTTAATATTTAAATTTTTACTTTTCTCCTAAAGTGTTCAATTTAAGATATAAACATCGACTTTATTTCTACCTTATTTCGAAGTTTAAACTTTTTTTGACATTTTAAATTGTAAAGTCACAGTTTCGTAAAAAAATAGAATTTTTTCACATTGAACACAAAATTTCAACTTCAATAAATTTTGACCTTAATAACCTACAAAATTTTGACTTTAATAATGGAATTTCTAATTTAAACTCAATATTCTGATTGGATAATATATTGTAGAATTTTTGACTTTATTTGCGACATTTCCAAAGAAAAGTCAAATTTTTGTATAATTTCAAGGCTATCAAATTTTTGTAAATCAATTTTCGAGTTTAGAAATGTCAATAACTTGATAAAACTTTGAATGTTTATCTTTTATTCAAAAATTAAAGGCTTTTGGAAAAATAGAAATCTCAATAGTAAAGTTGAAATTTCGAGAAATATTTCTTAAAATAAATGAAGTTTTTTAAGAGTTTTTGCTTTCAATCAAAATTCAGATAATTTTAAAATATGTTGACTTTTTTCTCCCAAAATTTACACCTTTTTCCCCTCAAATTTAAACCTGGGATTCTAAAGATAGGATAAAATTTCAAAAATAACCTCATAATTTCTTCTCAAATTTTCCTTAAACATTACAAACTGTATAGAAAACTTTGATAAAGTTTTGGTTATGCTATTTGACTATTTTCGAAATTTTAACATTCTCTCAAAATTTCTAGTTTCTCTTATTACTATTATTTATTTTGCGATTTTTTTACGGCAAGAACCGCCTCTCGCATTCTAGTTTCCACTGCAGTCGATTGAGGTATTTATGCTCCACAAGATTTCTTGTCTCCATAGCCTCTTTCACATCTTCCTTCCAGGAATGCGTTGGTCTCCTCCTTCTTCGTCGAGTACCCGGAGTCCCTTCCCATATCGTTATGGGCCATCTTTACATAGACATTTGTTTAAGATGCACATACCACTTCAGCCGTTTGACTTCTATGTTCTCTATGATCTCAAAATCAATTCCCATCTCCACTCTGATATCCACATTTCTGACTCTGTCCATTTTGCTCAGTCGACAGCATCACCTCCAGTAATTCATCTCCATCGCTTTTATTTTGCATTTATTTTTTCTGTGCACCCCCATACTTCTGCTCCATATTCTTTCAACAATTGTTTTGTATATTCTAGTTTTGTTTTTCTTTTCTATTTTTGAGTTCCACATAAGGCTATTTAATTGTCTTGCAGCAGTTCTAGCCTGTACCATTCTTGATTTAATCTCATGGTTACTGTCGCCATCAGATGTTATTGTGACACCTGAATACTTGAAACTTTTCTTTTGTTTTATTATTTTCAAGCCTAGTTCCAGATTTTTTCCTTCAACTCCTATCACAAGATATCCTGTTTTATCTTTATTGATCTCAACATCCCATTTAGAATATTCGTCATCAAGATTCCACAGCATATAACTGGCATCATCCTCGTCTTCAGCTAGTAAGGTCTAGTCACCTGGAAGTTATGGAGTGTGAATAGCTTCTCATTTACCCAGATTGTAACATTTCTTTCATTATGATCTTAGGATTTTTTCCAAAAATATTTTAAATAGTGTTGGCGCTAACAGCAGCCCTGTTTTAGGCCTTTGGTAATTCTAATTTCTGTCGAAAGCACTTTTCCAACTTTGATGTAGGCGGTCATGGTTTCGTATAGCTGTTTCGTTGCATTTATATATATATTTTATTCATGCCTTGGTTTTTCATGGCTTTCCATAGATGCTGCAAAGGAACGCTGTGATAGGCTTTGGTTAAATCGATGACGATGGAATGAGTTTCAAGATTATGAGTTAAACGTTTCTCTATAACCTGTTTGATAGTAAAGATGCCGTCCACGCAGGATCTACCAGCTCGGAAATCATTTTGCTCCTCGATGTCTTTTATTTGGCCTTCTATCCATTTTTTTTAATGATTTTGCCATATACTCGAGATGGGGAGTTTGTAATACTTATACACCTATAATTGTCACATTTTTGACGGTCACCTTTTTTGTATATATTAATTATATAGGCCTTTGTCCATTCTGGTGGTAATTTATCTCCTCTAAGGAACCGAGAGAATACCTATGCTAGCAACTCCACTAGAATTTGAGGTTCATGTTTAAGTAGTTCATTTGGCACTTCTCCTAGTTTTTTACGTTTCGTACTACTCTTTGCGAAATTAAACTTAAAAAAAACGTCTTCAGCTGTTATCATAGCGTCTAGTTCTTCATCACTTTCCTGTTCGTTGTACTCATCTAAATACTCTAGATCTTGTTTAAATGCCTCTCAATTTTCAGTCAAAAGCTTGGAGTAATGACTTGTCCACTCTTCTATTGGAATAATATTCAGTCCTGTACTCCCCCGTCCGTTAATTCGGAGACCTGTTATTATTTTCCAGGTCGCCCTAGATTTAGTTGAACCGATGTAGGCATCAATTTCTTTGCATTTATGCTCCCACTTTTCGGCTTTGCTTTTAACAATGAGTTTTTCACTTCTTTATTCAATCGAGCATACTGTTTTCTGGCTTCCACATCATTCGTTTTTAACCATTTGTAAAAGGCTTGTTTTTTTGTCTTGTATAACACTGCTCAACTCATCTGCCCACCAGGGTGGGTATTGGTTCTTAACTTCGGGTTTAATCACACCGAGTTTATCCTGGCAATTTTTCTAGTCTTTTTTTATTAGATTTTAAACTGAAAATTTGGTCTTTTTAAAAAAATATTACCTTTTTCTCGATATGTAGACTTCAATCTTTAAATTCCAATGTTTTAAACTTTTCTCTTAGAAGTCAGGTGTTTAAAGTTAGAAACAGTTGAAATTTTGAGAAATTATTGTTTATAAATTTAGTTTTTCTTCAAGATTTCATCTTAAATTGAATCTAAATTTAGGTTTTATTTTAAAACTCTAAAAGTGTTCTCTCTAAATTGAGATTTTCTCCTCAAAATATCGAATTAAAACTAAAGGTCAAAATTAGCAAAAAGTCTTGAAAGTTAAGGAAATTTCAAAAATTGTCATTTTAATCATAACATTTTGGGTTTGAATAGAATATTTGAATTTTATTTTGAAGTTTTCCTCGAACCTCTAGCTACTGTCCGAATAATGGAATTCAATTTGTTTTTTTATTTTCATTCTGATTTACAAAGAGCCGATTTACTTTTTTTCTTTTTAAAACTCGACTTCCGAGCATAAACTAACTTTTTCTAAAAATAGTGACTCGGTTTTCTGATTTAATTATCTAAATGCTTGTACTTAGAAAGCTTGAACATTTCAAATATAAACTCGGAATATCGAAATAAATTTTGATCAAAGGTCTCGCGTGAAAAAAAATAAAGAGTATTAATGCATACAACGCCATTGATTTTATATTAAAATATGTTTGCGGTGATTGATCCTTTCTATAGTCATCACTTCAATCCTAATAGTGTTTTTGATTTTACTTTTTTATTAATTTATTATTTCAAATTTGTGATTCAATTAAAATTCTTAGCTTATGATAATCAATCAACTTAAATGTACTTTTAGAACTTTATTAACGATTAAAACAACAGCAGATATTAAAAATTTTACGATGTTTTTATACATATTTGCTATGACCAGATAACGTAAAATTTTTTAATAGCTGTTGTTTTAATCGTTAATAAAGTTTAATAGTTAGGAATATCGAAGAACTCTACATAGTAAGGATAAGAAATGTCAATTATTTGTAATTTTAGAATATTGCTATGTGTTTCCTTAAAAATTTAAGTTCTGTACGAAAATATCTTTTAAATTAAAATCAGTTTTCTCAACAGATGCTCTAGTTGGGTTCCAGATGCTTTTTCCCTAATTATTATTCACTTGGGGATTACCCGAAAGTGTACTATTTTAGATATCTAAATTTACCATTCTTGCGAAATCTTTGAAGAATTTCTTTAAAAATTTAGAACCTCAGATGAATATCCCTGACAACTGTATATTTTGGATTATTTTCTTCAGACTTCTCAAATAAATCTGATCTCTAATTTATATCTTCAAACTCATTTCTTTATCACTACAAAGACCAAAATGAGTTTTTGATAGTTCCTAGATGCTCAAGAAACTACCGTCAAGCATTTACAATTTTACTTTATAAACTAAAAATCTTATAATGAATTTTTTCCAATTTGAAAGCTCAGAATTAATTCCATGAGGATTTAGCACTTTGGATTATTTAGTTTTGATTTCTACCAGTTTCAAAAATGTTTTGTTGATAATTTAAATTTATATTTATAAATTTTTTTAACACTTCGAAACTTCTCCCATAGTTTAAAACTTGAACTGAGTTTCATTGATGCTTTAGAACGTAAACGTCATTTCTTAAAAACTTTATTAGAACTCTTGATGAGTTTTTTTTTTTGGGAAGAAAAAGCAGAATTTTTTTTATTAATTTAGGCTTGCAGGTGTATAAACGACCCGAGTTGTAGGGTGTGTTTAGAAAAAGATGAGAGAGTCGAGCAAGTCATGTGTCACTGCCCGGTACTGGCAATCAGAGGATCTACGCTGGGGGACTTCTGGCCTAGTGTGGCCAGTTTGATAGAGGCGCCTTCAAAGTACCTTCTTCAGTTTTTCAACAAGGTTGGGTGGCCGAATGAATGACCAAGGACACCTCAATCACGGGTATACCACAATGGGTCTAAAAGCTGACATAAACTCTAGGCAACCCACTTCGAATCCAGAATCCAGGGTTGCATGTGCAATTTTTAGGAATTTAGTGCTTTTTTGAGACTGATATTATACATAAATTTCTTTTTTCTCTAGTTGACCGAAACAAAGAAATAATCTTCGCTTAGTTTCTTAAGAGTTTACATATATTATTTCATTTTACAGCGTCTCCACAAATTAATAAGACCAAATTTTAAGTCAGATCCACCATCAATAAAATGTTGGTACACACACATTTTTATTAAATACAATGTACAACATAAATATTTATTTATGTTGTAGGTTATTTTAAGTTGTATCTTCATAAGTTTATTTAGGTTGTACGTCAATAAAAATTCGATTGTGTGCGCCAAAGTGTTGTTGTTGGACTATGTTGGACTATGATCCACATATAGATTATGTGTCTTTGTATGTGTGCACAGTCTATATCCATAACATTTTGGCGGACACGAGTAAATTTGCATTAAATATGTGTCAAATAGAACGTACAACATAAATTTTTATTGGTGTGGATTCGCCTTTAAGCTATAAAACGCCTCTCTTTGACAAGTACGAATATTTATTATTAAAAAAAATGGTTTGTAAATTACAGTTTCAAATAAAAACTTATTGTTGAATAAACATCATCCGTTATATCCAAAATGCATCTGAAAAGCATTCTACAGTAATAAAATTAGGATGTGTGGAAATAACTGCGGAACAACTAGTTTGATAGCCCCTAGAAAACTATTCCTGCTATAAAATAATGGATCAATTGATTGTTTTTATTGGGAATTCCCAAAGATATATAGTTCGATGAAGCAATGAATAATTTATGGATTGAGGCAGTTGGAATGGTATTTTCAATATATATTTTTGTCGAATTTAATTTTCCCAATGAATGCCTCTAAAATATACGATCGTTGGGATATGTAAATGATAGCCGAATATATTATTTTATTTTAGTTTTTGTCCTCCTGTTTTGAACCATGTTTCGAGGCTGTCTGGCATCATTTTAAAAATGTGAAACGAGAAAAATAAAATGCCACCCATAATTCTTGAGACGTTTGTGGTAATTTCCAATATATGATATATGTGGTTACATCAATTAATAATTCTCGTTGGCTTTTAAATTGAATTTTGCATCTAATGGGTTGTAGGAGATTTGTAAACTAATATTTAATGGTATAAAAAGAATGGTTTTGTTGCTACGACAGCTATCAAGTCGCGTAACGAAGTAACGTTTGATTCACGGTTATTCTTTGTTAAAGTTAAAAGTATTCCTAATAGAGATACATCTTCCAAAGTTAAGACTTTTTTATTGGACATTTTTTACTCTTAGTAAACTTTTTTTTTAAGTTCCCCAACCTAGTCGGTTTAGAAATTATTTGCGAAAAACTAGACCCTCTTTTTTAAAGCTGTATTTGTTAATAACTTTTGCAATTGTTTATGTGCCAATTTGAAACTTTCTGTGTTTATTCAGAATCCAATCAGTCTTCCTTTATATTTTTATTTGCAGTGATACGCATTAACACTTTTTTCTACTAGTCGTTTAGATTATACCGTCGAGCAAAAAATATTTTTCACTCAGTCATTGAATTAACCGCTGCATTGGACTATGCCAAAAGGAGTCTTTATGGATCAAGAGCTGGTGAATCCAAACCAGGTAAAATTTCTTATAAATACAGCTCGTATATGAACAAAATAAACAATGACAAATCTGGTAGAGTAATAAAAGTCTCAACATTATTTTTATCTCTAAACTGCTTGTCTGTCATACGTTGCATATGTTTGACATACCAGTACGTGCTTGATCGAGAATCTTAAGAACTGTGATACATTCATTCCGTAGGTCGGGCATTTTATTTATAGGAAAAGGGCATATCATAATTTTACATTGAATATTATTCATTTGTTTTTGAAATCCATTAAATAAGTCCATTAATGACTAAGAAATAAATCTTCCTTGCAATCTTGTAATAAAATTCAGATTTGTTATTTAATAAAGAAGATTTAAAGTACCTATTAGATGCGTATTCTATATATTGGTTAAACTGGAGGTTTTTATAACATTCAGCATGATACGACATACAAAAGGGGCCACAAATATGTTGGTGTTAGCTCCTTTTCTTATATGTCTTGTGAATAGAATTTTTGGCTTAACAAAATCTCTGTTTTCAAAATACATTTGGATATTCTGTTGACACATCAAGAGCATTCAACTAAAAATGTTTCAACTTATTTAAAGAAGGGAAATGAAACTTACATCATTCGAAAGGTGTTGCGTTATACATGCGGAGAAAAGAGGAAGCATGTTTATAAATGAATGGTTTCATTAAGGCAAGTAAAATAATATAATTATAAAGACGCAATTGCTAGAAATAAACACAAATGCCAAATCGTAATTTAATTACTTCAATTGTCTTATCAACGTGCAAAGTTATATAATGCGACAACTACGATACAATTGTTTATCAGATAACTTAATTGCAATCGAGAGAAATAAAACATTGTTTTACTGCAAGATTTGGATATGCACGAAAGATGACAACATGCAAATAATTAAGACTGAGGAAGAAAAAAGTAGAAAGAAGCGAGAAAGAGAGAGAGAGAGAGAGAGAGAGAGAGAGAGAGAGAGAGAGAGAGAAAGAGAGAGGGAGAGAGAGAGAGTGAGGAGAGGAGAGGAGAGGAGAGGGGGGAGAGGAGGGGAGAGGACAGGAGTGGGGAGGGGAGGCGAGGAGAGGGGTGACGAGGAGAGGAGAGGAGAGGGAGGAGTGGAGTGGAGAGGAGAGGAGAGGAGAGGAGAGGAGAGGAGAGGAGAGGAGAGGAGAGGAGAGGAGAGGAGAGGAGAGGAGAGGAGAGGAGAGGAGAGGAGAGGAGAGGAGAGGAGAGGAGAGGAGAGGAGAGGAGAGGAGAAGAGAGGAGAGGAGAGGAGAGGAGAGGAGAGGAGAGGAGAGGAGAGGAGAGGAGAGGAGAGAAGAGAACAGAAGAGAAGAGAAGAGAAGAGAAGAGAAGAGAAGAGAAGAGAAAAGAAGGGAATAGAAGAGAAGAGAAGAGAAGAGAAGAAGAACCTTAACCTTGATATTTCGACTCATTAAGTCAACAATTTATTTTTATCGAAATTTTAACTTTTATTTTTATTATATTGTTTCAGTTCAGTTTTACCTTTTTCTAAAATGCAAATGCGAACTTAAAGTTCCTAGAAAAAGTTTTGCTTAGTTATTTTCTAAATTTAGAGGGTAAAATCCAACGTAAAAATAAAACGTAGAGTTCAGACAGAGGCGTCAATAACAGAAGAAATATTGAAGAAAGCCTGGTACAATTTGGACGGTTTAAAAAATGAGCTTTTCGTATAAAGTACGTCTAGCCCAAAAACTGCGGGATGAAATAAAAGGACGTGCGGAGGAGATATACGAAAAATTAAGCGAAGATACATGAAGCAGCAAGAGGGGCGATAGGGACGAAAGATACAACTAGAACAAAGAATAATTGGTGGACGGACGAGCGAATAGAAATAGTACGGGAGAAAAAGAGATTATCTTTTAGATGGCTTAGCACAAAAGATGTGAAAGATCCTAATTGACACATGGCCAAGATGCTCATGAAAAAGGCAAAAATCATGCTTGCAATAGAAAATGTGCTCAAATAAACTCAATAGTGGGGGATCTAGGTCAAGAGAAGCATGGATTATAATAAACAGTATAAGGAGAAATACGAATGAAAGAAGCAAAATAAATTTCATCAATCTGGAAAGATGGACAGATTATTATAATGAACTGTTAACTGAAAACCGAGTAGAACATCTTAACACACATCTAGTAGAAGTAACGAGGAAATCGAAAAAAATTCTCTAGAAGAAGTGGAAGCAGCACTACAGAAAATGAAAAACAATAAAGCTCCTGGACAAGGTGATTTACCTATCAAGTTAATCAAATATGCTACTCCAGAAGTCGTAGTTATAATCTGCCAAATATTCAACAAATGTTAGGTGAAGACGACATCCCAAAACATTGGAAAAGCATTCTATTTAAAAGTTAAAATTATTCCCAGAACTACAGAGGGATAAGTATAACATTATCGATTGGCAAATTATATGGAAGAGTTCTCAAAATCAGAATTGAAGAGAAAGCTGCAGGCGTCGAAGAACAGAGCGGCTTTATACCTGGCAGATTTTGCGTGGACAATATCTTCACATTGAAACAGATAACAGAAAAGAAACTCTTACGAGAAAGAAACCTCTATGTCACCTTTGTAGATCAGCGACTCTGTTCCTCTCCAAAAAGTGTGATTGGCCATGAAACAATCAGGCGTGAGTAAAAGATACATCCGAGCTTGTCAGATTATCAGAACTAAAAAGGGATAAGTATAACATCATCGATTGACAAATTGTACGGAAGATTTCTCAAAACCAGAATTGAAGAGAAAGCTGCAGGCGTCGAAGAAGAGAGCGGTTTTAGACCTGGAAGATCTTGCGTTGATAACATCTTCATATTGAAACAGATAGCAGAAAAGAAACTCTTACGAGGAAGAGAACTCTAAGTCACTTTTGTAGACCTGCGCAAAGCATACGACTTGGTTCCGCTCCAGAAGCCGTGAATGGCCATAGAAGAATCAGGCGTGAGCAAAAAATACATCTGAGCTACAAAAGTCCTGTATGCGGCAAAGAGATTGAAACAAGGCTGCCGTCTATCCCCTAGCTTATTCAAATTTATTTGAACATAGCATTAAGAAAGTGGACAAAGAAATGCAGCTCTATGGGAATAACAGTAGACAATAGTCCGTTATATGCAATTCTTCTTGCCAAAGTAATCCTGACCGAAGACGAACAAGATATGACGCATGTGTTGGACAAGTTTATGGAGGAATACACAAAATGGGGACTAGAAGTTAACATAGAAAAGACAAAATACATGGTCATTGGAGGAAAGGGGAAGGATATAAAAATAGGACATGGGATAGTAATAAAAAACTTCGACCAATATGAATACTTGGGGGTTCTAATAATTGAGGACGGGAAAGTTGACGAAGACATAATGAAGAAGGTTGCTAAAGGAAAGAATATAATTAAAGCAATGCATCCAATTCTGTGGAACTACAACTTGACACACAAAACTAGAAGAAATATATTTACAAAACATTACTTGAAATGGCAATAATGTATAGATCGGAGGCCTGGGTAATAAATAGCAAAATGTCCAGCAAAAATTTCATCAGACGATATGGCATACTGGAGGAGATGCTGTGAGTTGACATTACAGGACCGGATCAGGAACGAGGAGATCCGAAAAAGAATGGCCACTTCAGGCACTATAATAGATACCATTAATGAAAAACAACTGAAATGGTACGGGCACCTACGATGTTGGAATGAAGAACGAAGACCCTTCAAAGTATTAACCCAACCAAGTTGGGTGCCGACTGAGCAACATTAAAAAAGCCGTCCGAGAAAAAAATGGATCCAAAATGTAAGAGCGGAGATGACAGCTATAAGACTCCAACAAACTGGTTGGAAGAACAAAAACCGATGGCGTCGAGGATGGGAGAAGCGGCAACTCTGAGCTGCAAACCTTCGAAATAAAAAATAAAACGGTTTAAAAAAAATCTGAATAATTAGATATTGTTTATAAATAATTCCAGAGAGTTTCTTTTGCTTTCTTCTTAATTCCAATTGTATAAACCCAACATTTTTAATAAAGTTTTTTTTACAAAATTTCAGGTTTGGTGTCTGCTATTTTTATAAATCTTCAGCTTCGTTTTAAAAATGTTAGGATTGTCTGAAATCATTGAATTTTTTTTTGAAATTATGAATCTAATGTTGAAGTTCCGAATATTTTTTTGAAATTTTGAAAATGATTTTTATAGGTTTGAAGCATTTTTTTTAGGAATTTTAATCTTTAGTCTCGATATTTTCACTTTTTTACTTGAAATTTCTAGTTAAAGTGCAAAATTGTTTCGATAAATTTCGAGGTTTTTCTCGAGGTATTCTTTGCTCCTGGAATCATTTTTGCGACGTGACAGCCTAATTTCATGACCACAAACCGGAAGATGCGCGAGAAGATTTTATTGGTTGACCAATACATAAAACAAAGGTCAAGATTTCTTTCAGAAGTGTAAACATTTCCTTCGAATTAAATAAAGAAATAATACTCCCAATTCAGTAAAAAAAGTAAATATAAAATAAATTGCTAAAAGTTTTTAGATTAAAAGTTATTGAAAACTTTTAACGATCAACAAAATATCCATTCAAAGAAGTTGAAAATATGTACGTTTGTAATAACAATTCCCATCGATAAAAAGCAGCCCATAAAGATGTGCTACAATAAAATTAAAACCAAGGAATAATCATGTAGAAGCAATATTTCTGTTCATGATAGTTAATTACATTATTAACAATACAACCACTTGCAAGGAAAATTTAATCCTAAAGTTTTACATGCAAACTTTCTCAAACATGTTGCATACAATAAGAAAAGAAATAAACTTTTGAAATTAGATTAACACAAAACCGAAACTAGCACTTTCAAAACGATACCAACTCGTTAGAATAAGTCTTATAAACACTTCTCTCTGGCGAAACGCTTTTAAAACATATCCACGTTCTGAATTTCTTATCAGTCTTCTAAACCATGTCACTAAAATATCTTCAAATGCGTTGGCACACGAAAATTTTCTAGTTGTATTCGAAAAGAAATCTTCTATAGGCTCGTGTTTAACGATTGTCTAATTAAGATGACACACATTTAAAGAAATGTGGCTTATTCCCTTATCAATGTAAAAAAAATCGAAGTTAAAAAAAATAAACGTCAATGTAATCATTACATGAGCAGCTTCTAGCATGGTTAAAAAGAAAATTGTGTTCAGTTTCGGAAATGCATGTCGATATAATAATAGTGTTTTATGAAAATGTAACTTTAGAAATAATGGCTAAGTGCCCGTTGTCCTTGTGCAATTCGTTTTCTTATTAGCATTATTGTTTTTCATTGCATTGAAAATGTATAATTTTGGTGGAACGGACTGGTCCTTGGTTATCTTCAAAAATTGAAATACAAATCTTGTCCTCTGAAACCAAGAAAGCTTAAAAAACATAACAAAGGTTACTCTAACGCGTTTCGATAGCCAGGCTCTCATCTTCAGACAGATACTTCGTCTAACACCTAATGCCTAAAATTAATCCTTATATACTAGAAATATTCACTTCGTGCATGATCAACCGCATCCGAACGCGCATCAGACACGTCGCAGTGTCATAATTCCTTATTCATCAACCTCAATCTTCATGGTTGT
Source organism: Dastarcus helophoroides (assembly GCA_028583605.1). Classification (NCBI taxonomy): domain Eukaryota; kingdom Metazoa; phylum Arthropoda; class Insecta; order Coleoptera; family Bothrideridae; genus Dastarcus; species Dastarcus helophoroides. Next base: position 28,982,136 of record CM053328.1, read on the forward strand.
CTCCAGTCTTATTCAGATGCGGTCGATCATGCACGAAGTGAATATTCTTAGAACATAAGTATGCAAGTAGAATGCAACTTAGACTACAAATTCATGCAGCTAAACTACCAACAGTTGAAACAATGCCACCTCGAGAAGCCGGAAGACAAGGATTCTAATGCACAAACCAATGGGTTTGAACATTTATTGGATTCGAAGTTTGGAAACCAAAGGCCTTTTTCGATCTTGTTAGATCTCATCAGTTTGATGTATCCAACTCGAATGCTAACAAATGTGGCCATAGTTTCTCTACGGATCAATAGATGGTAATACTAAGAGTCACACGCTTGACGTCTGTGAATTCTTTAGTACTTACTTGTCGGATCATTTGTTAGCATTCGAGTTGGATAAACCAAACTGACGAAATATAACAAGATCGAAACCGGTCTTTGGTTTCCAAACTTCGAATCTAATAAATGTTCAAACCTATTGGTCTGTGCATTAGAATCCTTAGTACATAAGGGTTAATTTTAGGATCAGGTGTTAGTATCTTTCTGAAGATGATAGCTTGGCTATCAAAACGCGTTAGAGCAACCTTTGTTGTGTTTTTAATCTCTCTTGAATTCAGGGAACAAGATTTGTATTTCAGTTTTTAAAAATGTTAATTTGGCATATGAGACATAACAGAGAAAAACGCAGGACTATAAAATATTCAAAATTTATCAAAACAATATTAAATGTAAGCTTTATATTTGAAAAAAAGTTGAAATTTAAAAATTATTGTCGAATCGAAGAAAGCCAAAGAAGTCGACGTTGCTCTGAGCTTTTTCAAAGCGACCGTCCCCTGCCAAGCCCAAGCAGGTCGACATTTGGAAGTTTTCCTACCTACGATTTGTTACTATGCGCCTTAGTTCGTAAAAGGACAGTCTAGATCATATTCTAATCGACACAATTTCTTGGGTCAGTTTGTCTATTATATGGATCGTTTTGAAATTTTCTAAAAATAAGCTATAGCCAAATAAAAATTAAATGGTTTTGAAGGCTTTTGTTACTTTGAACCGAATACTTTCCGATAAGCGACCTCAGGCAAGTAACCAAATCGTCAAGTTAATACAGCTCTGGAATTGCCCTAGCATTGCCTTTATCACACTCTCGTGGCCTAAATGAAAACGTAGCTTTATTCGTTCTCTAGCTTTGTCAAATTAACAGGATCTAAGGGAATAATTCCTGTAGTGGGACGTGAATTCCAATCAAGGTGAAATCAAGCGTTACGTATTCCTGCAGCATTGCCGGTCTGACAGAAAGTAATTTTATTTCTTGATCTGTATTAGAAATGCGGTAAAATAATGGAACCGCTTCTACATGTTAAATCTTCTATCCCACCAATTTTAAAAGCAGTTACTTCTAAGTGAACTAGTTCTGCATTTTCAATGCTTATTTAGGCAAATGTTCGGGTATAGATCAATAATGCTTTCATGTTTTTCATTCCTATCTTTCCCCGACACAATCATTTATTTGAAACTATTCAACGCGTTTAACCTCTCGTTAGTTCATTTTGCAAATACAATAAATGGTGAGTTATGTACAGTGCTAATGAATGTATTATTAGATATTGCACTGTAATGTTTTTGTTCAGTATGGTAAATCGATTTATCGGTAAATTGTAACCATTAAAAATGTAGATTTTAACCCACGTTTGGGTTGTGCCTGAAAATGAACTAGAAATAACAGAATTAACTAATTACGTCCATGTTCTTTTGTATTCCACAGGGAAACAACAATTGTAGCCCATAGGCTGGCCATGTTTTTCTTTATTAAGAGATTTTGACCATTGACATGCTATTTTTGTTGATTTAATGTGAAAATGTTCACTTTATTATTTTATTAAGCCTAAAAAATTATTGACTGTAGTGGAAAATATTTTTATTGGACCATCATCAATGTTGATTAGTGGCCCTAATGCTTTAGTCATTTCAATGCTACTAGATCTATTACTGTGAGCCGAAAGCAAGAAATAATTTGCAGCACACACGAATTAAAGCAGAAATTAATCGAAATGTCATTTAGAGTCGATTCAAATGATGGAAAAATAGAGATTTTGAAATATTTTTGGTGGACTCTAATTTTTATTAAAGCTCTTAAGTATAACATTCTTTCTTAAGATAGCATCTTAGAAAGATGAATTTCCTTGGTTTTTAAATTTAATTCAGGTTTAGAGACCAGGTTTAGGCACCTTGAACGTTTTGGTGCTGCTTGTTTGACTTACTTCTACTCTTCTGATTGCTTCAATAGTGGGAGAGACAGAGAGAGACAGAGAGAGAGAGAGAGAGAGAGAGAGAGAGAGAGAGAGAGAGAGAAGAAAGTAAAGAGATAAGCTCCAGGACTAGTGCTCATTAGGGTTGGGTTGAACGTGCGGCCAATTCTAAGAGTTTAGATTCTCTTAATCGAGACTAATGACGTTATGACCATAGTTGAACATAGTGCGGCCACTGGAAAGATGTTCGCTAATTGTTGGCGATCCAATAAATATCTTAATTATACGTGACAACCATGGAACTAGTAAATATGTAGAGTTTCACGAAGTACAGGCTGTTTCTTAAATGCATACGACAAAATTCCGGAGGCGATTGCTCGTATGAAATTAAGATGGGTCGTTTCTACTTTTCTATAACAAAATTTCCTCAGCCCACCCCTTTCCGAGATATCACCCTTAAAAATGGTGACAAAAATTTGTCGACAGCAGCCTACTATTTTAAAACTTTGTAATTAAAAACAAGGTGGATTCACTTCCAGCATTTATTATAAATCGTATTACATTTTACATCTTTGCTGTTTTCCACTCAATGTATTAAAAAAATTATAAATTATGGTGTTTATTTTTTTCTCTGCAGCTATTGGTTTTGGGAAAAAAATTCAAGAATAAAAAAAAGTTTTAAATAAAACAAGGATTTTAAGTTAAATTTTATTTCATAAAACTTCATCTCGAAAAAATATGATATGAAATAAAGTAAGGGTTGCTAATTTCACCCCCGTATAATGTAACAAGAATATTGAAAAAATATCCGCCGTTAGTCCTTTGCGAGTGCACGAAAATTACAGAATTTCAAGTTTCTAGCTTTACTGAAATTTTAGAAAAAAAATAAAAACTCAATTTTAGCCACCATCTTTTAAGGGTGATATCTCGGAAAGGGGTGGGCTGAGAAAATTTTGTTAGAGTAAAGACCCATCTTAATTTCATACGAGCAATCACCTCCTGAATTTTGTCGCATGAATTTAGAAACATCCTGTATATTAAATCTTAAGTGTATGTTAAAAATACACTATTTAAGCGTATACTAAAAAAAAATTATACATATGATGTCTGCTACGTGGTGCCAAATATGTATGGGCCCTTACATTCTATGAATTGGAAGCGCGGGTCGCTACCATATCCGGTACAATCAAAATGAGAAAAATTTTAAAAAAGGTTTAGATCATAATTTAAGTTTTGACAAAAAAAACAAACAATCAATTTGAGCGCCTGAGCCTCTACCATACCCGGTGCAATCAAAATGAGAAAAAAAAATTGGCCAGTCCTAAAAGTTCCCCTAGGAACTACAGAAGTTAAAACTTGAAATTATTATATAACAGTGTTTTTTTTTTATTTTTTGAAAATTACATCTTCTTTTCAAAATAGTTCAAAATCTTGATTTTTTGAAAATTGTGTCTTTCAAAATTGCGACTTTCAAAATTTCAAATTTTCTAAATTTTCGACTTAATTTTTGATGTTTTTTTTTTTAATTTAGACATCTTAGAATTTGGACTTTTTCTCAAAATTTTTACTTTTGTAAAATTTATATGAACAAACTACTATACATCATATCATTATTTTTTTTGATGGAACGGACTGGTCCTTGGTTATCTTCAAAAATTGAAACACAGAACTTGTCCCCTGAAACCAAGAAAAATTAAAAAACACAACAAAGGTTGCTCTAACGCGTTTCGACAGCCAAGCTGTCATCTTCTCTGAAGATGCAATCATATCATTACATACATACATCGTACTCAACATTTTTAAACATTGATTTTTTTTTAAGGTTTATCTTTATTTGAAAATTTAAATTTTTTTTGATATCTTCTAATTTTTTTCTAAAAATCTTCATTTTTTCTAATTTCGTCTCTTTAGGAATTTTGACTGATTTAAAATTTCGAATTTTATAAAAATCTCGCAATTTTCCCGAAATATAACTTTACTTTTAATTTGAAAATTCGAGTTTCTTTTTCAAAAACATTATTTTAAGAAAAAAATGACTCAAAGTTTTTATTTTTGAGTGAAAATACTAAAAAGTTGAATTTTGAGTATAAAACCAAATTTCAGGAAGAACACTTATTTTAAAGGAAACCATGAAAATTACGAAAAAAAAAAGAGAAATTTCAAGGAGAACATCTAAATTTATAGAAACTTTCCGAATTCAGTCAAAATTTCTAGACATTCAGGTCATAAAACATCAAAGTTTGTAAGAAAAAAAAAACCTAAAATTACGAAATTTGGAGAAAAATAAACATTTCGAAGGTCGACTTTTCGAAATTTTTCAAAGAATATCGAATTTTGAAATAAAAAGACGAAATATCGAGAACACAATAGAAATTTCCCACAGAAAGCTAGATTTTGAAAATAAAACGCAAATTTTAAGAAAAGTTGTGTATAAAAATCGCCTTTTTACAGACAACACAAACAAACAAAAAATATAGAAATTTTGAAAGAAGACGAACTTCGAAAAAAAATTAGATATCTAGAATCCTAAAGAATGTTGACATAAAAATAGAAATTTCGAAAACATAATTTTGAATAAAATGTCAAAATTTCGAGAAAGAGGCGAATTTCAAGAAAAAAATATAAATTTCTAAAAACAAATTTTGGAAACAAAAATAGAAATTTCGAAAAAAATATCGAAATTTTGAAAAAAAAAACAATTTTGAAGAAAAAGTAGTAATTTTCTGGAAAGAAGACGAACTTCGAAAAAAAGTTTAGATATCTAGGATCCTAAAGGATGTTGACATAAAAATAGAAATTTCGAAAAAACAATTTTGAATAAAATGTCCAAATTCCGAGAGAGATGAATTTCAAGAAAAAAATGTAAATTTCTAAAAACAAATTTTGGAAACAAAAATAGAAATTTCGAAAAAAATATCGAAATTTTGAAAAAAAAAAAACAATTTTGAAGAAAAAGTCGTAATTTTCATAAAGAAAGATGTACTTCGAAAAAAAGTTTAGATATCTAGGATCCTAAAGGATGTTGACATAAAAATAGAAATTTCAAAAAAATAATTTTGAATAAAATGTCAAAACTTTCGAGAAAGAAACGAATTTCAAGAAAAAAAATGTAAATTTCTAAAAACAAATTTTGAAAACCAAAATACAAATTTCGAAAAAAATATCGATACTTTCGAAAAAAAAAAACAATTTTGAAGTAAAGGTCGTAATTTTCAGAAATATTAAATTCGGAGTTTTAATTTGCGGATTGCAGATTTGCAAAAAAATCAAAAATTGAAATAAAAATGAAGATGAAAGCTTGGCTGTCGAAACACGTTAGAGCAACCTTTGTTGTGTTTTTTAATCTTTCTTGGTTTCAGGCGAAAGAATTTGTATTTCAAGTTTTTGAAGATAACCAAGGACTAGTACCGTTGCACAAAAAAAATCAAGACCTCGAGTCGAAATTTTAAAAAAAGGTATACATTTTGAATAACAAGATGGAAATTTCGGAAAAAGGATTAAAATTTTTAAAAAATTTACAAAAAACCAGAACACTAAAAAGTCGAAAATTTTATAAAAAGATGAAAATTTTCAAAACAGTTTACAGAACTTCGGAAAAGTTAAAACTTAAAAATAATGAGAAAAGTCGAGATTTTGACAAAAAAAAGTCCAAATTCTGCAATAAAATCGAAATTCTCCAATAAAATTGAAGTTCTGCAATAAAATCGAGGAAAAAACCCAACCTTTCAAAAACTTGATATAATAAAAAATTTTTAATGTCAAGTTTTCAAAAATATAAAATTTTCGAAATTCGAAAATCTAAATTTTCTCAAAAATCTGAAAAGGGTAATTCCAATAAATTTAAAATTTCAGGATAAGTCATATATTCACAAAAAAATTGCAATTTTGAAAGGGAAATTTTTTAAAAAGTTGAAATATCCAAAAAAGTTTTTTTAATAAAGACAAAATTAGCAAAAAAATGTTTCCATAAAAATTAAACTATATACAAAAAAGTCAAGATTTTAAAGAAGTTGAAATTTTGAAAATGTCAAAATTTCGAAAAAAAAAGAAACTTTTTTAATTAGGTCAAAATTTCAAAAAAAAAGTTGAAATTTCGGATGTTGCACGAGAAAACTTTGATATTTTGAAGGAAGTGAATATTTTAAAATGTCGAAAGTTGAAAAATGTTAAAATTTAGAAAATATCGAACTTTTCAACAGAAAACGAAAAAGCCAAAATGTTAAAAACCGTCAAAATTCCCAGCCTGCATTTTCAAAAAAGATTTAAATTTTGATAAATAAAATTTGAAGAAAAAAATGAAAATTCAGCAAGGTCGACTATTTTTGAGTTAAATTTACAAAAAAAGTTGAAATTCGAGAAAAAGTAGGACATTTGAAGTCAACATTTTTGGAAAAAGTCAAAATGCTGATAAAAGTGAGAAGTGAGTTATTGTTTTCAAAGGAAAAACTTTAAAAAAACTTAAATTTTCAAAAAAATTGAAATGTTTTTAACAATCCAGTTTAAAGAAACCGATTTGCAAAATACTTGAGATTTTGAGTCAAATTTTTAAAAAAGGTATTCATTTCGAATAACAAGGTAGGCATTTTGAAAAAGGGTCACATTTTCCAAAATGATTTACAAAAAAAAACAAAACGCTGAAAAGTCGAAATTTTTACAAAAGAATGAAATTTTTCAAAACAGTATGCAGATCTTCGGAAAAACAAAACTTAAAAATAATGAAAAATCAAGATTTTGAGAAAGACCAGTCGAAAATTAGCAAGTAAAATCGAAATTCAATGTTCTGTAATGAAACAGTGCAAACGTGCAACCTATTAGAGAAACCTTTAGGGCTATATCATGCTTCTGTTCAAAATATTGGAAATAATCGAAATTTCAAGTTGAAAGTTTTCATTTTGGAATTTTTAAATGGCACTTTCGATAAAAAAAGTACAATACCTCGAGCTTAAAAAGGTTTCGGAAAATATTTTTCAACTAGTGTTGAAATTTTGACGAACATTTCTCATAAATGTTGAAATGAAAGTAAAAATTTCGACATTAAAGGCAAACATTAGAGCTGAAGTCAAAATACCTTTGGAATCTCTCACAGAAGAGGCTACGAAATTTAAAGTTGAGAATTTAAATTTAATACCGGCATTTCAAGATTCAAGTCGAAGTTTAAGAGACTTTCGAATTTAATATCGAAAAACAGAAATTTGAAGATGCTTTTAGGAAATTTCTAAAAAAAATCTGGAATTTTTCATTCTACAGTAAACATTTTTAAACAAATTAAATCCGAATTAATAAAGATGACCAGTTTGTTCTTGAACGAGTTTTCAAAATTATTTTTTAATTTCCGTTTTAATGTCCACCTATGCACTCAACTTTTCTAAATATATTGAGATTGGTCGCAATTGGAATAAATAGCTTTTAAATGACGAGTGTCATTTCACATTAAATCCGCGTTATTTTCATCTATTTTTTTTAATTTGACTAAAATATGCCAATATATACTAAAGGACATCTGTCATGTTGAAATTTTCCACTGAACACAATTTTCGTCCTATTAAAATTAGATTAAATCAAATTCGATATAATTTTCAGTGCAATAGCACACAATGAAATAACATTTCAATTCAATTATGATTTGCGATTAATATGAGAATAAACCACATCCAATTTCATCGAATCACTACAAGGCACCGGTTTGAAATAAGTGAGCACTGGGACGGAAGAACCAGTATAAAGCTGACCTCATACGGTAGTTTCACGATCAACATGAATATACTCTACAGGAAGGGCGGCTTTATGTCAAGAGTTCAGAGTATTATCCAGTAACCTAGGACCTGTCAAGAGCTTTTTTTTCGCAAGCTTCCGGCGCCTGCGAGCTCTCAGTCGGTGTAGCGTGAGACAAATGAGCAAAATAATAGAACAAATGACAGCTGCGGCAGCTGCCAACGCGGCACCCGGTAAGGACGTTAACAGTTTGGACGCGGCACCGCACTGAGCTTCGGATTCATCCCATCCCGACGGACAGTGGTCTTTACCGTCACACCACAGCGATGGGTTAATGCAGGCGTCCAGTTCGGGACACTTGTGCGTACACTCTAGATCTGTTTCGTTCGCACTTACGTTCACTGGGACTTGCAATTGTTGGAGAAGCGACGATCTTGATCTGGATATCTCTAACCAACTGAAGGCTGATACGCCGGGCTCTAGCCCGACCCATTCAACTAGGAAGTTGGGTGGCCTTTGTTGAATATGAATTGAACCTAGAAAATATAAATGGAATTATTACATTTTTAAGGTGTAAATAAATAATGTTTCAGTTGATTTCTTGTGTAAAATTATCCTCAAACTGTCAAATTCTTAGTCTTTTGTCACGTCCCTCTTTCAAAAGTTAATAGGCCCACTCATCACTATATGTTTTGAGTGTGTAAACCAGATTTAGAGTTAATAGTAAAATAAATAATAATACATGGTGAATTATGTGAAAAAATGATTTCGTTGGAAAATTGTTGACTTCCTAAACTCGTATTATCTAATATACAATTTTGGAGACAGCCCTAATTTACTACTCCAAGTCCATGAAATATTTTCAAAATGCTATCGCTTCTGAAAAAACGAAATGGATTCAATTTTTGTTTTTTTTTAAGGAAACACGCAATTTTGATTATATATTTTGAATATAGATAACATTTAGAATTTCGTAGTTAATCTACAAATATTGATAAAATAAATTTTGTCAGTAACAACTTCTTCATAGTGGCAGCTCCCATTTTCTTCTGCGGTCTTCCTTTTTCCTTTTTTTGATGGCAGGAATAATTTCTTACCAGCGTTCTAAAATTTTGGACTATCAATAACTTTACTCAATGTTTTAAATATTTCTATTTACGGAAAAACACATTTCTCGGAACATTTTCTACAAAGAGAGTGCAGGTGATTAAATAATGTCAATAAAAAAATTGGCAGTGAAAAGATAGTGAATGTGGCCAGTTATACTTGAATGAGTTATATCTTAACTCAAATATAGCACATAAAGAGCACCAACATTTATGTATTTCTTGAAAAGAAGCTTCATTGTGGTGCGAACATTTACTCCTCTTAGCCTTGATTCAATCAACAAAAAGGAAAACACTTTATCAGAACTAATATTTCTGTACTAATTTTCTATTATTTTATATTAAAGAATACCAGTCAGTGATTATTCTTACCTTCACCCCACCATTCTTCGCTAAATACATGAACTGCCAAAGGTTTTGTTCCAGGTTCGGCAGGACAAACAACTTTAACGAGTTTGGGCGGCCTTCCGGAATATATTAATACCCTGTTGATGGTAGGACACCTAGTTGGCTCATCTGGTCGAGGTTTTAATGGCAGAAAGGCCCCCCAACTAAGAAGAAACAAACTTCGGTTAAATCCTGCTTCCACCAGCCATGGCATCCCGTTGCAGAAATGATCAGCTTTGTTGGCAGGAGGTGTATTGAATTGAACATCACCACCGTACCCACGTACTCTTTGCCGACGAGGACAATCGGACATTTTAATTATTTCAAAAGTAGCATGAAAATGCAACAACGTGAAATCTTCTGTTATATTCATATTAGTGGCAGTGAAGTGCAGCTCTAATACTCTAGCGGTAGAAACGAACACCACTGGTTTATTATATAAAGAACTGTTATCACAAAGACATGCTTTGGGCATTTTAATGTCTCTCCAAGGAATATCCCAAATGCTTATTTCGGTTAAACGCGATCTGGAATAGTGATCACAGGTTGGTCTACCTGTATGTGGATCTGAAACTGTTTCACAATTTGTATTTAATCCAAATGAGGCGTTATTTAACGATATGCGAACACGTTCACCAGAGTCAACTTCAAAACGATACACACAATGTAAATCTTGTGCACCACCCCTACCAAATAAAAATACATTTCTTGGTGAAATAATATCACCTAGGTGTTGACGTTTAAATATTCTATGGCAGGGTCCAGGCTTATCCCATTCCGGCCACTGCTCACCACCTAATTTCGTATCGACAAACTCGTATTTTAATTTGAATGAAGCAGGGTGTAACGCTGTGCCGTGTTCAGTGTAATGTTGTACAACAAGCGTTCTTCCAGTTGAAAGGTAGCTTTCTTCTAGGGTGCATGGGCGAGTAATTCTCGTTGCGTTGCTCAGGGCGCTGTGGTCGCAAAGTTTTGGAGGCTCATCACATTTGTCTTCGAGTAAAAGTGTACCATCCCATATGCGCAACCGCGCGGCACAGCCCCCACCTAAAGAGCCGTTGCCTATTAATGCATGAGCACTTTCACTCACCAAGAGTGCTCTTTGGACTATACGAAATAAAGCTCAACCACACTAAATCACCTGGATAGCCCTGAAACTTGTATGTACAAGTTGTATTCGGTGGAAGTGAATGCCTTGGACTAATAAGACGTCCTTTTCTCCCTCGACCTGTCCAAATTTCATCGCTCTCAGGACTAGTTGAATTAACATCAAATTCACATTTGAGGGATGTCCTCGAATAATCCAACGAGTCCGAATCAGCAAATATAACATCTACATCTAATTCAAAGCCGCGCAGTGGAGAATGAGCATTAGGAGAATGCAGGGGTATACTAAACGGTGAAGAATGAAACGCAACAAGCATTTCCGGACCTCTACTTATAACACGAGGTAACCAATCTCCTCCACAATACTTAGCCAAAACCTGGATCGTTTGTCGATCCGCCATCATAAAAAATTAAATGATCTCGTTCTCCAGTACAGTCCCTCCACGCTCTTAATGTTCTTGCAGTCTTATTAAGTCCCGCTACGTTTATCGACCTCTTCATATGCATTTTATGAGCAGCTTCTTGTCTAACTGCGATCATAGCATGCTTACAAGTTGGCACAAACTTTTGCCTCAAACTCCAGTAACAGGAAACGTTCCTCGGATACATTCCCGGATAATTCGGCGATTGTAACCGACAAGGCTTTCTGTAACATTCCTCGAATTGTCTAGTGCAATAAGTCCCTGGTGCCACTTGACCTCGCTCTAGCGGTGAAGCTGGTGAACCGAACCGCACCACAGCTTCCCGCCTGGACACAAATCTGTACCGTAAGCCAAACTTAAATGGTAACTGCGGCGAACCGAATAATTTAACTGTAACTGTCACCGTCGACGTTTCACTGTAATACGCTGCTGGTCCTGATGATGATCCGCACCATGAACCACCAGTAAATGGTCCTTCCGAGTTCGCTGAGTTGCATGTAGCCATCAGGGCAGCCGTCTAATGCTGACGCTTCGTATCGTCCCACTTTGAATTCGTCGAAGATGAGCTGAAAAGAAAAAAAGAAATTACAGCTTATTTCACGCGAATATCCATCTAAAAGGGGTCGTAATTAGATTTGTTTAGAAATAAAAGTTCAACGGAAATTTTCTCTGGTAATAAGCGGGAAGCGAGTTGAATGTGCACATAAAATTTTAACGCCTTATTTCTAGGACATTTATGAGTTGAAAAAGCATAAAGTGGCTTTGTAGCTGCTACTGCGTTTTTACTTTGATTAGCGTATGCGAACATAAATCGTTGGATTATTTGTTTAGATATTACACATGAACTAAGGAATATGACATGTATTTTGTAATTTAGTTGTTAGTTTTTAAGGTAAAAACAGACACTCCGAAAAAACTTCAAGTTTAAAATTTAGTTAATTAAATTTGAATGTTCCCTCGATAACTTTTTCTCAAAACTTTAGTTGCAGATCCACTCTTAAGTATTATAAATTTATGGAATTAAATATATCTAGACTAATGAAGAGGATAAACAAATGGTATAATTTTATTACTATTTAAATAATAAAATTATAACGTAGTTGATGGTAAAATCAGCTAGCTGGAAACTACTTATTAAATGAGAATGTTAAATTGCTCTATCCCCAATTAGGAGAGTTATTAAGTATTTCAATAAGCCCTTGAGATAGTTTAAGAAGACAACTTGAGTTCAGAAACTTTAATATCTAAAATACTCCACGCTTATGGCAGAAATTCGTAATTTAGTAGATCTGTCCAACTTTTAGCAAATAGAAGCCACGTAATTTAAGTGAACCCGAGTGACGACTTATGAGGGAGCAAACATCCAGCAAAAGTTAGAAAGCAAATTAAAGGAACGCGAAAGGAAATTCTGCAGGCAGTATCAGTTCCAAGGGTTATTAGGCAAATAATTCAAAAGAGCGCGCCCTCTTTGTTATACCTGCATGGACCGTCCCAAAGCTATCAAATGATGGATGGTGGCGCTCTATCTCTTCCTTGAGAGTGTCATATAATTGTCCTGTCATTTATCAAAGATAATGACCCAAGCATCTCTCAGAGCATAAAAGTTACACGCCGCTTATTCCTTCGAATCTGTTTATGTTTTGTAAGCGTTTACTCGCCTGATTATAGCTTTACTAAGATTAATTGAAGCAAAGTGACTGGTATTAATCGCTTTAGATTTGTCAAGAGCTCTTTGGACAGCCACTTTTGTCTATCATCGAATTCGACGTGAAAAATTGCACCAGGGATACTTTTTGCTGCTGTATTACTTACAATTAGTATTCATAATTAAGAAAAAAATTGAGGGTTTACTTTTTTGCTCATTAAGAATGCTTCGCTGTTTTGCTTAGAATAAATGAATCTTATCTATACATTTTGAATGTTGTCTTCAAAATTTTACACTAGTTGGGAAATTTAGATTTATGTCTCGAGATTTAAACAAAAGTTGCGAAAAAAGTGAAGATATAAAATATTTTGGAATGTTAAAATTTCGAAAAAAGTGTCGAAATTTTAAAAATGTCGAAGTTACTCAGAGGAAGTTAAACTTCAAGAAAAATTCAAATTTTGAGAATAAACTCGATTTTTCGAGAAAAAGACGAATTTTGATAAACAAATAAGTCAAAATTCGAAAAAACATTTGTAATATGCACAAACATGAAAGGTTGATTTTGAGATAAAATCTGATTTCTATGAAGAAGTCGGATCTTGGGGAACAACTAGAAAATTGCATTTATACAAAAAGTAAGAAGAAAATCTTAATTGCAGGAAAAAGATCGAAAAATGTCAAAATACCGGGAAAAATTGAAATTTAACAATTGAAAAAATTCAAACTTGTGAAAAATAGTCCAACTGTTATTATTATAATATGAAAATTTCTAGGAAAGGGAGAAATTTAAAAGTCAAATTGACTGTTGAAAGTTTAAAGATTTTAGAAATTGCCGAATTTTGGGGAAAGCGGTGGAAAGTAACATATAGTAAAAAAAGTTCTCACTGAAAAAAAAAGTTGAGATTTTCCAGTGAAAGCAGATTTTGTGCCAAAAAGTCGGATTTTGGGAATATTAAAAATTTCAAATAAAAGACGAATGTTGTGAAAAAGTTCGATACTTATTATTACTGCTGAAATAAAATTAATTAGCTTTATTATAATTAGAGCCCGAATTTAAGATAAAATACTATGATCATATCTTTCCAGATTTTTCAGCGTTTTTCATGCGCTCTTCTCTAAATTATTTCTCCTGTTTTTTTTGCTTTTTTAATATTTATTTTTAAGTTTAATCCACTCGCAAAGGGCAACTTCAATTAGGCCGGCAAAGTAATGCGAGTAGGATGCGGAAACAAGGATAGATGGCGATGAACCGCCTTCTTAAACAAGGATAGGTTGTAATTTTTGAAGAATATTTCATTCGGTAACGAATTCATGTAGCTTGGAAGTTCTATAAAAAACTCTCCATAGACAGAAGTCCTCTCTGTGTCAAGCTGGACTGCACAGGAATTTGCTGACTGTCTTGTATGCCCCAAAAATCTTGTCCTTGGGGGAGATCAATGCTATAAGTTCCTGCGAGCATCTCCCATGATAGCACTTGTAGAAAAGGGACAAGTCACCAACCATCCGCCCATCTCTAATGTTTGGAGAGAATCGGTCAACTCTCATCATCAATTACGTGAATCGCTCTCCTTTGAATTGAATCCAAAGGAGCTAAAGTGTGCTTTGGGGCTGAACTCCAAACATGAGAACAGTATTCTAGTGTTGGCTTAACTTGAGCTTTGCATAGTGTTAGTAGTTGATGAGATATGAAGTACTTTTTAGCTCTAAAAAGAAAGTCTAACTTCTGAGAGGCGGACTTGACAACGGCGCGCAAATGATCGTCCCAAGAGAAGTTAGTGCTCGCATTCTTCCTAGAATAAACAGTTTAGATCCCATCGGGAGGATTTTACCGTCCAGTAGTATGTTTGTTGCATTAGGTATCCCTTGATGTTTTTTTAGAGAAAACCCCTGTCAAACTTTTTGAAGTGTTTTGAAGAGTGTCGCCCAGATTTTCCTTACCCCATTCTAGAATGATTTCGAGATCCCGATTAATCATCTGTATCTGCTGTTCCCTTAGTCAATCTGAAGCAGCGGCGGATAATGGTTTGTCGGAGAAAAAAGATGACACCAGGCTACTATCATCTGCGTAGCTGTTTATCTGATTAGAAGTGGAAGCTAAGAGTTCGTTTATGTATAACAGAAACAGAGTAGGAGACAGAACAGACGCCTGAAGTACCCCTGCATTAATCGCAAATGTCTCGGATGACATGCGATCGACGACGACCTGAAGAGATCTGTCTACGAGAAAATTGGGTATCAAATGACAGAGTCCAGGACAAAGACTATAAGATGTTAATTTGGCGAGAAGAGATCAGTGCCAGACTCTGTCAAAGACCTTCGAGATATCCAATGCCACAAACCTAGCCTCGCCATGTTTTTCCATAGCTGAGTTACCGATATGAGTAACATAAGCCACTTAATCGCCAATTGAGCGTTATTGCCTGAAAACGCAATGCAAGTCCGAGATGATTCTATTCTCTTCCAGATATTTGAGAATCTTGATGTTGATAACCCTTTCCATCCCTATAGATATAACGAGCAACAAAGATATAGGGCGATAGGTGTTAGCAGATTCCTTTTTTGCTTTTTGGGGACAGGCTACACCCTAGCACATTTCCAGATGTTAGGGAATACACCTTTATTGTAAGAGAGTGTAAACAATTTTCTTAGGACAGAAGTCAACTCTAAAGCGCACTTCTTAGGAACAATAGCAGGGATACCATCAAGCCAGAAGCTTTCGATATGTCGAGCTCAAGCAGAACCTTCCCGACTGTGCGTTGTCTGACAACAACTTCGGGCATTGTAGTGCCAACCTTAGGAAGAATAGGCGGTTCTGCGTTTCGGGAATCAAGGTTGGCATTTTCAGCAACTATTAAGGTCAGCAGGTCAGCCCTTTCCTTGGAAGTAGTCCCAATATTGTTGTTGTCATCAAATAAAGGCAAAAAACTTGAAGATGCAAAATTCTTTCTAATCGACTTTGTAGATACCCGAAAGGACCTGGAACTAACTGTTTAGACATTTGATAAGCCTTTGGCGAATTTTACGATCGAAATCACTTTTTGCCTCGTCAATAACCTGTTTATAAAAATTTTGTGCATTTACAAAGATGGTCCGAGTGACGATGATATGCGCAATTTTTGCAGGAGACAGCCCGCGTACATTTTTTGCTAAACCAAGGTTTACTAAAGGCATACTTCTTTTGGAAACGGGAAATTGAGCATTCCATATCAACCAGGATAGTTTCAGCGATGAAATCGGCGACTGAGGAAGGGTTGTCTGAGTTAAAGAAGGCTTCTTGCAATGGAAAAGATGCAAAGAGTTTGCAGAGTTACAGTGCCAAACCTTACGAGGTGTGTCTGAGAAGGAGGTGGTGTAGGAAACGAACGAGAGGCTGCTTCAAGCTTGTGATCGAAATTTCCAAACGATGATGTTACAGCGATTTTATACAAATTTGAAGAATTTGTAAGTAAAAGGTCGAGTAGATTAGGTTGATGGGTATCTACATCAGGAATTCTTGTGGGTTCCTCAACCAATTACGATAGTCCACAAGTAATGGCGAAAGCCTCTGTCATCCTTTCCGCGTCGTCAATTCGGGAAGACAATCTTAAATAGAGGATGTTGTGTACGTGGAGGTCACCGAGAAAGACAACCTCAGTGTTTGGATCATTCGTCTGTAGGTAATCGAATGTTACGGAGAAATAAGAAAAGTGGTGTCTGTATGAGGAATCGTTTGGAGACAGATAATGTGAACAAATAAATATAGCTTCGCTTTTGGAACAGATTTTTAGCCAAATCACATCATGATCAGCAGATTTCAGTGCTTCTTCTCGTTGACAGGATAGGTCGCTTCGCGTAAAAACACAAATTCCTCTATTGAGTTATCTATGTATTTTGGTAGTGCTGTATAGATTTTTGTTTTTAAATAAGAGAATAAACAAAAGGAAATTTAAGAAGGTGAAATCAGGTGACCTAGGTGGCCACTCCATCGTGGCATCTCTCTGCATATCTCCCTCCAGACATTCACATACATACCGACTAAAATGTGGCTTATTATAAATCTTCGGATAGATTTTTGTGATTTTTTTCTAGTTTGCTGGCCCTTGAAAACAACTTGACCTAAAACGATCACTATCGTGGCTTCGCTATAGTCTACTGATTCTGGTTTGTGCACTTTATTAGCCACAGACCCACAAATCTTATTTTCATATATTATTGCACCAATTCTGTTGAATTCCGTTACATACTTTTATGTGTTAATCTTTTTTTAGTGAGGACAGAATTAAAAAAATTATCTCCAAGTCTTGCATTACTTCAATCCCGTCTTGAATACTTTAAGCCACTATAATGATGCGAAAATTAATTAATAGCGATAATTTATGATGTTTAATATCCAGATGTCAATCGGTTTACACATTACGTTGTTAATGCTACGCACGTAATTTTGGTGGAACGGACTGGTCTTTGGTTATCTTCAAAAACTGGAATAAAAATCTTGTCCCCTGAAACCAAAAAAGATTAAAAAACACATTAGAGTAATCTTTGTTGTGTTTTTAATCTTTCTTGATTTCAGGGGGGGACAAGATTTGTATTTCAGTTAATGCTACGCACCCTCTGTTTGTAGAGTTTTGAAATATATTCAAATATAATTTGTTATTTATTCACCCTAGATGCAAAATATTATACATTTTTAAAATTTACTCGTCAAGAAAAATACAAAATACTAAAAAAATATAGGATGTCCTATTCAAAAAAAAAAAAAAATAGGAAGGGTTAACCTGGGTTCCGGGATGATAGTTACACTCAATATAAATATGACATAATATGTCCCCTTGAGTGTGCTTATCGACGTGTTTTTTTTTTTCATTTTTTCTAAAAATGACGACCTAAAAAGTTATTTAGGGTGGATAATTTTTATTGAAATGCACTGTATACGAATGTGTTTAGTACACCAACTTGACTAAAAGTAATCTACTAAAGCTTTATGAAAAATCACGAATAAAAAATGTAGTAATAGGTATCGTAAAAAAGGGATGCATCCATTATATTGGTAAACATAAAACATATGATCGCCGCTTCCAGTAATATAACTTCATTTTATTATGACAGGCCGACAACGAGACTTTCGCAACTTTGGCTCTATAAACACGTATTTATGTCGTCGCCACAACTAACCCTGCTGTTACAGTAACAACGTGTCACAACTTATTTGTATGCCCAAAACACATCCCTCCTGGAGCAGCACTTGACGCCTAAAATTATAACCGTCCTTAGAATTCTTAACATCGCACCTCGTGTGCCCTTTGTGATAGTGTAAATATAATCAAGGCAGCTATAAATGCTGAAGAGAATAAAGAGGGAACTCCGCTAAGAGTTTAGAGCTTAATTTTAAGATAATTTATCTCCTACAAACTCAAGTTGCATTTCGGAATAGCGGAGAATAATTAATTTAGTTCTAAATTGTATATATTTTAACGTTTTTACTGTTTTTAATTGGCAAGGGCCATACTATGCAAAGCATTTTCCAACTTTCAACTTGGCACTATTCTTAATTGGTGACTTCTAAAAACTTTGCATGCTTCTTCCAGTTTGATGAAGTATTGGAGTACGCCAACATTACATTCTTAAACTACCTTTAAATGAATTACTAATTGCATCTAAATATTACATTTCAACTTTTTCAGAATTTCAAATTTAGACTTGAAAATCATACATTTTTTTCAAATTCAAAGTCAAGATTTCGCAATCAAAGTCGAAATTTTAAATTTTGAAATTAAATGCGAGCATCTTAAAATTCCAAATTTCGAGAAAAAGTAGAATATTCCGGAAATAAAAGTCAGGATTAAAAAAATGTTATTTATTTTTTACATTTCTCCAATTTCAAATTTAAAGTAAAAATTTCCAATATTCAATTTAATTTCCACCCTAAAAACGAAATGAGGGGGAAAATTTCAAAAATTTTAAGGAAGAAGTCGAAATTCCAAGAAACAAATTAATCTTGGTGTTTCTTTGTTGATTTTCTACTTTTTAAAATTTCGATAAAGAACCATTAAAATTCTCAAAAAGTGTTTGTTCAGAGAAAATGGGGAAAAATAATCAAAATAAGTTAGTTTAAAGAAACTTCCTAATTTTATTTTTAAAGCTGCAGAAAGGAAAGTCTAGACTTTTTGATTTTTGTTAATCAGAATTTCAATCTTTTTTAAAAATGTTAAGTATAATTTAAAGGTTTAATTTTTATGTTTAAAGACAAACGGTGTTAATCAGAGGCGTATTCAAGGGAGAGGGTGGGCTTGGAGGAACTTTAATGGCTTAGGCCCTCCTGATTTGACGTCACATATTTTAGAGTAAAAATAAAGTATGAACAAAATCTAAAAAAACAGGAATTTTATATTTAATATCAAAATTTAGAAAAAAATTTCGAAAAAAAGTTCCAAATATTCAATGTTTCTCAAAATCTCTAATTTCAAATTCTTATGCCAATTTTTAATGTTTCCTAATAGATTCCACTTTCCATTTTAAGTAAGAACTAAAATTAAAGTTTTTTTAATGCTTTGTAAATATTAGACTCGCCGAGAAAATTTTCGGGCCCGGGGAACTTATGAGGTTCAGCTTCTTATATTCTATGTATTGAGAAGTAAGGAGTTAAAGCTGATATTTTCTAAATTGTGATCCCGCATTTCTACATTATATACTCTGTCCGGCTCTCCTGAAAGTTGAGTACCACAGCAAATAATCTGATTAGGAGAAAAATAAAAAAATATATTTTATGTACTATTGATCAAAAAAATAATAAATAAGAAAGTAGGTTTACTTTATAATTTTCGATTAGATGACCATGAGAAATTACAACAAAGTATTTTGTAAACTTGGCCGTTTTTCAAAAATAAGATTTTTCAGGATTTTAACTTTCTTGAGAATTATGGCATTTTAAAAAAATTCTTCAGTTTTGAAAGTCTGTACAATTTTTCCAAAATTTTAAATTTCTATCAATAAATGTAAAAAATTGTCGAAAATTTTCAAAATATTTTCTAAAATTTCGGCATTTTAAAATAGTTACTTTTTTCAACATTTCAACTTTTCTCGAAATTTTTACTTTGAAAATTGTGATTTTCAAAATTTCGACTTTTTTTTGAAATTTCTCCATATTTTGAGGTTTTTGAACATTCCTGCAATTCTAACCTCTTCTAAGCGCGTTGTCCATTGAAAATTTTACTCCTTAAAAATATCAACTGTTTTAAAAATCTGGATTCCTTTTCCGAATTTCAAATATTTTTTGAATACTTTGAATGTATCTTAGAGTTTTGAATTTTTCGAACACTTGTTTTTAAATGTTTGCTTATTTATTTCAAATTTGGCCTTTTTCCAAATTCTCCTTCCTTTTAAAATTCTCTATTTTTAAAAATTGAATCTTTTAATTCCGACTCTGTAATTTTGCTTATTTTCTAAATCTGATTTATGAAAAATTACAATTTTTTTAAAATGTTGGACCTTCAAAAACATTAAATTACTGGAAATATTTAATTTTTTAGAAAATTTAGATTTTCGATTTTTTATTGAAAATTTTAACATTTTGAAATTTGTAAATATTTTGTCTTATTTTGAAGATTTCCTAATTCAAATTTTGACCTATTTTGCAAATTTTAACTCTTAACAATTTCACCTATCTTGTTTTTTAAAACCAAAAATGATTTATTTTTATTTTAGGGGACAAGGTTGTATATCAATTTTTGAAGGTAACCAAGAACCAATCCATTCCTCTCAAATTTCTCCTTTATTTCTAAATTTTGACTTATTTGCTAAATTTCGACTTTTTTCAAAATTCTGATCCATTTCTGAAACTGTTTGACTTTTTTTAAATGAAAATTTTAATTTTCATTTAAAAATCTTTAAATTCTTGAAAATGTTGACATACATTTTCGACCTTTTTTCGTAAATTCCACTTTTTTTTTTCAATATTTGGATGTTTTTTCAAAAAGGTTCTTTTAGTTCACCGAGTCCAGTTTGTAATATATTAAAATTATCATTTAAATAAATGAAATTGTTAACTTTTGAAAACATATTTTGATACACGACTGTAAGATATTTAAAATTCTTAAAACGTCACCTCATATCTCACAAAAAAAAAGATTAGTAGCTCTTTTACATAGAAACGAAAAACAAATGTATTAAAAAAATAGATGATCAAAGACGTAGACATAGATAAAACAGTTAACATAAAAATAAAAATAAAAAATTTTCATTTTGGTAAAATTTAAAGACAGAAACGAAAAAAAAAAATCGTAACATTAGACATCGAGCAGCATTAGAAGTCGTTATCAATGCAAAACGTGGAACAAGAACTACAAATAATGATCCAAAAATAAAAATATTTAACTTTTGTTATAAACTTTTTGAAATACATGTCACCTTAAAAACCTGGTCTTTTTTTAAAAAATTAAAAAATTTCTATTATTTTTTAAATTTTCATTATTTCTAAAAGTTATATTTTCGAAGCTTGGACTTTTATTTTTCTTTGACATTTCTCCCCTTACTTTATGGAATTCTTCTATCTTCTTCTTTATCCTCTGAACACACCTCTAATTGAAGCTTTAGCAAAACAACGGCTAAATAAATTGCAGGTATAACCAGCCGATGATCCTGTAAAGTGAAACCTGGTCCGGTCGTAGCAAATATTTATGTAAATATCGTGAAATTTTTAATATCTGTTGTTGTTTTAATTGTTAATAAAGTTTAATAGTAATGAATATTTATTATTTATTAAAAAATCTACCTTCTCTGAAAATTTTCGAATTCCTTTGCAATTTTTTCAAAATTGTGACTTGAGAAATTTTTCATCTTTTTGCAACATTTCCAATTATTTGTAAAATTTTCGACCTTTTTCATAACATGGATCTATCTTAGAATATAAATTTTTTGCAAAATTTCGACCATTTTTGAGAATTTCTGCTTTTTCTTTAAATTTAGGCTTTGCTAAAAATTTCGAACATTTTTCAAAAATTTCCCTTTTCCTCGAAACTTTGAACTTTTGTAAATTCGACCTTTTAAAAAGTTCACCTTATGTTAGGAATCCAAATTTTTAAATTACGAATTTTTACGAATTTTATAAAACATATTCTAAAAAATTATGGGTCTTTTTGCAAATTTTAAAAATTTGAACCTTTCATTAAGATTTCTACTCATTTTTCAAAATGTTTAACTTTTTGCAAATTCGATCATTTTGAAATACCTTTTTTTAAACTTTTGATCTTGAAAATTATATTTCAACTTTTTTTTCGAAATTTTTATTTTAAAATTCAAATACAAAATTTAAAAAGATTTTAAATCCAATTTTTTTTCAGTATACGTTGATATTTTTCTGTATTTGATTTGATTTTGAAATTTTAAACCGATCTCGAGATTTCAATTTTTTTATCGGAATTTTTTAATACATTCGGAGTGTTTTTTAAATTCCATAGGCAATTTCAGCTATTTCTTTTTTTTTCGAGATTTAGATTACAAATTGGCAGCTTAAAGAAAAAATAATACAAATTTTGTTTTTTCGAGAGATTCTAATTTTTTTCTCAAAATTTCGGGTTTACACTTTTAATTTTTACTTTTTTTTTTCAATAGGCACCTATAAACCTACAAATTTCAACATTTTCTGTAACTTTTGATTTCATTTTCGAAAAGTCAATCTTATTTTTTTTGTAAAAGACGATTTTTATAAGAAAGTTTCAAAACTTAATATTAAGTGGAAAAATACCAAGTAGCTCATTGTAGCAATTTTGTGGGCGAGCTCCTGGCGTTAATCCAATTAGGAGCAACCACTTATTACACAACGTAACAACAAAAACGAAACGAAATGATATTTCCTAGCAGAAATAGTTTCCAAAAAAGTAAGTAGCTCATTCTAGCAATCTTTTGGGTGAGCTCCTGGCGTTAATCTAATTAGGAGCAACCACTTATTACACAACGTAACAACAAAAACGAAACGAAATGATATTTCCTAGCAGAAAAAGTTTCCAAAAAAGTAAGTTGCTGCTAAAAAAATGTCTTTACGAATTACATCAAAAAATTATTTGAAACACAAGTTTTTTCCAGATGTCTTGGAAATCAAATGAAACTGTCTGATTTCTCGACATCACATTGAGTTTCTGAAAAACTTTGCCCCGACTTTGGTAACACTAATCAATGAACTGATATCCTGATGATGAGTAATGAATTTGTAACAGGCTTTATATCTCTAAAAGAGGATTGTTTTAAATAATAAATCTTTTGTTTAAACAAATAGCCTCTTAAATTTTAATGTGGGTTTTTTTTAAACCACCCTCGCAAAGAAATTAAAGTCAAGGTCACAAATCACACTAATAAGTCAAGTGCGAATCTAGCGCGACAACAACGTTGAATAAATAATCCCCTCTCAGTGTTTCACTTAAGGTAATCTTTCTCTTTGCTTAAAATAAGGATCTCAGTCGGACTGAATAGTTTTAGGAAACTTGGTGGAATAGAAAGTGCTCATTAATAAAAACGATAATAGAAGATTCTTCGCATTATTTAACTAAGTAATGACCATTAGCAGAATGAATTATCGTCATCCAAATTGGCTTAAAGACGGCGTCTCTAGTTCTGAATTAAACGATTCCATTTAAAAGATAAAAGATTTTTAAAGCAACCTCTGATCTATAATAAGGGAAGTGATTAGAGTCCTTGGACAAATTTTACCAATATATTAGCATCGACTTTGCTTGATTATATTCTTACAGTACGCTTCTTCAATCCCATCCTTTTTTGAACACTTGAAGGTCCTGATTAATGTGACAATTTAAATGGTATAGAGATAAATTCCGACTATTCACCTAAGCTTTTCCAAAAAAAATTGAAATTTAGAAATATCCTCCAAATTTTAAAATAAAATAAGAACTTCAAAATTGTTGAAAGAAATCAAAATTTTGTTAAAAAATTGAAAGTTGAAAAAACCGATTTTTTATTATAAATTTAAAATTTTTAAGTCCTTTCTGAAATTTTTTAATTTATTTAAAGATTTAATTTTGTTCTTGGATTTTAATTTTAAAATGAAAATGTTAAGAAAATAATTTAAACAAGATAAAACATAAAGTTTTTAATGCTTTCTTACGACTTTCACTTTTGAAATAAATATTTCCAAAAAAAATTAACAAGGTTTCTAATTTTTTTCAGGAATTCAACGATTTTGAAATTTAGGCTTGGAATTGTTAATTATTTTCTTAAAATCATGACTAAGGCTGATGATCTCAGTTTAACTTTAAGATTTCAGGAAAAATCAAGGAAAAACTTTGTTATTTTCAAAGTCAAAATTATGGATGAAACTTGGTTCTTAAAACAAACATTTTTTACTTAACTGTCGAACCTAAAGTCTAAATTTTGAGTTTAATGTCGAATGGACGAACGTTTATATAAATTAGGAGTTTATGGTTTAAGGCGGCGGTCTCGTACCCTTAAAACGTCGAAGTTCTTCGCTTACCATTTTACAAACTACGTCAATACTATCGCTTAGAATTTAATAAAATTCGGTAATAATGTTTAGAAATGTTGGGGAATTTGGGCTTTGGATGCAAGTTTTTGATTTTTTTCTTAGTATTCCCACAAGGCGCGTTAAATTTGTCTCTCTTTTGCCTGTTTTCAGAAGACAATTTCTCGGAAACTAAACGGAATTTGGGAAAAATATTTCCAGAGTGCGAATTCGACATCTTTGGTTCATAAGTTCTCTAAATCTGAAAACAAAATGTTAAAAAATAAGGACACCATTTGTAAAATGGGAAAGCGATGTTTGGCATAAAAATTGCGCTTAGATTTCGGTTGCCCTCACTCAGGTCAGGCAGGGTACGGAGATGGACGTGATGTGGAGCAAAGAAATTTTTGCTCCTTCCCCAATACGTCATCAACGAACGAAGTACCTTTTGCCTCCAAGCTCATATTTCTTTATCTAAGCACGGCGGATATATTATAATAATGATAAAAATATTAAAACATTTGTTATACCAGAGTTTGAGAGTTAAATGAATTGTTTAGTATTTGTAGCTTACTGAATATTTAGTGGTTTTTGTTTTGATATGTTTACAAGAATTTTTTCTTTCCTAATTAACATTTTTATATTACTATTTGGAAAAATATAAATTGCTTAGGTAAATAAATGCTAAGATAGATTTAAGTAAAAAAAGAAAAATTGACTTTATATCATTTAACTTGAAAATTTTATATTCTATTAGCATCACTTGTAGTCGAAAATCGACCAATTATATGTATCTGCAAAAAACGAAATTGTTTTCACATAATTAATGAATAGGTATTTATATGCAGATATTTAGTTCTTTCCTTGAGGATAGGAAAAAATGCGTCGGAAAATAGAAATTTCAGCTCTCTTGAAATTTTCGAATTCTTCGAAAATTTTGGTATTTTTCAAAATTTTGACAGTTTTTGAAAATCTACTTTTTTTGCAAATATCAACTTTTTTCACAATTTTGACATTTTGAAGCTTTGGATTGTTTTTGAAAATTATGAATTTTTTTAAGGAAAATAATTTTTATGATAATTTCGACTTTTCTTTATTTAGTTTTAAAAATTTTGCCCACTCACTAAATATTTCGACTTTTCTTGAAAAATTCCTATTTTCTGATACATATTTTCAACTTTTTTTCAAAATGTCTAGTATTTTTTGAAGAATTTGCTATTTTTAATTTCTACTTTTTTAGTGATTTCGTCTTGGACATTTTAAAATTTACACTTATTTCAAATTTTCATTAAAAAAAAACAATATTTTGACTTAATAAGAAAAGTGTAACCATTTCAAAATTTTCCCTTTTTCTAAAATTTTGCTATTTTTGGAACTTTCTAGTTTTTAAAATTTCAATACTTTCAGGAAATTTTTACTTTGTTGTTTCTTTAAAAAATTCCACCTTTTTGATAATTTAGACATTTTAAAAAGGTAAACAAACGAATAATTTCGACCAGGTCAACATTTTCGAAAATTCGAATTGTTAGAAAAAAAGTGGAAATTATTAGAAAACCAAAGTTTAAAAAAATAGCAACATTCTAAAAGGCACGAATTAAAAGAAAAAAACTCTAATGCACAGACCAATAGGTTTGAACCTTTATTAGATTCGAAGTTTGGAAACCAAATACCGGTTTCAATCTTGTTAGATCTCGTCAGTTTGGTACATCCAACTCGAATGCTAACAAATGTTCCGACAAGTAAGTAATAAAACATATGGACCAATAGGTGGTAGTACTAAGAGTTACTCGCTTGACGTCTGTGAATGTTTCAGCACTTATTTGTCGGAACATTTGTTAGCATTCGAGTTGGATGTACCAAACTGACAAGATCTAACAAGATCGAAACCGGTATTTGGTTTCCAAACTTTGAATCTAATAAATCTTTAATTCTATTGGTCTGTGCATTAGAATCCTTGTCTTCTGGGAACTTTCCTAGAGAGCAACCGCTTCGCTAGGAGGCAGTGTTTCAACTGTTGGTAGTTCAGCTATCTATGATTCACTATAAACGCCTGGAGGGCTGCATGAATTTGTAGTCTAGGTTGCATTTTACTTGCATAAAAGAAAAAAAGTAAACATTTTGTGGAATCTTGAAACAAAGCTGTCTCAAAGTCAAATTTTTCGAAAAATGTTTAATTTTGAGAGTAAAGCCGAAGTGCCAACAAAGAAGAATTTTCAGAGAAAATTCGTGATTTCGAGAAAAGACTGTGCTTTCTGTTGAAAAGTATATGTTAATTTAAAAGGAATTAACAGGAAACAAAAAGGGTAAAAGGAAGTATTTTTAAGTCACCTATTTCTAACTATGTACTTAGAGAACTGAAAGAAGGAGTACATGTCAGAGGATTTTTTTATAGGTTTGCAATTCGTTAGCCCAATTTCAAGTTTTTCTCTCGAAATTTTGAATTTAAAGTTTAGACTATTCGAATTTTCCTAGGGATTTTGAAATATCATGGAAAACGTAGACAAAAATATCGATTATTACAATTTAAAATCAATGTTTTGTGACTAATGGGAACTCGAGAACTTTCCTACATAAATCTTATTTTTTTTAAATCTGTTGCAAATTTTCAAAAATTTCAGTTCAAATATAAAATCGTTTTTTTCATAATTCAAGAATTAGAATTTTTGAAAAATTTTGGCTATTTTCTAAAATTTCCAATTTAAATCTCAAATTACTTTTTTTATTTGGAATTGCATTTATAGAAAAAAAATGAAGTTTTCAGTTTTTACTTTCCAAGTCAAAATGAAAACATCAAAGGAAAAACCTATTTTTTTTAATTTTAAAGGAAACTAACAATTTAGCAAGAAAGTCGAAAAAAAATTATTTGGAAAAAATTCATGCAACGTCTATTTTAATTTCAAAATTCCTTGAAAAATTTTTAAATATCTGGCACAATCTTGTTCAAAGTTTTTTCCAGAAGTTTAACTTCAATCTCAAATTCTGGATCCTAAAGTTTAAGAAAATAAATAAATAAAAATAAAAAGTAAAAATTGAAATTTGTAAAATGGAAATTTTAGAAATCTTGTAATTTCGCCTTTTTTTCTAGAAATTCTATTTCGAAGTCTAAGTTTTAAGAAAATAATTTGAAATTTCCAATTTAAGCTTTTTGACTTTTTTTCAAAGTTTATGTAAATGTATCCTTTTTTAGGTTTAGAATTTTCTCTCGTTTCTCGAAATTTTGTTTTTAAAAGTCTAGATTTTAACAAATTCTTTAAATAACATAAAAATTTGGACATTTTAGTCGAAGTTTAGAATTTTTCTCTAACTCTCGACTTTATAATCTCAACATTTTGAACTTGTTTCTTGGAATTTCAATTTTAGTCCCAAATTTTGACTTTATTCCCGACATTTTGTTTCTGAAGTCGAAATTAAAAAATAGTTTCTTTTTTTTTTTAAATTTTAAAAAGTTTCTAAAAAAGATTCCGAATTTTTTTGAGAAATTTTGACTTTCTTTTTGAAACTTTAATTTTTAATTTTAAACTCGAAATTTTCACTTCTTTTACAAAATTTTGGTCTTAAAGTTAATTAGTCGAATAGGTCTTAAATAATATAAATAATAAATTAAAGTGGTTTACTTAATTTCGACTTAGCGAAATAACAATTGTAATGTCCTAAAATTAAGAAAAAAATAGTAATTACAAGTAAAAACTTGAAACTCTGTAGATTTCGAAATAGTTTCCAATTTAAAAAAGGGATAGTTTTTGAATTATTTTATAAATCTTAATATTTCACCTTTTTCCACTTTTCAAGTTTAATCCCCAAAATTAAATCTTAAGCTTTCACCTTATTCTCAAATTCCGTATTTAATTGAACAATAAATACTTTTTTTTAAATCTTTTAAAAATTTTAAGTTAAAAATTAAGTAAAATGCTAATGTGTATAAAAATATGTCTGGAATAACAAGATTAGAATTATGAGTTCTGAAAAAAGTCTGCAAGTTTTTACGGACAAAATTTCGAATATAAACTTGCGATTTTGTTAAAATAATTGAAAATTTGGATAAAACCGAAATTAGTAGATACAAAGTCAAGAATGTTCAAAAAAACTTCTCGGAATTTAAAAAAAAGGTCGATATAAAAAAAATTGGGCAATTAAGATTCAATTTCACAAATAGAAGAAAAAATGCCCTTTTAGGAAAATTAAGAAAAGAAAAATAAAAGTAAAATGCCTAAGTACAAAATAAAAAAAAAACAAAATTTTAAGATAAAATCGATATTTATGAATTACATCATACTAAGAAAATCTACAGCACGGCCCTGAAGTCGAACTTGAAAAAAAATTCAAATTTCTATAAATAAATAAAAAATTTTCAAAGAAAATATTTTTCGGGAAATGTTCGTTTTTTTTTGTGAAAATTTCAACAATCGGAAAAATCAAAAAAAACTTGAAATTTTCAAAAAATATTTGTCCATTCTGTTTTTATTGTTTATCAAAGCTGTGACAAAAAAATACTAATTTAGGAAACAGATCAAAATCTCCACTTGCAAGATTACAAAAAAATATGAATACTAAACTAATAATAATACTAACTGCTATCAGTAACATGCAAGCTTCCTTCAGGTATCCAAATGGATCGAGTACACAGTATCATATATCAGTAAAGTGACGATATGAAAGATTGCGAATTCGAACGACGTAAACCGAACTTCTTACTCAATTCCCCTCCGAAACTCCTTCCGTCTCTGTTCTCTTAACCCCCCCTCAATTTAAATCCGTGAGCCAAATCGTACTTAGCGATTTACCAGACCCCCGCCTTAATATTGTCTAAATATTCTGTTCATAGTTCGACTTCAAAATCCTAATTTCTGATTCAAAATCTAAATTTCGGGTTCAAAATTTAAATTTATAGGTTAGAGGGGAAGATAACTTGACATGTCATAGTATTATAAATATTATTAATATTAATAATATTATTAATATCACAATATTATTATTATTAACTATTTTATTTAAAATTACATTTCTGATCATTTGGTTCATGTTATCTATTTGTGTTGTCAATTATATAAATTTACAAAAAAAATTTTCGCAAAAGAAGCCATGATAGGCTGCTAGTTTCTAATATAACTTTTCAGTTAGCAAAAATACTTGTTAGCGAGTAATAGATTTGATGTTCGATATCAAGTTTCGAACTAGGGGAAGGAAGCAAGGAAGGAATTTCCAATTATCGCTTTCATTAGCCAAATTTTTCTATTTTTGCGAAAACGCTGGAAAACTCATTACTTCAATAAGCTTTTTCCCATAATGGATAATGAGTAAAATCGCTTTAAAATGAACGCAATCAGCTCTGATTAATTAAACGTTTATAAAATTCGTTCATGACGTTTTCATTTGGAAGATTTTAGTGATCTGATATTTAATTCTAACTAATTTAACATGGCCATTTAATTACGGGATTAATGTTATTTACTACGATATTTATTGAATATTTGCATTAAACTAATTTGCATGTTATACAGAAAAGAAAATTACGTCCAGTATAAACACTATTAAAATATTTTAAGCAAATATCTCTAATTTATATGTATTTTCAGTAACTATCAGCATATATTTAAAATTCAAATATTCCATTCAAATTTTACAGCTACTTGCAGTATGCATTGATAATGGACGAAATGAATTATGAAAATGTCTCATGCTTTCTTTTTTTAAACTTTTAATATTTAAAGTAATTCGTATGAATTACTTTAAATTATTAAAAATGTAAAATTGGAAAATAAAAGATAACAGTCCTTATTATTTACAGTTTCATTCGGTAATTCTTATACATCATTTTGAGACAAGAAAAATGACCCACGCGATGGATTCTTGATGAATTTTATCTGAATTAACTGCATTTCTTATTAATTTAGAAAATGTGATTATCGAGATTTTCATATATCTAGAGGAAATATTTAAAACTTTTTTGATGTGATCGTGTGTAGTAAGATATTTTTAAAATAAATTCTAGCTGAAGTCTGTCAGTTTAAACTGCATATGGTGTGGCTTTTAGTCAGCTGATATTTGGGCAGTATTAAGGGGAATTTTAAAAAGCAAACGCTATTTTATCTAATAATATAAACTTCCTGATATAGCTGAAATTGTGACATATCTAGCTAATCTCTTTGCTAATGAATCTCCCTGCCAGATAATTTAATTAAGTGTTAAAAATGTCTAAGTTGTTATAAAAATTTAAGTTATCCCGCAGACGAAGTCACGAACAACTGTTATTTAAAGTATACGCAGAAACATTGAATCCTCTACAACCTTGTATTTTTTTATTGGATATTTTAAAATATTTTTATAAATTTCGCTTCAAGCAATAACCGACTTTAAATCAAGCTACAAAAATTCGCCAAACTATCGTAATTTGCAAAATACACAAACTCTAGTACTTTATTGCTCTTATAAGCTCTTAACTTTGTCGCATATATTTCCCAAATTGTCATCTCTAGAAGTCAAAACGCCGTTTAAGCATTCCACTTCGGGAGCAGCACCAAAGCGGCCATGCATGAGCGGTAATTCATTTATTTCTTGCGCTAGAGACACCGGGCACCTTCTGTACGTAAATGGCGATCGGATTCTGCAGAAGTCTGCAACTTCCAGACATCCCCGATTTATGTATTCGCCCTCACATGTGAAATTGAGAGCTCGGCCGCCCGCCTGATCCACGACCGTTTCCGTCGATTTCTTTTTGTTCCGAAAAGCCTATTTCTTTCCGTGCGATAGCGACATTACATTTGTCGTGATACGGACAATGCGGACATTGACACTATTATACTTGTCGACGTGCTGGCGCAAAAAATTTACAAAGCGATTGGAAGTGTATAAGATAATGCTGGGGTGAACAAACTACTGCCGGTGGGCCAGAAATTTCAAGAAAAGGATCAATATTTCTTGTTTAAATTTGAAATTTCAAAACAAGCCCAAATTTGGGGATTGAAGTCGATATATTTGGAAACCAAGACAATATTTTTAAAGAAGTCTTTATTTCGAATTTTAACTCCGATTTTAGAAAAAAATAACTGATTTATCTACGGAATATTCATAAGTTTGGTGGAACGGACTGGTCCTTGGTTATCTTCAAAAATTGAAATATAGAACTTGTCCCCTGAAACCAAGAAAGATTAAAAAACGCAACAAACGTTGCTCTAACGCGTTTGTTGTGTTTTTTAATCTTTTTTGATTTCAGGGGACAAGTTCGGTATTTCAATTTTCGGAATATTGAGAAGTTAAATTCGAAAAGGACTCCTAGTTTTTATTATAATAAATTCGGTTTAAACCTATTTTTCGAAATTTAAATACCTTTTAAATTTAAATTTTTTTGAATATGTTTACTGCCTAATTGGGCTTTTATTTTGAAAATTTTGAGCTTTTCAATATTTTGACATTTTCTTCAAATGCGTACTTTTACCACTCGTCTTTCTTTGACAAATTGTGTTTTTTTAAAAATCTCAGGTTTTTTAAAAATGTCGAATTTAAAAGAAAAGTAATAATTCAGGAAATAGCAATTCCATGAAAAAAAAGTGGAATTTTTCTCGGGTGAAATTTATTCCCTCATGACTACCCGAGTCAAAATCCAATCTGCTCTGCGGTGATGTGATGAAATGTCTTTATTTCTCTAATTTTGAAAATTTTGAGAAACAGGTTTAAATTTCCAGGAAGTTGAATTTAAAAAAAAAATAGTTAAAATTTCCAAAGAAAATGATTTCGAATGTTTCGCCTTTTTACAAAAATGTAAATATTCCAAAATATATATTTTTTTAAATTTGTGAAAAATACTATTTAAAGGATATTTACTTTCTTATCAGAAGATCGACCAAATTTCGATGAAAAGGGAATAGAAAGTCAGATTTTAAAAAACGTTGATATTTTGAATTGAAAAAGATTTTAATTAAAAAGGTTGGATTTTAGAAATCAATTCAAAATTCTAAAATGAAAAAAATAAAACTGTTGAAAAAATTTCGAAATTTTAAAATGGGAGAAATAGTGAAGAAAAAAATAAATTTATGGAAAATATCCTTCCGGTTA
Organism: Dastarcus helophoroides; assembly: GCA_028583605.1. NCBI lineage: Eukaryota > Metazoa > Arthropoda > Insecta > Coleoptera > Bothrideridae > Dastarcus > Dastarcus helophoroides. The sequence goes on from CM053328.1 coordinate 29,014,240, forward strand.
AGAATTCAAAATATACATTTTGGGTTAACGGCATGAGCCAGGACGGGATAAGGGCCCACCCTACCTTATTTTTGCTACGTTTATCCCCTTTCGCAGAAAAAGACAACAAGGGAATTTAAAAATACTTTTTTTATGTAGAAGCGGACATATACCTGCATTATTTATTATATTAATTAACCTTGTTAGGTAGATCAATATTTTCCAGCCTTTTTTTGGTAGCGACACATACCTGATATCGTGTAAAAAGGGGCGAACCTATTAATGATCTAAGAATATTTTAACGAACAATAAAAACATCCTCCTGATTATTTTTGAGTTAGTTTGATGACAAAAAAAGAAACTGTCTCTCATAATCTAACCTAATGAGAGCCAAATAAATTCGTGACAACTAGAGACCGGATTTTATGTTAAATCCTATGATCCTACCTTTTCACCTTTTTCGGTGTTTTTCATGTGGGTATTGCCTAAATTTTAATTTTGCTTGCTTTTTGCCTTTTAATACATGATTCGGTCCTATTTTCAGAAAATTTCATGTCTATATATCCTTTTCTAAAGGTTTTCCCCAATACATTTACACTTCTAAAGAATTTGAGCAAAAATAAATAAAATAAAGCAACCAATTAGAAATTTAAACCATCAAAATAACAATAAGAAGCATTAAGAATATATTTCCAAGAAAAGCAGTTTGGCAATAATTAATGACCCGTTCACTCCTCTTTAAGTTTTTCTTCCTATTGTGACGCAGGACAATTGGTTCATGTTACCTCTTTATCTTATTGTTAGTTTAATTTCTAAATGAAAAAAGAAAAACAAAATTTATCTTTGAACTATCTTCTATAACCTGCACTTGTGTGCGAAAAATGGCTTTGGAAGGTGCTCTATTTAAAGACACTTTGAACAAAAATCGTTTTTTTTTCAGTTTCGATTTAAATTCGTGATTTTTAACTCTGATCTCAAATTTAAAGCTTATACCCGAACGTTTGGAATTTGGATATTCCTTCTAAATTCTGGAAAATTAGATGTTTTTTTTAGGTTCAAATTTTTTCTTAGCATCTAATTATTTTTCTAACTGGGTACAACTTTAATTCCCACGTTTCTTATCTTGGGCAATCATGAAATATTTTGATGGAACGGACTGGTCCTTGGTTATCTTTAAAAATTGAAATACAGAACTTGTCTCCTGAAATCAAGAAAGATTAAAAAACACAACAAAGGTTGCTCTAACGCGTTTCGATAGCTAAGCTGTCATCTTCAGAAAGAAACTGGAACTGAACTTCTCTCTGAAGATGACAGCTTGGCTGTCGAAACGCGTTAGAGCAACCTTTGTTGTGTTTTTTAATCTTTCTTGGTTTCAGGAGACAAGATCTGTATTTCAATCATAAAATATCAATGTTTTCTAGAATTACTGTTGCTATCTGAATTTGTAATGTTGAAATGCATTTGATTCTTTGGAATTTCAAAAAAAAGTTTTTAATATAAAGTTATTAGTGGTTTTTTTTTTGACTTTTACCTTCAGTTTCCAAATTTCGACTTTTTTTTTAGAAATTGTAAGTTTTAATTTGATTTTCTATTAAATGTGAAGTGTGTCAATATGTTTATTTTTTCCTCATAATTCATAGTTTAAAATTTTTGGTTTTACTTTAAATCTACAAAAATGTTTGTAAAAAATGTAATTTATCGAAATTCAGAATTTGGAATTTTAATTCGAAATGTTTAGAAAAGTCTCCATTTAGTGTGGACAAAGTCGTTTTAGAAAAAAAATTATTACAATCGAGTTCATACTTTAAAAAAACTGACTGAATTAATTAATAAACATTTCTAAAAATATTAACCCGCTCAACAATAAGTTATCTTGAAGAGGTCTTACAGTCAACATTTTTTAGAGTCTGACATCGAGAAATATGGTCAAAAAGTTAACATTATGTTAAGATAAAGATTTCTCATACTAAAAACATCTATCAAAATTACCTTGGATGTCCCTAATCTGACGACTAAGAAAAGTTATCTAAATGTTAACATTTCTGTGGCTATGATAACGAAGGCTTTCACGGCCAGAGTCAGTACAGGATATACTTCTTCCGGGATTGGACCGTGTCAAAGAACTACTAAAAGTGTTCGACGTTTTGCCCACCATCGTAGGGGGCTTCTTCAGGAACAAAGAAAAGAAACAATAAATAAAAAAAAGAATATAAGGGAATATGCAAAAATGAATAGGCCAATTTCAAAATATCAGAGCACGGTAACTCAGCATGTCCACCATACCAGAGGCGAAACTCTTCTGAATTGAAAATTGGTATAACGGATAAGAAAGTTTAGATTGAAGAGCACGGTAACTCAGTATGTCCACCATACCAGAGACGAAACTCTTTTTTCCAGAAGAGTTTCGCCTTTTACACTACACAACCATTAATACAAATTTTATAATTACAGTTTGTTACAGTGTGTATACATTGCTTATGATGGGGAATAATTATTAGACTACTTTTTATATCAAACTTTATCCAGAAAGCTAATCTAACCCCTTATAACATTTTTTCACGATATAAACACTCGTAGAACAAGTGTGTCAACTTTATAATCTTTATTTTGACACCGGCTTCTCTTCTTAGGTCCTCGAACTATTATCATAAAAGTAGGCAACTGTAATATTGATTTCAGTAATATTTTGTTACCGCCTTACAATTTAAAGTGAAAGTTAATCTAAAATTTTATTTAAATGTAAAATTACTTTAAATCTTTTATTCAGTTGCACTGCAAAAATAAATAATAAGAAAATGACTTGATTTTTTCATTTCATTTTATTGCTTCGTTCTGGGTAGATAATTACTAGAACCCAGAAGTTATGGCATTGACCATTCGCAGCCAGTTTTCCGTTTTTGACAATTTTCAGGTTATTTTGCTATATATTTAGAAAAATGAAAGGCAAATAAAAAAATAATTTAAATTGCATCAACTATTATTTAATATTAATTTATAATTTTCATAATTTATCTTTATTTGAATAATAAGTCTTTGATATCTGGTCCATTAACCAGGATTTGTTTCGGGGGTGAAGCAATAATCATTTTGTAAAATTGATGAACAAAAGGGGCATAATTTGTAGAAAACGTTCCGGTTAAGTATATATAAAATTTAAATACATTGTATTTTCATTTAATTACATCAACTGAGGGTAGAAATTTCAAAAAATAACTTTACTTTGGAAACATTTAGAAAATCGATTTTAAAATAGAAATCGAATCCTTCCAAATATTTCAAAATTTCTTTAAGTCGAATTTTGTGAAAAATACATCATTTAGAAAAAAAGCAATTTCCAAAGATCACAATTCTTACCTTATTCAAATTTTAATAATCTTGGAATTTACAAAAAAATTTTTCTCAAAAGGCATAAAAAAATTTCTTCAGAATTTTTAGCTTTATGTTCAAATTTCGATCAAATTTTGGAAAAATAAACGTATTTTAAGAAAAAGGCGTATTTTGGGGAAAAAATCTAATTTAGAATTCAAATTTCCAGAAACATTATTTTGAGGTACAAATCAAAATTTTAAATATTAGAAGAATTATGCAAACCAAGATAAAACTTTCAAAAGTAAAATTTCACAGAAATATTCAGAAAAAGCTAAATACTGTTATAAACATTATTGGAAAAAATAAACGATTTTTGAAAACTACAGTTGAAACTTAAAGAAAAAGGGTGACATTTTCAAGACGAAAACCAGTTTTGAAAAAAAAAATCAAAACATCAAAATTTAAATGAGAAACTAATATTTCAGAAAAATCGGTTAATCTCAAAAATTCGGAAAAATATAAAAATTTATAAAAATCAAATTTTGTTAACAAAAGTTGCAAGTTCCATGAGAAGTTGAATTATAAAAGAAGCATCAATTTCAAACAATATTTTTTCTCGAAAAAAGTCGGAATTTCAGAAACATCGAATTTTGAAATTACAATTTGAAATCTCGATAATAAAGCGAATTTTGGTAAACGAGCTGAAATTTCTAGAAATTTAAATTTAAAAAGGTCACATTTTCTAGAAAAAAAACATCTATATTAGGAAAAATGGTGAAATTTTGAAAAAGTGCGATTTTTGAAAGAAAAATCGAATAAGTATAATTTTGGGAATAAAGTCAAAATTTATAAAATTACGATTATTTAGAAAAAGGCGAATTTTGGAAATAAGAAGAGAAGAAACTTTGAGAAAAAAATAGAAATATTCACAATCACTGAATATAGAATTTGTGTTAAAAATTTGAATCTTATGAAATCAGTCAGAGTTTCAAATTTAAAAAAGTCGGAACTTTCAGAAACAGCCAAATGTTGAAAATATAACGAAATTTCGAGGAGAAATCGAAATATTAAAAACAGGATAAAAGTTCGAAAAAAGGTCACCTTTTTCAGAAAAAAATATTTAAACTGATTAAAAAAAAACATCGATTAAAGTCGAAGTTAAAAAAAGGGAGAAGAAAAGAAGAAGAGTATTATTTCGAAATAAATGGATATTTGAATTTGTCAAATTTTTAAAGAAATTAGTCAAAAGTGTGAATAAAGTTAAAAATCGGTTTCCAATTTTATCTTTTTAGAAAAATTTATTTTTCAAAAATAGCTCTGAAAGTTTTCAAACAAATATTTTTGCAAAAATTTGACACAAGGACAAATTTTGATAAATAAATTAAAATTTGCGGAAAGCTCTATTAAAAAATAGAAGTTTTCAAAAAAATAATTCACAAATAAAAACAACGAATTTTGAGATAAAAATTGAACATTTTTAGAAAATCAGATTTTTGCGAAAAAAAACAGGGTTATGCGAAAAAAAAATCAGATTTTTGCGAAAAAAAATCGATTTTTATAAAGAAAATCCCAAAAAAATCATGGTTTTAAAAACAATAAATATAGAGAAGGAGAAAAATTTTGACTTAAATATTTTTTGGAGGAGGAAAATTGAAAATTTTGAGAAAAAGATGATTTTCGAGGAATAACTCTAGATTTCTAAATCTCGAAAGAGATGAAAATCAAAATTTTAAGAAGAAGGCAAAAACATTATTCAAAATTTCCAAAAAGTCAGGCTCTAAAAGCCTAATGTTCAAAAACACAATAGAATTTAAAAAAAATTCAAAATTTTGAGGAAAAGGTCGACATTATAAGAACAATACATAAAATTGAGAAGAAACTCAGAAATTTTTATAAAAAATCAAATTTTAATACAAAACAGTCAAGTTTTAGGAATAAAGTCCAAATTTGAGAAAAAGGTCCAATAATTTAAAAATAGGTTTTTGGGAAAATACGACTTTTACTGAAAAAGTAGTTTTTTCAAAATAGAATTGAAATTTTTTAGAGAAAGTGTGATTTTGAGAAAATTTGAAAATAAATTTGAAATTTTCAAAAAAAAGCAATTTTTGCCCTTTTACAAAGTTTCTAAAAATTATTTTTCAAAATCTCCAAATCAATCTTTTTCTCACAATATCGACAAAATTAAAAAAAGATCACATTGTGGTTAATAAGACGAAATCTGCAGAAATTAGAATTTTGAAAGCAGTAGAAATTTTTACAAAAAAAAAAACAAATCTTGAGAAATGACGAAATTTTAAGAAAAAAACTAACGAAAAAAAATTATTCTTCATGGTCAATCCTTATTGACCGGAAATATTATGTTTTGTAATTTTATTTAACATTTCTTCGGCCCTGTTTGGAAATATTTAAATTTTTTGTTTAGAATATTGTCAACAAACAATAAAAATTTAAATATGTCCAAACTGGGCCAAAGAAATGTTAAATAAAATTAAAAAACGAAAAAAAAATTGTTGGAGAAACTCGAAATTTCGAGGAAAAAAACGAATTTAGAAATATAAAAATGAAAATGTCAGAATAAAATCCTTTTCTGGTTGAATATGTATTTTTTGTTGACTGCATAAGCTAGAGGTTGCCAACTGTCATCAATATGGTACAACACCGCTCTGAGAGAAATGTCTTTTTAAATATACATATAAAGCTATAATTATTTTGGTGGAACGGACTGATCCTTGGTTATCTTGAAAAACTGAAATGCAAATCTTGTCCCCTGAAAACTAGAAAGATTAAAAAATACAACAAAGGTTGCTTTAACGCGTTTCGGTAGCCAAACTATCATCTTCAGAGATATACTGTCTAATAGAAACGCATTAGAGCAACTTTTGTTGTATTTTTTAACCTTTCTCGGTTTCAGGAGAAAATATTTGTATTTCAACCTATAATAATAAGAAACAAAAATTTATAAATGCCAATTTACCTATTTTATTTGCCATCCAAAAGCTTGACTTTTTTTCTGCCACATTATCCGGACTCTAATGATTACTTTAATGAGTAAAAATGCTTAAATGGATGAACATGTTACAATTTTCCCTGATACTGTAACAAAAAATGTCTTTATATAAGTGTCATATTTTTGTGATATAAGTAGAAACAAGAAACTTAAATTTTTGGGTTAAGGAGAGTTACATAAAACATCTAAAAGACAATACTCTTAATATAATTATACGCCAATTAAATAAGTCGATGTTGATAATTAATATAGGTTTGCACACGCCTAACAAAACTAAATGATTCTTGTAGAAAAAATTTAATATAATGATGTGCTGCAAGTAATTCATGATATTACATTAGGAAATTAACAACTGCCCCGAAGTGCCCTTAAATGTAATAAGTTCTGTGTGAGGAGCAAATAATTCTTCATCTCTATCGTGACATTTATTGGCTTCGAGGAAGTTAAATAAATTAATATATTGTAGAGCAGGCCAATGGAAGAGTGAATGGGGCTCTGCGACGGACATAATTCTCCGCAAAGAGGAATCGTTTTTCATCCGCTCCTTCAGCTACCAAATCTCGTAAATACATGTCGATGACCGAAAAAAAAACTGCACCGGAGCTTACCGGAGAATTTGTCAATTTACGACATACTCAAGCGCTTTTTATTTCACTTTTTCCAATAAGTGGAAAAAGGACATACACAGATCAATGCGAATTTTATTGTAATTCCCTCACTGGTAATTTGTCAATTTGTGACGTTGCCTGCTAAGCCTTTCTCCCCGATATTGTGGGCCAAAAAAGGACAGTGCTTAGGGGAAAGTTTGTCCTTTGTTTGTCACGGTTCATATTTCTTTCCCTGATGGCTTCGCCATTCCTTCGCAGTCGGAAATTTTTTGTTGTTCGAGCAGAATTTCTGACTGATTTTACTAACTAATGCCGGTATCAGCATAAATTCCTGTCGAGACTTTTTATCCCCGCTTTTTAAATCATGCAGAAAATATAAAAAGGGCGCCCATTAATAAAACTTAAATATAAAATAGATGGGCAACCAAATCAATACACAAGAGGCCACGAGTACGAGAGAGAGAGCACACTAAACACATTTGACTTAGGTACATTACATTACTGAAATTGACACTTAATGTATTATTTGATTTACTTTTGACCATTTGAAAAAAATAAGTTTTTTGGGATAAATACTTGTACAGTCAATTTAAGTGTTGATAATTTTTTCTCAAATGTTTAATTCAAATAATTTTTAGGATGAGATATTTATTAAAAAGTTATTTTAAATACTTACCACAAATTGACGTAATTATTTGTATGTATCTGGACAATAATTTCTTATTTCAAATTATAATTATTTATTATTAGTGTACGTAGTTTAATTTGTTACAGTTTGGAATGTTTTTTTAAATGTATACATTCCAGGAGAAATTTTACATCATCGAGGGATGTGTTTAGATATTTGGTAAATATTTAAGGTTTTTTAATACCCAAAATATTTTAATAAATATCTAGCAGAGGGCAGATTATATGCACAGCTTTTTTAATAAAATATGGGCATATTATATGCAGATTTTAAACAATGTAATTGCAATTACTACACATTAATATGCATTTTATGCACCATAAATCTAAAAATATTGGGTCAGATGTAAACCAAACATTTAATGTACGTTTAAAAAGCTACATTACCATCCAGTGTTAATTCATTGGTATAAAGCAGAAATATTGAAATTTTATGTTTATATAATAATTTTATTATCAACAATTTGTCTGTACTAAAATTTCTTGGTGTATATTATTTCAAAAATATAAATATAATTCGAGCAACCCATGTTGCGAATTTTAATAGCATTAGGTATGCTTTAATTATTCATTCTATTCAATATTTTTTTACATACAAAATTATGTACCAAAAATCAACCACTATCTACTTTAAAATTACTATAAATCGCTTTTTGCGATGAAAACTTTACAGCCGCATCACTTCTGAATTAAACATTTGTATTTGATAAAATTTTAAGCATTTACATAATCTTCTATGTTCTTTTAAATGAGGATAGAAACATTTCATTAAAATCACCAGGAAAAAAGTTGTCATCAGAAAAATAGTTTCAGTTATTTTTAATTTGTAAAAATCTCTCTCGTAAAAATGTTAAAGGAGTCTAACAACTAGAATAATTTTGCTCAAAAAATATGTTCAAGCTAAATCAAAAACTAAAAATTTAAGTCCTAAATAAAGAAGGCACTGTATTTGAGTCCGCCACTGTATTTACTTGATAAATCTCTAAGCACTGATTGTTATAGACAACGCATAGTTTAAACCGGTGTGTTTAAAAGCATGAAATTTCGCACAGGTATTCACGTAATACCTAGGAGAGCACTTTTTAAAATTCAGCCTCCAAGGTGGAAAAAATGGATATCAAAAACCACTTGAAATGTATGCGATACAAGCGATTGTATTTAAAGTTACCTGTACGCCTAAACAGCTGACGTCATTCAGAAATATATCTCCACACAAATTTATCTCCATTTTTTCAGGTGATCAGGATTCTTATTTAATTTAATTTATAAATATTTAAATTTTAAACTCAAAATTTTGACTTTCATTTAAAATGTTTAAATCTTAATCTTAAGGAACATTTCTTTTAGACATTTTGAGCTTCCTTTTCCAAATATCTTTTGCAAATTTTGCCTTTGAACTCAAAATCTCCAGAAAGAGTTTTGTAGAAATTCAAATTTAAAGCCAAAATATTGCTTTGGGTTCTTTCTTTTCAAATTTTGATTTAGATCTTTAATTAAATTTTCCAAATTTTGACTTTTTTAAAACTTTTAGCATAAACTTGCAATGTATTCCTCTTTTAAATGCCAGTTTTAAAGTTGAAATTTAGCTAAGTCTCCAATTTGTTTTATACAATCCGCGTAAAATTTTTAACATTCTCAAAAGAGATATGAGGTCATATATTTTTTGGTGGATATAAAATGTTCTGGTGAAATAAGGATCTTTTTTTATTTTTGATCAGCACAGATCGACTGGTCAAAATATAACATAGAAATGAAGGTTTTTTTTTGGTCCTCGACAAAAATTGATTGGTCGAATCATGAAAATATAAATTGATGACTTTTTTTCGTTCGACCAAAATTGCTTGGCCAAAATACGAAAATATAGCTCGAGGACCTTTGTTTTTCTTTTTGGTTAACAAAAATTAATTGGTGGAAATACGACAATTTAAATGGAGGACCTGAGAACTTTATTTTGCCTACAAAAATTGATTGATCAAAAGAAAATTAAATTAAACGATTTTTATTTTGATAGACAAAAATTGCTTGCTTTAATTCCGAAAATATATATGGCCCTCAACGTTATTATCAGAGCGATTTTTAGCCCCCTCATTGAATGGCCTAACTCGCCCACGCAAAAAGTTGAAATTTGAGAAAAAGATTTTGAAAAATAAACTTTAATTTCTGAGAAAAAAAGTCCAAATTTTAAGAAAAAATCTAAATTTGATATTAAAAATATAAAAAAAATATTCAAAAAAAATAAAAATTCTAAAGTTGGAAAATTTTAAAAGTCAAAATTTCGTAAAATATCCGTTTTTCTAAAGTATTGTTACGTGCGTTATCGGTTCGAATTGATACACGTGATAGATTAAACCCACTTTATTACTGAACTCAACTTGAATCACCACAATTTACAATTAACTCACTTCTACTAACTTACTAATTGCACTGATTCTGACTGACTCGAGGGAAAACTGACCGCCTTTTTATAGTTTCGGCCCGCGTCTTCCAGAACTTTCGGCAGATAAGGCTTATCGAATGCCGAAATTTCTGGAACGCTTATCTGCCATTTGTTTCGTTATCGCGGCAGCTTTCCCCTTATCAGAACCTTCTAGAAACTTTTTTTATTTACTAAATTCTACAATTCTATTCTAAATCCTATTTCATCTATTTACATTGCGTTACAGTATGAATTTTCAAAAAAAAATTCAAATTTTTCAGTTTTTTAAATAAAAGTTGAATTTGCTACATAAAGGTCGAAAATTGGAGAAAAAGTCAAAATTAAAAAAAAATCAAACTTTTCAAAAACAAGTCAGACCTTCGCGAAGTAGTTAAAAGTTTAAACAAAGATGCATATTTTCGAAAAAAAAATGGATATCTTGCAAAAAGGTAAAAGTTTTAAAAAACAGATAAAATTCTAAAAAAAAGTAAGAAAATTTCAAATATCAAATTTTGCAAAAATTAATGAATTTTTCAATTTTTCAAATAAAAGTCCAGTTTACTACATATGGGTCGAATCTTTAAGGAAAAGTCGTAATTTTTGAAAAAAAAGTAGAAATGTTTAAAAAAGTTGAAACTTTGAATAATGGTCAAAAATTTCAACAAAGATGCAAAAAACCAGGGCTTCGAAACGCTATTTTTTTCGTTCCGGATTTTCGGTTTTCTTTCCGGTAAAAAAATTGTATCGGCTCAGTTCCGGTTTTCGTTCCGACACAAATAACGGTTTTTTTCTGGTTTTCGGTTCAGTTCCGGGACTCATTTTTTGACTTTTTTAAAGTTTTTTGAATTAAAAATTGATTTTTAAAATAATTTGGAAAATGTGATGTCTTTTTTTCGTTACTATTACAATATGTAATTACCCTGACCTTGCCTAAAATTGAAGGAAAACATTTTTTTCAAGTTTAGAAATTTCATGCTGAAACTCTGAATTTTGAGTACAATTTGAAGAAAAAAAATTCACGAAAAAATCAAAAATTTGACTAATAACTTCAAAAAATAGAGATATAAAATTAGAAAAAAAAATTTTAATTCAAAGAAAGAAGTAAATATGGAATTTTTTTAAAAAAGTTTCCAGAAAAACTCGAATTTGCAAAAAAATTGTAAGGAAAACCGAATTTTCCTGGTTTGAATGAAAAACGCGCTACTACTTTATTCCAAGGATACAACAGAGGATTTTTTTTATTTTAAACTTGAAATTTTAGGAGAAGAAAAGGAGATATTTCGAGTAATTTCTAGATAAAAGTCCAAATTTCAAGAAAAAGTTCAAAATCTTGAAAATAGTTTTCAAGTTAAAACTTAGAACTTTAATTTGAGTTAAAATTTTGAGAATAAAGTCAATATTATCTAGAAAATATGGAAATTGTAAGTTTGTAATCTAATCTAATCAGAAATGAGAGATGAAGATCAGATGAAAGTTGCATGAGATTGTGTAAAATTAGAAAAAAAATTGAAATTTCAAAAACAATTCCAGTCTTAAGTATAAAGTAAAAACTCTTTTAAGAATATAAATTCGACGGACCGAAATAAACCGATATTTTCGTTTCGTTCCGGTTTTCGTTCCGGCGAAAGTAATGGTTTTTTTTCGGTTTTCGATTCAGTTCCGGTTCGAAGCCCTAAAAAAAAGCAGTGAAAATTCTAAGAAAAGTTCAAAAATTCTAAACGCTGAATTTTGTAAAAAATCAAATTTTTAAAGGAGTGAAAATTTCCAAAAAAAATTGGAATTTCTCAGTTTTTCAAATAAAAGTCCAGATTACTACTTGAACGGTCAAAATGCCGAGAAAAATAACATTTTTGAAAAAAAGTAAGATGTTTTCAAAAAAAAGTTAAAAACTTCCAGAAATAATAAAAAATTTGAACAAAGATGCAAAATTTCAAAAAAAGTGGATACCTTGAATAAGGTAAAGGTTTTCAAAAAAAAAAGTGAAAGTTCTGAAAAATTTTAAATGTGGAAAAAATGAAATTGTGCAAAAAATGGAATTTTTGAAAAGAATGAGTATTTTCGGAAAATATTGAATTTTACAAATAAAATTTCTAGTTTCCCACATAAAGGTCGAAATTTCTAGAAAAAGTCGACATTTTGTTAAAAAGTCGAAATTTTCAAAAAAAAAAGTTAAAGTTCGATTTTAACAAAAACGGATATTAAAAAAGTGTAGATCTTGAAAAAGATTAGATTTTTTGAGAAACACCATTTCAACATAATCAGATATAATAAAAAAAATCTAAATCTAAAAAATGCCAACATTTTGAAAAAAAATTAGAATTTGGTGCCAATATTTTTAAAAAGTTCCAAAATAAATTAAAATATTAAAAAAAGTGTAATTGTAAAAGGGTTAAAATGTGGAAAATTGGAAATTTTTAAAATATTACATATAAAGTCCGAAGAAATGTTTAGGAACGGGATAAATTTCAATAAAAATCGAAAAATATTATTGCTTTTTCAACAAAGAATCGTCATTTTCAAGGTCAATTGGCTTTTACTCAAAATTTTGCCTTTCTGAAAATAGCTTCCCAATTTTTATTAACTTTCTGAAATATTTTGACTATATTTTAACAATTTTGAATTTCCAAAATCAAATTAAAAAACCAACTCTTTAAGTGGGTTAATGTTTTCAAAAGTTGAAACTTTAAAAATATTCTAATTTTCAAAAGGAATTGGAGTGTTTTAAAAAAATCAAATTTAAAAAGTTAGATTTAAGAAAAAACTGAAAAAAAAAGGTCAAACTTTTAAAAAAATAAAGTGAAACAAGTCAAAATTTTCCAAAAAAAAAAATCGAAACAGATCAAATTATTAAAAAAAAAATACGAATTTCCAAAATAGAAAATTTTTAAGAAAGACACAAATGATCAAGGAAAGTGTCCCAACAAATCAAAATTTTAAAGAAGTTGGCAATTTTAAAGAAAATCAAAATTTCGGAAAATGTCGAAAATTTCAAAATAAGGTCAAAATTTTGAGCAAAAATTTAAATTATGGGAGTCGAACAAGAAAATGTTGAGAGTTGGAAATAAATTGATCAAAATATTTCGAAATTATCAATAAAAATATAATTGGCAAAAAAACGTCCTTGTTTCGAACTAACTCGAGATATATCCAAAATCACATGTTAATATTCGAAATTAGAGGTTTTTGCTACTACAGGATTTAATTATAATGAAAAATAAAACACAAGTGTTAAAATTACCGGATAAGAAATACGAATATCTACGAATAATAAGCATTGTTTATTTTACAATTTTTAGATTGCTCTTTAATTGCTTATAAGCAGTCTCGGAATTGAACCTTCACCAGCCGGCATCGTAATTTTGATAACAATCGTATTGTAATGCTGATTGGACAAAAATTTTACCTCTCGAATACACATTTTCAAAAAATAATGACTTTAATTTAGGCAACATCTTATTTTAGAGCTAAACTTTATACTTTTTCTTGCCGAATGCAATAAAATTATGCCGAAATATGCAAAGTTATTAAAAATATGCCAGCATCTCAAAAATATGCAAAATATACATATATATGCAAGTTTAATATAATCCGCTCTCTATTAGTGTATGTTTAAATATTAGAAGTAAATTATAGAATTACATATGTCAATCTGATTATTATGATCTAAACGTTAAAGTATTTTATAACCAAAACCTTGTTAAAAGTTGTCACCTATCTGTTTGTATAAGCCTAATTTCTTAATTAATAATTTTAGATGTGAAAAGGATTTTTAATCGAAAGCCCGCAGATCCGGATTTGGTGGATGCGCCGGGCGTTTCAACAACACGTCGGGATGTTGTAAGCGTACATCTGGCTTTTCAGAATTAGAAGTTACGACCGAGTTAAATTGGTTACAGTGAGATGTAGTTAGCTGGCAGTATATTTTATAACCCTGCAAAAACAAGCAATAAGTTTATAAGGTTAAATGCAAGAGTTTCTTGAGCTAAGGTTCATATATTTCGGGTGTAGAGCCGACTCCTTGTAAAAAGCGAGGCTACAAATCACATCGGTTGCTCCTTGAAACCATTGCGCCATGTAATAACGTTTATCTACGTTCTCTATGGCTCATAACGTGTGCTTAACTCCAATATTTTATACAAGAAAGAATGCGATCTTCGTATTTATATATTTAGCTAACGCGAGAAGACTTTCGAACAAAAAAATCGTCTTTTATGTGAGCAGTTTTATTTTTATAGTCCAACACTTGAGGATGGCTTTTTCTTTTATAAATAGAACGTATGGTGTTTATTTGTATACTTTTCATGAAAATTCTAAACGAATTTTTGATAAATGGGTTCAATTTTTTTAAACTCTGTTAAGAAAACTATTATTTTAATCTGCTATTTATTATAACAAAGCAGGAAGCGTTGACTGACTGACTGTGTCAGAACTTATGAAAAAAGAAACACGAGAAATGGGCAATAAATTCCTTTTGTAATCTAGGCATGCAATAAAAAATGATTTTTCTGTGGTGTGGAAACTTAAAATTTGAAATTTTTCATTTTTCGAAATAGGTATTTATTCATTTATTCATTCGTTGATTCCATATTTAGAATTACCAAAAAAACCACAAACTATACTTTTGAAAAAAAAATCTAAGGAACGCAAATCTTGATCGATAGTTTAACTGCTTTTGCTAGTATAATAATTAATGAGTACTACTAAATTTACATTTTTTTTTTTATCAATCAGATTCCGTTTCCGAGCGTATAAAATTTTAATTGCAAGCTATGAGGGAGGAGTGCGATCATAAAAAAAGTAGCGATACATGTTTCATATCAAAGGCAGGATATATTTCGTATAACTCAGGCCCAAATACCCAAGAGATAAAGCAAAGGTGTTAACCATAATAATAAATCTCAATAGCCTGACATTTTATAATTAAATTCCGCAGTATTTTAGATGGTAAACGTATTTTATTTTCACCAGTAAAATGTAGTTCCATTAACTTTGCAATATACATCAATTTAGTGCTCAACTAAGTTGTTTTAGAAGGATTAACAACGTGCACTACATTGCTGGGGTTGGCAGTACATTTGTTTTTGTAAATCAACTGGCTATATTTGTTTATTTAAATTTAACATGGCAGATCCATTGTAATAACCACAACTCTACTGATTTAAAATATATCAGTTAAAACGAATCTCCATTTTTTAAAACTCTTTAATGTTAATATAATGCCTTGAAAAATCAAAAGTTGTAAAATATGTTATAAGTATTTCAAGAAGAATATTTATCTTTACGATTAATTGGCCACAATGTTGAAAAATAATTAAAATTTAAAATAGTTGCACCTTGGAACATTTTTTTTAAATATTTGCATTTCTTGTTACTTGAACATTATTTTTTATTAAAGCAATACTTTTATCTCGTCTAGTATATCTTTACCTTAAAGTATACACCTATAAATATATAAAAATTTGCAAAATAGACATGAATTTTCTGGTCATTTGTTAAGATTTAATATACTGATATTGTTAGATAAATATTTATTAAAACCATAACAGAAAAATTAGATATTCCATTTTACATTGTAATTTTTAAAATCAACCTGGAACCATAGCTGGCTTGCAACTCTATCAAACTTCTTCAGTGGAGTTGTTTGCGGAAGTTTTATCACAATATCGTAGTCATTCACGTCAAATATTTGCTCAGACTCTCTAACAAATTTGTTGCTACTTCCAAGGCACTTATAAAATTCAATCTGAACTTCACTGTCTAGTAGGGTAAAGTACCCCAAATTGAATCGCCTTCCTAAATTGAACGCCCCAAATTTTCCTACCTTATTAAACTTCTTAGCGCCACCTGCGTTAAACAGCCGAATCTATGTGTGTAGATAAGGTAAGCTCAGCAATTTTATAATAATAATCTGTCAGAATTCAGCAATTTTCCCTCCTATGCGTGTTGTGGACAGGTTTCGTGTAAAACTAGATCTAAGTCTCTAAGAGAATTTTGATATTCTGTTAAAGAAAGGAACATTTTTGTAATTGTCACTAAAATTGCCATCGTTTTTGGCATATGTAACTCTACTTAACGAATATTTAAAATTTACTTATTTAGAACTGTGAGGTTACAATATGTATTTTATTGACAGTTTCTCAATATGAACCATAAACGGTTGTCTAAATTGAACCTCAAATTAAGAAACTTTTGTCCGCTTTACGAGCTTTCAAGTGATCTGGTCTTTTTTGCAGATGTCAAAAGGGAGAAATTAGGGAAAATGGTCGGCGGCAGATTTGAAACTAGCGCTAGTAGCGTACAAAGGGGAAAAAAGGATGTAAATAAATTAAGTAACGATTATGGAATACCTAAATCGACGTTACTTCAGCATATTCCAGAGTCAAACAAAGTGGCCAAAGGTACTATTAAAATATCAGGCAAGAAGCCTATTTTCAATACTACTTTAGAAGAATTGTTGTCGAACCATAATACTAAACTCGCAAAATCTCTTTTTCGACTCACTGTAAAAGATGTTCTAAGTCTTGCTTTTCAATTAGCCCGAAAACATGAAATTTCTCACCAATTCAATACTGAAAAAAACTGCTCGAAAAAAATAGTAGTACAAATTTATGGCAAGACATAAATTTAAACTGGGTTCGCAGAAATGTTAAATAAAATTAATAGACATAAAAATTTGTCTGCGCATCAACTTAAATCTACATTACTAAACAGAATTAAAGGATTTAACAGAGATTATGTGTAAGACTTTTTTGATTTGTTGAAAACTTGGTAAATAAATATAATTTTAATGCCAGCTCATTATTCAATATGGATGAGTTCGGTTTTTCAACAGTAGCGAAGAAATGTCAAAGGGTTGATACCATCAAAGTTTGTGAAGCTGTTGGAGCAGTTGCAAGTGGAGAACGCGGTGTAAACACCACTGTTCGTATGTTGTGCAAAAACTTAGATGCTCTGTTACTGGCACGAGAAAATGGAATAGTTATGATGCAGTTGCCAGGTCATACGACATATCGTCTGCAACCATTTGACCGTTCTTTTTTCAAACCAATGGAGGTGTATTACACCCAAGCATTAGAAAAATGGTAAGGGCTAATCCTGGACAGAGAGTGTAACAGTAGCAAGTGGCCTCATTATTAAATGAAGCTTATGGAAAAACGGCAACGATAGAAAGTACCTTTAATGGATTTACGGCATCTGGAAGTATTGCCATTGGATAAATATGTTTTTCAAGATTCGGATTTTGCTGGAGCCATAGTTCTTAAGCCTAAACCGAATACATGTTCAAAATAATGGCTTTAGTCCTAACGATGATATTCCATTAGCGCTTAAAAAAATTCAAAACAGAAATTGTTCAACACCTCTCTTTATGGATGTAGGCAAGACCTCATCAGAAACCTCAGCATCAATATTCTTCGCCAGCTTACTGATAATTGCCCCATTATCTAAATGGGTCAAAGCTGCATCTTCAAAGAAAAGCAGCAAAGCCTTCGGTATTTGAAAAAAAAAAAATCGGACTGAAGTAGCAACGTTGGTATTGTAAGGAAGGTGAGGAAAAAGACGTTCAGGATATGATTTAATGTGTGAAGTGCAAAACGTGGTTTCATTGCAAATGCGTAAAAGTGAGTTTGTTCAAGAAGACGTTTATTTGTCAGACATGTGTGTAAAAACCTTAAGCACTGAAAAGCAAAAATGAATTTTGATTTTCAATGCTTGTTTTGTTTTCTTTGTTCTTACTATATATGTATATTGTTTGTAGGTTTGTATTCTTTTCTGTTTTTTCTATTTTTAAATAAAAACTTAGCTGCCTTCCGAAAGTACCTACTCATAATTTTTATAGAAATTTCAATTTGAGGAACTAGTGGTTCAAATTTGGCAACCATTTGCAACATTTGAAAAAAAAAAAATTTTTACTTCGGAAGTATTACATTCCGGGGGTTCATAAGGCTGCAGTAGATTACCAAAAATGTAATTCAAATTTTAACGGCGTATAAAATATTGCAATCATACATTTACAAAACTACAGGCTTTTTTTCTGGAAAATGGTTCAATTTGGGGCACTTTATTCTAAATTTTTAATATAATTTTTCTAATGTAGTAGGCAGTCTATCCTCTTTTATTAGAAAACTGAACCAAAACATAGTCACCAGCCTCATAACGGCCTAATGAAAAATCAGTTTCTTTTTAAATATTTGTGAAAATATTTCAGAAAAAATTTTTGACACGCTGTCATCATTTAACACCAAATTAACTGATTCATTATGACTTTGTTGACTTTAGATTCCTGTTTAGCGTTTTTCTTTGAACTCGATGACCGCTTTTCTTTCCGTTTTTTTTATTTCTTCCTCTTCTGGTGTGTTAGTTACGATATGCATGTCTCCAGATTTCCTTCCTTTTCTTACGTTTCTCCTAGACGCAGCCTTTGGATATGGACGAACTCCTTCCGACAAAACAAAAGAAGTGCTGGTTGTATTAGAAGGTGTTCTCTTCACGGAAGTAGATGGCCATATTATTGAATCTGAAGGTGTCTGTTTGATAGTTGAGAGTGTGTTAGGATTCCGAAGTAATTCATAAGGCCGGTCAGTAACATAGGAAACGAGGTAATCCTGCTCTGAGAAAACACCACGATCAAAAGGGTAAATTCACGGTTTTTTAAAACCACTTACAATATTGCTTGTTGTAAACGCTCGATGGTAAGCTTGTCCTAAAGCTTTAGCAATATTAGAAATTGTAAAAGTTTTACCTGGATTATTTCTCAACCACGCATCAATAAACAAATCATAGGTTTGCAGGGGTCCATAAGCAGAGATATCTTTCGGCTAAAATTTGTGTGAAGTATGGGGCGAGAATGTTAACATCACAATATCCACTTGTTTTGCATATTCTACAGCTTCTACTGACAAGTGAGTTTCGTGGTTATCGAGAATAAGTAGCACAGGCTCTTTTTTTGACGGTTTTACATGTGATACAAAGTGTTTCAAAAATACTAGGAATACGCCTTAAGTGCTCCATTCAGATTGACTAGCAGCTTCAAGTGTAGTAGGAGCTCCAGTGATCATGAAATCTTTAAAACTACTCTCGCAAAAATTAGCATGGGAGGTATATGGTTCCCTATAGCATTTATTGCTGCAAAAGGGTCACAAGCTAACCTCGTTCTGCAAAAGTTACTTTCCCAATTTGTTTTTCTCCTTTATTGTCTTATCAGTATCCCAAATTCTTTCTGAAGGTATTGGGCCAAAACGTTTATAACCAGCTTCAAGATTATTTAAAAAATTTGTCAACGTTGTTTTTGTTGGAACAAGATAATCTTGATAAACTTGTTTCTTCAGGACTTTCTCAACGAGATGGTGTTGTTCCGCTTTATAAACTAACACATCCATTCTTCGCCCGCAATCCTGTTTACCGCCGAGCTAGGAGGAATGCTTTTATTATTCGTCTTGCAAACTTGTAGGCTAACTCACGAAGAATTTCATTCTGGCCAAACTTTTTTCCTCTGCATCTGTAAATACTTTTTTAATGTCAAAGTTTTACAGAATAGGTTAATGTTTTTTCCTCCTGATTCTCTAAATCGTTTTAAGTGCATCGATAGTGTGGCTAGGGAAGTTTTGTAAACATTTGCATGCTTCTCTTAGTGAAATACCATTCGTCGCAAGTAACTGCTTCTACAGCTCTCTTCAGTGAAACAACATCAATAGCTAGGCCTTGTTTTTCCTTGCTTACTGCTAGGCATTTTTAATCTAAGAAAAAAATATGTTTCAAGGTACTGTTAGGTTAAAGCAGACTTTATTTATTGACAGTACATGATATGAATTTGAACAATTGATATATCAAAGTACCTACCAGAATCTGATGCACAAGCACACATACAAAACTTTCAATTAAACCGAACAATATTCAAAGTTATTAGATACAACCTCAAACTAGAAATATTTAGTTTCGACACCGAAAATATTCTTCGTTCCATAATTAACGATAATCAACGTCAACGGAGGTATGTTTTTGTTCAACATGGATTCCAGGCTGGGTTGCGTTAGTGGTCAAGAGATATGGCGCTAAATTTGAAATTTGAAAATTTTCGGGCATTTGTTCCAAGGTACACCATACTCAGGGAACTACAGTCTTCCCTATGTATTTATTCAAGTTTAAATTCTCTAAAAATACTAAATATTGGGTTCTCCTTTCAACATAATTTTGTTCCAAGATAAAGTACTAAATATGATAACAAAGACTTCAATGGCCAGAGTCAGTAAAGGATATACTTCTTTTGGGATTGGACCGTGTCAAAGAACTACTAAAAGTGTTCGACGTTTCGCCCACCATCGTAGGGAGCTTCTTCAGGAACAAAGAAAAGAAACAATAAATGAAAAGGGGAATATGAGGGAATATGCAAAAATGAAAGAATAAAGAGGCTTATTTCCTTATATTCCCCTTTTCATTTATTGTTTCTTTTCTTTGTTCCTGAAGAAGCTCCCTACGATGGTGGGCGAAACGTCGAACACTTTTAGTAGTTCTTTGACACGGTCCAATCCCGGAAGAAGTATATCCTATAAAGTACTAAAGATGGGTTTCTTTTTTATTTGCAGATTTATAAAAGAAAATATTATTTATAAAAACTCTTGCTGAATCTCAAATCACTGAAAATGACATTACAGTGAAACCTGTTCAAATATGATCCTCCACAAGGTCCTTGTATATGTCGGAGAGATCTAATGCACATAACGCTTGAAAATATGGTGACAAATAAAGATCAGAAATTGTTTTATTAACGTTGCCTTTGTGTACTTTTCAAATTAAATTTAATCATGCAGTTCTTATTTATTTAAACCCGCATCAAACTTGTTTGAAACGTTACAATTTTCTACTCTACAGGAGTGGCCATACGTTATAATCTTATTTGAATGCCATATAAAGTTATTAAATTAGGGATATGTCCCGGGGGTTAAGACAATTATTAAAGCATAAAAAGGAGATAAGGAGATAAATTTGTATTAACCTACTCCACCAGCGGGCGAGTTTGTTTACGGAAGTTATTTCTTTTGACAGTAAACACATATAAAACGTTTCGCCACTGACGTCCGGAGAAAATTTATGTACCAACATCAAACAAACGAATACATTGTACGAGTGTTGTGCAAATACTCAACCCAAACGTTTTGTTGCATTTGGCTCGCCATGGTTTATTTATCAATGAAACTCTCCCTCCTACGTAACATAAAAACAAAGATTTTCTTTATTTTATTAGACTCATCTGTCATCCGAATACCCCCAATAAAAAGAGTATTATATTGATATCTTATGGTAAATATTTAACATCTTTTATCATTTTAATGGAGGAAATAATAAAAACATTCCCATATATTTACCTAAAGGGTTCTGGAATTACAAAGCGAGCAGAACTTGCACACAATTATGGCTAATGTTTAATGGCAAATTTGGAATATGATCCAAATATCTGATTTAACACATTCTTGCAAACAAACAAGATTGAAAAAAACGTAACCTGTACAGTAGGTATTAGTTATTGAAACAGTTTCCTTTTGGTTAAAATCGCAAAGAAGAATCATAATAATCATCAGTTATAATGTGCCAAAAATCCATTCATGTTTCTGAGTGGATAGCACAGATACTGAGTGACGATGGAAATGCAAACTGATCAGACCAAATTTCTTTTATTAATGAACTTTTTACTGGCTACTTATCAGTAAAATGTTTCTATAAAGTTGCTTAAAATCGACTTTTTTAAAGTTGTTACCGGTGCACGATTTATTCTTCGATTTTGTGACCAAAAAAAGAGCTTAGTTTTTATATCCTCGAAAACGGTCAGAATAACTGCAATGCCATTGAGACACAAAGAAGAATTGATTGCCTTCTTTAAAGACGCAGTCCCGAGGCGGCTGCTGCGTAAAGGAAAGAACAAGACGTTTTATCAAATCTTTTAATCCCGTATTAAGACAATGTTGAAATGTAAAGAAACGAGCCCTTCGTAATCTGACTACAACGATTAAACTTTTCCCTCACTGATTGCGTCGTCATTCTTCTTCGTTTTGTCTACTTGACATGGGAGACGCGTATTAGGACCGACGAAATTGAACTAATTTATTGTTATACTGCTGATTTCATTAAACACGTCTAGAGGATTCTTAGTCACACATACAAATGTTTGCACTGAACAATAAAACGGCATATGATTAAAATGTTTGGCTGTCCTTAGTTTTATTGAAAACTATTGCATCCTCCTGAATTTGTGTATTTTAAATAATCAAAAATAACTAACCAATCCTAAAAATTGTTGACACTTTTGACAAGAATTCCTTTTGAAAATATTGTACTACATGCACTGCAATCCATTGTATTCCTTGCGTCTCTTCCTTATTGCATTAGTGTCTCTTTCGAAGTTTTGAGTGCTAATATTGAACTTGAGTTTGTTAAGTTCTGTAAGGTAGGTTTATTAAGTGTGATGGAATAATCAAGGGTCGCATTCAATTTGAGGTTTTGAAGAAGCTTCTCACCAATCGTGCTCTGGTATTTTCCAGTTTAAGGAAGGTAAGCAGCGGCACGAGGAAACTACCTAGTGCCCCTTTCATGGGAATAACGCAACCATTTTTAATTTGGGAGTTACGAAGTTTAAGGAAGTTTAGTTAGTTCCCTAAACGTTATGCCATATAGTAACGTATCGTCTTTTTTATTAGAAGGCAAGTTTTAAAGTATTTTCTTAGATAAAAATTTAAAAAAATAAATAATGGATCATTGCGCTGAATGTAATGTTGTTCATATAGGTTAAGAATCTGGTTGGCTTTGGAAACAAACATTCCAGAGAGAGCAAAGTTTGCAAAATATTTATTAGCTTTAAAAACTCAGACTGCGGT
The DNA here is from genome assembly GCA_028583605.1 of Dastarcus helophoroides. NCBI lineage: Eukaryota > Metazoa > Arthropoda > Insecta > Coleoptera > Bothrideridae > Dastarcus > Dastarcus helophoroides. The sequence goes on from CM053328.1 coordinate 29,037,109, forward strand.
TTTCTCTAAGAAAAAATCAAGGGATAATGCAACAAACATACTAATGAACGGTAAAATCCTAACGATGGGAACTAATTTGTCTATCCTAGGAGTGAATGCGAGCACTAACTTCTCTTGGGACGATCATAGTGCGCGCTATTACCAAGTCCGCCTCTCAGAAGCTAGGCTTTCTTTTTAGAGCTAAAAAGTACTTCACATCTCATCAGCTACTCACACTATACAAAGCTCAAGTTAGGCCAATACTAGAATACTGTTCTCATGTTTGGAGTTCAGCCCCAAAGCACACTTTAGCTCTTTTGAATTCAATTTAAAGAAGAGCGATTTGCCTAATTGTTGACGAGACTTTGGTTAATTCTCTCGAAACACTAGAGCACAGGCGAATAGCTAGTACTTGTCTCTTTTCTTATCATGGAAGATGCTCGTAGGAACGCGGATTGATTCTCCCAATGGCAAGATTTTTGAGGTAAACAAGACAGTCGAAGACAGCTAAATTCCTGTGCGGTCCAGCTTGGCATAGTGAGGACTTCTGTCTACGGAGACACTTTTTTCTATAGAATTTCCAAGCTATGGAACTCGTTACCGAAAGAAATTTTTCCCAAAAATTACAGCATATCCTTGTTCAAGAAGGCGGTTCGCCGCTATCGATCCTTGTGTCCGCATCCTACTTGCAGTGCTTCGAGGGCATTATGGGTTGCCCTTTGCCAGTAAATTGAACAAAAAAAAATAGATAGACAAAATAAAGCTAAGATGTTTTAGACATTTGCGACAATACTCGAAAACTCAAAATCGACATATATTGACCGTCGCGATAATGTACTCTCACAAATCAATCTTCTAAAGATACTTTCAATAAAAGATTTTGATGAAAGTTGAGGTTAAACATAATATTCATACATGAATCTGTGCTCCACGAAATTAATTACTGTAACAACGTCTAAGCAAATTACTGCAATAATTCGCCTACGATGCTGTAAAGTGAAGCATGTCCAGAAAATCGAAGACTTCCTCCATGGATAGAGAAAATTTTACATTTGTTTGTTATATTCATTGTTCAATATAAAGCTTTTAACTGATGAACATCTTTGTTGTGCTTGATACTTGCTTTGAAAGCATGCCTATACATTTATGGTTGGTTGGTATTCGATTCAATTTCAGCGTCGAATTCATTTTGCTGGATCGCTGGATTTATCACACTAGAATTTTGATATTTCTGATGACTAATGCTAAATGTTAACTAATTTAAAGCAGGTTAACGATTCAACATTGATACTCCATAGTGTAGTTTTGATGCCTTCTATTGATAATAAGCATTTAAGCCTTTCACTGTTATCTCATTAAACTATCAGCCTATGAAATATTTACTGCTTCGCTTCCAAAACTGTCTAATATATTAGTTGGAGGTTGGAGGCATAAACTGCCGTTTACATTGATAATTATGGAATGTCACCGTTAGCTGTTCGTTGTACGAATTTAATGCATTATCATAAAGTCATTAATCTTCTGGAAGCCAATATTATGTTTCCCAACATTTCATTTCGTTGAAATCGTACATTGCATCTGCAATCAATATTTTAAATGGATAACAAATCGACTAATATTAGACGAAAAACTCAAGTGACGGCTGTGTACATAACTTTCCCAAGTGAGAAACCAATTTGACTGGCTTACTGTTCAACCACGACATGAAAAAGTTTGGATAAAGTGTTGAAAAGAAATTTGAGTATCGTAAGATATTGTTGCGTGTTACCGGTTTGATAATTAAACCTTCGTGAATTGTAAACCCTTTATTTCAACCTTATTTCAGAACACTACAATTATGATTCAATTAACTATCAGACTATCTACCTATCTGACTATCTGACTAACTACCCGACTGTGACCGCATATTTATACCGTTTCGGTTTCTAGAACGGATCTCCGTACGGAGATGGTAGCCTGGTGCTCGCGGAAATGTCTAGAACGCTTATCTGCCGTATGATTCATTCTCGCGGATGCTTTCCATTAATAAATGTTACCAAAGAGTTCCTTACACTGTACCATTACTAATACAAATCTAACAGCAACACTTCGTTGTAATATTATTTCTAGAATATGTCGAATTTTAATTCATTTCAAAATTTAAATTCAGGATTTTGGGAAAACAAGTCGAAATTTCGACTTCAAAGTTCAAAATTTCCACAAAAGTTTTACTATACGGATTATGGTCAAAATTTTAAAAGAAGAATCGATGGTTTACACTATACCATTACTAATAAAAATCTAACAACACCACTTCGTTGTAATATTATTTCGAGACTAGGTCGAATTTTGAAATTTAAATTCAGGATTTTGGGAAAACAAGTCGAAATTTTGACTTCAAAGTTCAAAATTTCTACAAAAGTTTTACTATACGGATTATGGTCAAAATTTTAAAAGAAGAATCGATGGTTTAAAAAAGAGTTAGTTGTTTGGGAACAAAGTCAAAATTTACCGAGCTCTACAAAAAAACTCGAACTTTACACAAAAAGTTTTCCAATTTGCTAGTAAAGCTGAACACGCAACAACATGGCTATAAACTGTAGTTCTATAAGTGGCTTAATTAATATGTTTATAACTCTTATCAGCTTGATGTTATGGGAATTTCATACCACAGTCCTTGATATTGGTTTCTAATTTTTCAAACCTGGACATTTTCACGAATTTATCATCACCCTTATCATAATGAGCCAATCAGCCATTTTGAGTCCACTGTTGGACGTACGCCTTCCGTAAGTCATTTCGTTTCCTCCGGTCTTGAGCACTTTGCATCCAGTTGAACTGGATACGTTTAATGTCGCCCGACCATCTTGTTGGGGGATGTCCTCGATTACTATACGCATCGTGTCTAGGTCTTCATTCTAAGATTATCTTGGTCCATCTTCCACTTTTAATTCTGGCAACATGGCCTGCCTAGCTCCATTTTACTGTTGTAATTTTTTCGACTGCGCTGTAACACCGGTTCTTTCCCTGACTGAACGATTTGGAACTCTACCCCTGAGGGATATATTCAACATTGATCTCTCCATTGCTTTCTGCACCACTTGGATTTTGTTTATTATCTTCTTAATAAGGGTCAGTGTTTCTGTTCCATATCTTAAAACCGCAAGCACACATTGATGATCAAAGACCTTCCTTTTCAAGCTCGTGCTCTGATTTAAATATGTCCCTTAATTTTCCGTAAGTTGCCCATGTCAGTCCTATTCTCCTGGTTAATTCTGCGGTCTGGTTTTCTCTTCCAAATTTAATCTGGTGACCTTAATATTTATAGATATACACTTGTTCTATTTGATTATCATACGTTGAAATGTTTTGGTCAGTACAAGGTTGGTTATGTATTGTGTTTTGGAAAAATTAATTTTAAGACCAACTCGTACACAAGAACTTTGAAGATCTTGAAGGAGTTCACATGCGTGATCTACCCGGTCTGCAATAAGGACTATGTCGTCTGCGAACCTCAGATTGTTCAGATATTCTCCATTGCTATTAACTCCAATATTTCCCAGTTGTTCTTCTTTAAGGCGCTCTGCAACAAAGCAGTGAATAATTTAGAAGAGATGGTATCATCTTGTCTAATCCCTTTCTCCAAAGAAAATTTGTTGGTGTCTTAATAGTACATTCTGACTATAGCTGCTGCTCTATTATATAGATTCTAAAGAAGGGTTGTATACCTATCATCAATATTGCATTCTGTAAACGCTCTTAACATAGAGCTATGTTGGACTAAATCACAGTCTACAAATATTATTATCCATGGTTTGTTGTATTCTATAACTTTTTCGATCAAAAACTTTATTACTTGTAGATGGTCGTTTGTTCCGAAGCCACTTCTAAATCCTGCTTGCTCTAGAGGTCGGTGAAAATCTAGGTTGGATCTCAGTCTAATTGTAATTATACTTATAAAGAGCCTATATGAATGAGATAGGAGACTGATAGGTCGATAATTTCCAATTTCTGTTATACCTTTCTTTTTATGCAAGATTATCATAACGTCATTATTCCATTGTTCTGTTGGTTTTGTATGTTTCAAGATATTTTCTCAAATTTTATTATTTTAAAAATTTAGTAAATGACTACTATAGTTCCATCCGGATGGAAGAATATTCTAATACATGCCCAAGAAAATGCTCCATATACTTTCTTAACAGGGTTTGTGATGAACATCGAATAAGTCCACATAAGCCCTAAAAATATAATTTCTTTCTTGGTTGACTTGACGACAAAACAATATTTTTATGAGACAAAATTTCAACGTATAAAGAGAAATTGTGTTATTCTGCAAGCCATTTTGGAAAACCATCACTGAAGCTTTGCTTTACAACATCACATACATCACCACCATCACACACATCGAGCAACCAATGATCATACATGCATATGTTTCTGAAGTTAATATAGCTTAATTTCATAACTCAGCATTATCATATATTGAGTAATACATATGAATGGAAGGCAAATAAACAGACGCATGAGTCCACAAGGACCAATACCGAATATCTCCATTGTTAAAGCTATGTAACCCACTTGTGGATCTGATTATCGAGACAAACAAACAAACATTGCCAGGTCTTTCCAAAGGTCCCAATTAATATGTAGATTTCCTGGCTGATTGAAATGAAGTCATTGATGTGGCGGATTATTCACGCAGACAGAGATAAGTGTGCTTACTGTTCTGTTTATAAATGTTGGTAATTACGCTATCCTGCTGAATACTGCATATCACGCTAACTAGGTGCACTAGCTTCTGTGCTTTGTTGGTGTTTCGTTGAAGTGCGTTACTGAATGCAGCCGGATGCTATCTAAATTAATTCGATGAAAGTATTGTCGTATTGTTGTCATGGTTATAAAAGGAATAGTCATATCACATGTCATGAGCCTTCAACGGCTGAGTCACAGTAAAAATTACTTTAAAAACACATCTGTGACCGTCAATTAACTGTTCTGTCAGTTGAACGTGTTTAAAGTTAAAAATAATAATAACCACAGACTGGTTTCGGCCTGCCTTGGCCTAATCGGTATAGTACGGTCGTTAATGGTTGTTGCTTTCATGCAACCGATGATACAAGAATGAAAGTTGCATTACTACTAGTAAACTTTGTGACATTAGTTTTTTTTTTTAAGTTTAATCCACTCGCAAAGGGCAACCCCATTATAGCCTTCAAAGCACTGCGACTAGCATGCGAAAACAAGGATAGATAGCGATGAACTGCCTTCTTAAACAAGGATAGGTTGTAATTTTTGGGACAAATTTCTTTCGGTAACAAGTTCCATAACTTGGAATTTCTATGGAAAAAAGAGTCTCCGCAGACAGAAGTCCTTACTGTGTCAAGCTGGACCGCACAGGAATTTGCTGTTTCCGACTGTCTAGTACGCCTCAAGAATCTTGCCCTTGGGGGATCAATCCTATTAGTTCCTGTAAGCATCTTCCATCATAGTACTTGTAGAAAAGAAACAAGTCACCAACCATACGCCTGTGCTCTAGTGTTTCAAAAGAATCGGTCAGACTCTCGTCATCAATTAGACGAATCGCTCTTCTTTGAATTGAATTCAAGAGGGCTGAAGTGTGTTTTGGGGCTGAACTCTAAACATGAGAACAGTATTCTAGTGTTGGCCTAACTTGAGCTTTGTATAGTGTTAATAGCTGATGAGATGTGAAGTACTTTTTAGCTTTAAAAAGAAAGCCTAGCTTCTGAGAATAGCTGATGAACATCCTGGTTGTACATCTGTGAATAAGTTGCCTAAGCATCAACACTCATTTTTTTGTAGGTATACGTCTGCATATTGATATTTATAGTATTATAGTTCATATTAGCAAATTCTTTTTTTTAATTATTTTGTGGATGTCATAGTCATTAGAAATGTATAATATTCGTAAATCTAGAAGACATGGACCATATTTTATATAGATTTAGAAAGTCATTTTGATAGCAAATTAAGGTGTTGGGAATGGATCATTCGCTTGGATGGCAACTCTTTCGGACAACCTAATGATTTTAAAAAAAAAATGGGGTAAAAAAACATTTGCACGTCCAAAAAGACACTTATGACGGCTTATATTTATTTTAAAGAGATGCTTGGATAATATACTGACATGCTGAATATTGATGGAAAAATTAGCCCAATGCAATGATTTTATCAGAGGAAACGTCTAGTGGAAGTAAACTTCTTCTTGTTCTTTTTCTTCTAGAAGATCTTGTTCATGTGTTCTTTAACAGAATTCTATGATTGTTTTTGTGACAGAGAGTCCCAGCTGCCTCGTCGTCTTTTGGATGGTCTTCCAGGGGGGCGATGTCCTTCCGGTGTTCCTTCCAGTGCAATGCGGACTATTCTGTTTGGGTCCATTCTTTTTACGTGTTCATGCCAGAGTGTTCCTCTCTGTCTTCCCCATCTTACTATGTCTTGGACTGCACATGTTATTCTAATGTCATCGTTTCTTACTCGATCCCAGAGAAACCTGCCCAGGCTAAATTCTCAAAAATGCTCACTGAACCAATAATCAAGTCTCGGAAGTAAACTGCATTGGTGAAATATTAGCTAGCACCACTAATATCTTATGGAACTTGTGGAATAAGCTGGATTCAGAAAGGGTTACAGCAGGATCGATCATATTCAAACAATGCGCACACAAATCGAGAAATGCACTAAATACAATGCCCCACTACATCTGGCATTGGTCGATTACCAAAAAGTCTTCGACTCTATAGAAATCTACGCAATCTTGCATGCGACGAATGCTGCAAGGATTGACCCAAGATACTCAAACCCCATCAGAAACATATATGAACTCACCACTCTCTACATCAAAGTTGAAGAAGACTTAGTAATTAAGAGGATACCCATCAAAAGAGGAGTCAGACAAGGCAACACTATTTCGCCGAAACTGTTTAAGCTCGCACTACAAGATGTCTTCAAAAATCTGACGTGACAACAGAAAGGAGTCAATATCGAAGGAAAGTTTCTGAGTCACCTACGCTTCGTTAATGACATCATCTTAATAGGCACCGAGGTGAATGAACTGAAAGATATGTTAAGAGAGCTGAAAGAAGTTTCGGAGACCGTGGAACTGAGGATGAACTTTTAAAAAACCAAGGTCATGAGTTCAGACAACATTCAGGTTACGCTCGACAACCACACACTTGAAGGTTGAAGAATACGTGTACCTTGTCCACAAAATCAGGCTCAACAAAGAAAATCAGGCCGTAGAAATCACTAGGCGAATTGGGTTGACATGGGCGGCATTTGGAAAACTTGGCCTCAGGAAACTGGACATTCCTATTAACCTGAAAGGGAAAGTCTTCGACTCTTGCATATTGCCTGTCATGACATACGGCCTCAAGACAGTAACCCTAACACAAAGTAGGCCGCATCGTTTAAGGGTACGCCAGCAATGTTGGGGATTAGTTTGAGAGATCGAGTCAGAAGCGAAGCCATCAGAGAGAGTACGAGAGTCGTCGATATTATAGAACACCGTCGAGGACACACGTCGCCAGAGATGATATTAAATGGACGAAGACCATAATACAATGAAGACCCAGGAAAACTAAATGATGTGTTGGACGCCCTCAAACAAGATGAAGAGACGATATTCAGAGGCGAGCTGCCAAAAACTGGATATTGAATACTCAAGATAGAGAGCGGTGGAAAAACATGGAGGAGGCCTATGTCCAGGAGCGGATGAGAATTGGCTAAAGAAGAGGAAGAAGAAGAAAAATAAGAAGAAGAAAAGGAAAAAGAAGAAATGTTATCGTCGAGGATACTTATATACCTATTTTATTAGAGATGTGAAGTCACAAAACCTAAAATTCTGAAATCACTCGTAGAGTCATGTATCGAATATTGCAGTTAACTACTTTCAACGTTTGAAGTGAGTCAAAAATACCAACACCGACCCCAACATGTCAAACGACCAATATAAAATTACGCGATTCATAGCCACATGATGTTGCACATATCCATGTGGTTAACGTTTGGAAGAATTCTGATGCATTATGTGGGGCCGGCCTAACCCATTTAAGTAGGACTTATAGACGGTGCTCCGGTAACTGATAGAGCCACACACCATCAAAAATCGGATCATGTGATCATCTGACATGCTTACATCGTCAGGCTTCAAATGCATCCCGAATACACTTGTAGAGCTTACTGAATAGCGTTCTCGTGTACTTGAATATCGAGCGCTTTTCTTCTAAAAAGTAATGTTAAACTAGAATATAATTGCCAATTTATTTTTGGATGAACTAATGAATTTGATAGCAGAAGAAGAAGAAAATATTTCTTTTCAAGTAGATTCAAACAAACATTTATGTCTTCCACGAAAGATTTCCTGGGAACATATATCTGTATGTCTATATTCCGAATCCAAATACCAAGGTATACTTGGTCATTATTTTGTATTTTAAAAACCGAAGACATAATGAAATGTCGTAAAAAAGATATGTAAAGTGATTTCAACAAAAAGCATTGATTGAATTCAAAACTATGCTTTTCCTTGCATTCTATAAAATTTTCATGCACCCACGATATAATTTTAATATCGTCAAGCTGTTAATTACATTTTAGAACACAAAATTGAAATTTAGCTTTTACTGCATTAGTAACAGGTGCACTGCTACTTTATTAACTACTGTGAAAACAGTTTCTATAAAAAGTTTCTTGTTATTAGGTTTTTTCCCATTTCTGTGTTGCTCCGGCGTAATAATACCTCATCAAGACAGTGTTACGAAAAATAAAGTTTTGTCAGATCTTTCGCATTGTTTACAGTGTCGGGGCTAAATATACCCTCATGTATGCAAATGGAAGATGGGACATTACAGACACAACAAAAAGTCGGTCTAATTACCTGTACTATATCACCGTGGCTCTGGCCGTTGGCAGTGAACGTGAGATGGCACAGGAACGGCAGTCTACTCTCCGAGGACTTAGTGACGCGAAGATCGTATGTTTTGCCCACGTCCCCATAATATGTCCGGTTGCACGCTGCAAAAAAACACACATTAAATTACTAATGGGAATAACGGTCCAGATTTATATCTGGCGCTGATCGTTTGCTTTTCGTGTTTTCCGATCTTATCGCCTTTAGACAAGTGCTTGCTCGGCTTTCCGAGGTGGTTTATTGAAAGATGCGGTGTGAATACTTATGTCTCTGAAATGGTCTACATATGGGCTGAAATATGCTCTTTGCCTAACGATGAGAATTTAAGCGATAGTTTTGCTACATTGTAAACACAAGTTCTTGTAAAAAGAGCAATAGGTAAATGTATATGTACATAGACGAATGTATGTAGCTTTATTTATGCCTTCTATTCTATGGAACACATTATTGTTAAGAAAGAAAGCACTTCACGTACTGTTTTGTGAACAAATAATTGTGAGAATCGATCAGGTTTACATGATTATTCACCTATCTTTTTTCATTTGATGACAAAATAACCATAGAGGATCTGATGTGTGTAGAAATAATAGTGACATAGAGTGTAGAATTTAAAAACGTTTTTGGAGTGGCATTACAGATGTATATTTTAACACTTTATGATGTGTTTTTTTCGAGCACAATATGTAACAAATTTAAAAATATCCAGCGATATAGCAACTATAGTTCTTATCACGAAAGTTGAGTTCTACGTCATCGGCATCTGCACCTATCAACGACGTGCAAATTACTGAGCATGTACGTTGTTCGTTTTCGTGTTCAGCATCAAATGTCAAATTACGTAAATGTGTCTTTCTAGCGTCCGTTATAACTACAACGTACGTTTCCATTATAAAATTACGGGTCAGACGAAGATGGGTTGGGATCTGTATAGTGAAAATTATGGATGTAATTTCGGTAGCGTGCGTCTAGGCAGTTATTTGCGTGGCACTTGACATTTCAATTTTAAATATTCTGCATTATTTTCGACGTTAATAGGCAAATCGTGTGTATGTATGTGATTTGTGACATAATAGGCAAAGTGTAATATGACAAAACCATATTTGCAAAATGCCCGGTAACAGGTTGAATGAAGACTCTAGAGTTTTGGTAGCGACGTTACTGAATTATTTCCACCAGCAAATAGATCAGAAGCACCCCTAAAGATAGAATAGATTATAGATAGTGGAATCAGTAGCAACGAATAGTCCTTTCAAGATATTTAGATAAACAGTTCGATTTTTGTAAGCCTAAGGCTTTTGTGAATTCATTATTAAAAAAATTGTGGTGTAGAAATATCCTTCCAGAATAATCGCTCTCCAAAGGGGTAACAATTTTGGGAAACAATTTTGCGTACACAGCTTACAGAGAAATGGATAAATGCAAAAGACAATAAGAAGACTGCCAAAATGAATGAAACAAAACTATTGAAGACAAATTTTATGGCTGGCAAAAATGGAAAAAATCAGAATCAGAAATGTTAGGTATTTTAAATTTCTGCAAGCAATGTTCTTATTGTGATATTACTTTGTTTTATTATATACTTTAACACCAAGGATTAACCTTTAAGTTGGCATTCCTTACCAGTGTACTGATCCTTCTTGCATAAACTTTTGTTCCGAGTGAAGGTTAAACAAGAAATATAGATTGTTTAATGGGGTACAAAAGGGCCGAATCTTGTGACACTTACAATCTCTGTTCACAGCAGGTATTCCCAAAAATAACCAGAGTGCAAGAAAGTGGAGAGCAAGAACAAAACAAAATAAAAGTTTTTTTAGCAAGAGCATGATTTCTTGTCAAGAAATTAACAAAAAGCAATATTTCTTACTTTTTTCAATATTTTTTCAAATAGGCGAAAGCGAGGTATTGGTAGAAGAAGAATTTCATGGTTGAAAAATCTTAGAAGCTGGTTTTGTGAGAATACTACTGAACTGTTTCGGACAGTAGTAATAAACTGCGAAAATAGTTAAGTTTTCTAAAAGAAGAAAATGGTTTTCTCTATTATTTTCAAGTACTTATGAAGCTTGGCACTATAACATGTTTTCCTTAGTGCATCAACAAAAGAAAAACCATGACAAAGACGATGTTGTCCAAACTTTCTACCAACATGGCTTACTTCTTTCTTCATTTAAGGATTTGCAGTTTCTAAAATTTCGAGCCCTCCTGAAGATATCTTTAAACAGTGCCCAAAAATAATGACTTAGAAATTAGAGAACTACGATTAGAGAATTTAGCATTTCTTGTGCTTTTGGATGATAATATAAGGAACACTAGAATGATCCTGAGAAAGGCTCTCAGGAAGGGATAAGAATATGCAACTCAAGAAGAGTCAATAAGAACCTCAAAGTGAAAAAATGAGTAATATATGTTTTGTATAAGTAATAATAAATAAAAAATTAAGCTTCTTATGATTTTTAACTAAAATAAAATTACAATAACAGCATTATCGAGTTTTTTTTCAAGAATAAAACCTATAAGAATCGGTATTCTCTTTGGCTTCGAAATCCAATAAAAAATTGTTACAGAATATTTTTCTCAGCCAACATGTAGTAATATAGAAAAAAAAAAGCAACAAGAAGAATTTTTTTCATACAAAAGGTAAAGTGTAATCCAACCTGCATCCTTCTTCTCCTTTCACTGGCTTTGGTTTAATATTTGCTGGCTTTGCTAATTAGAAAAACCCTTATTTGACGAAACGCCAATGGATTACTTTCCAATGTGACCTTGAACTGATTGATTCAGAAAATACATTTGTTAATATACACATCAGGAAAGTCAAACACTGTCCATACGGAGAATGTTAATGAGAGATTTAACATTGAGAGCTAATAGTGGGATAGATGGGCGGCACCTTGTATTCTCCTACACCGGTGTAAACAATTCAAGGCAGAGCGCAGCGATCAGAGTTGGTGGAGATTTCAGCAATACATCATAGCTTCTCACGTGTTTTGTTACGGAATTACTACTGACAGGCAACAATTTTATTAAAATTTGCGCACCACATGCTGTTTGTTCTTTTAGTCTGTTGATTTAATCAACGTCTGAGGCAAAATAAAGCTGAGATTGTTTAATAACCAAAATAAATAAACGAGATTTCTTAAACAAAATAAATAATAATTCCAATGAAGAATATAACAAACTAACTCTTTAAACATTACAATATAAGGAGTTCAAATAGGCCGCCAGACTGTGCTTAACAATATTCCAGTCTGTTGTAAAACTCTCGACGAGTTTTTTCTAACATATAAACTGGAATATACGAGCATGCTGCGTCAAAGTAGGGGAATACGTTCAGAAGCCGTAGAAAACTATGGAAGGGACAATTCCTAACGTTTTACATGGATAATGAAAATTTTTCCTTATCTGTAGAATGGTAAGCTCTTTCCTTCACCAGCGCAGCGCTCATTTGGAGCGAAGGTGGGTCAGCAACTGTCTAACCAGTATAGATTGGGATATGGCGTACCTCAAGGTTCCGCCTTGTCATCGTTCCTATACTATCTGTTCGCAGCAGACATTCCAAGAACCAAGCAGACGACATTAGCAACATATGCAGATGACACGTCGTTATTAGAATTGGTCACCAGACGACTACAGACAGCTACAGACCACAGAGATCACGGACCATAAAGAACTCCTAGAATACTTTGGTAAATGGAGAATCAAAGTCAACGCAGACAAGATCCAAGCAGTTGTCTTTACTAGAAGAAGACTCCAACCATATGGTTATATTCATGCCCATGGGCAAAACGTCGACCGGAGACTTCAGGCAAAGTATCTAGGAGCAATACTCGACAAAAGACTGACATTTCAAGCTCACATCGATCATGCAGTCTCCAAGGTCAGAATGCTAAAGGAAAAGCTGCTAGCCATGATTGGTAGAAATACCAAACCTTCCGTAGGGCTTAAAGTTTTGCTGTACACATCAATCGTAACACCAGCGATGACCTACGCATCTGTAGCTTGGTCGCAGGCGACCGATAAGCAGATTAAGAAACTTCAGGTGTTCTACCACGCCTTTCTAAGTCAAGCTATGGATGCTCCATGATTTGCTGGAAATAATCAACTTCATAGAGAAGTCGACCTACCTAAGGTAAGAGATTTCCTCAGGGAGGTAAATTTTAAGGCAATGTTTAAAGCAGAAACGCATCCCAACGAACTAGTTCGAAAGGCAGTGGATTACGACCCGGAAATCCCAACCAAAAATCAGAAGACCTAGGTTCTTTAGGCTGTAACAGCGATCGACTCTCATTAGGAAAATTTTTGTGTTTTGTTTGTTTCAGGCAAAATAGCTTACATTAGTGTTCCAGTACTAATGTACTGTTCCGACGGAGGGATTGGGGGCCAAGAGCCCGGCCCGAAGAAGCAGGGACGTCCGACACTATCTGGGTTAACATCATAGGTTTCCGTAAAGGATTTTCTCTTCTTAAAAAAAAGATATAGGACTCAACTTCCGTGATGGGAACTATAACGTTCTGTTAATATTCGTTTATGCACATCATATTCAGCATTGAAAACTTCGGCAGTTTAATTTATTTTGCAATAAGGTAGACAACGCAAACTCTGCTGTAAGGTAAGAGGGAGATATCAAGTAGATAAACATAGATGCCAAACTGTAACTTGATTGTTTGAATGAACCTGTACAACACTGCTAAATAATATACAGTTGTGGTAAAACTGTTGTAAATCACTGCATTTGAATTGCTTCTGTAGAAAGATCGATACGCGCAAATAATTAGGTAATAGTTTGCCTTCTAGAACCCTAATGCGATTTGCATTTTGCATAAAAATCAACCGATACCGATAGCGAATTGTAGAGGTTAATGTGATATCGCAGATACTGAGAAATATTATAAAAATTGACTACGAGGTTATAAATATAAAGAAGCTGATTCTCGAGAGATATTTTCTGGCGACGACACTTCTGGAGTTTTATGAATCTATGAAGAAAATAAATATGCGATGGCGACGGAAACTTTTCAAATTGGTTAAAAATGGGTTAATTCTGTATCAAACACCATCTGACCAACTAACTAACCAACTGACCGAGGGAAAGACGACCGCGTATTTATAACCTTTTGGTTTTCTAGAACAAATCTCCGCACAAATAAGATTTCGCTTGCGGAAAAGTCTGGAGCGCTTATCTACTATATGATTCATTCTCGCGGCCGCTTCCCATTATCAAATATTTCTATAGAGTTTCTTACACTATACAATCACTAATACAAATTTTATAACTGCATTTTGTTACACTATTACTACTTGAATATTACCTTAAATCACAGTACCTGCCATGAAAAGTTAAATATTTTGGGTGATATATTAGAAAATTTCCTTATTGAAACATATTTAATAAGCTTACCAAATTATTTCGGTTGTTTCAACATTGAATATTAATTTTGTGTAGTTTTGCTGCTAGAATCCCCGTTTTTTTCTGTTGAAATTCTCATTAATAATTGCTTTAGTTAGCACTATAGCAAAAAATTTTCTCATAAATTACAGTCGAAAGTGAGTAACAAATCATCTAATGAGATTAGATCTATTATGTGGTTGACTAATGACGAAGTTAGAAACGTTTAGAGCTGACCATATCATACTGATGAGGCCTAGTAAAGCCAAAACCTGTGTGTTGCTGTTGGTTGAAAATATTTTCAACTGTAGCACGTCCGATTGATTCATTACAGAAAATTTAATTTACAAGTACATGACATGTAAAAACTGTTGTTACATTTAAAAATTCTCAGATGCATGGTACCGGTGTATTTTCTTATGCATAAAGCAGGACGACGTATATTTACTTAAACGGCGACACCCTTGCCCTTTCTAAAATGGAACGCGGCATTTCTTTTGTGTCAGGAGAAGGGGTCTAAAATAATTTATCTGTTGATTTGCATTTTTCGCATCTAAGTTGAAAAAAGTTTGAAGTACGGTTGCCTTTGCTCGAACCAAACTCGACTTTAAGAATTCTCTTTAAATCCCTCCAGCCGCGCATTTTTAAAGTAACGACATGAAAGAAAAACTCCATTGTTGTATAATATATGATCCGACTTTCTTGTGCATGCTATACAAAGTAAGATTTATAACTGGATCGTTCGCTAATTAAATTGAGTTGTTTAATGGATCGATAGAAAATCAAGAGGTATGTTTATTTTTTTACTTATGAATGGAAATTAAAATACAAATCTCGTCCCTTGAAACCAAGAGAGATTAAAAACATAACAAAGGTTGCTCTAACGCGTTTCGATAGCCAAGCTATCATCTTCAAAGAGATAAAGCTTATTGCTATTGACGTATTTATTTTTTATTGCTATTATTTATTTCTGTATTATAAATATTCGACTTCCAATAGCTTTAAGTTCCACTTATTAGTAAGTGTTCAAAATATTAATTATATTATAGGGTAACAAAATGTACTTACAAAATTTGAATTAGTGTTAGTGTAGTGTAAAGAACTCTCTAGAAACATTTGATAATGGAAAGCGGCCGCAAAAATAAATTATATGGCAGATAAACGCTCCAGACGCCTCCACAATCTATAATCATATGTGTACGGAGATCCGTTCGAGAAAACCGAAAGGGTATAAATACACGGTCGTCTTTCCCACGGTCAATTAATTAGTCAGATAGTCTGATAGCAGTTAAGCGAATTATAAATGTGGTGTTGTGAAATAAGTTCGAAATAAAGTGTTTACAATTCACGAAGTTTTAATTTTCGAACAGATAACACGCAACAATATTAAAACGTATTCATTTCTAGAAATTAACCAACTTGTAAAACGCCAACTTTCTTTAATTTAGCTGTTCTAGTTTATAGAATAATTACCATTTTAAAGTACAATTGGGAGTATTAAGGATTTCTTTGTACAATCGTTTTTATACTCCTTTTGATTCACTTTAAATATCCTTCAGGCATGTTTAATATTACAATAAAACGATCCCTTTAATAGGGTAAGAAATCTTTAGCATCTTTTGTAATTTCCTTCCAAGCTGTTAATTTTCAAAGGATCCTGCATACCTTCCTGTTAAACTCATAGTTTCTATTAAAACAAGATTTTCATATTTCCGTAACATGCTTTGATGCATAGTTCAACTGCTATTGCCACATTAATTGAATAAGTTTGTGAAGTGGATGTTATGCCAGAGGAATATTTAGCGATGTTCTGCTTTGATTAAAATTTGCAAAGGTGAGAATCTTGATAAAACAAATCAAGCACGTAATGATTTAATTAAATGTAAACGCTTGAATAGGTGTTACATTCTAATTCGTGGAAGTGTATATTTTACACCTGTAAGTGCACCCTTTTGATGTAGGGAATGTTGACTACTACTATTACAATTATTTAAATAGAACTGTACGTTTCGTCTGTGTTATATTAAACTATAAAAAAAACAAAATACTTGCCTTCATCCAGAAATAATACATTAATCGAATTGAATAAAAAAAGGAAAATATAAGTTACTTGTAAAACCACCCTTTTTTAGAGTTTAAGTAGAGTCCTTTTTGTCAACACTAAATTACATGGAAAGTCGAATTTCTAGATTAAATGGGCCGACATTTAAGAAAAAACCACGAGACCGAATTCAAAATAAAAATCGAAACATTCGAAAAATTGCGGAAATTATCAAAAGAAGTTTAATTTTATTCAAGAATTCACATTATTTTCAAACAAAAAAAAATCTTTTTCTCGAAATTTTCTAAACATTTTATCAGTGAAATTATCAGATTTCTATTAAAATTTCGGCCCAATTTTGGAAAAATATAATAAAGACATTGAATTTTGAGGTACAAGGTAATATTTTAAGAATAAGAGGAATTTTGAAAATAACAATTGCGTAAAGTGAAATTAAATATTGAGGTTCCAAAAATATAAGATTTGTGGAAAACTGCTACCGAAATTTCGAGAAGAAGTTTGAATTTTTTTATAAAAATTTCAAAAATTTTAAAACAAAGTCTGTTTTGAGAGCAAAAAAATGTTCGTTATGAAGTTAAGAAAAAGACGAATTTCGAGAAACAGAACCAATTTTTGGGAAAAATAAAACCTAATCTTTCGAGAAAGCTCAAAAAGCGTTGAAATTTGGAAGTCAACAACAACGAATTTTGTGAAAAAAAAGAGAACTTTTCAAAGGCGAATTTTCGATAAAAAAATCGCAATTTCCAAAAGTATTTTTCTCAAAATTGTGATTTTTTTTATTTTAATTTCGACACGATATTAAAATTTTTCGAAAGAAGCTGAATGCTATCAAACGTTTGGCTTCAATTTCAACTTCTCTGGTTTTCCCTCAAAAGTGCAAATTTTACAGGTTTTCCATCCAATCATCAAATTTTCTGCAACTTGGGGACAAAAAGTTGAAAATTGAGCTCTATTTTTACTTTTTTAAAGAGTTAGAAATTTATAATTGAAATTTTGAGTTAATTTCAACAAAACAGATTACTGTTTAATTTTTAGGTATGGAATTTTAGACTCATCTTTTACGATAAAATCGCTCGGAGGGACATCAGTAAAAAAACATTAATTTAATTATAAAAATTATTAAATTTTTCTAGATCTGATCAGAAAAAATTTTTTGTAAATTCTCACTCTTCGGTCAAACTTTAGACTCTGCATTGAAATTTATAATTTCAACCCTTTCCAAATTTAGAAAATATCTAAATTTTAACTTTTAACCTAAAATTAAAATTTTACAATAAATTATAAAAAAATAAACAAATTGAGAAAAACTTAATTTTGTGTAAAAAAATTTTATTTTTAGATTTTTTTGAGTTCTTTTCACTTTTTTTCTCAATTTTTTTGTTGATATTATTTTAAATACAAAAAAATAGAATTTTCAACTTTAAACTGGGAATATTGATTTCTTTCAACATTCTCCAACGCATACACATAAAAATTTGGTTTAAATTTAAAAGTTAAAGTTAAAAGTTTAGGAAAAGATTAATTTTTGGAGATATTGAACTTTATCTTAACATTTTGAGCTCTCTGAAAAAAAGAACATTTCAAGATAATTTAGGAGCACGTTTGAAATTTCAATTATCTGTAGAATATTTTGAATTTATTATTATTGTTATTATTATTCTTTTTTGGTGAACGGACTAGTCTCCTTGGTTATCTTCAAAAATCGAAATACAAATCTTGTTCCCTGAAAGATTAAGAAAGTTTTAAAAGTCACAACAAAGGTTGCTCTAACCCGTTTCGATAGCCAAGCTATCATCTTCAGAAGATACTCTCTGATTCTCTATGGAGATGATAGCTTGGCTATCGAAAAGCTTTAGAGCAAGCTTTATTGTGTTTTTTAATCTTTCAGGGAATAAGATTGGAATTTACATATTTATTTTTTGAAATTCATCTTTAGGTTTAAAGTTTCCTTACAGAATGATAGAAAACTAATGATAAATTGGAATTTTTTTCGAAACCATTCTTTGATACTTACTTAAAAACATTCTTCGGGAAAAAATATTAGTATTTTAGAAAACCTCTCTTCGCAGCATTTTGACAAAGCTGAATTAAGCCTTTTGAACAAAGGGCTTAATTACGCCCTGCCATCCTCCCGCACTGGTTTGGAAGATGTTGCGGCCATTGAGAGCACCTTGAGTTCCATGGCGGACGGCACTAAAAACTATGTGAGGGAGGCTTGCAGACAAAAGCTTTCTAGAAATCTAAAAAACGTAAAACCATCACACGTAACGAATAGAAATATTGTCCAAAGACTGCGAGAGAAAGATTGTTTTTATGTAAAGGCAGATAAAGGTAATAAGGTTGTCATTCTAGATACAAAGGACTATTACGAACGAATTGACAAACTCATTAGTAATGGCCCCTATTAAAAAATTACCAGTACCTCTCTGAAGATGATAGGTTGGCTATCGAAACGCATTAGAGCAACCTTTGTTGTATTTTTTAATCTTTCTTGGTTTCAGGAGAAAAGATTTGTATTTCAATTTTTAAAGATAACCAAGGACCAGTCCGTTCCACCAAAATACGAATTTTACTAAAAATTTTTAATATTTTTTAAAGTCTCGAATTTTCTGCAGATTTTTACTTTTTAAAATTCAAACTTTTAAAAATGTTACCTCTTTTTGACAATTTCGACGTGATTGTGTTAAATTTCAACTTATCCTCAAAAATTTGTCCATTTAATATCTTTCCTAATTTAGACTCTTTTAAAAAATTAAACTTTTGAAAAAAAATGAACTTGTTTTTCACACAAATAATTTAAATTTATTTCTAACAAAAATTTTACTAATTGCCCTAACGCCATATGAAAAACTGTGGGATTGAAAATGTTTTCTCTTTTTCTGAAAATTTTATGTCCAGAATATAGAATATTTCTCGAAATTTGAACGTTTTTTAATTCGTATTTCCTTGAGGAATTGGACATTTTTGAAAATGTCAAAATGTTGACTTTTGTCGTTGTATTTTGACCTTTTTGTAAATTTCGCCTCTTGAAATGTTCGATTTTATTTAGCATTTCGATTTTAAAAGTTGACCTTTTTTAATACTTTTGATATTAATAATTTCGAGCTTTATCAAAATACTGATTATTCTTCAGATTTTCCTTTTTTAGAACACTCTTTTTCAATTTAGGCTTTTATAACCCTTTCACGACGTGCTATTTTCCTATTTTTAAGTATGCCCCTAAGGCGGGCAGTTTTCGAGGTTTGAGGAATC
Organism: Dastarcus helophoroides; assembly: GCA_028583605.1. NCBI lineage: Eukaryota > Metazoa > Arthropoda > Insecta > Coleoptera > Bothrideridae > Dastarcus > Dastarcus helophoroides. The sequence continues at coordinate 29,056,693 of CM053328.1, forward strand.
GTATGGTTATAGCATATACTTACCGAAAAAGTACGATAATCGGCGCCTCTACAAGAATATTGTACTAAATTAAAAATATAATTCGGATAAATACAGTCTTCGACTATTTGTCACATTTTTTTAACACGGGAATATACTGTCTTCGGCGGGAAAAGGTTAAACAATTCAAATGCCTTAAAGTCATGACTTTTAAAAAATATTATTTTTTTTTAAGTTTCAATTTTCGAGTTCTCTAAACCTCTTAACTTCTTGAAAAATATTTATGGACCTTTTTTCAAAATAACCACTTTTCTAAAAGTATCGATCATCGTTTAAAGCTGTGACTTTTCCTTAATTTGAGTTATTTTAAAAATATCGACTTTTTTCAAAATTGAGGGTTTTTCTTATTTTAATTATAGTAAACTTGATTTTCCTTTGAAAAAATCGACTCTTCTTCTAAAAATTTAGTTTATTTTGTAACATTGCTTTTTTAAAATATTCAACTCGTTTTGAAAATGCTAGAAAAATTATCCTTTCATAAAAATTTCTACTTTTAAAAATTTCTTCTTAATCCATAGTTGATTTTTGAAAATTTCAATTTTTTTTAAGATTTTAGCTTTTCTCGGATTTTTTTTCTAAAAATTCGACTCTTTTGGAAAATTCCACTCGTTTTGAAAATCCCACCGTTTTTGAAAATTTCGATTTTGTTTTGAAAATATCAATTAAAGTTTTTTAAAATTTTCAGTCACAAAATTCTGAGCTGTTTAGGAGTTTTTAACTTTCTTAGAAGTTTTCACTTTATTTTACAAAAGCTTGCGTTTTTCTCTTAACATCGATTTTATTTGAAAAATTTTACTTTTTTGGAAAATCTTGATTTTTTGAGAAATGGTCTTCTGTTTTAAATTTTGACCTATTTGAAAATTTGCTTTCAAATTTTCGCCTTTTTAAAAATTTTTCATCTCTTAAACAATTTTTTTTCAAAACCTAAAATTTTGACTCTTTTTCAAAATTTAGTCTTTTATTTTGACCTACCAATTTTCGAATTTCGATTTTTTCAAAATTTCAATTTTATGAAGATTTCCACTTTTCTCGAAATTTTAAATTTTCGAAGTTAAAATCTAAATGTTTTGAAAAAGGTAAAGCTTTCAAGTTTACACTCGAAACGTTGAAAAGGAAAAATCAAAATTTCAAGAAAAAGATCAAAATTTATTCATTAAAAAATTCTGTAGGTGAAAATCGGAAAAAATTTCCTGGATGGTTAAAATTGCAAATACCTTGATTAAATGTAGTTTTATTCTGATAAAGTGGCATAAATACAGTTTTATTTGAAATTAAACAAATTCTCATTGTTAATGACACTTTTATTTGGTGGAACGGACTGGTCCTTGGTTATCTTCAAAAATTGAAATACAAATCTTGTTCCCTGAACCAAGAAAGAAAAAAAGAAAGAGCACCTTGTGTTGTGTTGTTTAATCTTTCTTGGTTTCAGGGGACAAGATTTGTATTTCAATTACAATTATTGCAATAAACACCAACCTCACCATTTAACAACATTGAATTTTTGTTTGTGATTTCAAAATAATAGCCCTTATCGTAAGCTTAAATGGTTTTTATGTTATAGTAACCTAAATCCATATTTTTAGAATTTTGGTCTGCCTGTCTGTTTGTCCTGGCTAAGTTTGGATACGACCAAACTGATTTTGATGAAAGTTCACCTAGAAGTTAGGGTGTTTTCTTGGTCATCTTTTAGACTCCTTCTGCCATCGAAATAGTTTTTATTTACTGTAGTCTTAAAACACTTTTACATAATTCATAAACCTTATGGTCATCTGCCACAAAAGATATAAAAACGCAATTTTGTCAGCCAAAACCTATCCGGGGGCAGACACCTAGTCGGACCACAATCGCGTTATTGCAAGTGTGAGAATAAAACTTAAAAAAGTCAAACAGTCCGCCACAAAGAAAACAATGAATCCCAGAAATTTAATATAAGAAAAAATATATAATGAAACGAAAACAACAATAAATGATAACCTGAGAAAAATCAAGGCGAGAACCTCAAAAACAATGAACCTAGGTAAAAGATGGGGGACATGTAGGAAGCCTTGGTTACAACCAACAAGAGAAAGAAGAAACTGCTGGATGACCCAGGAAATAATTAAGTTGACGAAAGATAGAAGACAACATAAAATAAAGAATATTAACGAATACAGAGAAATTCACAAAAATATCAGGAAGAAAATTGGAGAAGCGAAAAAAATTGACAGAGAAATTCATAAAAACATCAGGAAGAAAATTAGAGAAGCGAAAAAAATTGGCTCACAGAACGATGCAAAGAAATAGAAGAATTGGATAAGAAATACGATAGTTTTAAAAGCACAAGAAGATCAAAGAAATGACAGGAACTCAAACTAACAAACCCTCAAATATTCTCAAAGATGACCAAGGCAATGTCATTGGCGACTAAAAAAAAAAGTAGCACAATGGACCAACCATATCAAACAACTATTTCAGGACGACAGAAGAAAGTTAATGCTACAAACAACGGAAGACACGGAATCAACAATACTAAGATAAGAGATAATTTATGCCACAAACAACACAAAGAGTGGCAAAGCTGTGGGACCTGTCGAAGTATCTATTGAACTGTTAAAACTCATCGATGAAGACTGTATAGATAGCTTGGGTGAACTTTTTAATCTGATATATAGGACAGGCACAATCCCTAGACAATGACTTCAATCGACCTTTGTGGCAATACTCAAAAAACACCATGCAACAACCTGGGCAGACCGTAAAACTATGGTGCGCGGACCATAGAATCATAGCCTTAATGAATCATACGCTTAAGGTACTTAAGGTACCAAGAAACTAGAAAATGAAATTGAAGACACCCGGTTTGGCTTTAGAAATGGCACGGGTCTAAATGTACTAGTTCAAAGATGTCTTAATATGAACTACAATATGTATTTGTGCTACGTGGACTTTGAAAAGGCCTTCGATAAGGTCCAACATGACAAATTGATAGATATTTTAAGAAGTAAAAACATTGACAGTCGTGATGTGAAAATAATATCTCATTTATATTGGAACCAAACTGTCAAAAGCACAGTGGACGACCAATTGATCAAAAGCATTAAGATTCAGAGAGGGGTCTGACAGAGCTGTGTGCTACCGCCAATGCTTTTCAATGTCTATAGTGAAGTAATATTTCGAGAGGCGCTATCGGATTCTACAGAGGGCATGACTGTAAATGGGGAGATCGTCAACAATTTATGTTTTGCCGTTGATACAGTGATAATGACTGATGATATTGACAATTTGCAGAACCTAATGCAGCGCCTTAATATACACTGTAATCAATAGGGAATTAAGATTAATCGAAAGAAAACCAAGTACCTGATTATTATCAAATTAATAATTGGAAACGCATGACTGAGGGTTGGAAACACGGGCATTGAAGGGGTAGAATACTACAAGTATTTGGGTACATAAATAACATCAAACATAGACCAAAGGCACGTATTGAGATGACACGTCTGTCGTTTATCAAGCTTAAACAATTCCTATGCTGTGATGAAGACCTAAAATTGCGATTAGGAATACTCTGGTGCTACATATTTTTCATTCTTCTTTACGGTTTAGAAGCATGGACACTAAAACAAACACATATAAATAAACTCATTGCTTTCGAACTTTCGTGCTATAGAAGGACCCTACGAATCTTGGACCGATAAAGTGACAAATATAGAAGTAATGAGAAAGATCGGAAATGAAGCAGAAGTCCTCATAACTCTCAAAAAAAAAGTCAAATATCTAGGACATGTAATGAGAGGACAGAGACACTCAATACTACGACTAATAATATAGGGAAAAATTAGAGGAAAATATAACGTCGGAAGGCGCAGAATATCCTGCTTTAGGAATTTAAGAGAATGCTTTGAATGCAGCAGAGCTGAACTAAGCAGAGTGAGGGCCAAAAAGTTCGTATAGCCATGATGGTTTTCAAGCTTCGATAGAAGATGGAACCCGAAGAAAAAGAAGAAGAATGGTTCTCTACAAAAGAGATTTCTGTACGAGTGATATAGTTCGTGAGTTGTCCATATTTTAAATGTTTAGAAAACAAATAATTTTAATGCTAGTTAAATAAGAAAGTCAAATAAAATTCGACTTGACATCCGATTGCGCTGAAAACCCTTTCCCGAGATTGACGCTTAATGACCGACTCATATGCAGGTGTCTATTCTAGAATCCATTAGAGGCTTCTCGAATAGAAACCTCTTGAAGAAGTGCCCGACATAAATACAGGCGCGCGCCTGTATGCTAATTTATTTAGTTAGACAATTGAGGTCGGTGTCTTCATTCAGTATTTAATTAATGTTATTCGTTGTTGTACATTATATGCCTTATTGTCAGTTTAAGTGAAATGTTTTTAATTCACGATGTCTTTAAATCGAACCCGGTTAATATATAACAGTATTTTCGTAAATTCTTTATTTAATTTGCAGTTTCCAAATACGTTCGGCGTAAGTAAAGCAATAAAATATTTATAAATTTATCTCCTGTTTTTGCAGCTCGGTGTTAAATTGAAATAAGTTCATTTTATAGGTGGTAAAACAGAACATTAATCAAAAATCCAATTTCAAATTGAATATTGGCGCAAAGAGAGAACTGCGGAAAGAGAAAACGCTTACAAATTCCAACCTTCCAATTATGCCAGACCGAAAGATGAGCAGAATGTTTTATTGGAATAAAACAAGGCTTAATCTAATGGTGGCGTATTACCTAACTCGTATAATAAGCTTCCATATCTGCTCGCTCTGTTGGTTTTACTAAAATTGCTTTTTCTTTGTCAGAAATAACGAACGCCGCCAATTTCCAATTATTACGAAACCAATCAACATTTTTCCTTACTCACGAAGCTTAATCTCTTTAAATCCGTTTGAGACATTTTCGGGTATATTTCGGTGTTAATTTGGTTTGTCGAGGTTTAATTAATTTCTATCTATCTTGGGGACCAGGGATCAGCGATGTTGACAAATCATTGATGATGACAACGATAACTGAATATCGAGGATCAATAATAATCGAACTCAGGACATCAACGTTCTTTTACATCGATGTTTAAAAAAAAAATTAGGCGAAAAAAATAACATTAAATTGCAGGCATGTGCAGCTTATTGTTAGGCAAGGCCGCGGCAACATTTCGTCCGCCTTCGCAGGATTCACCATAGACCAGGTTCTTTTGATCAATATCTTGTTTTTTTTTTTAATTTCACATTCTCTGTAGGAGAATTTCGTCCCTGGTATGATTGATCTATTAAGTTGTCGTGCTTTTCTGCATTGATTGCATCACTTCAGTCGTTTTGGTGCTACTTCCACGAAGGAAGAGTTTAGCCTTTGGTATGGTAGCCATACGGAGTTACCACGGTCTTGAATTTGATTTCCCTTGTTTCTTAAAAAATCCCCCACAATAGCGGCCAAAAAGTTGAACATATTGTTACGTGCGTTATCGGTTCGAATTGATACACGTGATGGATTTATTCCCACTTTATTACTGAACTCAACTTGAATCACCACAATTTACAATTAACTCACTTCTACTAACTTACTAATTGCACTGATTCTAACTGACTGACTCGAGGGAAAACTGACCGCCTTTTTATAGTTTCGGCCCGCGTTCTTCCAGAATTTTCGGCAGATAAGGCTTATCGAATGCCGAAATTTCTGGAACGCTTATCTGCCGTTTGTTTCGTTATCGCGGCCGCTTTCCCCTTATCAGAACCTTCTAGAAACCTTTTTTTATTTACTAAATTCTACAATTCTATCCTAAATCTTATTTCATCTATTTACATTGCGTTACACTGCCTCCCCCTTAGAAATGATCGTCCCGATCAGTTCCAATCAGTCACTTCGCCACTAAATTTGCATAGTCTGTTCAGGTGTACCACTTTCATTTTACTCCTGGAGCTACGCTGGATCCTGTATACCAAGTCGTTGATCCTCTTCAGCACTTTGTACGGCCCTTCCCAAGATGGCGTAAACTTTGGCGAAACTCCTTTCTTTCGCTGAGGGTTGTATAGCCATACCAACTCGCCCTCACTGAAACCACCATGATTGGCATTCACATCATACCTGGCCTTCATCCGGTCCGTCGCCAAGTTGATCTTCGTTCGCACCAGAGCATGCGTCTCCAGTATCGCTTCCCTCAAGTCATCTACGAAACCCATCGTTTCCCTGGGGACCTCCCTTGGTGATCCAAACACCAAATCACACGGAAGCCGCAGTTCCCTCCCGAAGATCACTTTTGCCGGAGTCTGACTTGTAGTTTCATGAGTTGCCGCGCGATAAGCCATCAGAAACAGTGGTAGATGTCGGTCCCAGTCGGTCTGATGTTTGGAAACGACCTTCGAAAGATGTTCCTCTAAGGTCCTGTTAAATCTCTCCACCATTCCGTCAGACTGTGGATGAAGAGGTGTTGTTCGAGTTTTCCTTATTCCAAAAAGACGACACACCTCTTGGAAAACCCCCGATTCAAAGTTCCTTCCCTGGTCCGAGTGTAGTTCCAAGGGAACACCAAATCGACAGATGAAGTTGTCCACAAGAACCCTTGCGACTGTGGTGGCTTCCTGGTTCGGGATGGCATAAGCTTCAGGCCATTTACTGAAATAATCCATGGCCACCAGGATGTACTTGTTTCCAACGTCTGAAGCTGGGAATGGTCCTGCCACATCGACTGCAATTCTTTCAAATGGAGCTCCCACATTATATTGCTTCAGGGCCCCTTTGGTTCTCGTACGGGGACCCTTGGATGCAGCACAGGTGACACATTTCCGACACCACCGCTCGACGTCCTCCCTGCAGTTGACCCAATAGAACCGTTTTCGAACCTTCTCCAGGGTCTTGTTCATCCCTAAGTGTCCACCTGAGGTCCCATTGTGCACCTCCCACAAGACCTGTGGAATCTTCTCCTGAGGCACTACCAACTGCAAGTTGACACGCTTTCCATCCGCGCTTTCCCATGCTCTCTTCAGTACCCCGTCCTCGACCTGGAGGGATTCCCATTGAGCCCACAAATTCTTAAGAGCTGGACTTCTGTCGGAAACTTCTTGCCATTCCGGTCTGTCTCCAGCTTCTTTCCATTCCAATATGGGTCCGATATCAGCGTCGCTCCTCTGTAGCTTCCGAAGACCTTCAACAGTCCATTCGTCTTCTGGCTGGACAGAAGTGACCCTTATATCCACCATGTCCTCATGGTCCTCAACTCGTTTGCAGTGTTTGCAATCACCACAAGGTCTTCTGGACAAAGCGCCAGCGTTGTTATGCTGTCGTCCCGGTCGATGATGCACCTTGAAGTGATACTGCTGAAGCCTTTCTAACCATCTAGCCGTCTGTCCCTCCGCGTTCTTCATTCGGAGTAACCAAGAAAGTGCCGAATGATCTGTCCTGATAAGGAATTCTTGCCCATATAAATACTTGTGAAAGTGTTCCACGGCCTTCACTATCGCAAGTAGTTCCTTCCTGGTGGTGCAATAGTTCCTCTCCGGCTTCGTCAGGATCTTGCTGTAATACTCGATTACTCTTTCTTCACCGCCTTGAACTTGGGACAGCACAGCCCCAATGCCGACGTTACTGGCATCAGTGTCTAACACGAACTTCCCATTCTGCTGAGGATACGCCAAGATAGGGCTTGTACACAAGGCGGACTTCAATTTTCGGAAAGCAGTATCACAGTCTGGAGTCCAGACGTACGGCCTTCTTCCTCCCGTTAGTCGGTGCAACGGAGCAGCGATGATGGCGAAACCTTTCACAAATCTTTTCTTATAGGTGCATAACCCAAGGAACTTCCTTAACTCCTGTTTATCTTTGGGTCTTGGCCAGTCACGGATTGTTTGAGTATCGCGTGCTACAGTAACCTTGACTCCTGTGTCCACTGTTGCCTGCAGATTTCTTCCATTCCCGCTGGCTTCCACCACCAAACCCTCTTTGGTCCTTTTTATCTGTTTGATGGGAAGAATTCTGGGGACTGGTTTCTTCACATTAGTTAGTGAGTTCTCTTTCTCGCCATTTTGTCTTCTTACTGTGGGGCTTGTCGACTTCTTGGGGGTTGACCTGCAATCCTTCTTGATGTGTCCCGGTTTGCCACAGCCGTAACATGTTATGCTTCTGCTGGAACTGCCTTTAAGAGTTCCTACCAATTCTTGGATACTCGCGTCAATTCTGTGGATGTTAGCACTCAGGTTCGCGTTCATTTCCTTCATGTTAGCGTTAATGTTTCCAAAATTAGGGCCATTCGCGACCTCTTCGATGTCGGCCTTCCTTACCCTCCGTGACGCCTCTGACTCCGAAACCCTGTAAGCAGCTTCTATCTCCAAAGCTCTAATCAGTGCCTCTCGCGATGTTCGGAAGTTTGACAAGCGCATCACTCCCTGGACTTCTGAGTCTCTTATTCCTTCTATGAAAATTCTAACTGCGTGGAGTTCCAGAAAGTCGGTTCGTGCTGTTGGATAGGCAATGTACGCCAATCTTCTAACGTCAGCCTCGAATTCTTGCAGCGTTTCTCCACTTTTCTGTCTTCTTACTAGCAGCTGCGACTGGACAACTTGCTGCAAATGTTGGTCCCCAAATCTCAGCTCTAAAGCCCTAACTAGATCTTCATAATTGGCTTGTTCTTGATCCGATAGAGTTCGGAGTAATTCCAGAGCATCTCCGCGCAGGGATACCACTAATGAGGTTGCCTTTGCTTCCTCCGTCCACTGATTGGCCTTAGCAGCAGCTTCGAACTGTTTTCTGTAGGTGTGGAAGGATGTTTTTCCGTCATAGGTTGGAGGTTTTACCTTTTGGGAAGAACTAGCAGGTACACTTTCGGATTCATGTTGTGTGCTTTGTCCACTTAGCAACTTTTTCATGTTATTTTTTATGTTGCTGATCTCCCTCTTTGTTGCATTTTCCAAATCGAGAAGCTTGCTGTTGAATTTTTCTTTTACTTCCCCAATTTCTTCTCTAACTTCGCCAATCTCTTCTTGCATTTCTTCTCGCATTCCTGTAATTTGTTCTTTCATTTCTCCTTTCATTCCTGTAATTTGTTCTTTCATTTCCTCTCTCATTTTTGCAGCGTCTACTCCCATTTTTTCTGTTATATTTGCTAATAGACTATGCAATTCTTGTTTTTCTGCATTCCTTTTCTGATCTTCTTCTTGTTTTTCTTGTCGTCTTCGTTCTTCATCTTGTCGTCTTCGTTCTTCCTCCTGTTCTTTTTCTTGTCGTCTTCGTTCTTCATCTTGTCGTCTTCGTTCTTCCTCCTGTTCTTTTTCTTGTCGTCTTTGTTCTTTCTTCTGTTCTTTTTCTTGTCGTCTTCTTTCTTCCTCCTGTTCTTTTTCTTGTCGTCTTCTCTCTTCATCTTGTCGCCTTCGTTCTTCATCGTGTTCTTTAAACATTGCGAATAACGCTTGCATTTGTTGTTCCATTTTGGCCGATTTTAATCTCGTATCCATAAAGCGTATTTAAATGTTCACGAATTTATTTGACGCGCCTCGTATAACTATTTAACAGTTTAAAAGGTCCGAGATAACGTCAACTACGACACCTGGCACGAATTTTTTTCGAGTAATAAAGCACAATCCACGAACAATTCCGCTTCTGACACCAAATGTTACGTGCGTTATCGGTTCGAATTGATACACGTGATGGATTTATTCCCACTTTATTACTGAACTCAACTTGAATCACCACAATTTACAATTAACTCACTTCTACTAACTTACTAATTGCACTGATTCTAACTGACTGACTCGAGGGAAAACTGACCGCCTTTTTATAGTTTCGGCCCGCGTTCTTCCAGAATTTTCGGCAGATAAGGCTTATCGAATGCCGAAATTTCTGGAACGCTTATCTGCCGTTTGTTTCGTTATCGCGGCCGCTTTCCCCTTATCAGAACCTTCTAGAAACCTTTTTTTATTTACTAAATTCTACAATTCTATCCTAAATCTTATTTCATCTATTTACATTGCGTTACAATATTCAGTAGTTGCTTGACACAGTGCAATCCCGAACGAATCTCCTACTGAGTCTGACCATCATAATTTAGTAATCATGTTGGATTCAGCAGTTTACCAAAAAAAGAGTGATTTCTTCAAGTGAAGATGTATAAGTTTAGTGTGATACTTTTGCTCAACGTTCATCTTATTCGACCAATGGCTTTATTTTGCTTTCATCGATCTAGGAAATCCCAGGATTGGGAAAGTGAAACTTGTAATGAATTTTGTGATTTATGGATGACAATGTCATTATTGTAAGCATTGTGACTGTAAGTTTTACTCAATTGTCATCAAATGTTCACAAGTTGGATGCTCTCCTCCCCTCATGGAAACAGAATATGCTGAAAATGCACGAATTGGTTATCTGTCTTCAACCTGTAAAATACCCAGAACTTGAGCATACGGCGCCTTTTTTTAAAAAAGAAGTATAATATTTCCAGCTGACAAATGAATATCTTACATGCAAATGAGTTCAAAAAGTATTAAAACGAGTAACCAAAATACATTAGGACTTTTTCCACATGAAACTGTAGCAGGTATTCTCTTATAAAATGTAGGCTTATGTCATGAGTTATATAGTGAGTCATTTGATACATTTCCAAATTAGATTATCTCCATCCCAGAAACTGTGTGAAAATTTAAGATGCTTTTGTAGGATGCATGTTTACTCCAATATTGAGCTATAAATTTAAGGTTTCCTAGCTAATACAATGAATTTTCAACAGCGTAAGCATAAATTACAAAGCCCTATTGGCATTTATTAGGTCATTATATTACATGTAGATATTTTTAATATCAAAATTGCGATAAATGATAAATATGCTTTCACCAATTTAAAATTTATCGCTCCCCTTTCTCAAGTTGCTTCTTGTATTAAATATTGGACTATAAATTTCCCCTTTCAACAAGACAGTCAATAATGACAAGATATTGAAAAGGCTTTTACTTAAGAAAATTAAATCCTCCGTTAATGGAATGCCTTTGCAATCCTCTACAGGGTTTTTATATTTCCGGAAATATCAAGTATAGAGCTGTTTAGTCTGCTAATTTTACTGAGGAATCGCTGATTGTTCTAGAAAAATCGGTTGACGAAAACGGGGCAATTGTATCTGGTTTATCAATGTATTGACTTAAATTTCCGAAATGATTAGCTCTTTTTGAAAAAAGGGGCGGTCATATTTTATACGGCACGGCAAGTTTTATCCAATCCATTTTATGATACAGAAAGTTAAAATCGTAAGGTTAAATTTAATCTGAAGTTGGGCGTTTTCAGGAAGATACTCTCTCGAGTATTGGATTAATAAAGCACTAATATTACAGTCACGCTTACTTTCTAACTTCTCATGACAATTTTATTAGTAGCGGGATATCGTACATTTTCTAAGTTGGTTGTAGAACCATTTCTTCTCCACATTCTGTCAATTAATGCAGCATCGACATTGGTTTTCAAAATACACTCAGAGGCAAATTGAGAAAATAAATCACTTTAAATAAGCTCCAGTTACCTCTCACAATGAAATTAACTGCTAATTGGTTTTGTAATAGCTACCAACCGATTCGCGAAGTGTGTTGCAAAAGGCATTATCATAAAATGATGTCAGACTTTGAATGTGTATTTAATATTAGTTACATTAATGAATGATAAGCTTCTGTTAATGAAGTCTGGGTAATGGAAAACTTGCGTCCAGGGAAACCATCGTTAAAAAGGAGCTGAAAGAGATGAGCATATTTTAAAAATATATATAAACTTCCGCTTATGTTTACCTTATTTCGTTTTCTCTTGCAATATACAAAACACCAAATAACTGAACGAGTGAAACCATGTGTTGTTATATTGCTTAATTGGGGTTTTACAAAGAAAACAATTCCCTTGTTTTGTAGATTTAGGTTACTGGATTATTTGTGAAGTAAAATTTTAAATAAATTTTGATATTGTAACGCAATGTAAATAGATGGAATAGAATTTAGAATAGAATTTAGTGCATAAGAAAAGTTTCTAGAATGATCTGATAAGGGGAAAGCGACCGCGATAACGAAGCAAACGGCAGATAAGCGTTCCCGAAATTTCGGTAATCGATTAGCCTTATCTGCCGGATTGTTCTAGAACCTGGATCCAAAACTATATAAGGCGGTCAGCTTTCCCTCGAGTAAGTTAGAATCAGTGTAATGAGTGAGTTAGTAGAAGTCAATAAAGTGAGTTAATTGTTCAATTGTGGTGATCCAAGTTTAGTTTAGTAATAAAGTGGGTATTATTTTCAATTCACGTAACAATATTTAAAATTCATCAATCACCAAAATAATGATTCTAACACACCTGTGTTTTGTAATAAATTTGCAAGTAAGATTGTATTTCTTTAGTAACATTACTATCTCTCAATAATTAGGCAATGACAAGCAAAAATGGAAACTAATAGTTTCATCTTCATCTAAACCTAATTGAAAATAAGATTGTATTTCCTTAGTATACTATAATTACGCAAAAAATATAGGCAATACCAAATAAAAATGGGAAAAAAATTGATAGAGTTATTTTCATCTGCGGAGGTTTTTTTAACCTTTTTGTAGTTGCAGACCACTTTTAAAATTTCAGGAACACCACAAATTCCTTTCCATGGGTGTAGGCAAAGCTTCATTCGGGGGGGAGGCAGCAATCTATTTTTTTGTGAAACGGTTTGATCATTTCAACCTGCCATCTTCAGAGGAATTCCCTAAAGATGATAGCATACCTATCGAAATGCCTTAAAGCAGGTTTTGTTGTGTGATTTAATTTTTCTTGTTTTCAGGGAACAAGATTTGTATATCAACGGTATTTTTGGAAAATTGATGGGCCAAAAAAGCAAACCAGAAAACCTTTCAGCAGTTAACTACATGAATTCAAGAACCAAGTTTCCAGATTAAAGCCAAAATTTTAAAAAAAGCCATACTTTGGAAAAAAAGGCAGAAAAATTGAATTTAAAAGAAAATCGAGTCTTGAAAATCTTCAAAAAATGTCGAAACTTTTAAAAGTCGAATGTAGTGGAAAAGGTCGCAATTTTCAGAATAAGTTACTTTTAGAGGCTAAAAAAACCATTTCTATCTCAACATTTTCACTTTATATTTAAATTCCCTAAAATCATTATTATTAAAACTTTTTGATTTTTATTAAAGCTTCAATCCAATTGTGGAAAAAAGTATAAATTTCAAAAAACTCAAAATTTGAGGAAGCTCATTTTTAAGCAGAATTGTCCAGGAACATAAACTTTAAGGTAACATCGAAATTTCAAGAATAAAACCAATTTTGAGACAAATTGTATCAAAATTTTTTATGTCAATGAAAGGTGGACACCTTAATTTGAACTCCTCTTGTTTTGAATCATCCAGTTCTTGGAATTTTATTGCCACTATAATACGTCCAAGACTCCCACGGTCTTATAAATTTTAAGACATCTTCAGACTTTAAAAAGTGCCACGAACTCTTGCCGTTCATCCTAAGTTAGCTAATCCCATATTGTCACCGCATCGTCCAAATCTACGCCAGCCAGTCTATCAGCTAAATCCGAATATTCATTATCGTCAGAATCCGACTCGTTTACAGCCAATGCAAACTTTTCGTCATCAAAATCAAAATCTTCCACATCGCTTTGAGCTCCCCCCGTCGAATCAAACAAAACCAGGTTATTCTCGTGATATTTTTTTTAATATATCCAACATCTTTTTCCTATGAGTTGGGTTGTTATCATCGAGTTTCATTTCTTCCATGATGCATTCTCTATAGAATTTCTCTGAACATTTCCAGTAAGCCTCCGATTAGTAGCAAGACAAGGAACAATATAGAACGTTTTATTTCAGATAGCAATATTTAGCCAAGGAATTTTTGCACAATTTACAAGTACTTTGTTCGTTCAATTCGATAATTTTTGCGGAACACATTTTAATGAACGAAAGAATTAAATGTCTCAAAATTGATAAAACCGTGGGAACCTTGGTGGACGTACTATAGTGCCAATAAAATTCAATTTTGAGAAAGAAAAAAAATCAAAAAAAAAAGAAACTTTCAGAAGAAGAAAAATATTAACAAAAACAGATTTCGACAAACAGACGTTTTTTTAAATGTTCATGAAATTTCGAGAAAAGGGTCAAAACTAGAAAATATTTAAAATTTTCAAGACAAACTCTAATTTTCAGAGAGAAGAATAGAATTTTGAATATAAAGTTGTAATTTGAAAAAAGAGGAATTTAGACAAGAAAGTTTCGGAAAAAAGTCGAAATTTTCAAAAAATCAAATTTCCCAAACTTTCGGAAATACTCAAAAATGTGAAAAATTTGAAATAAAATAAATTTTCCGAAGGTAGCATTTTTTGGAAAAAAAGGAGAAATTTTCAGAAAAAAAAATTAATTGCAATTTCTAAAGATACTTTTTTGGAAATTGTTGCTATTTTATTTATATTTTGATAATATTTAAATTTTGCTTAAGGAGCTGAATTTATACGAGTTCTTAATCACCTCCTAAAAAGATTCTTCTCAACATTTTAAAAATATTTCTTAACATTTTAATCTAATTTTAAGAAAATACAAAAAGAGCAAGAGAAACTTCAAGGAATAGCTAGTTTTAAGGAAAAAAATCAGCATTTCTAGAAACATGGAATACCTCTTTTAAGACAAAAGACAAAAATTGGAAAATTAGGGGAAATTTGAGACACAAGTTGAAATTTTCAAAAATTTAAGTATAAAAAGTCCATTTTTGAAAAAAAAAATGTTCAAAATAAATAAAATCTTTACGATAAAACCGAAACTGCTAAAAAGACGAATTTGAGGATAAGGCGAATTTCAGGAAAAAATAAATAATTTGGATTAAAAAAAGTTAAAATTTTATAAAAAAACGAATTTTAAGGAAAAAGATTAAAAAACAATCAGAGAGATACTAATACCTACTCCTAAAATGAACCCTTATATACTAAGAATATTCACTTCGTGCATGATCGACCGCATCCGAACGCGCATGCGCATCTAAACATACACATCGTAGTAACAAAATTCCTTTCTATCAACCTTAACTATTTTTAACAGAGATAAGTGGCATAAAGGCCCACCGCAACCCTTCCTAAGGCTCTCTCCAGCCTTATGGATGGCTAAGCTTTCACAAGATTTTAAGAGATCGCCTAGTTTTCCCGACGTACTTTTTAGGACAATTTTTACATGAAATTTGGTAAATTCTGGACTTTCCCGTTTGCTCCGCGTTATCCTTCAAACTACTTAAAAGCGCACAGGGCGCCACAGGCTTCCTCTCCGTTTGCGAGCAGGAGGAATGTGGAATACGGCAGGTAAAATGGTGGGTCACCGGCGCAGAATGGAGGGGGCACTCTAAAAGTCGCTCATTCTGAATGCGACGATGGCCCATCTACCAGTAAATTAACAACCACAACAACAACAACAACTTCCAATCCTATATACAGCTACGCAGATGATAGTAACCTTGTGTTATCTTTTTTCTCCGACAAACCATTATCTATCGCTGCTTCAGATCGACTAAGAGAACACCAAATACAGACGATTAATCGTGATCTCGAGATTATTCTGGAATGGAGAAAGAACAATTTGGTCGACTTCAAAGCTTCAAAAACTCAGACCGCGGTTTTCTCTAAGAAAAAATGAAGGAATAATGCAACAAACATACTAATGGACGGTAAAATCCTTTCGATGGGATCTAATCTATCTATCCTAGGAGTGAATGCGAGCAGTAACTTCTCTTGGGACGATCATGTGCGCGCCATTACCAAATACACCTCTCAGAAGCTAGGCTTTCTTCTTAGAGCTAAAAAGTACTTCACATCTCATCAGCAATTAACACTATACAAAGCTCAAGTTAGGCTAACACTAGAATACTGTTCTCATGTTTAAAGTTCAGCCCCAAAACACACTTTAGCTCTCTTGGATTCAATCCAAAGAAGAGCTATTCGATTGATGACGAGAGTCTGACCGATTCTCTCGAAACACTAGAACACAGGCGTATGGTTGGTGGCTTGTCTCTTTTCTACAAGTACTATCATGGAAATGTTTGCAGGAACAAGGGCAAGATTTTTGAGGCGTACTAGACAGTCGGATATTTCTGTGCGGTCCAGCTTGACACAGTGAGGACTTCTGTCTACGGAGACTCTTTTTTCTATAGAACTCCCAAGTTAAGGGACTTGTTACCGAAAGGAATTTTCCCCAAAAATAACAACCTATCCTTATTTAAAAAGGCGGTTCATCGCCATCTATCCTTGTTGCCGCATCCTACTCGCTTTGAAAACATAATGGGGTTACAATTTGAGAGTGGATTAATCAAAAAAAAACTTTACAAAATCCTACCGTATAAAAATGGATGAACTAAAGGCAAGGATACCAGACGTTAAGACATACACGGATGGATCGAAGACAAATAGGGCACTGGAACAGGAATCTTTTCGCAAGACCTGAACCTAAATGTAAGTAGTAATTTAGATAAATCCTCAACAATCTTCCAAGCAGAGATGTTGGGAAGTTTATATTGCGCCAAACAAATGACGCAACTTAACATTACAGAAAAATATATCCAAATAAAGACGGACAGCTAGGCAGCCCTTAAGGCTTTGAGGAATATAAAAACAAACTCGGTGCTTGTATGGAACTACCTCCTAGCTTTAGAACGTCTATCACAATAGATCTAATATGGATCAAAAGACATTCTGGGAAAAAGGGAAACGAACTCGCTGACAAACAGGCAAGGAAGGGTTCGGAGGGACAATCCGTTGGACCGGAACCAACCCTTCCCCTAGCTAGATCAATCGTAAGATCCCTACTTAACGAAGAAATCCATCGTAAACACAAAGCTCAATGGGCATTGATACCAACATGTCGACAGAGTCACACATTCATTAGAATGCCGTGCAGGGAAAGGGCAAAACTATGCCTACAACTTTCAAGAAATAACCTCAGGAAACTTGTAGAGATTTGGACAGGTCACTGTCGATTAAACAAAGACCTCCACAGAATGGAAGTTATAAGCGACTCGAGTTGTAGGGGGTGTATAGAAGAAGATGAGAGTGTCGACCATCTGATTTGTCACTGCTTGGCAATAGCATCAATCAGAGGATCCACGCTGGGGGACTTCTGGACTAGTGGGCTAGTTTGAGAGAGGCGCATCCAAGGGACGTTATTTAGTTTCTCAACAAGGTTGGGAGACTAAATGAATGACCAAAGACACCTCAGTCACGGGGATAGCACAATGGGACCAAAAAGGGTAACCTAAGTGCTGGCCTAAACTCTAGGCAACTCACCTTGAATCCAGAATCCAGTTTTAGAGAAATTTAGTCATTTTTCTGTAAACATTAATTCTGATAATATTTCGACCATTTTCTCCAAAGTTTAACCTGAATTAAAGTTTTTTAAAAAAAATTCTAACTTTAATCACAAAATTTTGGACTCCCTTAAATGGGTTTAACTTTCTTGAGGAAAATCTATTAAACTTTCTCTGGAATACGAGTTATCCGCGCAACATAGTGTGCAAAACTCTGGTATAAAGTTTAAATGCTACCAATGCTGCCTAAGAAGCGAGGAGCCTCGAGACTTGCAATTTCTAGGATCCTCTGCACAGTTTAATCAGGTGAAAATTTACAAAAATTATAAGCAAATCAGTTCTACCTTCCTAAAATTTATACTATCTGCGAACGTATATGGATATAAATATTATCGATTTACTTGTCTTAAAAGCTCACTACTATTCTCCTGGCATTTCATCTGCATATATTCTTATTCCTTCATCTTTTTGAACCACAAGTATTTTATACTCCAATTAAATTCGACACGTTTCAAACTTTACAATTAGTAGCTTTTGTAACTCCAGTTACTGTTGCATACAAGATAATCAGATTGTAGTAAGTAATTGCATAAAAATGAAAACTGTGCTTTGAAATTAGTACATATATCCCTTTAAATATGAAAAGAAATACAAGGCCTACCTTAAGTAAAATATAAATATCTTCTATTGCAAAAGTATTATTGGTGCTTTAATTTTGTTCAGGGATTTATATGTTAGTCCACCATTAGTAGTCAAATAAAATTATATAAAGTGGGCGTAAAACTTTGAAGAGGGTCCAAAATTAATGACACTTTTTTGCATTCGTTTGCATTAAAGGGGCAATTACTCTACGTCAATAAAACTTCCTATGGCTCAAATGTAGGTAGAGAGTTTAAAAATCCACTTTGAGGAACATTTGTCAAGCTCGAGTGTATCTGCATCAAAGCACAAAACAAAATCTGATTACTTACCGCTTTTAGATCCAAACTGAAATTTATCATTGAGCGGAAACTTTCCAATTCAGAAAAAGGGAAGTTTCTCATCAGTCATTTATATCATTTAAAAGCTATTAGAAAATAAGCTTACAGCACAAAAACAAACTTTCCTAGACGAAAGTATACTTGAGCTCACTTTACATTTTATATCTCGGGTTTTCCATGAAATGAAACCTCCCAATAAATGGGTGGTTACGTGAGACGAATAAAGGCTTTTCTATATTGAAGAATAACGTGTACGACCGAAGCCCATTTAATGCAGGGATCAAAAGATCGAAACTTCGGATATTTCATTAAAAGTATTAAAAATCCAAGGTATGGTTATGAAATTGCTTAGCGGACGATTTATATAAAATTCTAAAGCTGCTTGCCAAGAGGTGTACTTAAAAATATTTTTGTTTTTGTTTTGTTTAACGTAACGATGGTTTCTGGGGACACGTTAAAACATTCTTTTTTAGTAAAGCTGAATGTAAAAGATTCTAAATGGGATTACTTTTTAAGATAAAGTTTGAACATTTTACATTATACTGCATCTATCAAATTTTTCAAACGCAAATGATTCGGAGATGTATACTTCATTACCACTAAAGTTGTTCATAAAATAATATGAATGTATTCACTGTTATTTCTAAAAAAACGAAAAGACTAAAAATGACACGAAAAATCGAAAATAGAGAAATCGAAAATAGACGTCACCCATTCATCGTTGAAAGCGTGTCCAATTGTGGATTACGTACAGTTATCTGTTTTTTAACTACTAAGTCTCAAGCTGGTGTCAAAGCAAAACGTCCTGATATTTTGTCAAAAAAGGTTCTCGTGTTTCATCACCATTCTGCCCCTATGCGTTTGACAGACTACAAGATTTACTCACCAAATTCAAGTGGAAAATTTTTGGTCATCCACCATATTCATTTGATCTTACCCCAAGAGATTTCCACTTGTTTGCTCAACCGGAAGACCTCCTGGATGGGGAAAAAGACGAGCAAGTGTTAAAGTGGATCAATAACTGAATGACGCAAATGGACACGTCCTAATTTGCCGCCGGATTATCAATGTTGTATTGTTGACATAAAAAAGCGTTGAAAATAAAATGTGGAAAAATAACTAACATATGCATGTTTTTAAATAATTTTTTCAAATTTTTAAATACATTTGTTTTATTGTATTGTATTTCCAATCCTATATACAGCTACGCAGATGATAGCCTGGTGCCATCTTTTTTCTCCGACAAACCATTATCCGTCGCTGCTTCAGATAGACTAAGGGAACAGCAGATACACATGATTAAACGGGATCTCGAAATCATTCTGGAATGGGATAAGAACAATTTGGTTGACTTCAATGCTTTAAAAACTCAGGCCGCGGTTTTCTCTAAGAAAACATCAAGGTATAATGCAACAAACATAGTAATGGACGGTAAAATCATCCCGATGGAATATTACGTGTCTATCCTAGGAGTGAATGCGACCACTAACTTCTCTTAGGACGATCATATGCGCGCCATTGCCAAGTTCGCCTCTCAGAAGCTTAGCTTTCTTTTTAGAGCTAAAAAGTACTTTACATCTCATCAGCTACTCACACTATACAAAGCTCAGTTAGTCCAACACTAGAATACTTTTCTCATGTTTGAAGTTCAGCTTTTTTGGATCCAATTCACAGAAGAGCGATTCGCCTAACTGATAATGAGAGTTTGACCGATTCTCTCAAAACACTAGATCACAGACGAATGGTTGGTGACTTGTCTCTTATCTGCAAGTACTATCTTGCAAGATGCTCGCAAGAACTAATAAGATTGATCTCCCCAAGGGCAAGATTTTTGAGGCATGCAAGACAGTCGGAGACAGCAAATTTCTGTGTAATCCAGCTTGACACAGTGAGGACTTCTGTCTACGGAGACTCTTTTTTTCTGTAAAACTTTCAAGCTATGAAACTCGTTGCCGAATGTTTAAGAAGACGGTTCATCGCCATCTATCCTTGTTTCCGCATCATTCTCGCAGTGTTTTGAAGGCATAATGGGGTTGATCTTTGCAAGCGAATTAAACTTAAAAAAAAATAGGAGACACTATCTTTGGACTGACCCTCGTTATAAATTCTACAGTTAAGATGTTTACCAGCGTACAAAAATTGTTTATTTTCAAAAACTATGATCATATAGGAAACACAATATGATGAGGAAGATTTTTGTAAAATATGATTTTCTGACGATAGTTTTGTTGGATTTTGTTGGAAGACAGAAAATCTGAAGACACAATGCAAGAGCAACTGTTTGGTGCATAGTTTTTGGGTATGACATTTTAGGATCATGTTTTTTGTGGCTTTAATTTTAAAGCTTCCAATTTTTGTCTTAGAGTGTCAACAAATTTGTGATTTGGCAATTATCACTTTTTTTAAATTATAAAATTTCAACGTCTACAATTATCTAAACATTTGGGTTTTTAAAAAATTTACAAATATTGTGAAATTCTCTGTCTTTATTTTTATACTTCCTCCTTTCTTCTATCATGTTTAGTATGTCTTCGGTCATCCAATCATGATTTTTTGTCCTGTTTTTCATTAAAAAGGATGTGCAAGTCGTCTGGATAGCTACCCTTATCTTATTCCATCTATCCTTCAAGTCGTTTGTGCTCTTATTGATCTTTACTATTTCATTCTTTAGACGTTTTTGCACCTGCTGCGCGATTATTGGATCAGAAAGCTTCTGTACTACTATTTGGTTGTTCAGGACTCTTTTTTTATTTGCTTTAATCTTATCATAAGCCTGCACACGACCGGGTTATGATCTGACGGAACGTCAGCTTCGGGATATGTCTTTGCGGATTTTATCAAATTTTTGAACTTGATTGGTACGGCAATGTATTCAATCTGGTGCCTTACTATGTTGTCGGTTGAGTCCGCTGGAGACTTTCAAGTATAGATTCTTCGAGCAGGAAGCTTGCAAACGATATTACTCAGCCACATATGCTCCTGGCAGAAGCGCACCAGACGATCTCTTCGGCCTTTTCTTTCTCCGAGTCCTTAACCTCCTGTGAAATTATTTCACCTTGTCATTTCCAACTTTGGCATTAAAATCGCCCATTACGAGAGTCAGCTCATGCTTTTTGGTAATCTTAATCAGACTCTCTAGTTGTTCATAGAAATCTTCGAATCGAATTAAAGTCAAAATTTGGATATTGAGTCAAAAGCCCTTCGGCATTTTTTAAAATAAGTTTCTCGAGTTTGTGGTAAGCTCAAAATAAGGATATCTTGAAATTTCCTAAAAAAACTTCAAATTGTTTAAAAAACCTTACTCCAAGTTTTTACTTAATATAGTATTATTTTTTAATTTAAGTCAAAATTTGAGTTCAGTATTGAAATCTGTCGAGTGGATGAAACTAGAACAATTTCTAAACTAAAAAAAATATATTCCCAAAACTTTTGAGTTTCATTAAAGACAAAATTTTTAAACTAAATTAAAAATGTTGAATTTTGGTGAAAAAGTCAAGGTTTTAATAAGAATTTAAAAGTTAAAAAAATCCTTAAATTGTTGAGCGTGTTTAAAATCGGATTTTTGATAACATTTCAGAAAAAAAGTCGATGTTTCGAGAATAAAGTCGCAGTTTAAATAACTGTTTGGATAAATTAATTTTTCCTTTGAAGTTCACTTTGACCTAAAGAAAATTAATTTTATTTTACAACTATTAAACTCTACTAACAATAAATACAACAAAAGAGATTAAAAATTCCACAATGTTTCTATAAATATTTGCTATGACCGGAGCTGGTTTCGCTTTTCAACGTCGTCGGTCGTTATGCCAATTCTACTAGTAAATGCCAATAGAATTTTGTCTAGCGTTTATATATGAAAAAAAATCATGAATTGTAACAAAATAGCTATATTTTTTTTCACTTTGAGTTACTTATTGACTGGTCTTGAATTACACAAAATTTTTGGTAAAGTAAAATAAAAATCTTTGTGTAAAATAATTATAATTTCGAATTTAAGAAGAAAAAATTAAGTTTCGATATTGGTCACAATCCCTTGACTTTAAACTTAAATAGTTTCCAATTTATAAAAAAAGAATATTAATTCTAAGTTCCATTTTAGTAGCAACATCTTCAATCTAAATTTAAATAATCGAATTTTTAACAATATTTTAAGTGAAACTGAAATTTTCTATAAAATGTCGAAACACGTTAACTTTTTTGTTCAAAATTGTTTGGGAATATCAATTTTAAAATTAAAATTTTTATTTTCTGAAATATCAATTTTAAAACCAAAATTTCGAAACTAAAGTCAAAATTTGGGGAAAACGGTAAAAGTATCGAATTTAAAATTTAAATTTATTTAAGTTGAAAGTTCGAAAAAACGTTACAAACTTATTCCTGGGTTAGTTTATCTAAATTTATTTAAAATTGCAAGTTTAAAGATAAAATTATTATTTTTTGGGGTTCCATACCTTAAAAGAAAAAAAACGGAACCCTTATAATCTCCCTCTCGTGTCCGTTAGTCCGACTGTCACAAAAGGTTTCTCTTCGAAAATTATGTAACGTAGAATTTTGAAATTTTTCACAGCATTAATTCTGGATGACTCACGTAAACACCGCCAGCCAAGGATTGGAAAAAGAAAATATTTTGCAAAAAAATGTGAGGTTAACTTGGTCGCCGAAAAATCAAGTTTTAGTTAATATATCGTGTATCATTTGAAATACCTACTTCAAGGACACTAAAATATTTTTTTTAATAATTTTCGGTCCAATCGTCTTAAAGGTACAGCTCAAAAAGTTTAAAAAAATGACCTTCCCTTCCCCTCCTCTATTCCTTAGTTTCCAAAGATAAAATTTAAATTTTAATAGGATTAGTAGGAGTTGGGCCATAAATTATCGGAAAACTGCAGGGTTTTTCGATACCATAATAGTAGCTGAGAAACCAGATATTTTATGGAGAAATAGGTGCTTGGGTTCCAAGGTTTTTTTGTCCCATTTTTTTAAAATAAAAAACTTGACCTAGCTGAAGGATATAATGCATATCTAATGTGTCTTTACATTATTTCATTTAGATTAATATTTTCGGAGTTAGCACTAGCACACCCAACGCAGTAACTGCCGCAATTACTGCATTGCGGTTGGAATTGAACATTTTAGTCCAATCCGAGGAGATCTCATGAATTGTGTTAGGGTGCCTTTAGATTAGACACTTTATTCCGTACAGTTTTCTTTGTCATAAGTGTCAACTATCATGACAGAAGCTATTTGAGACTTATCTATACAGCTGGTGGAAGGTAGCTTCTCTCAGGATAGTTGACACTTATGTCAGAGAGAAAATATATTTTATGTCATATACGGAATAAAGTGTCTAGGGTAAACGCACCAGTCATCGATTTATTGCGAATTGCTTTTTATCTGAGACATTATCAACACAGTTATCAGTTCCATATGTTTGATTGATTGTAGAAAAAAGTGTTTATATCTAAAAATATACATTTTTTTTATTTTTTAATTATAAAACAAGAAAATTTGAACAAAATTTCAAATTCATACATAAGTAAAAATGGTTTAATTTGATCTATTGACCAATCACTGTAGCAATTGTTACGGAATCCCAAGTGTGCGAGCTCCATTCGCTCTTGGCTGAATTATCTTTTTTAACTTTAACCTTAGATGTGAAAAATTAAAATTTGCATTGGAGTATTTTGTTGAAATAACTGATAATACTTTGATCTTTCCAGGGGTATTCCTAGGACTTTACTTTGAGGGAGCAGACAAGTTAAATAAATCCCGAGGTTGTTATACAGATAAATTCAGAATACTTTTTAAAATTATTAACCTTTAAACAATACATGTCAAAATTTCATGTCAATCTGAGTATTTGTTTTGAAGTTACAATGCTTTTTTAAACAAAAGTCAAACCACTGGTCATCCGAATTTAACTGTTCGGAAAACATAAAAAAGTATAAAAATCGTTATGGAAGAATCTAAATTAAAGTTATATGACACAGTTGATACCTTAAAGATTTCTGAAGAAAGTGCATATCATTATTGTACATGAACATTTGTCGTTGAGAAAGCTGTGTTCAAAATGAAGGTCGTACATGAGCATTGAGCACGAATCAAAAACGAATTTTTGAAGGTGCCTTTGAAAAAAAAATTGCGAAAAAGCGACTCAGATGCAAAAAAAGTGTTTCTTCAGCAGGATAATGCATGATGTGACAAATCGTTCGCTGTGATGGCAAAGTTTCCATGAAATGAAGTTCAAATTGCTTTCCGATGCATCTTGTTCTCCGGATCTGGCTCCCCTAGACTAGTACCTGTTCTTAGATCTCAAAAAATTGCTATAGGAAAAGAGACTTGAGTCAAATGCTGAAGTTTCAGTCGCCAAAAATGCCTATTTTAAGTCCAAAAAAATCAGTCTACTAAGAAGTCATAGAAATGTTACTCTTGAAGAAAACTGTGTTGTTAAATAACCCAGTTTAGCAAAAAAAATGTTTTTACTAGTTAGCCTCGGAACTTACTAAGTGATCGGATATTAATACAAGAATTGTGTTTCAGAACGACTGAAGTATGTTTTTAAGATATTACATAATCTCTTTAAATTTTAACAATGTTGTTTCCACTTTCTTTATAATACTTAAAAAACTTTCACAACCATTGGGAACAATTAGATTAGGTTAGGTTATTAGGAGACAACCTTTAACGACAACCTTGACTCTATCTACAATTTCGCTCCCAAGCATTTAATAATTTTACTTCTTTTTACTTTAATTTAAAATATAATGCATAACTTTTTCTAATCTTAAACAAATAATAACACATTTTCTGCTAATACTGGGATTTGAGATTGTTTACAAAAAAATATTCACTTAAGTCGAACGCAAATGAAATAACATTTACATTGCGATTTATAATTGCTTTTATCTGTTAAGAACAATGACAGCTGAAAGGTAAGAAATGTACAATTTTCCTTCATTAGGCCCACTTTTTCCACCCTACAAATTTGTTTGATCTAATTTCATTTAAAGTGTCTCAAGAAAGGGCTAATTCCGAATGATTATCATAACAATAACGGAAATTCGTTGCGGACTCTTTCAAAATCCAGTATCTGTCAGATCTGATGTTGAAATTAAATGCTTCAAATGTCAAGAGAATTAGATTCAGGTATGTAGAATTTGAGAAATTTAATTTTAATACAATTTAAAAACGTGAAATTCTCACCAGTCTAAATAATTTAATAAAGTGCTGAAACTGACATTATATTTGGGGCCAGATTTTCCAACTTTCCTTTATATTATAATAGTATTCTCGTTGGAATATTAAAGTTGGGAAATGGCGCAGCACATTGAAATCCCGAATGTACCACGGAGAGTTCCATGGTAATTTACAGTGGCACACGATGCCATAAAATATATTGCCTTATTCGCCAAAGTTTGAGTTATGTACGACCACTTTAAAGAAATACACGTTGCAAGATATAACTACTTGAGAAGTGGCATGTAAAAACCTGCATCTAGTTGTAGTTAAATCGATTTGTTACATTGTTATATTTTAAAACATTATTTTCAAATATGTTAACTAAACCTATTGATATAAAGACATCTCCGATTCTTCAGTCAAGTCGAATTTCGATTAGCTAGCTTCATTTTTTTGGGAAACTGTTATTAGTTATTCTGTTGGGTAAAAATAAACTTGTGTTGTTTAACATGACGACGGACCGAGAATAAAATTGAATCCTTCTAATGAAAACAGCTTTCAAACAAGTACATTGTTTGCTTGAACTTTCTAATAATGCTTGCCCTGGTAAAACACCAGCTGTGTCAAATGATTGCACAGGAATCCCTTACGTTAGTAAAGGACTCTTGAAGTTTCTTAAAGATTACATAGCAGTGTCAACATAGGCCCTCTTTCATCTACTATTTATGCTGAAGTTGGTGGAACAATGCTAAATCTAGCTTTTGTTATGTTGGATTAAACTTTAAGGCAAAGTTCTTTTAAATTAGTTAGGTTGAATAACATTTTATGAGCCAGAGTTAACGATTTTTATTTATGTGGTTGATTGAACTATGCTTATAAAAAGCAACAACCTGATATCTTACTAGATTATAGTGAAATAGTGGGAAGGTAAATGGAATTATATAGATACTGATTATATTACTTTAAGTAAAAGTGCATTTTAACTAGTGTCATCTGATCCTTAATTTAGAATGTATTAGTTTTTTTAATACCCTAGGGTTTAAATTTATAGCATAATACATATATTCGATCCATGAATGATTGATCAGCAGTCGATTTTACCAAAATGTTCCAAAGTTTGCAATAAAAATGCAACCTTTCGGTTTCCACTAACACACACGATGTTATATAATGTGACTTACCAAGTCACTTTTTAATAAATGATGTTCTTTAGTTCCAGTTTGCGAGAGGCATAACTTTGTAAGGAAAGCCCTTTCGCGCCTTCTCAATATGGATGTCAATTTTTCACCATAATGATGATGAAAAATGTTTCTGGAGATTTCCCATATGCCTTAATGGAGCTAGCTGAATGAGTAAAATTTTCCTTATATCGATGCTGAGGTTATAGCGAAATAAAGCTTTTATGCAGCTCACACAAGAAGCGAACAAAAACAATTTTTGTTGCTTTTCTACGAGTTGAATAACAATATTCAAAATAACTGTCTCTAAACTTGAAATAAAAGAAAGATATATAATATATCACTGCAGTGGAGTATCATCTTTTTGTAAATAGGAAAGATGACTGGAAAAAAGCAGCAAATGTGATTTTTTTATGTTTTAAAATCGAACTACTGTAAATGATTAACCACAAAATTCTACTCTCTGCATTTAAAAATATATGTATACAATTACGTCATAAATCACACTGCTCCAACTCTGTTGTTGCAAATATCTTCTTTTCAATAGGGAGGAATAAAACATTGTTTAGGTACAAAATGCATGTAAAATGAAAACATGCAAATAACTAAGAATTAGGCGATATTTTGCCTCCAAGAATCCTGAAGAGGTTTTTGTGCCACTCGATTTTTTGAGCGATACCTATAGCGATTTACAAAAGAAAATTATTGTAAAAACACGAACGGGAGTCTCTTGAAAAGAAGTGTTAACGAAGCTGATTATCAAGTAACATGTGTACGAAAAGTTTTTCTATTATGTTGAACATATTGTTGATAATATGACAAAACGTAAAGTTTTTCTATTTTTGCTATAATTTTTTGGCATGTTCACGTATCTTCCTTACTTGTTTAGTATCGTGGTTATGACTTTTCTATCAACGTCTTTCACTATACATATTTAAAGTTGACCTTATGTCAAGGTTAAATGTCAATTTGGCGTGTACTGATCTGGTCAAGTGGTTTAACACCATCGATCACCTACAAACACTAATAGAAAAAAACAACCGAATACAATATACCTCTCCACTTGGAATTTATAGATTCTCATAAGGCTTTCGACTCTATCAAAACATGGGCTTTCATACAAGCAATGGATGATGCTAGAACAGATTCGCGATATACAAATCTATTATAAAATATATACAACAACGGCACTTTTCACGTCAGAATAGGGGAATACGTCAAGACAATACCATATCTCCAAAATTATTTACTCTGGCGCTAGAGAACCTCCTCAAATCACTACAGGGGGAAACTAAAGACATAAACAGCAACGGATCCTATTTGAATTACCTCCGATTCGCCGACGATATTGTTTTGATAAGTAATAATATACAATAACTGTCTCTAAACTTGAAATAAAAGAAAGATATATAATATATCACTGCAGTGGAGTATCATCTTTTTGTAAATAGGAAAGATGACTGGAAAAAAGCAGCAAATGTGATTTTTTTATGTTTTAAAATCGAACTACTGTAAATGATTAACCACAAAATTCTACTCTCTGCATTTAAAAATATATGTATACAATTACGTCATAAATCACACTGCTCCAACTCTGTTGTTGCAAATATCTTCTTTTCAATAGGGAGGAATAAAACATTGTTTAGGTACAAAATGCATGTAAAATGAAAACATGCAAATAACTAAGAATTAGGCGATATTTTGCCTCCAAGAATCCTGAAGAGGTTTTTGTGCCACTCGATTTTTTGAGCGATACCTATAGCGATTTACAAAAGAAAATTATTGTAAAAACACGAACGGGAGTCTCTTGAAAAGAAGTGTTAACGAAGCTGATTATCAAGTAACATGTGTACGAAAAGTTTTTCTATTATGTTGAACATATTGTTGATAATATGACAAAACGTAAAGTTTTTCTATTTTTGCTATAATTTTTTGGCATGTTCACGTATCTTCCTTACTTGTTTAGTATCGTGGTTATGACTTTTCTATCAACGTCTTTCACTATACATATTTAAAGTTGACCTTATGTCAAGGTTAAATGTCAATTTGGCGTGTACTGATCTGGTCAAGTGGTTTAACACCATCGATCACCTACAAACACTAATAGAAAAAAACAACCGAATACAATATACCTCTCCACTTGGAATTTATAGATTCTCATAAGGCTTTCGACTCTATCAAAACATGGGCTTTCATACAAGCAATGGATGATGCTAGAACAGATTCGCGATATACAAATCTATTATAAAATATATACAACAACGGCACTTTTCACGTCAGAATAGGGGAATACGTCAAGACAATACCATATCTCCAAAATTATTTACTCTGGCGCTAGAGAACCTCCTCAAATCACTACAGGGGGAAACTAAAGACATAAACAGCAACGGATCCTATTTGAATTACCTCCGATTCGCCGACGATATTGTTTTGATAAGTAATAATATACAATCACTGATAGCCATGCTGCAAGAACTCAGTGAGGCTTCTAAAAATATAGGGTTAAAAATGAACATCTCAAAGACCAAAATAATAAGCAACACTAAAGAAGAATATATACAGAAACAATTAGAAAGAGTAGAAGAGTGTATAAATTTGGGACATTCAATAAAAATAGGTAAAGAAAATCAGACGGCCGGCTTTTGAGAAAATGAAATATATGTATACTAAGAAATAAGGATATCCCTAACAATCTTAAAGGAAATGTTTTTGACACGTATGTTTTGCCAGTAGCGACCTATGGCCTAGAAACAATTGCATTGACAAAAAAAGACCACGAACCAACTGAGAGTAATGCAAAGAGCTATGAAGCAGGAGATGCTCAATGTCAGTCTGCGGGACAGAAAGAGAAATGAAGATATCCGACAAAGAACTACAGTCCTAGATATAATAGAAAGGATTGCAGAACTGAACTAGCGTTGGATGGGACACGTGGCGCATCAAGACCAAAGTAAATCGATGTCTAGAGTAACACATTGGCGACCAAGACAAACTAAGCGCAGCGCGGGAAAACCATAAAGAAGATGGCTTGATGATATCAGGATACAAGCAGGAAATAGGTGATTTCATTTAGCACAGGACAGATCCGCATGGAGAAGCATGGAAGACGTCTACGTTCAGGAGAGGACAGAAAGCGACTGAGAAAGAAGAAGAAGAAGATGATGAAAAAGAAAAAGAAAGAAGATGTGGTCAAGTAAAAAACCTACGATAATATGACAAAAACTACAGCAACATACCAGATGAACAAATTTCTTGTACACTCGTTATTTTTCGACGAAAATATCTTTTTTTTTAATCTAAAAGGAAAACGTGTGACGTCTTTATTCAACCCCTAAATAGATCGGGAAAAAAGCGCTGTAACTTCTTAGTACATAACTGTCTGGGCCTTCTAAAAAGTTCCATATTTGGCACATTGACACAGCAACCTAACTGGAAAGAAATGTTTAATATGCTCCGAAAACAAATAATCCAGTATCCACTTTGTAAATGCGTCGTTAGAATCCCTGCTCTGTTTCTCATCACAGGGACTAAATAAGTATGTAATAGATGCAATTATTTTCATATTAGTTTTAAAGATATCAAAATTTACGGTTAAATAATGTGTAAAAATTTGTTTTCCATTAGAATGCCATATTGTCTGTTACCAGCAAGCGTTTTGAAAAGATACTGTCTATTGCAAAAGTGTAATCAAAATGCCACTATCCCCTTTTTCCAAGATGCCAATCTAATGAGAAACCACCAGAAAATTTAGTTTTATGTCAGGGGCGTAGATAGGAACCAATAGGTCCTTGCACAAAAAACTTTTCAACGCCCCTTATTTAATAAACATCTCCCAAAATTTTAACTTTAAATTTGACTATTTGTAAAGGCTTCAACTTTTGTTCAATATATTTTTTCGTGAGTTTTTCTTTAATTTCAATTTTGCTTTTACAATTTAAATTTTTACTTTTTCTTAAAGTTTCTATGGTAAAATCGAAACGACGATCTCTTTCTACAAATTTTTAACTTTTTTCGTTTTTAACGTTGATATTAACACAAAATTTTTTTTCTCGAAATTAACAAACTCCTTCGATCCAATTTTGAATGTACGTCTATTTACGAAATTCTTTTTTCTGAATTTAGAGTTAAAATTTGATTTTTTTATAAGATCAAAATTGCAATATTACCAACTTTTTGAATTCCTCTAGAAATCTTTTTTTTTTTTGGTTTTACCTGGAAATTACGCTCAAAAATTTCTCGCATGAAGTGCAAGGTTTTCTCAAGAATTTGACTTTTAATGGCGAAACCTCAATTTAATCTGAATATTTCACAAAACTGTATTTTTTTTCTGAAGCTTAAATTTATACTCTTTCCTAGCACGTTTCGAATTTAAACTAAAAATTTCAGTATAGTATAGATATTTTAACTTTTTTTGAAACAATGTTTGTAATAAAATTTGAACCTTATTCTCACAGTTTAAAACGTTTTACTTTTTTTATTTGATATTTTCTGACCTGAAACTTGGAATATTAATTCTCTCTTCAAATTTTAGAGTTTAAATTGCCGTCTTCAGTCACAAAATTTCGAAATTTTTTCTAAAATTCTGACTTGCATTTTTTAGTGTTTCCTTGAATTTTTAAATTAGTACACCAAACTTTGTCTGCTTGAAGAAACCTTCATTTTTTTTATTAGTTTTATTTTTCGTCCAGGTTTATACAAAAAAAAAATTAAAATTCCACTTTTTTACTGAGAATTTTCAGTTTATAATTTTTACTTTTTTTTTGTCTGCTTGAAGAAACCTTCATTTTTTTTATTAGTTTTATTTTTCGTCCAGGTTTATACAAAAAAAAAATTAAAATTCCACTTTTTTACTGAGAATTTTGAGTTTATAATTTTTACTTCTTTTTTGTAAAATTTCGACTTTCTACCCCAAAGTTTGTTTTATTGAAATATTTATGTTTTCTTTGTAAAATGTTTAAAGTGGTTGGCTTTTTTTTCGCAAAATTCGGCGTTTTTGCCTTTCATTTTTACTTTTTTCCTTCTATGTTTATCGAGAATTTTAATTTGTCTCAAAATTTCGATGTACAATTTTTACGCGCACTATAAATTGAGTCTAAAAAAAGCAGTGAAAGGGCCCCTTGGGCAGAAAGGTCCTTGCACAATACTGCCTCCTCATAGCTAGGCCATTGTTTTATATTCATCTGACACACCTACAAATCTAAATAAAAAATGGAATAGTTTACTGCTGAAATGTTTGTAATAAAATGATATGCGCCACATTGACAAACACGTGTTTTAAAATGTCTACGAGTCAGATTGATGTGGGTAAGTGTAGCTTTTAGTAACTTTATTTTATCCCTGGACAATTCCACGCAGAGAGCATAGTTTAATCAAATCCATGCTCGGGTAATTATAATCAGCGGAACCAGCAATTTGTGCCGGGAATCTACATCAGCGCACCTGCCTTATTGAAACTAAAACACAGGGGAAAACCCGATAACACGACAGTTGTATTATTCTGGTTGTTCGCCTCGCCGCTTACACCTTTCTCATCAACTGAGCGGCTTTCCGCTGGAAGCAATTGTTACCTACGTCTAGTCGCAGCTGTTGCCTGGCTTTATAGATAACACTGGATTTGTTAATATCTTCACTAGCCCCGCTACGTTAGCAATATCCTTCGTGAACGAGTATATTTGGTGTGGATGAGGCAGACATACATTATAATTGTCCACATTGGAACAAAGCTACTGCCTCCTGCCAATGAGCATCAGTTAGCAAAACCATTAAAATGGGAAATGTTTACAAAGTTGGGAATGATTTGCATAGACTACAACATACATTTGGTACGACACAATAAACTAGGGCAAAACAATATTCTCTGCAAAGACAGTAGCCTTTAGAATTAAATTGTTGGGGTTTTTTAGTTCAAAGGACAAGAAATCTGCCATTAGAGAACTGCGAGGATGCAGAAATATATTTTTTTTTCTTTTTTTTTGGCGCAACAGACTGGTCTTTGGTTATCTTCAAAAATTAAAATACAAATCTTGTTCCCTGAAACCAAGAAAGATTAAAAAAACACAATAAATGTTGCTCTAACGCGTTTCGATAACCAAGCAATCGGAAGTATCTCTCTAAATATAGTAGCTTGGCTATCGAAACGCATTAGAGCAACATCTCTTGTGTTTTTTAATCTTTCTTGGTTTCGGGGGACAAGATTTGTATTCCAATTTTTGCGGAAGTATAGACAGATAGCGATGAATTGTCTTTTTAGATAAGAATAAATTGTAATTGTTTGGTTCAGTAACAAATTACAGAGTTTGGAAGTTGTTCCGATGTCATTTTATATAAATGTCGATTGCCCTACTCCAGTTTTCTCGCTTGGCCCTGTCACAAGGAATTATAAATTTTATTTAAGGGCAGTAGCCAACAAACACAATGAAAGTAACCCAACAACCATAAAAGAGTGAACAAGTTTTTTTTTAATCCACCCGCAAAGTGTAACCCCATTATGCTTTCAAAGCACTGCGAGTAGGATGCGGAAACAAGGATAGATGGCGATGAACCGCTTTCTTAAACAAGGATAGGTTGCAATTTTTGGGGAAAATTCCTTTTGGTAACAAGTTCCATAACTTGGAAGTTCTAGAGAAAAAAGAGTCTCCGTGGACAGAAGTCCTCACTGTGTCAAGCTGGACCGCACAGGAATTTGCTGTCTCCGAGTGAGTGATTAATCAAAAACCATCTAATTCAACCAACAATCCAACTCCAACTCCCCGAAAAGTGATCGAAGATTGTTACGGTTTAAATTTCCGTTAGAAATAGGGCGTGTGGCTAGGCCACCAAACATACATTGGTTGGTTTGATAAGTGCTGGCATATCTTCTGTCAGTCTTGGTGTGGGGGAAATCGGCCATCTTCTCTCTTGTCGTTCACTTGGGTGTCATCCTTCTCAAGGTGAGGTTACGGGATTTTCCAAGTGCATCTTGGTTGGTTTTCCGGTAAGGGATTTAATGTAATCCATCTTCGGACCGTCTGGGGCGATTGTATTTCCTGGTGTTACCGAGTTAGGACGAAAACCTCAGATGGTTCCGGTTTTTCGGGAATAAGGAGGAAGGTGCTTCCCAAGCACGCGGCAGAGCCGACTAATAACCAAGGCTCTTTTTGTTTGGTTGGGATCCTTGACGGGATCGGTCAAGCAGGACCTGAAAAGGGACACAAGGAGGTCCGAAGGAGTGGTCATCGTCTTCTGGAGTGGGCTTCGAGGACTTCATTGAAGGGAGTTGTGTCAACGATCCAATCGCTACACGAAGTCTCAGCATCCCTCTCGACCTGGGACCCTTCATGACAAGCACATAAGTACCCCCTTTTTATATTCTTATTTGGGGATTGTCCCAACCCTAGATAGATCAGATGTTTGGCTGGCAACCTAAATTATAGTACCGTTTCTTTTTGAATTTTTGTTTTAACATACAGCCCATCTTCGATTACTTACGTAGATTTTTTTTTTTGTGTCAATTTTCCCAGTTGTCTCATTAAATTCTTTTTCTTTTGGATTCTAAGTTTTAAATTAATTAAATTAGCCTTTCTTTTACCTGCTCGTTTGTAGTTATCTTACCCGATATTTATATCCTCGGGTCTGACTTTTGAACCCTGGTGCCTGAATTTCGATAGCTTAATAATTTGATAATTTTCCCCCCCGCTCTATTTAGTGCTGAAACGAGACAGGAACCTAAAATTTGCGATAACGTTAAGATAGGAAATATATATTAAAGGGAACAACTTTTGTAATCAGCTGTACGGAACAAAGTGCGCACTTTCCTTCCAACAAATTGTGTCCGTAGTTTAAGACCAGAATAAATAAGTAGTGGAAGACACACGTACATTAAGTGCGTACATTATAAACTGTAAAAATATCGTGCGTACATTAGAACCTATTCTGCCCTTTGAAATATTTTGTTTTATTGCTTCGAGAAAGTATTTTCCTGTCTGTCTAAATTGTAAGGTTAGAACATAGATAGCAACACTCTCAGTAAGGTAGGTCCCAGAGAGAGTGGCAACAAGGACGAGAACTACGCCATCTAGGAGTAAATTGTCCAGCTTCCGTGGTTGAGGATCTTTTGGTGATTTTTCGAAGTCTCCTTAGGTATATTGCGTGATTCAAAATCACCTGGCGCCCCCTTTTTGGTATTCTTTAGCCGTCGTGCCGCGCAATTACCAAACTTAATTCTATTTACGCGGAATCTGGGACTTAGAAATAGTTTCACTCCCGAGTTCCGGACTTGGCAATTTTTGAAAAGTTCTCCACTCCCTTGATTATCACATCGGCCCAAACGAGGGGTCCTCACAGGGGTGTACGACTCCCAGCCTGAAACAAGAAGAGGCTCTTGCTCTTTCCCCAACGCTAGCCGGCGATAGTGAAGGAAATTATTTCACAGCTTGATAGTGGCACTTAGAAGAATTTCTTGGAAATTATAAATACTAAGCCACCCTTCCTTCACTGGGGAAAAATTCCGTAACAGTAATTATTTGGCGCCCAACGTGGGGCCTCTTTTTTATAAGCTGGTGTGATAATTTTTTTTTTTTCGTGGCTTGACTTTGCATTTAGTATTCCCTATTTAACTTTGTTTGATTTTTTTTTTTGGTAATAGTTAATTGATTTGGTGACTTGCATTTTTTTTGATTTGGATTTTCCTTTTGGACTGATTATTGCAAGCTCACGTATTAGTTTTGAACTTTGTTGATTTTGACTTTGAAGATTTTGGATTTTATAATTAATTTGGAATAGTAGTTTTTGATACTTATTAAATATTGACTTAAACTTTTAAACTGAGTATTCACTTTTGACTTTGGTTTGAAGTATTGGTGTCTCTTAATCAATTTTTGATTTGAGTTCGTTAGTGGTTTATGATTAGGACTTGGTCATACAGGTTTAGCCTGGTTTTATAGTGTTAAGAGAACCATAGTTGTTACCGTTTAGCTCTTTAGAGTTTTTCTTTGTGGTGGTTTAGCCAGTGCAGTAGTGCAAACTTTTGGTTTGGATTTTGGAGCTAAGACGGTAGGATTTGTTTGGAAGGTTTTCAGTTTGAAAGTGAATTCACGACTTGAAAGTAAGTTGGTATTTATTTTGTTTTTATTTAACAGCTGTAGTTCAACATTAGTGCCTTCTTTGTTCAATTAATTTTTGAAACTTAGGAAATTAAATTTAATATTGAGTATTTAAATAGTTATTGGAGATTTTAGCTTATTGTTACTTGGGGAAACGTCTTGGAAGTCAACAGGAGAGTTGAGATGCTATGTAGTCTATGTTTTCTCAGTGTGGATTATCTTTTATTGGATTTAGTACCGTATTGGTTTTCTTTAGACTTTGATACATTATGGTTATTTAGATTTCTTCTTTCTTTTTGGATTTGGATTACCTTAAAGTTGTTTAGTAATTTTTGACCTTGTCGAGATGTTGTGAACTTTATTCTTTTTTTTTTTCCTGTCCTTTCTTCTTAAGCTGACTTGATCTGATTTAGTATTGTATCTGCCTTTTGAGATCTTAGTTATCGTTGGTTGGTTAACTTCTTTTCTGTTGCTTTTGAATTGATTTCGATTACCATTTAGACCTTTTTGGACTTTGTTAAGACGTTAAGAATTTTGGTACCTTTTGGATTTAGTCCTCGTTCGGGGAATTTAGTTTCATTTCTTTTTGGTTTGGCTGCCTAAGCCAGTCGTGGTACCTTTTGCTTGATCTTGTTCAGCTTTTTGATTTTCTTTAGATTTATTCTGCTTTCGTGTCTGCTTTCGTTTTTGGTTAATTTATTCTTATTTAGTTCTGCCCCTCCTTTGCAGATTGTGGTTGGTTAGTATTTTCTTTAGACTGCTTTGGTCAGTGTTTGATGAGGTTGTTGAGTATCGTTTAGCTTTTGGATTTTTTTTTTTCTTTTTGGATCTTGTCCACTTTTACCAGTTGGATGTATTTATTAGTGGATCTAATACTTTTCGCTGCTGTTCCTTATTAGGTTTCTTTTATTTTTGGGTCTGCTTTTATCGGTCTTGTATATAGTTCGAGTATAGTTGGTTAAGTATGCTGTGGTCTCAGCCTGTCATCGTTTTTGGATTTGGTATGAAGGCTGAGTCGTTTGGTTTTGAGAGTTTTATGAGATATTGTGGTTTGACCGTTTGGGTCGTTTTGGAGTTTAGCTCCCTTGTGGTTTTTGGATACTTCTAGTCTGTCAACTTCGTGTTGGGTTTGTCGAGATACTTGAAGCTGAGCTCGTATGTTTACGCAACGTTTGGTTGGATTTGGCGAGTCAGTGGAAGTAGGTCTCGAATGTTAGACTTTTGAAGTTTTGGGTTTTTGGTTTTGTCGTTTGGTTTCTGGATTTTGGTGGACCCATTGATAAGCGTGCCTAATTTGGAGAGTGGTTCTTCTGCTTCTTTCTCCTTCCATTTTTCTTCTCTTTTATTTCCTCTTCTCATTTTTCGTCGTTTGAGGGGTTAGTAGTTGGTTTTCATAATTTTATTTGAATCTTTTTTATAAAGCGGTTTAGTTGGTAGACCTTGTGTTTACTTTTCAGTTAGTGTTGTATTTTGTCCTGGCGGTGCTTATAGTTGGGTATCCTTATTTGCACTGAGCTAGTGATATGTTTGATGCTAGGCATCGTTTTTGATTTGAGGGCATATCGACTAGCACGGTGGTTTGGCACGCCTATATTTCACATTAGATTTTATTTGGAGGACAACGGATTTTAGGATATGCCTTGATGGATATTAGCGTTTAATCCGAATAGGGTCTACTTGAGATATCTTTGGCCACATCATCAGTCTTGTGAATTGATTGTAGTTTTTTTTCCTTTTATCTATATTTTGGTACCGCTATAGTCATTTAATGAGATATGTAGCAGTGAGTTCTTAAAGTCGGTTTCTTGGTTTTAGGTTTGGATTAATTATCGTGATTTATTAGTAGTGAGTTTTTGAGATTTACAGTCTTGAGTATTATTAGATATTTGAAATCCCTCATTCAATACTTGGGACATTCTAGATCCCGTATTGTTAGTTGTATGTTTGGTTTTCTTCTTCATGTTGACTTGGTCAAAGTCTATGAGTTTTTGAGATATGTTAATGATATAATTATGAATTTTTCCCGTTTAGCCCATGTAGTAAATTTTGAAATTCTGGTAATGATTTTGATTTTCTTCCTTTTGTTAATTCCGTATATCGTGGGTTCGTTTCTTGGTTCCTACTTTAAATTTGGGGTATATCTTCTTTCAGGGGTCTATCCATAAAGTGGTTGTCATTACTCCTTGAGTATGGTTATTTGGTATGGTTTGATCTCGTTTGTTCAGTCTGCTGTCGCTTTGTATTTTTAGATAAAGGCTGTAATTTTAAGCTGTGAGATTTATAGTTGAAAAAAAAAGGTCGTAAGTTTAGATAGCTCTCGGTCTAGCAACGAGAGTTCGTTTTAGTCAAGGCTGCTGTAGCAAGCCTTGGACATTAGACTTTGTAGTGTTGTTTTGTTTTGGTTGTTATTTATTTATTTAATTATTTATGTATTTTGATTCGAGCGTTGTAATGGTGTTCTGAATATTTAGCGTGTTACATATATGGTTTTCTGGTTCTTTTTTTTTTTCTCGATTCCAGCTTACTCCATTCGGAAAAGCTGGGAGCTTTTCCTCTTCCTAGTAGGGGGGGAGTGTTACGGTTTAAATTTCCGTTAGAAATAGGGCGTGTGGCTAGGCCACCAAACATACATTGGTTGGTTTGATAAGTGCTGGCATATCTTCTGTCAGTCTTGGTGTGGGGGAAATCGGCCATCTTCTCTCTTGTCGTTCACTTGGGTGTCATCCTTCTCAAGGTGAGGTTACGGGATTTTCCAAGTGCATCTTGGTTGGTTTTCCGGTAAGGGATTTAATGTAATCCATCTTCGGACCGTCTGGGGCGATTGTATTTCCTGGTGTTACCGAGTTAGGACGAAAACCTCAGATGGTTCCGGTTTTTCGGGAATAAGGAGGAAGGTGCTTCCCAAGCACGCGGCAGAGCCGACTAATAACCAAGGCTCTTTTTGTTTGGTTGGGATCCTTGACGGGATCGGTCAAGCAGGACCTGAAAAGGGACACAAGGAGGTCCGAAGGAGTGGTCATCGTCTTCTGGAGTGGGCTTCGAGGACTTCATTGAAGGGAGTTGTGTCAACGATCCAATCGCTACACGAAGTCTCAGCATCCCTCTCGACCTGGGACCCTTCATGACAAGCACATAAGTACCCCCTTTTTATATTCTTATTTGGGGATTGTCCCAACCCTAGATAGATCAGATGTTTGGCTGGCAACCTAAATTATAGTACCGTTTCTTTTTGAATTTTTGTTTTAACATACAGCCCATCTTCGATTACTTACGTAGATTTTTTTTTTGTGTCAATTTTCCCAGTTGTCTCATTAAATTCTTTTTCTTTTGGATTCTAAGTTTTAAATTAATTAAATTAGCCTTTCTTTTACCTGCTCGTTTGTAGTTATCTTACCCGATATTTATATCCTCGGGTCTGACTTTTGAACCCTGGTGCCTGAATTTCGATAGCTTAATAATTTGATAATTTTCCCCCCCGCTCTATTTAGTGCTGAAACGAGACAGGAACCTAAAATTTGCGATAACGTTAAGATAGGAAATATATATTAAAGGGAACAACTTTTGTAATCAGCTGTACGGAACAAAGTGCGCACTTTCCTTCCAACAAATTGTGTCCGTAGTTTAAGACCAGAATAAATAAGTAGTGGAAGACACACGTACATTAAGTGCGTACATTATAAACTGTAAAAATATCGTGCGTACATTAGAACCTATTCTGCCCTTTGAAATATTTTGTTTTATTGCTTCGAGAAAGTATTTTCCTGTCTGTCTAAATTGTAAGGTTAGAACATAGATAGCAACACTCTCAGTAAGGTAGGTCCCAGAGAGAGTGGCAACAAGGACGAGAACTACGCCATCTAGGAGTAAATTGTCCAGCTTCCGTGGTTGAGGATCTTTTGGTGATTTTTCGAAGTCTCCTTAGGTATATTGCGTGATTCAAAATCACCTGGCGCCCCCTTTTTGGTATTCTTTAGCCGTCGTGCCGCGCAATTACCAAACTTAATTCTATTTACGCGGAATCTGGGACTTAGAAATAGTTTCACTCCCGAGTTCCGGACTTGGCAATTTTTGAAAAGTTCTCCACTCCCTTGATTATCACATCGGCCCAAACGAGGGGTCCTCACAGGGGTGTACGACTCCCAGCCTGAAACAAGAAGAGGCTCTTGCTCTTTCCCCAACGCTAGCCGGCGATAGTGAAGGAAATTATTTCACAGCTTGATAGTGGCACTTAGAAGAATTTCTTGGAAATTATAAATACTAAGCCACCCTTCCTTCACTGGGGAAAAATTCCGTAACAAGATTTCTGGCCCAACATTCGGAAAATTCATAACACAACAATTCGACCGTAGAACGCAAATTAAAATAAACACAACCTCAACCCTCAACAGAAGTTCTCTAGAAAATATAGCCAGAAATCCTCACTGGATCACGCAGAATTTTTCCGACCGTATTCTGGGTCTCAAGAACATTGCTCTTGGAGTGACTAAACCTACCAGTTACTGCTAGTACCTTCCATAAAAGTACTTGTAGAAAAGAGGTAAGTCACTAATCATTGGCTTGTGCTTCAGGGTTTCGAGAAAATCGGTCAAATTCTCGCCATCAATCCCAAAGACACAAGGTGTGCTTTGGAGCTAAACTCCAAACCTGAGAACAGTATTCCAGTGTTTGCCTAACTTGAGTTTTGTAGAAAGTCGTCATTTGATGAGATATGAGGTACTTTTTAGGTCTAAAAAAAGACCAGCTCTGAGAGGTAAACTTGGAGGGTACATGGTGCTGGCAATTAAAGTTATTACATGCATTTACTCCTAGGATGGACTAATAGGGATGATTTTATCGTCCATGAGGATAATGGTTGTATTATGCTTTGATGTTTTCTTAGAGAAAACAGCGGCCTAAGTTTTTAAGGCATTTAAGTTAACCAAATTTTTCTTTCCCTTTTCTCATCAGCTATTAACACTATACAAAGCTCAAGTTAGGCCAATACTAGAATACTGTTCTCATGTTTGGAGGTCAGCCCCAAAACACACTTCAGCTCTCTTGGATTCAATTCAAAGAAGAGCGATTCTCTCGATACACTAGAGCACAGGCGTAGAGGTGACTTGTCATGGAATCATGGAAGATGCTCGCAGGAACTAATAGGATTTATCCCCCAAGGGCAAGATCCTTAAGGCGTACTATACAGTCGGAGACAGCAAATTCCTGTGCTGTCCAGCTTGACACAATAAAGACTTCTGTGTACGGAGACTCCTTTTTCTATGGAACTTCCAAGTTAGGGAACTTGTTACCGAAAGGAATTTTCCCCAAAAATTATAACCTATCCTTGTTTAAGAAAGCGGATCATCACCATCTATCCTTGTTTCCGCATCCTATTCCCAGTGCTTTGAAACCTTAATGGGGTTTCCCTTTGTAGTGGATTAAACTTAAAAAAGAGAACGAGGTCGAGATCCTTATTTTTCATTTGTATTTGTTGTTCCATTAGCCTATCTGAAGCAACGGCGGATAGTGGTTTGCCGGTGAAAAAGTGTGACATCAGGCTACTGTCATCTGCTGTATATCGGATTGAAAACTCAGGCTAAGAGATTGTTATGTGCAACAGAAAGGGAGTGGGTGGTAGAACAAATCCCTGAGGCACCCCTGCATTGATCGCAAATATCTCGGATGAGATGCAATCGACGACGACCTGAAGCGATCTCTCAGCGAGAAAACTGAAAATCAAATGACGGAGTCCAGGATGAAGACCATAGAATGTTAATTTGGCGAAAAGAGATCGGTACTAGATTCTGTCGAAGGCCTTTGAGATATCCAATACCACAATCTGTGCCTAATCATATTTTTCCATAGCTAAGTTCCAGACATGAGTAACATAAATCAGAAGATCGCCTACTGAACGTTTATGTCTGAATCCGCATTTCTCGTCTAAGATTTCTCCTCCAGATATTTGAGAATTTCGATATTGATAACCTCCTGCTTTACTTTAGTCATAACGGAAAACAAATATATAGGGATATAGTTGTTAGCCAGATTGCTTTTTAGGGACAGGTTGCACCATAGCAGATTTCCAGGTAGAGTCAAAGTGTTATCAAATGAAAATCTTGATATTGTGAAGGACAGAATCACAACAAAAAATGCTTGGCGTGCATTTTGCCTTCATTATATATTTAGGCGAAACTCACAATTATAAATTTGAAAATAATTGTAAAACATTGGTCCCTCATTCCCAAAGTCTCCAAACTGTTGCTAAATGTTACTGATAAAAAATACCACACTTTTTTACATCCACCAAGAACTTATATAATTCATGCAAGATGTTTCAGCGGTTATATGTTTAATTTTGAACGCGTATTCGTAAAGTTTAATAAAGGTAAAAAATTATAAGAAAATCAACGGTTTAACTCATGAATCACCCCTAAAACGGCGCTCGTGTTCAATAAATGGTTTACTTAATAAGTAGGTCAAACCTATAAGATTATTATGTCACCACGTGCAGACTGGCAAGCTCTAATTAATGGCAACAAATTTTTACGTATTATTATTACTAGGCGTATAATATATTTCTATTTCCATAAACTTGAAACTAACATGAAAATATGTGATTGCATCAAATTTATATTCTTTATAAAGATGCGTCAAGAAAATTAATGCCCAATGCACAGCAAAACTACTGTCCACTGTCAGGTTGTTGTTTATGAAAAATGTGTCGACGGCGGAATTCATGACAAAGCCCAAGAATTGTAGTTTCTTAGTATAGGTGAAGTATACTCAAAGCAATGCTCAAGTGCCTTTTTTCGACCCATTTGAGAA
This sequence comes from Dastarcus helophoroides, assembly GCA_028583605.1. NCBI lineage: Eukaryota > Metazoa > Arthropoda > Insecta > Coleoptera > Bothrideridae > Dastarcus > Dastarcus helophoroides. The sequence continues at coordinate 29,099,221 of CM053328.1, forward strand.
TTATGGCGTATATGAAGAAAAAAAATATGATTTGTCGGTAGACAACACATGATTTAAAAAGTCCTGCATTACCTGTTTCGATTATATCAATAAAACTCAAAGCTGGTTGTCAGAAAATATTTCTCGAGTATTAACCACTTGTCCATGTTTCTTTTCGGAATATTCGCATTATGTTTCATCTGCCATTCGTTATCGCCATCGACCGATTAAATGCGAAAGAAAAAAATATCCAATGGCTTCAATGGGGTTCCTGGACAAGAAAAGATGACTTAATGATTTGTACGGTTTTATCTGGTTGGCATAACGTGAATAATGTTTTGTTTCTCTTGATTCCTGAATGGCGCAGCTGTCTTATAATCTGAGTCTAATCCAATCGAAATCAGTAAAAGAGGTTTTTGATTTGAAAATGTTTTTTCCAACCTAAATATACCTCAAAAAAAATACAATCATGTATACGTATCATACTCATTTTACTCGTCATCATCATCCTTAGCGCTACAGCCCTGTGTGATCCTCGAGTACTCTAGTTCCTTTCGCCATTCCTGCCGATTCCGCGACTCTTGCTTCCAATTCCTTGCACCGATTTTTCGTGCCTCCTCATCGATACCATCCTTCCACCGCAATTTCGGCTTGTCATGGCTTCTAGCTCCCACTGGTTCCGATACCACGATCTTAATTGTCATCAGCTCTATTGACATGTCCTGCCCACCTGAGTCGTCCTATTTTTATGTTTGTTACCACATCCCTTCCCTTTACAATCTGTTTGTTTTCTTATAGAGCTCAAAGTTGTAGCGACGGCGCCATACACCCTTGTCAAATGCCGCTCCCAAGATCCGCCTCAACAATTTCCTTTCAAAAATTGGGGGTAGGATTTCGGCAGTTTTATTCAGGGTATATGTCTCGGATCCATAGGTCAGAACATGGAAGTATTAACGTTTTGTACACAGGGCCGGTTCTAGTGTTTTGAGCGGCCCTGGTAAAACAAAATTTCATTTTTTTTTATTCAAAAATACACAAATTTACTGCAAAGTAAAAAAAAATGCAAAAAAGGCAAAAAAATCAAAATTACACAATAAAGAACTGTGTAAAAAATTTATATATTTTAAAAATAATACAATAGTTATCTACTTTCAAGTGATGCAATATATGGAATAGCACAACGAGCGCATTTGAAGTTCGAGCGACAAAGGAAAAAAAAATATTTTTATATCGACGCCCCTCAAAATTTGGCGCCCCGGGCAGTCGCTCGGCTTGCCCATCCTTTTATCCGGCGCTATTTGTACAACATCAGCTTTGTTTTAGATGATAATTGCATCTATCGTTTCTTAAAGTTAATGACATTATGACTGGAATGTTCTATAATTACAAGGTGGTTCAATTGAACTGTCAACTAATCAAAGTGCTGAATTATTTTTATTTTTTCATGAGTTTTATTGAACCCTAGGAAAAATTGTTCAAAAGCAGTGCAATTTTTCAATTTTTGATATGGTTCCCCTTAAGGCGTATTATAGCCTTCAGACTATTGAAAAACGAATCGCACGCTACCCGAATATAGCTTTGTGGCATTTTGGCCCTTTCCGAATGAGGGGCTTGCTTGAAACGATCCACATTTTGGTAATTTTTAGTATCAGCCCTGCTTTTTAGATTCTTCAAATAGAGAAGTTCATCGAATTTGCATCTGAAGAAATAAAGTGTGGAAAGTTGTGTTTTACCCATTCTTGATTGATGCGCGTTTAATGAGATTATGTCGAGTTTTGATAAAATATTTACGGTCTGTAGGCAAAATTTTGTGCTCCCAGGGCTTCTAGAACAGTTTCACGGTACACGCCCGCGTTTATTTTGACCCTGCGGTCCAAAATGCGAACGAAAGGCGATCGTCGGCGGTTACGGCAGTCCAAACCATTACTATTGGTACATTCTGCTTTCTAGTGACCATTCGGAAATGTAAATTTTTAGAAATACCTCTTTGGCAAGTTAACTTCGTCATTTTGTTTACTAATATGTTACTCAATTAAGAATGGAGCCTCGCCAGAAAAAAAAACAAAATTAAGTAACTGAGCATTTGCCACCAAGCGAAGCAACTCCTTGGTTCGTTTCGCTACAACTTTTTTTGTTTCATTGTAAGACTGGGTAGTTTCTGAAACGTAAAGGGCTTTAAACAGAGCCCATTTTGCAATATTAGTTGCACGCTTCGCGCTGATACTTTTAGATAATTCAGAGAAATCTTCAGATCAGCTGCCAACTTTTTGCCATAATTTTTCAAACTATGTGCAGATGTTGCTGTCCTTTTTCGACCACCATTATAACGTTTCGCAATGATCACTGTATCCTTTTATGGCCCGCTGCACAAGAAACTTGTGTGTTGTGTGTTGTTTCATTAATGCTGCAAGGAATACAGCCCCACATGCTTATATTTTTCCTAGAAAAAGAAATCTTGACATGTTAGAACATTCTGCTCCCCCTAACAGTTTAATTTTAGGGCATCCAAGTGGATGGATGACATCGGAGAATTCTATTAAGGTATTTGAACATTTTGGTCTACATGCAAGGTGTTTTAAGGAAAGGCCTGGTGTTTTATTTTTGGACAATCATGAGAGCCATGTGTCTATTGAAGTTATTGCAGCCGCCAAAAATTCGGATGGACATCTGATCAGATTCTCCCCGCATAGAAGTCATCGCCTCCAGCCGTTGGATGTAGCAGTTTATGGACCACTCAAAACTAGATACAACCAAGCTTGTGACAATTTCATGGCATCTAATCAAGGAAAGCCCATCACAATTTACAACATAGCTGAATTGTCTCAAAAAGCCTTTGTTCGGGCTTTCAGCAAATCTAATATTGTTAAAGACTTTGAACGAACTGGAATATGGCTTTTTTGTAGAGATAGGTTTTCAGATGAGGACTTTTTATTGGCTTCTGTTACTGACCGTCCGTGTCCCCTGGAAAGCACAGGGTCTCAGGAACAGCCTTCAGTTGCAGCAATCGATTTGATAAGACCAAGCACCCCAATCCCTCAACAAGGCAGGTAGATAATTTTAAAGTGTTCTTCTAGGTAACAATAATTTAAACTTTTTTGTATTTTCAGCCATTTTCTCCACAAGATGTAGTCCCCTACACCAAAGCAGCTCCAAGGAAAGTTAAGAAATATGGAAGGAAACCAATACGAACCCGAATTTTGACTGATACACCAGAAAAAAATGAAATAGAGGAGCAGTGGAAAAGAAAATCAAATTACATTTAACAGATGTTAAAAAAAAAACTGTGATAAACCTAAAAATATACGTAAAAAAAGAATGTATTATAAAGAATAAAGAATATTTCGACATTTACCTGGCTAAATTTAAAAGTTTACGTTTAGAAAAATTATTACCCATTCCTCCTGCAGCATAGCCCATTCCTCCTGCATGGGTCAGTGTGACTAATTTATCATTTTTTTTCTTGTCATTTATATATCAACAATAGGGTTTTAGTACTATTAAATATTAAAGTATACTTATACAGCTACCCATTGACTGCAAAAAAACATGTTGTACCCAGTTCTTTTAAATTGTATGGGCTCTAAGGGAAAAGTGACCCATTCCTACCCACATTCCCCTACGTTCAAATGCTGGAGCTCTCTAATCATCGTCTTTTACGATTTTATATCAAATATATAAAGGAAGAACACTGTTCGGTTTAAACTCCAGGACTTTTCTTTCTCAAAAAGAATATAAGGCGTTCTCTACGCTTGTAAACAATATAAAGGAGTATCACCACCTAAATGTTGAGACATCTATCATCAACGGTTTGCCAGATATAGCAGTTTGAAGTTAGTAGAGAGTTTAACTGCGACACCCTTTATATAATTATACTTTTTTATTATAATAAAAAGAAATTACATACGATTTCGATAGAATAACTTTAAGACTACAAGTCTATTATTAGCCGCTTCTTCATTTTTATTCTTTCTGAGGGTTGAGTTCCTTTAATGTTATGTTTATTTTTCTGTTTCACAAGTTAACAGTAGTAGCATTACTTTGCTTTGGGCTTTTAATCACAGTGTATTATTTCTTATCTACGGCACCATAAAGTATTTGCACAATTTGCGACAACAAAAAATAATAATGCAATGCATATTAATTTAGATATTTTTAGGACCTCGCACGCAGTTGTAATCATTGCAGTAAAATTCCTTCTACTAAAAATAAACGATGCAATTATACCCAAGGGTATTAATTAACTGATATAAAAGAAGAAGTCACAGTTAAGTAAACGCATAATTGGAGGATAAGAAGATTAAGCATTGGGAATTTAACCTAATGACGACAAATCCTATTATTGTTTACACAAACGGAAAAACTTTTCAGGTTTATGCATAGTATATAAATACACCTTATTGTTGAGCACATCAGTTTTTATTTTGAAATAAGACGTTAACCACTTTAAAAATGTCGCACTGTGACAACTGCAAGTTATATAAAAAGTTCCCTTTTGAAATCAAGGCAGTGGAACCTGAAATGAACGCAAAGCTAATGAGGGATTTTCCGGGTAGGTTTTAGCATTTTAACCTCCTTTAAATGCTGCTTCATCCCAATTGTTAAATATTTTCAAAACTATTTTAAATAAATCAAATTTATATTTCATTTATAATTTAGGACATGATTACTATTGCGATAATAAGTAAGAAAAAAGAGTGCACATTTTAAAATTAATCTTTAATCTCAGCTACTTTCAAATGCTACATTCGAAACTTAGAGAAGAGACTCAAATTTTGAAAAAAACCTCTGACTCTGGCAAAATATATAGGAACAACAAAACAACAGAAAAAAAGTATTTCTAACAAATGTCGGAACTTCGAAAACAATTCCAAACTTGAAAAAATAAAAAATAAAAAAAATGACATTTTCAAAGCTACATTACCGAGAATAATGTCTAAATTTAAATTTTGAAATTTTTTTAGAATGTTAGTGATTATTGTTAGATTTGATATTTCCGTCATGTTTCTTTAAAGTTTAAATGTTGATATTTTGACAAAAAAAAAGATAAAGGTACCCCAATTTGACTATAAGATGAATATTGAAAGTTTGCTTTTCTCTTGAAGCTACATTTCAGCTTCTCTACAAATTTTGACTTCGACTTCAAAATCTCGATTCTACTATAATAACGAAATGACTTAAAATTAAAATTTCGGAGAACGATTTTACAAATTTCGTCTCATCTAGAAATTTCAAACTTAATTTTAAATATAATCTGGAGGCTTGAAATCAAAGCGCCTATACGTTACAAAGTTCTACGAAAAGCTCTAAATTTGGCAAAAAACTGTTTCAAGAAAAACGTAAAAATTCGAAAATTCGAGATTCCCTTTTGGAAATTTCGAGTTTAATTTATCTCGAAACTTTATAAAAGGAGAAATTGAAATTTTAAGATGTCACCTGTAATTCGAAATTGCGAGGACACAAAATTGCAAAAAAATTCATTATTTCTAAACAAAATCTTGATTTAATTCTTGAAATTTAAAACTTACAGTGAAGAAATTGAATTTCGCCTCGAATTTCAATTTTTCCTCGAAATCAGTTTTACCACCAAGTTTTAAGAAAAATAGTTTTGGGTGAGATTTTAAATTGATATGACGGGTAGTTGCATGCCGATCTTTGTAAAATCGGCTAGAGTAAAGAGATGGTGAAGATAGTAAAATTAGGTAAGCAAGGGGGTACTTAAGTGCCTAGTGGCGGCCGCGCCCTAAACACTGTCCTGTGCAAGCCCATTTCTGACGAAAATTTGACATTCATGTTAACTTTACCTGTGTTTTTAAAATCCCATTAAATTCACATTTTAATTAGAAATGTGGGTAATAATAAACAGTATTTTATTCTGAAAAAATCTAGCTTCAAGAAATGCGTTGTCTTTTTTTACTAGGGATTTAAATGTTTGTCAGTATATGGGAAACAAATATGATTTCTAGGGAATTTTTAATATGAAAGCTCTCTAGAAATTTGATTAAATGGAAAATTTTAAATAAAACAAATAACCAATATGAAATTTCACTTACAAGTTGGATTAATACTATTTCAACTTTAGCATTAACTAGAGTGATTTCTCTAAAGGTTTATTCGAAACGGTTCAATAAATCAATGATATCACTAAGTAAATGGGACGGTCAGATTAGTAAATAAACGCAGTTAGTTGAAACTTTACTTTTCCATTAAACTATTAAGTTTTCCCTTTGTTCAAAATAATAATAGAAATTGTTTACCTACAGCAATATTTCATTTTAAATATTTATGGAAACTTTAAAGGTACAATACAAAAAAATTCTCATAATATAAATAAATATGGTTTCGACAAACGAAAAGATAACAAACAATGCATTAATTTGTTTGGAAAATGTTTCTAACGAGATTAGTACATTTATGAGATTACAGAAGTATAAAACTGTGGGAAAATTTTCTACATATTCCTCAATCATATCTGGTAAAAAAAATAAAATTGATCTTTACTGAAGATCCATGATGAGACGAGTGGATGTAATGATTATTCTGCATTTTTAGACTATTATTGGTAGGAAACATTACTGTTATTAATTTTATTTTAGCACTTCTTCGACCCAGTTTGGAAATATAAAAATTTTCTAGTAACGAAATTTGATAACATTCTGAAACATTTCAGAACATTGTCAACTTTCATTATTTCGGTGGAACGGACTGGTCCTTGGTTATCTTAAAAAATTGAAATACAAAAATTATCCCCTTGAAACCAAGAAATATTAAAAAACACAACAAAGGTTGCTCTAACGCGTTTCGACAGCCAATCTATCAGCCTAGCTTCAGTATTTCTCTAAAGATGATAGCTTGGCTGTCGAAAAGCGTTAGAGCAACCTTCGTTGTGTTTTTTAATCTTTCTTGGTTTTAGGGGACAATTTTTGTATTTCAACTTTCAAAACTTAAACATTGCGGAATATTGTCAACTTGCATTACTAAAAATTTAAATATTTCCAAACTGGGACAAAGAAATGTTAAAATAAAATTGATAATAGTAGATAAAGTGACCGTTTAAAAATATTGCATATTAGCTCATTTGATCAAGTCATCGTATCATGCACTAATATCAACAAGGCAAAGATCACGTGCTTGATATCCTCTTGGGCCAATTTTTTTTTCTACGTGCTCACATTATCGTTAGTTTTATTTCCTCTTTTATTTGTTATTGACGTTTTGAAAATAACTATTCCTTTATTAGTTTCCTGTATTTAATTTGTATATATCATATTTATTATCGTGATATAAAAACACGAAATCTAATTAAAAGAGGAAATAAAAATAAAGAACTAATGTACTACAAAGATGACGTAATTGATTAAGGGCTGGCCACTTACCCTCAGGATTGTGGGTTCGATTCCGACACCTAACTTGGGTATTGTGTTCTTTTCGTTTAAAAATATCAGTATTTATACAAGAATTTGTGACATATAAGCGAGTAACTAGACAAATAATAAAAAAAGAACTAATGTGTGAAACATTAAAAAAATCCTAATAGGGAATCGAATCTAGAAACTTTACTTTTGTTACTTTGCATTGAGATACAAATCTTGTCACCTGAAACCAAGAAAGATTAAAAAACGCAACAAAGGTTGCTCTAACGCGTTTCGATAGCCAAACTATCATCTTCAGAGAGATTCTAAAACAAACAAAAATTAAAAAAACACAACAAGGGTTGCTCTAACGCGCTTCGATAGCTAATCTATCATCTTCAGAGAGATACTGGTTTCAGGGGACAACATTTGTATTTCAATTTTTGAATCTTCTTGTCATATTGGTGTCATCAAGGAGTCGGATCGCCTCGACATTCAATTTTTGAATCTTTTTGTCATATGGTGTTATCAAGGAGCCGGATCGCATCGACATTCACATGCTGATGGAGCCCTTGAGATACTTTGCATTAGTTAAATTACTCAATATATCGAATACAGAGTGATTTATAAAGCATGGGAGTTCTTAAAACTGGAGATACTAGAGACCAAAATATGACGTTTGAAACATGTCTCACAAAAATGTTGATTATTTAATAATATCCAAGATTGAAATTACATTTTGCAATTCGGCTATAATTTCTCAAGTTTTTACGACATCAAGTTGAAACTTGACTGATTTGTTTATACCAGTATCGCTTAGGTCGAAATTCGACCAACTGTGTCTGTCAAGTATCGAAATTTAATTTTTTTATACATACTTGGTTGGCAAATTTTTAATTCTTATTTTAACGATATGACGAAGAAAATGTTAGTATGAAAATCCGACTTTCTTTGGTCCACTAGAAATTTTAGCTTTTGTCAAAAATGTTCACCTTTAAAAATTTACATGTTGTCAAAATTTCTAATTTTTTTCTCAAAATTGGGCTTTTTTAAAAATCTCGAGTTATTGAAAAAATATGACTTCTTTGGAAAATTTCGACCTCTTTCGATAAATCAATTTTTTTTAACCCACCTTTTTTTAAAATAAGATTTTTCTTTACATTTTCACTTTTGAAAGTAATAGCAAACTCAAAATTTTGAAAGTAATAACTATCAAAGTTTTGAGTTTGTTGGCAATGTTGACTCTTTTTCAAAATTTCAGCTCTTATCACAATATAAGGTTTTATGAACTATTTTGATCAGCTTTGAACTATTTCGTTTTTTTTTATTTTGATCCCTTTTGACTATTTTCATATTTTTTTCTGAATGCAGACTTCTTTAGTAATTTTCCATTCATAAAAAATTTCGACTTTTTCCAAACCTATGACTTTTTTCAAAATCCAGATCTCTTTGAAAGTATCTGACATTTCTTAAAATTTCGACTTTTTTTTTAAATTTCGATTTGACTTGTTCTCGAGCTTTTCACTTTTTCCGATTTTTTTTTAGTTGACTTCTTGATGACTTGTAATGATTTTTCAAAATTTTGTCTATTTTTCAAAATGTTCACTTTTTTTGTAAATTTGAATTTTTAAAATTTTGGTTTTTTGGAACTTTTTGCTTTAAAAGTTAGATTGTTAATCTTGATTTTTTATGAAAATTTCGACTTTTTTCAATATTGTCATATTTTGAAAATTTTGACCATTTTAAAGGTCGAGGTTTTTGAAAATTTCGACTTGACTTATTCTCGAAATTTCGACTCTTTCCCAAATTATGACTTTTTGTAAAATTCAATTTCGTCTTTCTCATTTTATTTGTAAACCTAGATTATTTTTAATTCGGCCTTTTGTTTAAACCTTTGACTTACAAATTTCAACATTTTTAATAATTTCAACTTCGTTTTAAATTTTATTTCTTTTATTCTGTCTTTCGACATTTCGACTTCAAGAAAACTTTTTGTAAACTTTGACTTTTTTTTCAACATCTGGTCTTCTTCTTAAAGGTTTGGCATCTTTTTGAAAATTTAGACGTTTTAATTCTCCTTTTTTTGAAACTTTCAACTTAAAAATTTTCGAGTTTTTGAAAATCTTACGTTTTTGAAGAATTCGACTTTTTTGTAATATTTCGACATTTTTTAATAAAATCGATTCTTTTTTGTTAATTTTGACTTTCTAATCAATGTGTAAGATTTTCATTTTTATCGACATTTGAAAAGTATGACCTTACAAATTTCGACTTTTTTTGAAAATGTTTGTTAATTTTATTTATCATTTCAAGGCCCAGTTTAAAAATATTTAAATTTTTATTAATGAATGTTGACAATAGTTCCATTTTGTCCATTTTAAAATATATCTACGTGATGTCCAAATTTATTTAAAACGCCACCTCATGACAGTTGACAAAAAATAGGTTAGTTTATTTTACATAGAATAGGAAAAAATGGAAAATCGAAGACGGCAATTGTTATACACTGCTGACGAACTCAAATGAGAGCGAAACATCGATGTCCAGCGCTGCAAAATTTTTTATATTTTTTTATATTATTTTCTTTTCATAATTTATCAAGCACATTTTTTTCATATCTTATTTGGGTCTTCTATTTTCCATTTTTTTTCCCATTCTATGTAAAATAAACTAACATATTTCTTGTCAACTGTCATGAGTTGACGTTTTAAATAAATTTAGATATCACGTAGTCATAATTCAAAAAAATGTTTTGAAGTACTATCAACAATCATTAATAAAAATTTAAATATTTTCAAACTGCGTTGTAGAAAAGTAATAAACATAATGTTTCCGACCAATGAGAGTCCACCATGAAGAATAATCCTAAGTTTTTGAAAATATTGACCCTTTTTTCAACCTTTTTCAGGATTTTCAATTTATAAAAATGTCGATGCGTTTTAAATATTTCGACCTTTTTTGCATATTTTGATTTTTCTTTAGAAAAAACTTTAACGTTGTTATAATTTTTGATGTTTATCAAAATTTCATTTATTTTCAAAATTTAAATTTGTTGAAAATTCCGTCGCTTTTAAAAATTGAAAATTTTAGAAAATTTTAATTTTTTTAAATTGCGACTAGCAGTTTTCTTTGAACTCTTGACTTTCAACTGTCTCCACCATTTCTTATTTTTAATTTTTTTTTCCTCTTTTGGTAACTGTAATTTAGATTTCATTTAAGTTCGATTTATTTTTGAACTTTTGTCTTTTCGATATTCTTTTAATGTTGACCTTCAAAAATTGGATTTTTTAAAATTTAGATATTTTCAAAATTCAAATCATTTTAATAAATTCGAGGCTTTATTTTAAAAATTTCGACTTTTTCCGAAATTTCAACTTTTCATAAAATTTAACTTTGTTTTTGGAAAATGGTTTTTTTTTCAAAATTTTGTCCGTTTCAGTACTTTAATTTTCGCATATTTTCAATTCTACTTTTTTTTTAAAACTTGCGACTTAGAAAATGTAGACATTTTTAAAAAATTAATTTCAAATTTCAACCTAATTTGCCTAAAAAAATTATTTTTTAGGGTTCCGCATATTAAAAGGAAAACGGAACCCTTATAATCTCACTCTCGTGTCCGTCCCTCTGTTTTTCATAAAGAGGTTTCCTTGAAAATTATGTAACCTAGAAATTTGAAATTTTGCACAACGTTAGTTTTCGATAACCCATGCAACTGCCGCCAACCAAAGATTAGAAAAAGAAAATATTTTGTAATAAAATGGGGGATTATATATCGTTTGAGGTATCACAAGGATCCTAAAATATGTTTTTTTATAATAATAGGGGAGACTGGGGTATTGTAGACCGCCTTTTTATGTTGCTAAAAACTGGCAAAAAATATTTTTTTCTGAAAATTTCAAAGCTTGAATTTGTAGTACAACTTAATAATCTCTCTTTGCGTCGCAGTAGTTTGGTCATATTGTATTAAATTATACAACTGGCGCAAAAATTGAATTTTTGAGATTTTGAAAAATGTCGGGGTATTACGGACCACTTTGTAATTCGATTAAAAATGGAAAAATGCAGTAGAAAAATCTTCTTGTTTTTGATTCAGAATGGCAGAAGAATTATTATGAAAGAGAAATAAAGTGAAGTGGGGTGACAAATGGTAATGAAAATCAGTTCGAAACAAAATTATTATTTTACCAAAAAACTATTAGAAATTGCCGAAAAATAATGCTGTGCTGAAAATTTGCATGAATAATCACTTATATGCATCAAATACACGAAATTAGCTTGGGAAATGTAAAGAATAAGAATTAGGTGATCCATAATTATGTGACAAAAGTGGTCCGTAATTCCCCGAAAATCATTTTTTACAATATGGCAGCATATGAGTAATACAATGCAAACTGAATGTAAAACTTCATGTTCCTGTTGAAGACTTAAGGTTCGCGAATATTATGAAAATATTTACCTGAGTTGGTTCTCGAAAAGTGTGGTCAAATTAGAGGAAACTCTAAAGTGAAAAACAATTTTTGAAGTATCCCATTTCTATTTGGTTCAGGTTCAGGTACACAAGTCGAGTACTGAAGGGAAAAAGAGCCTAACATGAGGCGAGCTGACGACAGTTATTTGTAGGCTGTCAACACTATTATTTTATTATATATATTAGAGAAAAAAATATGAAGCTGGTCCGCAATTTTCCGTGGGCCAGAATACTCCAGTCTCCCCTTATATATAATTATTATAAATGTGTCAGAAATAACCGCCCCTTCCCCGATCTCCTAGGTCACTAAGGGTAAAATTTAGATTTTAATAGGGTTAGATATTGGGTCATAGATTATCGAAAACTGCAAGTTTTTTCCATATCGTAATAGTTGTCAAGAAAAACATTTTTTATGGAAAAATAGGTGCTTGCATTTCAAGGCTTTTTGACCCATATAGTAAAAACTTGTTTGTAAATAACAAACTTGATTTAGCTAAGGGGTAGGATGCAAATCAAATTTGTCTTTTACGTTATTTCATTTAGATGAATATTTTCGGTGCTAGCACTAGTTCGCGCAACGCAGTACTTGTGGTTGGACTGGAACATTTTAGCGCGATCCGACGTGATCTCATAAACTCTGTTAGTCATTGCGAATGAATGCTTTTTATCTGAAACATCAACACAGTTATCAGTTCCATAAATATTTGGATTGATTGTAGGAAAAACTGTGTATATCTGAAAATAGACTTTTTTTTTATTTTTGAATTAAAACACAAGAAAATTTGAATAAATTTTCAAATTTATACCTAAGTCAAAATAATTTAATTTGATCTGCTCACTATTCACTGTAGTAATTGGTATAGAACTTTATTTGTGCAAGCCTGAACCGCTCTTGATGGATTTTTTTAAATTTAAATCGTCGAAATTTCGACTTTTTTGAAAGATCTTAACTTTTTGTAACTTTAGATTTTTCAGTTCTACTTTTTTTGAAACTTCCAACTTAGACATTTCGACTTTTTGAAAATCCTGACTTTTTTTAAGAATTTAAATTTTGTAGAATATTTCTACTTTTTTAATAACATTTCTTTTAAACAGACTACTCTTCAAAGTGTAGTTTTCTCAAATGTTGATATTTGGAAAGTGTGACTTGCAAAATGTCGACTTTTTTTTTGAAAATGTCGACCATTTTTTTTCTAAATTATGTTTCTGTTTCGAGATTTTTTGAATATTATAAACATTTTGATTCATTTTGAATATTTGAAAATTAAATTTTAAATTTCGACCCTTTTTGCATATTTTGATTTTTCTCTAAGAAACTAGACCTTTTCGTGATGTATTTCAATTTTTAATACAAATTTTTACTTTTCCTCAAAATTGTGATTCTTTGAGGATTCTGACACTAACTTAGAAATATTTTAATTTATTTTCCTTAAATTGCTATTTGATTTTTTCTCGAACTTATAACTTTCAACTTTTTGCTAAATTTGTTATTTTCTCAAACTCTCTTCTTATCTAGTTTCGTTTTTTTTAATCCTAATTTTGTTAAACTTCTGACTTGGAAATTTCGATATTTTTGTAAATATCAACTTTTATTGGAAATTTACATATTTCTAAAAATTTCGAAATTCTCTCCTGACCTTTTAATGAATTCCGTTTTTTTGAAAATTTTGGGCGTTATCTTGCAATTTGATTTTTCTCAAATTTGAACTTTCTCTAAAATTTACCTTTTTCTTCCAAAATTCCCTCTTTTTCTCAATATGTTGTCCCTCTTTGGTAAATCTGGAATATTTTAAGTTCTACTGTCGACTTAAAAAATTTAAATACCTTTGAAAATTTCGATTTTGATTTAAATTTCGACATTGTTCCTTAAAATTTTAAGTTGTTTCATTTTATCTCTTAAAATTTTGTCTTTTTTGAGATTTTAATGCTTTGTGAAATTTAACCTTTTTCAAAATTTTGTGTTTTCTCAAGGTTTTTATTTTTTTATAAATTAAGATCTTTATAATTTTACTTTTATTGAATGTTTCAACTTAAAAGTTTCGACTTTTTAAGAATCCTTATTTTCGAAGAATTCCACTCCTTTGGAACTTTTCGACTTTAAACTAAAATCGATTTTTTAAATTTCGACTTTTTTAAAATGTAGGTTTTTCTTAGATTTCGATATCTAAAAAATGTGACGAAATATTGACTGTTTTAAAAACGTTTTCGAAAAAGGCGTCTTAGCACATCCATTCCAATCTCAAAATTCGTACTCCACCGTTTGCGAACTACCACTTTGATAGTTATAGTTTTATATTCATTGTTATAGGCGAAACTGAAGGATTTTTATACATAGGACCTCAGAAATGGATATTTCCAACAAAATACGCAGAAATGGCAGAGGAAATTTACAACTTTGATGTTCGACCAACAGATGTTTGGATTTGTGGATTATCCACGATCAGGTAAACAATGCCTAAAACACTATCTACTTCTGGAAAGATTATTAGATATTTTTGGGTCATTGTTTAAACATGTGCATTTCAAATTTTATTAAATTATGAAAATACTTTGCTACTGAACTTTTTAGGTACAACTTTGATGGAAGATATCCTGTGGACGTTAACTCATGACCTAAAAATCGATCCAGATGAAAATAAAACCACATTTTTCGAGTAAATCAATCTTTCTTGAATGCGTTCACTTTAAAATATTGCGCTATTACAGATATGACATGCTTGCGTCAGAGAAGAGAAAAAGTCAAATGATAGCAGAAAGCCAATATCCGGATCAATTGCGACAGTATTTTAAAGATATGGATTGCCTTAAAAAGCTGAAAACTTTTCAGGATTATCGGCGAATCATAAAAACACATCTCCCGTTTGAATTATTGCCTCCAAGCCTACTCACCTGTGGAGCGAAGGTGATTTATTTTTACTCACAAGGAAATTCCACTAATAGAGAAAATATTCCGTTTTAGGTGATTTTTATGGCTAGAAATCCCAAGGATGTTATTGTATCCTATTACCACTTACATTGTTTAGAGAGAGTCAGAAATTACGTGGGAGATTTTCCTACATATGTGGAATATTTCATAAATGACTTAAGTGAGTATTGTTGGACCTTTAGGATTATGTTGTATTATTTCTCGTATTGTATGGGAACAAAAGAGGCAAAATATTTAAACTTAGGCAATGAGTGTTTTTATTCGGTGATATTTTTAGTCTTAACGTATTTTACTGGTAAATTTAAATATATTTTTAAAGCATTTTAGCCTCAAATATTTTAGACGAATTCGCCTCGCTTAATAACTCCCTCTTTTTTGTTGCAATTTGATTAGTTTCGAAAAAATAGCTTTTAAAAACATTTACATTTTGAATAAAAAAACAAACAACTTTAGGGTTATTGAAATACTGATCTTGTCCCCTGAAACCAAGAAAGATTAAAAAACAACAAACGTTGCTCTAACGCGTTTCTAAAGCCAAGCTGTCATCTTCAGAGAGATCTCTCTGAAACGCGTAAGCGCAACTTTTGTTGTGTTTTTTAATCTTTCTTGGTTTCAGGGGACAAGTTCTGTATTTCAATTTTTGAAGATAACCAATCACCAGTCCGTTCCACCAAACTTTAGGGTTATGCTGATATGCTTTAAAGATGTTAATGCGTTACCGATTCTGCAATCAAACAAGATTTTTAACACTTTTATATAACACAAACTTATTCGTAAATCATCGGAACGATTCACCTATATTTATGCCGTCACTATGGTGTTGAATATTGAACTTTTAAAGAAGTCTAAAACGCACACCAGTGTACGAGCTATTTTATTCTTAAACAGGAGCTGTAAGTTTTGATTTGTTAGTATGGTGTAAAGTAGACATTGATAGTAATAATAAGAATATAATTGTTGGTAAACTGCTGGATAACTACCTGAGTTTTATTCGAAAGTCAAAAGTTCATCTTCAAACTCAAAATTTTGGACTTTTCTCCCAAATTTCAGTTTTTTAGCATACGAATCAGTTTCATAATATCTCGGAATACCGATTTTAACTCTAAAATTTTTTTAATGTCGCCTAAATCTCCACCTTAAATGGAAAACGTTGAAAATTTCAAACTAAAATTTGAACTGTTTTTTTAAGTCGAAATTTTGAGTTTAATATCTCCAAAGATTTTTTTTTTGCTTTTTTTTCTTTCTTTCACCTCGATATTTGAGGCAAAAATTCGACTGTAAACTCGAAATCCAAAACAATTACCTTTATTCTAAACATTTTGTGTTTAGAGAAATTCTGGTTTAATCTGAACTTTTTTCCCCGGAATGTTGATTTTAGTCCCAAAATTTGGGTTCTTTTAAGAAATATCTACTTTCGCTTTGAAATTTTGACTTTAATCTCTAAATGTCGAATTCAAAATTAGAATGTGAGGAAGGTAAATTTTTATTTTTTGATTTTAAGTTTTTTCTCGAAATTTTCACTTTTAGAACTGTCGAATTATTCCTGAAAAGCTTGTAATGAATTTCCTTTTTAAAAAATTTCTTTAAAAGCGTAGTATCTACTAGTTTCTGGAAAATTTTGAATTTTATCATTTTCAAAGATAATATTTCATCTTAATGCAAACGACAGTAAAATAGGTTATGTTTTAGTGATGTTTAATCCATATTTTCCGTACATAAAACAAGGTTATGACAAGAGGAATCATCCAAACGTATACTTTCTACTATACGAGGAAATGAACAAGGTACTCAATTTACACTACATACGAATCATGCAGCTACATTTTCTTTAACTATCACATCATATTAGTATACGTTATTTTCTAATTCCGCTTTGTTTTTATCAAGAACTTCAGGGGAACGTTGGAAAAGTTATCAAACTTCTTGGGTAATCCCATAACGAAAGAAGGTCTCGACAAAGTGGAGAATCACTTTAGTTTCAACAACTATAAAAAAGCAACGTTGCATATTGCCACTAATAAAGTGAAAATTGGAGTCAGGAACGAAAACATGGGATCTCACGTAAGAAAGGGGAAAGTCGGCGGATGGAGAGACTACATCACCGATGACCTGAATGCCAAAGTGGATAAATGGATCGAGAAACACGTCAATATGTTAGGTTTACAATTTTCTATGTAATTTTATAATTAAGTTAGGCTTAAGTTGTTATTATTGTTGTTTTATAATAAATCTCAATCTATTAAGTTATTGAGAAATCATTTTATATCCCTGCTTAGCTCGGACTAAAACCCTTTGATAGTTCAAAACTTTAAAGAAGGGGCATAAAATTTCCATTGAAAATTATTTCTTGAGCTTATAACTTTTAATAAAATTTTAATAAATTAAATTGAATTCTTCATGGTAGACCCTTATTGACCGGAAATATTATGTTTTTTTCAATTTGTTTAACATTTCTTCGGCCCAGTTTGGAAATATTTAAATTTTTATGGTTTGTTGACAATTTTATAAACAGTTTTTGAAATGCGACTACGTGATATTTAAATTTATTGAAAACGTCACTTCATGACAGTTTACAAATTAAACGGTTAGTTTATTTTACATAGAATAGGAAAAATGAAAAATAGGAGACCAAAAATTAGATATGGAAAAAATAAAAATTTTGTTTTTTTGATAAATTAGGAAAATATAAAAAAATACATAAAAAAGGTTGTAGCACTGGACATCGATGTTTCGCTCTCATTTGAGCTCGTCAGCAGTGCATAACATGGAAAGGGAACAATGGGGAAGAAATACTTAAAAATAAAAATTTTTTTAAATATAAAAAAGAAAAATAGAGAAATTTTAACATGAATAGACGTTTCATCATTAATTTACTGTGTTAAAAATTTACTGCGTTAAAAATTTAAATATTTGAAGCCCAATCCACAAGAAACAACTACTCCGAGGGCTAATACCCCTTCCGGCATTGAACTACACTTGTGGGTTGAACTTACATGCTCTTGGTGACTACTGTTCCTAACCGCTGAAATCTATTCAGCTTGGTAGTTAGAAGCACTCACCATTTGCGGAGTCCGTTCGTTTCGTTAGAGGAATAGTTTTATTCTTCATAGTAGACCCTTATTGACCGGAAATATTATGTTTTTTTCAATTTGTTTAACATTTCTTCGGCCCAGTTTGGAAATATTTAAATTTTTATGGTTTGTTGACAGTTTGCTGACGAGCTCAAATGAGAGCGAAACATCGATGTCCAGTGTCCCAACCTCTTTTATGTATTTTTTTATATTTTCCTAATTTATCAAAAAACAAAATTTTTATTTTTTCCATATCTAATTTTTGGTTTCCTATTTTTCATTTTTCCTATTCTATGTAAAATAAACTAACCTTTTAATTTGTAAACTGTCATGAAGTGACGTTTTCAATAAATTTAAATATCACGTAGTCGCATTTCAAAAACTGTTTATAAAATTGTCAACAAACCATAAAAATTTAAATACTTCCAAACTGGGCCGAAGAAATGTTAAACAAATTGAAAAAAAAATTAAATTGAAGTGTGTGATTTTACCAGATTCAATTCAATTCTGTAACATTCGCAGTCTAAACTCAAATCTAAACTCGGTTCATCAACACCCTCAAAATGAAAGACCCGATGTGTTGTCTCTCACAGAAACCCAAGCCTCCCCATCCATCAATACAATCCATTTGCTTTGCCCTAACTACGACTTGCACACAAAATTTCGACACAAGAGTAAAATTTGTGCTTTTACGCGAAGCGACCTCTTTTGTCATTTGAAGAAGCAGTGTCGAATCTGCTGATCAGGATGTGATTTGGCTAAATATCTGCTTCAAAAGCGAAGTAATATTCATTTGTTTACTTTATTTGTCTCCAAACAATCCCTTTAACAGGCGGCTGTTCTCTTATCTCTTCGTAAGATTTGGTCACATACAGACAAATTATACAAACGCTGAGGTTGTTTTTCTCGGTGACTTCAACATACATAATATCCCCTGGTTAAAATTTTATTCCCGAACTGACGACGCAGTGGAAGGGTGACAGAGGCTTTCGTCATCACTTGTGGATTATCGCAATGAGTTGAGGAACCCACAAGAATTCCTGATGTAGATACCCATTAAACTAATCTACTCGATCTTTTCCTCAGAAATTCTCCAAATTCGTATAAAATCTCTGTGACATCACCGCACAAGCTTATAGCAGCCTCTTGCTCGCTTCATATACTACCTCGTTCTTAAACACGGTTCCAGAGGGTTAGGCACTTTAATTCTGCTAACTGGGACAAATTAGAAGACTTCTTTGCATCTTTCTCGTGGCAGGAAGTCTGCTTTAACTCAGGCAACCCTTCTTCAGTCGCCGAATCTATCACTTAAACTATCCTGATTAGTATGGAATGCTCAATTCCCCTCTCTCAAAAAAAGTCTGCTTCCAATAAATCTTGGTTCAGCAAAAAATGTGCTTGGGCTGTCTCCTGCAAAAACCGTGCATATCGTCGTTAGCGAAATAATCCCTCAGTCGGGACTCGGACCACATTTGTAGAAGCACGAAGTTCTTGTAAACAGGTTATTGACGAGGCAAAAAGTGATTTCGATCGTAAAAAGCACCAAAAGCTTGCCAACTTTCCGAACGGTTCAAAGTCTTTTTGGAGATTTGCAAAGTCGATTGGCGAGAATTTACATCTTTAAATTTTTCAATTTTACTCGATGAAAATAAAAATATTGCGACTACTTCCAAGGAAAAGGATAACATGCTAGCCCTAACATTTGCTGAAAATTCCAATCTTGATTCCCGAAACGCAGAACTTCCTGTTCTTCCTAAGTTGACACTTCGATGTCTGAGGTTGTTTTCAGACAACGCACAATCAGGAAGATTTTTCTCGAGCTCGACATCTGGAAAGCTTCTGGCCTTGATGGTATCCCCGCTTTTGTTCGTAAGAAGTGCGCCCCAGAGTTGACTCCTGTCCTAAGCAAATTATTCACACTCTCCTACAACAAAGGTGTATTCTCTAATACCTGGAAATCTGCAAAGGTACAGCCTGTCCCTAGAAAGGGAAAAAGGTATCTGGCTAACTATCGCCCTATATCTTTGTTACCCGCTATATCTAAAGTGATGGAAAAGGTTATCAACATCGAAATTCTCAAATATCTGGAGACGCTCCACTGCCGATCTACTGGTATATGTTACTCATATGTGTAACTCAGCTATGGCAAAACATGGTGAAGCTAGGATTGTGGCATTGGATATCTCAAAGGCCTTCGACAGAGTCTGGCACCGGTCTCGTTACCGAAAGGAATTGGCCCCAAAAATTACAACCTTTTCTTTTTTAAGAAGGCAGTTCATCGCCATCTATCCTTGTTTTCGCGTTTTACTCGCGGTACTATGAAGGAATAATGGGATTACCCTTTACGAGAGGGTTAAACTTAAAAAAAGATGGTTTAGTTAGTTTAACTAAAATTTCAATGGGGTCAGTTCACTTTATACAGAGAGTTTCAGTTATTATGTTATTAATTTCTAATAGAAGATACGAATATGATATAAAAAAATTTAAAAAATAAATATTTACGCTGAAAAGGAATTCGAATCATGAACTCCCTCGTTGATCACATGGCATTTTTAGGTAATGCAGCAGCTGTGCTAGAACTTGCAATCATAATCAGGAGAAATAAGACATTGTTTGGGTATAGAATGTTGATATGCCTGAAACATATAAATGCTATAATTAAGTGGTACTTTGTTCCTGGGAAACAGAAAGAGTTATTGCCAGATTCGCCTTTTCTCATAAAAATTAACCGATAGCGAAAGAAAGCTAATGTAAAATCGCGAATAGAGTGAAATATTTTGAAACGAAATGGGTGCAAGCGTTGTAAAGTGATTAATATTAAAAAGGTATTGTCCGACCGTTACAAACGTTTTGCGTTTTGTTAATCTATGAGAAAACCAAATGAAGCTGACAGAAGTGAATTATTAATTAAATTAATTTTTTTAACAATCTTCAAAAGATATAACTTTTTTTGTTTCGTAAATTTATTTATCGTCTCCTGAATATACATACTATCAAGCCTTGCCTTTCAAATTTGCAGACACTCTGTATACTACTTACCGAATATTGGTTATTCAAAAGAATGTAAGCCCTCATTTTATTACAGGCAATTTGATATTCAAAGCACTTTTTTCAAAGTAACTAGTTCCACGTTGTCAACAAGAAGTAACCTGAGAATTTCTATAAATTGGCCCAAGCAACCAGTAATATCAAAGTCTAATATTGGGGTTTGAATATCACAGGAAAATCTATTTTAAATAGTGGAATTAACAACAAAGGTAATTAAACTCCAAAAAGGGTTCAGATTTTGATATATAATATTTGGATATATATTTGGGCCCCAAAGACATATCAATAACCTATTAGAAATCATTTTCCGTAAAAATATCCAAGCGTTTCCCTTCTTCCGAAATATATTCCTTCCTTTTATTCGCGCCATAAATTTTCCGACGATATACAAAACAACTGCAACGTTTTAAATGGAACACGCAAATTTAAAAACAATACGACCGGGAGATATTGTTCTGTATCAAATTCTAATCTCGAAACATTGTATATAACGTATATATTATGTATCCATTTGTTGTTTGACTAAATGCCGGAAAATAGCGGACACGGTTCAAATGAAACAAAGGAATAGGGATTGGATTTCGGAAATGTAAATAAATAATGCTACACAAAATAACCGATTTATTTAGGCGTATACAAATCAACGAACAAATTATATATTTTTTAATAGAATGACACCAAAGGCATTCGAAAGTAATAATGCATTGGACATGGAGGGATATTTTAATTAAAATGGAACCCTAATAAAATATTTACTTTGGTGCTAATTTTTAAAATTAAGTTTTAATTAATAGGATATTTATAATAAAGTATTATTATTATAAAGATTACACTGATCAACACTGATTTTGTCACACTAACTCTGATAGGTAATTGTGTTTGGACTACCTACCCCCATCATGAAACAGTACTTATTTTTTTCCATCACACCCAGTTTTCTTGTGACAAGGTAAAATTTATTTTTGAAATGTAGTCTTCCCAAATGCTGTTCGTTTTTATTTAGGTCCATATATTATTTACATCTTAAATAATTTTATCAGAAATAAAACATAATATCATAATCATATTAATTCTTCATTTGAAGTCTTTCTTATCATTAAAATTTGGGTACTTTTTATGTAAATGGGACACCAGGGATCAAAAAAATAACAATTAGGAAAAAGTTTGTCCTACACGTAGATCTTTAATTTGTAAATAGAAAACTGTAAAGGATTTATACTTGTAAAGCTCTTTGGTATATTTCTACCGCCACGTTAGGCTTACCAAAAATTTTCTAGAGAGGATGGGTCCCAAAAAAAATGGATTTTTATATTTCAAAGAGAAATTCCCCAGAATGAGTGAAGTAGTAGCAGTAGTAGTAGTAGTAAAAATGTAAATTAAGAAAATTAATAAAAGAAAGTAAAATTAAATGTTTTGAAGAAATCAGCATAAAGATGCTTCAAAAATTTAATTGGAAATTTTTTTGTTTACCATAAGAGTGATATCTAAAGATATTTGGTTAAAAAAACTTTTATTGGAGTATAAAACTTTGGGTTGCAATATGGGGATTAAAATTCATTTTTTAGACACATATCTTGACTTCATTCCTACGAATTAGGGGGCTCTGGGGGGCTCCATGTGATAAGAACTGATAGAAGTTTCATGCAGACACTCCAGTGATGGAAAAACCTTATCAGGGTAGATTAAACTCAAGGGTGTTGATTGACTACTACTGCTTGATCAAGAGGGACCAATTAAAAGCTAAATAATCTAGAAAAACAAAGATTATAAGTTCCTAATGTAAATTTTGTATGTCATTTTCTATGTCATTTTCTAGAGATCCGTCATTGTTCAAACAAATGTCGTGTATGATAAAAATTCCAAAACTCCCTTTTTTAAATGACGACAAATAACACTATTAAAACATACAAAAAAAGTTTCTAACACATGACAAAACTTCAATTTGTTGTTCAGTTGACCAGTGTTATTTATTAAGATTTAGCTGTTGATTTTTCTTTTATTCAAGCCATTCAGTTTTACTTGGTAGCTTATTAGATTGATATGTCTTCTTTGTTACATAGAGATTAAAGGTTATTGACGTTCTGATATAATTACTTGTATTAATATCATAGTTGACCAAAGTATAAACTAAATCGTTATTAAAAGTGTGGTCGACTTCATTGATAGCTAGACACTATGTTAAAAAACGAAAAATCTAAGTTCCCATATAAAACAGTAAAATTGGATTGTTCTCAAGATCCTGAGCGTCTAAAATATGTCAAAGGTAGGAAATACGCATAACATTTCAATGCTTTAAGATTTTATAGCTTTGTTGGTTTCAGGATATATTCAAGTAGGACCAAAAAAGTATCTTTTACCGGGAAAATATATGGAAGAAGCGCACATTTACTATAATTTAGAGGTGAGGCCCAATGACGTTTTTCTTGTTGGATTTCCAAGGTCAGGTTCGTATTTTTAATTTTGCTTCTACGAAAATGAAATACATTGAGGTTACTCTAAATTAATAGGTACCACAATGCTTAGGGAACTGATATGGCTATTAAAGAATAATTTGGACTTTAAAAAGGCATCTGAAAGTATTCTAGCACATAGGTTTCCCTATCTGGAGTAAGTAATCTTTCCTAGTAGTTACTAGAGACCTGCACGAGTGAGTAGGCATGGTCCGATTAAAAGTATACATACTCGTTTTATGAGTACAACGATGCCGATTAAAGTAATCGTGACGTTATGAGACTAGTATGGGTAG
The DNA here is from genome assembly GCA_028583605.1 of Dastarcus helophoroides. NCBI lineage: Eukaryota > Metazoa > Arthropoda > Insecta > Coleoptera > Bothrideridae > Dastarcus > Dastarcus helophoroides. The sequence continues at coordinate 29,122,808 of CM053328.1, forward strand.
TAATCGGCATCGTCAAAACGAAGAGCATCAGCTCTTGGAGAACACAAATAATATTATCCTGACATATTTATAACTAATAGCACTGCAAAACGAATTCATGTGCACACAAAGAAAAGTACAAAAGCAAATACAATAATAAAACATGATCCACGCGATCCAGGTTTAATTGATATTTGACAGCATGGATATTTGACAAATATTTGTTAAAATTATGTCACATGTGCACGATTACAAATGAGTATATTCGGTACGATGCTGCGATGCCAGGATGCGACAATGCCAATTCCCTGATTACATAGTAGGGAAAAGTCATCGGCGATTATAATCCGATTACATTTGTACTTACTCGTGCAGGTCTTTAGTAGTTACAAAAAATCAACAAAATGTTCCATATGACGACAACTTAAGAAAGTAAACTAAATTCTTGTTTGTAAAGTGAAGTTCCAACAATAATAGAGTCACGCATTCATTAGAATGCCGTGTAGGTAAAGATTAAAATTATGCCTAGACTTTCAAGAAATAACCTCAGGAAACTTGTAGAGATTTGGACAGGTCGTTGTCGATTTAACAAACACCTCCACAGAAGGGGAATTATAAACAACCCGAGTTGTAGGGGGTGTTTAGAAGAAGATAATAGTGTCCAGCACGTGATCTGTCACAGCTTGGCACTAGCAGCAATCAGAAGATCCACCCTGTGGGACTTCTGGCCTAGTGTGGCCAGTTTAAGAGAGGCGATCCAAGGGATGTTCTTCAGTTTCTCAACAAGGTTGGGTGGCTGAATGAATGACCAAGGTCTTCTCAATCATGAGGATAGCACAATGAGCCCGAAACGGATAGCCTAAGTGCTGGCCTAATTTCTAGGCAATCCACCTCAAATCCAGAACCAAGAATAATAGAGTCAGTATTTGATTAATTTTAACCAGGTATTCGGAAGACTTAATAAAGAAAAATATATGTTATTATACCTTTTAAAACAGGAACTTCCCTTAACTCCGTCGAACAAAGTGCTCCTAATTTGCAACAAACTCTCTTAAGTAAAATCGATAGACATTTATTACTTTGTAACCACACCCGTTCATCAGGAGCAGATGATAAGTCAGACTGAAGACAAAGAATATTGCCTAACTGATGGCAACAATTTTTTAAGTATAGGAATTTAAAAAAATGAATGATCTAAAAAATGTACAAAGATAAATAATATAGCGCAAACATTTAATTTCTCGGGGTCCTTAAGTACTAATTTATTTTCACTAGACCCATATACTGGAAGGATGTGGCTTTAATGAGGAAAGAAGTATGATTCGTCGGTAAAATATAACTAGATATCTAATATTTGGTAACATAATCGTTTTTTTTAAGTTCGATCTACTCTCAAAAGGCAACTAAATGTAATTGAATCTCAAATAATTAAAACATGCAATTTAGAACATTACGTCATATACTTAGACCAATTAGAATTTCCAGAAGTTTAGACAGAGCTAAATCTACATATCTTTTCTCTTTTTCCGTAAGATACATTACCGTTGGGTTTCCAGAACTTCCAGTACTGACCTGCAACAAATAAAATAATTTAGGATAGGTGAAAATGTGATTTTATTTTGATAGGCATAATTTGATATTTAATGGATGCTGCTATATAATCCATAATACAAATATGCTAATTCACTACTAGTGACCTTTGCGACTTTAGTTACATTGTATATTTTTATTCTGACCTTGTTATTTTCTTTTAAATAATATTGCAGGCGTGGTGTAACTTTTAATGAAGAAGCTTATGACAAAACAGATGGAAATGAGAAAAAACCAAACCCTGTATTACTACCAAAACCTAACTGGCAAAAACTACAAGAAATGGAACCTACAGAAACCAGACTTATCAAAACACATCTTCCTTTAAGTTTGTTACCATCAAATCTACTTGAAGTTGGATGTAAGGTACAGAACAAAATTTTTAAAATTGACAAAAATTAATTTCATTGTTAAGATTAGGCTAAATTTCAACCTGTAAGCTTTCATAAAGAAAACCAAATGAAAACCAGAAGCTACTTTGTAAAACTGTTATTTGGGGTGAGTCATTAGAGTGGTAATGCCAAGTAGCACCTCCATTTTTTTCGATACACAGGTACATTACTATGAGATGAACATTTTAAAATTATTTTTCAATTTAAAAGGCCAGGATGATTATAGACATGGTGGTGCACTAAGCTTATTATATTTTTTTAACATAGATGATTCTAGTATCATCCGTTTCTTAAAAAATATGGTAAACTTAATTTAAATAGCGTTTGCTGCTACAAAAGCTAAGTCTTCTTTTAAGTTGCATCTCCTATCGGAGGTTTGTTATCAGCACAGTTATTTTAACCTTGTTCACTGCAGCTCGGAATAGTTGGTTGTTATTGTAGTTATACCAATGTCTTAGGTTTGTGAGCCACGACGCACGTCTTCTGCCAACATTCCTCTTACTACTAATTTTCCCTTGAACTATCAATTGGAGAAATGTGTATTTGGAGCCTCTCAGTATGTGGCCCAGATATTGTAGCTTTCTTCTCTTAATAGTGTTGATGATTGCGTCATCTTTTCGCATTTTATTGAGAATTATAACATTAATAATCTTTTCTGTCCAGGAGATACACGACATTCTTCGGTAGCACCACATTTCAAAGGCTTGTGGTTTGTCCATATTGTTCTTCTTGAAAGTACATGCTTCAACTCCATATAAAACCGTGTAGAATATGTGGCAACGTAGCATTCTCATTTTGAGTCTCATATTAATGTCTCGACTGGTGAACAGTTTTTTAATTTTTTAAAATATCGATCTGACTTTTTTTATTCTTGACCTTAGTTTTGTTGTTTGATTCTCTGATTGATTTATCCAAGTTTCTAGATATCTGCATGTCTAATCATTTTCTATGACGGTGTTGCCTATTAGATTTGTAAGGTTATGATTTTGTAGTGATTTTATGACCACCACTAGTTTGGTTTTATTAAAATATATTTTAGTTCATAATTGTAAGATCGATCTTTTAGCTTTTCTAGAAGGTGTTGTATTTCTCTAAAGTTGCTTGTTAATAGCACGATGTCATCAGCATACCTTATGTTGTTAATATTTTTTCCATTTATAGTTATTCCTACTAATTCCTCTTTCAGGGTTTTGGTAAATATGGCTTCACTGTAGAGGTTAAATAAGAATGAAGATAAAATGCATCCTTGTCGTACTCCACGTCAAATCTCTATCTCATTCGTTAGTTGTGTTTCTACTTTTGCTTTCGCTCTTTGTCCCCAATATAGATTGCTGATTATTCTCACGTCATTCGAGTCAGTAGCCAATATTTATTAAAAAAAAGTATTTACTTTAAAGTAACAAGCAAAAGGTAAGGATGAAAAGTAAAAGGTTTTTTTCTAATTGATATTTATAATTTTTACCTTTTCCTTGCAAACAAATCCTTTACAAAATTAAAGTAAAACGTAGAGAACAGTTGTAATTTCAAATATGACACATGTTCAAACTTGAGGTTAGAATTGTGCAATAATTATATGTGATAATTCTATTCTAAGACAAAAAAATGTCAGATTCAGAAGGTGAAGGTGATATTACTCGAGATGTCTTTCATGAGATGACGTTTATTGCTGAAAAAGTCCGCGCATATCCAGAGGTATTAGAAAAATCAAAAGTGCCAGCAATGAAAAATAAAAAAAACTTGAGCTTTAACTAAAATAGTCGAAGAATATGAAACATTCTTTGGAAAACGATTAGATCATAAGACTTTTATAAAGAAAGTAAATAACATGAAAACTCGATTGAAAAGTAAGACAGATAAAAATAAAACGGGAAATAGACCCATTCGTCTTCTATCTTGGGAGAAAATAATGTTGGAGGCCATGAATGGTGATATTAATCCTGTATTGTCAGATTTCAGGTGCGAAATAATAATATTCCTTTTCACATTATTTTGTTATTTTGTGTGCTAGGTGCTGTTGCTATGCTACCACTGCCACCTACAAATGAGACTATGCCAAACGAACACATAATTGAGCCACTATCTCAAAAAGTTACGACATTTGTAAACAAAGTTGTTCCCAAATTACCATCAAAGTGTTCAATAGATGCAAGGCCTGAAGAGTCACATGAGATAAAACATTTGACAACTACTCAGCTTCAACGCGTAGTTTTATTAGAGCAACTGAAAACAGTTCGTCCTTAGCAGCAACATTTTGCGGCCAAACTTAGGAAGTTGACAGACTAACAATCTAATGGGTATTCAATTGAGATTGTTGGCAATAAACCATATTGTAATTATTAAGAATTAAATCATATCCCTCTGTTGTGAATGATTTTTACTTTCAAAAAATTACAATCATTTGACTAAATTAAAATTAAATATTGTTCCTATAAACGAGATGGGCCAATTTTTCACGCAGTCTTTTTCCTTGTGTGCGCAAAACCTCTTCGCCTGCTTCTTCTAAATTAAGTGGCACATTCTCCAATTCCTCATCTTCATTTTTAAAATCTGCGTCTTCTAGATACTTGGCAATATTATGTAACACAGCACATGTTATTACGACTTTTGGAGTACTAGTTTGCTTTACTTTGCACCCATATTTCAGAATAGGAAATCTCAGTTTTAGTTGCCAAAATGTATGTTCAGTTATAACTCACTAAGATGTAAACAGTCTATTAAAAGATTTCTGATATTCCTTCTCGGGGTTGATATAGGGAGTCATCAGAAATGGCATTATTCCGTAGCCACTGTCTCCCAAGAGAAATGTATTTATTTTTTTTTTAATGGCTACACATTGCCGTTTTTCCACATACGAGAATCATGAACTGACCCAGGCCATCTTGCATCTATACTAGTTATAACACGGTCTGGGTCGCATGTAACTTGGACATTCAAGCTAGTAAAACCTTTTCTGTTTACATACTCGTCTCCAAATTGGACTGGTTTTTCAGTGTGAACATGGGTACAGTCAACAATCCCTACGGCTGTTGGAAAACGAAATTTACCCAATCATTTCTCTTTGGTCACTATAATTTCATTTTCTGTTCTTAGAAACCGAATCCATTAAGAAGCCTTTTCTACAACATGTTCCAATATTTCGTGAAATATTCTGGATACCGTAGGTTGGGTGCATCCCAATTCTTCAGCAATTCCACTTTAAAATCCAGGGTTTGCAGAATAACGCAAGAATATTGTTACGTGCGTTATCGGTTCGAATTCATACACGTGATGGATTATACCACTTTATTACCAAATTAACTCGGCACACTTCAACTGAACAGTAACTCACTACTTATTTACTAATTGCTAACCCACTAACTACACTGACTTCTAACTGACTGACTCGAGGGAAAGCTGATCGCCTTTTTATAGTTTTGGCCCCCGGCTTCCAGAATTTTCGGCAGATAAGGCTTATCGAATGCCGAAATTTCTGGAACGCTTATCTGCCGTTTGTTTCGTTATCGCGGCCGCTTTTCCCTTATCAGAACCTTCTAGAAACTTTTTTTATTTACTAAATTCTACAATTATATTCTAAATCCTATTTCATCTATTTACATTGCGTTACAATATTTTCATTTTATGCATGTTGGACAGAGCTGCTCCACGAGTTTCTTAATTATCCCCCAGAATGTGGTCCACTAACCATTCAAAATGAACCTCTTCAAATCTAAATCAGGTTTTAAAATCTGATTGACGAGGCATAGTTCTTGGTTTACAATATTTTTTTGCACGTAAATTTACCACATCAGCCATTTCAAATACTTAATTAAGACCATAAACTTAGACTGACTAAAATTTATATAACCAATAAACAAATAACTTAAATATAGGCATATAAGTATAGAAATAGGTAAGTTTTGTAGCAGATGCAATTTTGGTGAAGCAAATTCTTTAGTTTTAGAAGTAAAAGCTTTTTTTTATGAATACTAAAAAAGTAAAACTTTTTACTTTGAAGCAAAACTTTTAGCGGTTGAGCAAAACATTTTGCTTTACTTTTTTATGCATAACATCTGAAGTATTTCCTATGTTTTTGCCAAGTAAAAGCTAATAGTTAATTATATTAATTATAGGAAAGGCAGTTAAAAAATGTAAATAAAATAAATATTTTGTTGTAAAAAGTAATACTCGCTTATTTGCTTCAAATTCCAAGATGTTGGTCAAATGTTAAATCAATCAAAACCTGAAGCACCTTTGTCAACACCTAACTAGACAGGAAGTTCATACTTATTTTAATATAGCCGAAGATAATGTGATTATTCTTTACTGACTAATGCTGTAAACTCGGAAATTCGTATTTCACATTATCACAATCGTGAAGGGTACTACATCCTTGGTATAACGACAAGAGACAGTCCCATCGGAGAAATTATTTTCTTAAGCATCGCTTATTAGAAAAAAATATTTGAAAAAACAAAAAATCTTGTTTCATGCTAGTTTCTTGATAACAAATCTTTTTTATTGCCTTTTTCTTGTAGCAAGAACAAGACAAGAACAAGAAAAAGCAAAAGAAAAACAAAAAATTCGTGAAACAGTCGAAATATTGTACCTATTTAAACAAAATGTGCATTTTCAGGTTGTTTACATAGCCCGAAATCCAAAAGACGTCATCGTGTCTTACTTTCATTTGCTTGATCTGTTCAACTATAAGGGATATGATTTAAATTTTGAACAACACTGGAGGAATTTCCGGGAAAATAAAGGTAACAATATGAAATAAAGCTAGAACAATTTTGTTGAAATATTCCATTTATATTAAAATTTTAAAAAGCAGTTTCTCATTTTAGTGCAAAGTTTATAGATCATATATATTAAATAGTATGCAAATTTAGTTCGTTTTACGCCTAGGGGAGCTATATTACAGCGATATCTAAGGATTATGCAATAAATGTGCCTTTAAATCTTATTTTATTGTCTATAGAAGTTGCATGCTTTAGTACGACCGAATTTGCTTATAATCTCCGGGTATTATCAACAAATATAATTAGTCATAAAGCGGATATGCTTTAATTAAGGTAAATTTCAACTTATCCTTTTTCAGTTCCTTTGACCCCACTTTTAGAACACGTGAAGGAAGCGTGGGTAGCCAAAAACAATGACAACTTATTATTTGTCTTCTATGAACACTTAAATAAGGTTTGTATAATATTGAAGATGAAGTAATAGTCAAAAAAATAACATACGTTCTTTCTACCAATTAATAGGCATACAACTAAGAACAGTTTATTACATGCGATATATACTGATAAGAACACAATGAGAATTCCACTGGAGAATTCCATTAAATATATTTCAATACTCATCTCATAGATCTCTTATTCAGTATTTGTGAAATCGAATATTTCTATATGTTGATAAACATGTAGTTCGAATAAGGAAATACATTATACTAATTAAACAATTGTTGCCAAGATATTTAATAAACATATAGAGCTACTAAAGAATACGAATTTGAATAAAAAAATATAATGACTGCTCGCATAGTATAAAAATTGTGAACTTCGATTCGAAATATGATATTTTTTCTTTTAGGCTTTCCCAGCGACAGTTACAAAAATAGCTACATTTTTGGGAACGAGTTTATCAGCTACTGATGTAGAGACCTTACAGAATCACTTCAGTATAGAAAACTTCAGGAAAAATAATTCTGTTAACAATCAATATTTGATGGCTGCTGGCATTCTTAACCCAAACACTGACCACGGATTCATAAGAAAAGGAAAAGTCGGCAACTGGAAGGAATATTTTAACGATGAATTGAATGTTGAAGCAGATGAGTGGATTCAGAAAAATTTAGAGAACACCGATTTATCATTTTTAGATTAATATGTCTGTTAGTAGATTAAAAAAACAATCGCGTCCATAAAGTAACGCTTGATCTTTAGCACGTGGATTTTGTGTTTTATACCGAGTGCTTGAAAATGTTGTATGAATTAAAATTTCATTTTTTTTAAATAAAATACCCAGTATATTTTCACTCTTCTTTACAAATATGACGATCTAGGGTTTAATAAGGCTATTGCTAAAGCTATAAGGTGTCAAAACGTCACTTAAAAGGTGACAAAAAACAAAACAAATTCAACTGGGCCGAACAATTTTTTATAAAACATATGTTTTTTTTATTTCTGAGAATTAGGCACTACTTTATAAGCGCACTGTAGATTTTTTCTACAAAGGGCATAAAATTTTGACCAATTTACTTGTAAAACTTATTTAAGTTGTGCAATTCACTAGATCTTTGCAGAAAACAAAACTCTTATGATGGGTTACTCAAAAATTGGATATTCACATATATTTTAATTTTAATAGGTTACGTGGAAGAAGTCGCTTCCATTATTTATTTTATTGCATAACATGCTTCGATCTCTTCTAAAAAATATACATGTATATATAGTAAAAATTGAATGATACTTTTTTCTGTTTATATTACAATAGTTATAAATTAAATGTTGCAATCAAATACTTATAAATCCTATTTATTTAATTGGATTGGCAATTTTGGAGAATTTCCATGCAAATATAACATGATTAATAAAATTTTAAAATATCAAATAAATAAAGACAACGAAATAATCGCAACTCGGATAAATTAAAATATAATACACGAATTACAACCTGTCATATGGAACAATGAATATTTCAGCGATTTTTCATGCTGCCGTTTCAGCTAAACACGAGTTGTCAATCAACGGCCATGATGTTCCCTAACTTCCTCTAGGGAATGTAAAATTGTAGAATTTTATTTACAAGACGGAAAATATTTTTAGAAATCAATTGATTAAACGTTTGTAAACAAAGCGCATTTCTTCTTCATGGTGGACTCTTATATCACGTAGCCATATTTCAAAAACTGTTTTAGAATATTGTCAACAAACAACAAAAATTTAAATATTTCCAAACTGGGTCGTAGCAATGTTAAATAAAATTAATAAACAAAAAGCGCATTTCCTTACAAAACAGGAATTTGATATGACATGATAATAACAGTAAAATCTCTGTAAATATTGATACAAGAATTAAAAATAAATGTAACATCATGATTATGGTTATTTGACTTCAAGACCACTAAGGAAAACAATAGTTTTTGATTTATGGAATTTCCTACTTTAGAAATAGAAATTTTAAGTCCCATGTTAACAATAATAAATTTATAAATCTAACAAATGTGACACAAAACGAAAAATAAATGCTTCATAATGCATAATAGAAAATCTAACTTTCTTTTAAGTCTCTACAAAAAATAAAACTGTTTCTTTAGACTGGCAAATAGCAGCAACATGTTAAAACATTAAAAAAAATATTGAAGGGTTGAACATTTTTTCATTGTTAATACTGCATACAAAAGCTATCAACTTAAATTGTAAAATTTCAATCTATCTTGGCTAAAGTTTTGGATTCGGAACAGAAACTAATTTAACGCTCCAAAAATTCAAATAATATCGGCTGGAGTAGCAGACTTATGAAAATAAGTTACATGAAGTTTTGAAGTTTTAAAAGATTTCTCATAGAACATAATAAATATTTTGTTGACAAAATGCATTTCGAGCTCCAGATAAAAAAAATAATTCCAAGACCATTTTAATCAAATCAATAATAAACCTACAAAGTCTCAACGAAACTCACAGTTTTGATGGAATTCACTTAAAGCTTTACAAATGGAAGCTCACACATTCTAAATTTATAAAGAAAATTCTTCTCGAGCTCTCAGATTTTCTAAGATACTTTTGTAGAAATCTAGGAACCCCAGGGAATTCATCCATAACGCATCGTATTAATTTAAATCTTCTAATCATTAAGTGTGCAAGGGGTGCAATATATGTGACCAAACCCAAATGATAACCTCTCCTGCACGTGGTGCATCCTGCTGGAAAACTGACTCTGCCGACCGAGCATCTGCCGGAATAAGCAAACCGCTCTTGTTGGCCACCAGCCTCAGGTGGATGAACCAGTAAGAGTAGGGGCACTCACTTGTCCTACGGAAGAAAAATCTTCCCTACAGGTGGATGAATCAACAATAAGTGATCAATAACACGTGGATGCATAAGGCAAGGAGAAACCACTGCATTAAAGACTTTAAGGGTATCTTTAGTACAATTATCACAGTACTACAATCAAATAAAATAATCATGACAATGTTCAAAACTAAATATTTCGGAGTTAATAGTTTCCCAATTGGATCTTCGGGAAAAACCGTGGCGAACAATATTATGAAAGCACCAACCAGTAACATAAAGATTGAAACATGGAACGCAATGAGTCTTTTCGCACAAGGAAACCTAGACAACGCCACAAAAGAAATGTCAAGACTAAAAGTGAATATATTAGTAGTAAGCGACGTTAGATAGCCAGGATATGGATGCTGTACGACAAGTAATGGCACGTTCCATTACTCAGGAAACAACCATCCGACTCATATGTATGGAATTGAAGTGATCTTAGACAAGGACATTATAAGGTCAGTTCTGAACTTCATACCATACTCAGATAGGGTTATGAATCATAACTGATGCTAGAACTGAAAACACACTTAGGCAATATGAACATCGTAGAAATTTATGCGCCAACAGCAGATAAAGAGGAAACCGTAATTGAAGAATTTTACACTGACAAGTTTCAAAAGCGTTAAAAATCGTGACATTACAATAATAATGGGGGATTTCAATGCGAAAGTAGGCAAAGACAGGGTAATAGGACACACAGGACGATTTTGACTGGGAGAGAGGAACGATAGAGGAGATCGACTAATAGAATTCTGCCAAGACAAAGATCATGATTGCAAATACCTTGTTTGAACTTCCGGATCGTAGATTGTATACTTGGAAATCTCCAATGAACAGCCCAAACAATACAATAAGAAACCAAATTGACTACAACTTCATCAACAATCGCTATAAAAATTCACTTAAAGCTGCAAAAGATTAGCCGGACTCTGACCACAACCCAGTTATAGCCAAAATTAATATAAAAATGAAAAAAGTCCCAAAAAACCAAATTAATTATATAGACACAAAACTTCTGAAAGACTTTAAAATTCAGGATTCGGTAAAAGAAAAGGTAAACGTATGTATGAGAAACAGTAGTATAGAGGGCGAAGTCAATGCAATAGAAAAATGAAATACCATATAAATGAAATCAGAAGCAACAGCTAGCAAGAGACCTAAGAAGAAGACACCCTGAATATCATACGAAATCCTGGACTTAATGAAAAAAAAGGGGGAAGAACAAAAACAAGACAGATGAATATAAAACACGGCATAAAGCAATACAAAAGAAAATTAAAGTAGCTAATGAGAGCTATTTAGTCAGTCAAGGCAAAGATATAGAATTACTGGAAAAGAAATTTGATTGCTTTCATATGCACAAAAAAGTAAAAGAATATTGTGGATGTATCAAGGAAAGAACTATTGGAAACATGATTAGGAGCGCAGGTGGGCATATAATAACAGACGAGAAAAACAAACTAAAGAGATGGAAGACGTATCTTTCAAAAATTTTTTTATGACGACAGACCTCCAAAGCTAGTCTTAGAAGCTAACAACGCACATCTGAAAATAGTAAGGTCAGAAATAGAATATGCTTTAGAAAATATAAAACCTGGCAAAGCTGTTGGCCCTATTCAAATACGGATACAGTTTATCAAACTCTTTGATAACGATGTAATTGATATTCTTCTGGACTTCCTTAACAACATCTATGTAGCAAGAAAAATTCCTAAACAATGGTTATTGTCCACCTTTGTACTCCTTACCAAAAAACCAAACCCAAGAGTATGCTCAGATTATCGAACCATCACGCTTATGTCTCACACCCTAAAATTATTTCTGAAAATCATCCATAAAAGAATATATAGAAAAATTAAAGAGGACATAAGCAAAACGCAATTTGGATTTGGTGAAGGATTGGGAACCAGAGAGGCACTGTTTGAACTTAATGTTCTATTCCAACGCTGTCTAGATATAAAGCAGGATGTATTTGCATTGTTATATTGACTTTGAAAAGGCTTTTGATAGGGTGAAACGTGATACATTAAATCAAGCGCTTCTCAGCAAAAACATACACTCGGATGACGTGAGAATAATCAGCAGTCTCTACTGGGACCAAAGAGTTAATGCAAAAGTAGAAACACAACTAACGCATGAAATAGAGATTAGATGTGGAGTACGACAAGGATGAATTGCATCTCCACTCTTACTTAACCTCTACAGTGAAGCCATATTCACCAAAACCCTGGAAGAGAAATCAGTGGGAATAACTATAAATGGAGAAAATATTACCAACATAAGCTATGCTGATGACACCGTGCTACTAACAAGCAACTTTAGAGACATACAACACCTTCTAGAAAAGCTAAATGATTGATGTAACAATTATGGGCTAAAAATAAATTTTAATAAAAGCAAAGTAATGGTGGTTACAAAATCAAAACCTGACAAATCTAACAATAGTCAAGTCCATCATAGAAAATGTTCAGACATATAGATTTCTCAAAACTTGGATGGATCAAACAGGGAATCAAACAAAATAACTAAGGTGAAGAATAGAAACAGCCAGATCGGTATTTTTAAAAATGTTCACCAGTCGAGAGATCAATATAAGACTCAAAATGAGAATGCTGCGTTGCTACGTATTTTCCACACTTTTATATGAAGTTGAAGCATGGACTCTCAAGAAGAACCATATGGAAAATCTGCAAGCCTTTGAAATGTGGTGCTACCGAAGAATGTGGCGTATCCCCTGAACAGAAAAGATCACTAATGTCACAGTTCTGAATAA